>CAOKZL010000003.1:1115000-1715000 GCA_948472985.1 Iguana delicatissima
TGGATAAGTTTTCCCCCTTTGGGTGAGCACAGCTCTCTCCAACTGCTGGAGGCATGTCTTCTCTGCTATATGGCTGCACATTCTGCTGTGTAATGGCTGCTGATTGGTCAGGTGCTCTCTTTGCTCCCTCAAGATGGTGATTGGAAGTAACTAGAACCCCAGAACTACGCTCTTCTCTGTCTGAGGGGAAAGTACCACTAAGCTTTTTACCTTGTCTTTTTTTTCCCGTCCCCCTCAACTCCAGGGCCAGAGACAAAGGAATGGAAGGGGGGCAGGAAGGGGATCACAGGAGGGTGAGGAGAGTTACTGGCATTTTTTCCACTTTCATGAGGGTTCTGCACATGCTTGCCCACATGTCCTGCTGGCTTGGCCACATGTGTTTTGATTTTCATGATCAAATGGGAGAGAGTATTATCTTTATCCCAATCTTAATTAGTATCAAAAGTGCTGCCTCTAGCATATGTAAGGTTGGTTAATGATTCACTGGATATTGGAAATTTTTAAACTGAACACCAGACCCAGGCCTTAGATATATGACAAAAGGCATTCTGACTGCCAGTTGTTATGTTAGAGAAGAAAAATAAACAGAAACATATGGATCCTTTTGTTGTAATCATACAGTGCCTTGGATTTCAATCCATATTTTATATATATAGCTAGGAAAACTTATAACCTTGTACATGTTTTATACTTGTTAATGGAGGAGGAAGATAAATCCCTCAGCAGACCAGCATACTGGCTATTTTGTCTCATGCCATAAGCAGATGACATAACCAGATGACATCCTTTGATCGATAACTACATCATCCAGAAGCTGTTTCTGTTTGAAACTCAACTAGGAAAAATGATCTTTTCTCCACATTATTTTATTTGTTATATTTATATGCCTCTTTTCTCCCAGAGTAGAAACCAAGACAGCTTCCAAAAAAAGTTAAAAGCACTAATAAAACATTTTAAAAAATTAAAAACATTACAAAAGCGTATAAAATTATAAAAACTTACAAAAATTTTAAAAACGTCTTGATAAACCAAAAGCCCATCTGTTTACATATTAAAAGTCTGTTAAATAAGAATATTTTTTTTCCGATGGAGGGGGCAGCATAGCTTCCCAAGGAAAGGAGATCCAGAGGGTTGGGAGAAGACACTGAGAATGCTTTCTCCCATGTCCTCACCAGATGAGCTGGGGACAGTAGCAGAACTAAGAGAAAGCCTTCCCCCATGGACCTTAAAGCTCTGGCAGGTTTGTATAGGGAGACACAGTCTTTCCAATAGTCTAGACCTAAGTTTTTATGGTTGTGTACATTCAAGTCACTTCCAACTTGTGGCACCCCTAAGACTAACGTATCACAGGATTTTTGTGGCTGGATTTGTTCAGAAGAGATTTGCTATGGCCTTCCTCTGTGGCTGAGTGTGTGACTTGTCCAAGGTCACCCAGGGAGGGGGAGGTTCCATGGCAAAGCAGTGATTCAGAACCCAGGTCTCCCAGAGTCCTAGTCCAGTGTTCAAACTACTACACCATGCTGGTTCTTCTTTCTAGACTACAACACCCAAAATCCTCCACTCAGTGGCCATGCCAGCTGACTTTCCCAACTGCTGCACTAAATTTCAAGAAATGATCTTAACTGAAGCAGCTCTTCTCAGCAGCTGAGAGAATATAAGTACCAGCTGTAAAATGAAGCCCATTTACCTCCTGATTACCACAACAACAACCAAGAAGAAGAAAATCAAGTTTCAGAGATGTACCCTCTGGCCTATTGGTAGTCCCAGCTACAGTACACCTATTAAGTTAACGCAGAGTCAACCCTTACATAATGACTCATTGGTCTCTTGTACCAATAGGTAACCATGGCAGTTGAAGTGGAATAATAGTGTTGTAATTCAATAGTGTGAATGGGCCCCATGTTATCCTGGGGAAACAAATTGTGCCCATCAGAAGGTAAGTTCGAAAATCTTTTCTGTGAGTTTTCCTATTTGTTAGGTCTTCTGAAATCCAAAAGCAAAATATCTAGCACAGAGATGCAATATTTTCAGTATAAGCTCAAAGGAAATATTACTGACTACCAGCATAATGTAGTATCCAACAACCTCTTTCCAACAAGTGTCCAGCAGTCTCAGGAAATGTTCTTTGTAGAGGCACCTTGCTAGCCTATGCTGGAAACATACTGCTAAACTAGAAAGAACCTCAGTCTGATCCAGCTGTGTTCTCTTTATCTATGGATATCTGCACTGGCAAGGACTTAGACAAGATGACCCTTGAGGTCCCATCTAACTCAGTGATTCTATGATTCTTATGTTAGATTCTTGCCTCTGTAGAGGAGGTTACTTATGTCACTCAAGAGAAATGTATTCTTTTTTATGTGTATCCAGCACTATTTTACTTGTTTCATATTGCAAAAGTGGACTTTTATCAGAGTACAAAGCAAGTTAAGAATATCACTTCCTATATGGAATTACAAACAGAGGAATTACAGAATTAATTTGAGAAAGTAAGCTGAATGGAATAGTTTTGTAAAGAAAGGCTGAGTTCTTAGGCATGTTTACATTTATGAGGGTGACTGGCTCTATGAAATTTATTTCTAAGAACTGTACTGCAAAATATAGGCACATTTACCTTGGAGTAAACCTCACTGAACATACTAAGATTTACTTCTAAGTAGCTATGTGTAGGATTGATGTACCCAAGTTTTCCTCCTCAATTGTCCTGGAAGCACTTGTGGCAACCCAATGCATAGAAAGAAATCTAGCCATATGAAGGACAGGTGATT
Organism: Iguana delicatissima; assembly: GCA_948472985.1. Lineage (NCBI taxonomy): Eukaryota > Metazoa > Chordata > Lepidosauria > Squamata > Iguanidae > Iguana > Iguana delicatissima. The sequence continues at coordinate 1,117,766 of CAOKZL010000003.1, forward strand.
TTCTAGAATACCTCAAAAAGCTTCCAGGGAGTTTCATTCTAATTGTTAGCTGTCAGCATAATAAACAATTAAAAGGAACCTGTTTTTAAGTCACATTTTTAATGCAATCTCAAGACAGAATATTATTGGAGGGGAGATCAGAAATGACAGAGCTACTGCCTTGGTGCAAATGCAGCATTTCTATTTCCTGCTGGCAGATGCATTTGCCAAGAAATGTCTAATGTAATAAAATTAGACAATTTAAGCAGCATGGTGGATTTGCCCATTTTTGCTGTCAAGCATCAATACCAGCACTTAACCCCTGCATAAAGAGACACACGGCTAAACTTACATACATATTTTTGTTTGACAAAACCAGATTGGCCAAGCATAGACAGAACATGTGTGTGTATATATATTGGGGAGGGGGTGTAAAAACACTAAAAAAAAATGTATTTTACTACAAGCAATCCTTTTAATATTGTTTCTAGGAGTGAGTGAAATGAAAACATGATATCCTTTGCTTTCATCATTAAATAATGTTATAGAAAGTTAAATAATGCACACAACATACAGTGATCATCCAAATGCTGTCTAACCCTATCAAATACAGGTCAATGCCATCAAAACTGCTATCTGAAATTTCCGCTACTGGAGCTGGTGACTGCTTTGGAACTACAGAAAGCCTAGAATTGAGACAGAATTACACTAGCATTGTGTAAATAATCAAACTGTGACCTGTGGGGTTAAAACCTATAATTGGAGTGATACTTCAAAGAGATGACTACTTTGTCAGTGCTATTTTGTGCAGCCAGATAGGAAGATGACTTCTTGGGATTTTTATTGGCCAGCACTGCTCCTGCAAAAGTGATATTTTCAACAGCTGCTGGTGCATTTGTGTTCTGACAAATTAGAGGCTAAAGTGAAGCATTAAAGAACATCAAAGGCTTCATTTAATGCAAAAACAACCAAGCACTCCAACTGGATGTATTTTACAGTGAATTAATAATGCAGATTTACACAAAACATGATGCTTTTAAAGTCTCAGCCATTTATATAAAGCCTTACAATATTCTTGCACCCTTTTGTGCTTTTGTTTTTCTCACAGAAAGCATGAATTTGGTGAGTCGGCTGCTATATTTTGCAGCATTCTGAAGATAATTTTTTTAAAAAGGCTAGCAGGCCTTTAATTTTTACTTTGGCACTAGTGATCTCATCACTGACAATGTTTATATTTGTCATCATAATAACAGCAGCAACAACAAGTTGCCATATATTCTTTTCAAGTGCTCACCTCAAAAAAAAAAGTTATATAGGCATAGAACTGCTTGCAACAAACTTTCATTTATCTCGGGTTATTTCTCATTTCTCAAATCAAATATAGTTCAAATTCTAGTTTATTGAAAAACTGGATGTTTTAAGCCAGTGTTCTGATCAAGTGGCTTTGAAATAAAATCTGCCATCCCTGGCAAACTTTGAAGGATGGGTACAAATTGTCCAGATTACATTAGTGAGGGGCCAATGCTGGAACATTATTAAGCACAGTTAACTTCTTGTAACACATTACTAATGTGCTATTTTCTTTAAAAACATTTTCTTTTTTAAAGCCTTAAAAATAGAACCTTTAAAAAATGGTTTTAAATGTAACCAAACAAATATTACTAATTATCGCCAGAAGACAGGTTATTGTTACAATCAACTTGTTTAAAAGAATTGTTGTTATCTCCTTATTATAACCCAATGTAACATGTTACAGGTAGTGGTGGTCTTTGCAACTTATTATATCTGGATTCTGATAGTAAAGAAAAATGTGGGCTTAAGACGATATACATGAAATGTAAAATTATGCTGCATTTTTGCTGCCTGGTTCTGTACAGTTCTATACACTGAATTCAAAGATTAATATCTCATGTGAGGATAGGAAAGATAATTGTTTTCAGACAATTGAAGATAATGTAATGAACCCATGGTTGCTCATGGTGTATACACAGTCATTAATTTTGCTTCATTATTGTCTCTTGTTATATAATTCTATAAAGCACTACAAGAACCTGCAAAATCCGACCAGAGACAATAATACACAAATGTACATGCCTTTAGTGATGGTGGCTCTACCCTATTGCTTTAAATTCCACAAAAATCTAAGAGGAAAAGAATATTGCTTTCTCTTCATTGCTCATCAGTGAAACATTTCCTGATACTCATGAAACCCTACTGGAAACAATACTTCAGCAGCGAGCTTGCTATGTTGACACTTGTCAAAGTGCTGCATGGAATCATTTTACATACAAGGGCATGCAATGTTTGTGTGTGTGCAAAAATCAACATTTTGCAGAGCAAACACATTTTCTACTCTGGAAACAGCCCTATATGTACTTGTTTTCTCTGTGAAAATTAAAAAATGTGATTTGACCATAAAAACTACATTTCTGCACAGAATAATTTATCAGAAAACTTAGTGAAGTGCAATAGATGGAAAATACTGCACAGAAATCTTTGTTCTTTCCTGGAGTGCAGAGTAAACTACAAGATCTTGTAAGCGAAGATGAGGTAGACAAAGATTTATATCCCTAAAGGACTTCAGTCATACCATTTCACAAAATCAGATAGCATGAACTGTTTGAAAAGATAGATATGATGTACATTAGATCACTTATTTTACAGCTGTTACAACAAAAAAATGGCTTTTATTTCAATACAACCAAAGTTAGGATATGGCAAGACTCTTCTCAGAGGAGAAAGTTGTCTCCCTCACCAGAGAAAACTCCCCTGCCAGTACCTGAGCTGGCCAGGCAGTTTCTTGACAGAAAGACTTCCTATGCCTTCTCTTCAGACACAGACACAGACACACACACATACATACATCGCCATGGTGCCTGTGATCATTTTACCTGAATTGCTATGCACCTTCCAATCCCGCCACCACTTATGCCAGCCAACAAGATAGCATGCGCAGATGAGTTCCACAGTATGGGAAGATATTAACCTGTATAAAATAGTTGCCACTTCTATGGATTACTTCTCCCCTATGTGATAACAGCACCAAAAATATTGTTTGTTCAAACTTGGCAACAGACTAAAGCACCAATGATGGAAGAAAGGATTGTTAAAGTTGCTGAGTTAGCCCAAATTGCCAAACTAACACGGGTTTTAAAGGATAAGCCAACTGAAGGTTTCTTGAAAGACTGGAAACCATTTATGACTTTTTGAGCAATAAGAAATCTAATGATGCAATGATTTGGGGCTATGCTCACTGTTCATTTTACTAGGATTACTTAGTTGGTTCTGTAATGGTAGAATAATATATTTTCTCTTTTTTCTCTTTTGTTTTCATTCATTATAGTTTTGGGGGTTGTCAGAGCCCCTTTGTGTTTTACTAAACTAATGCTCAGTATTTTAGTTAGTGTTTTATGTCTTAGTTGTGTATTAGCTCTGGTTTTTCTCCTTTTTTTTTCCTGGATGTATATTTCTCTGATTGTGGTTTTGATTGTGAACTAGATTGCTTGTTTTAAAACTAATAAAAACATAATTTTAAAAACAGTGATCCTTCTTTTTTGTCATTGTCTTTCCTGTAGTATTCTTCTACCATTTCTGGATGATTCTAAATTCTACCACACACCAAAATCCCTGAAAGTTATATCTTGGAGCAAGTCCATCCACCATAACCATCACCCCAGGTAAATTCAGTTGTAGTGTTAAGTTTAGTTTTCATGATTGGTATTGTTATTGAGATGTAGTTTTCATTTCTTGAAAACAGGGAGTTCTTTTTAGGTTCTGGCCTGGAGTATTCATAAAAGTCCAGACCCACTAACATGCAGAGTCTGCCACAGCCTGCCTTGGATTCTTTCCCATTCTACAGAGAAGAATGGGTATTGCCTTATACACAAGAAAAAAAGGGATGCCACCTTAACAGGTCTAGTTATTTGTCTATCCAGACCAGCATTGCCTTCTCTGACAGGTAGGAACTATCTTGATTTCAAGCAGAAATTTCTTTATGATGGAAGACATCAAGAACTGATCTTAGGGCTTCCTGCATGCACCATGGACACTGCCACTGATCTACAGTCTATTCACAGGATGTACACAAGATTCATGTCCAAGATTTCCTGTATTTGTCTTGGAAAGCCTTCTTATTGTTCTTTTGTCAAATTTGGAAAGGCTTCCTGCAACAAAAGGCAGCTGCCATCCTTCATCTTCCCTGCTTTGTGTTGCTAGATTTATGAATCCCATAAAAGAAAATATACAAAGGCATGGATTCAGAGAGAATACTTGGGTAGCTTTGTCACTGTGCTCCCAGCACAGTCAACCACTTCTTAAGGTCTAGCTTACCAGACTCTTGACACTGCAATACTTAGAATCCAGAGCCCCTAGCCAATAAAACTACATCAGAATTTATTCTTTACATGCCAAGATTTCTTACAAATCCTTCAGAATCCAGGATATTCGTGTGAAATATAACAAGAAATTAGTGTGACAAGAAATAGCTTTCAGTCTCAAAGGAGAAGGCAATGTGCTTACCGCTTTATTATTCACAAACAGCCATTTTAAGTACAGTTTTGGAAGAGAGAGCAGATGTTACAGAAAAAATAAACTTTGTTGGAATTTACCCTTAGGAGAAATATAGAGATGATATTAATTTTAGATAAAATTAGATAATTTTAGGTAAAAATGAAGATAATATTAATTTTCTCAAATAATAACTAATTATGACATCAAGACATTCTCAATACCAAAACTGTGGCAACCTGAGTCATTTGGAGAGTGTTCTCTTCTTCCCTCACTCCCTCTGGGGGTGTGTGTGTGTGTGTGTGTGTGTGTGTGTGTGTGTGAAACAGAGAGAGATAGAGAGAGATCTAAGTCTCTGAATTTCTCTCTCTTAAGGCAGGCTATCTAACATGAAGTAATTGCTTCAAGCAGCAGATTCCAGAAGTGTATCCCTCTCTTCCCTGCAGTTAACATATCTCTGAATCCATCCTTCTTTCCCTCTGTCCTTCCTTCCTTCCTTTTTTAAAGAAAGCTCCAGTTTAGAGGCAGTAAAAACATTTTGCTTCTTGTTACAAAAATTTCTATAGCTGTCTCTTTCCTGTTTAGACATAACAACGGAATTTTCCAGTGTCTGAACTCACTCAGGAATATGTATCGATCTAATGTTGACCCATGCAGTGATTTTTAAGAACTTTTCTTAATCCGAATAAACATGTATGTATGGTTTCTCTAACCTCTATTCTAGAAGAACAATCAGATCACAACTTCCAGCTAAGACTGTCAGCTTCATCTGGGTGTTTTGTTAACAATAACAGTAATAAACATGGCATGCTGTATATGATTAAAAAATCAAATCATATTATTAATTTCTCTTCACTAAAACATAAGCAGTATCTCAACTGGAATTAATTGTAAAAGCAGTCACTGTTAGAATACATGTGCATCCAGAACAACCAGGAGAGAGATAATATATTTAGAATATGATATAGATAATATTGCCAGTTTGAATATTTTGAGTTTACTCCCACAATACATCATAATAAGCACCCTCCCTCATTAATTTTCCTGAAATCTCCAGATGGGAAACAAAATATTAATTTTGTTCAGCCTTAGGCATTGTTGACAGTTAAGGTACTCACTAAATCACTGATCTTCTGTGCATTAATATTAGATTTCCTCTATCAAAAACAATTGCAAGACCCTTGGGTATAAGGTTCACTTTGTCATAAATATAATGAATTGTTTTTCAACATGATTAATTTGTCAAAAAAATGGCAAGTATATATATTGGGCAGGCGAGATTCCTGAGCAAACTAACCTACCTTATAGTCATGGTAATACTCACGGAATTATGCAAATTAATTGAGTCTTTCAATGTTGCATAAAATGCTACTACGAGTACAAGGCATGGAACATTAGGCTGTTCAGTTGCTTTTTAAAAGCGGGCATCTGCACAAGGGAGGCCTCATGATGCAAGGTCCTTTAGATGCACAATCTATTTTCCCACAAAGCTACAGACTTTCAACCCTTTCAGAGACAAGAAATTCTGCCTTTAGAAACAGAAAATATAAGTTGGCTATCAAGCAGGCGATGGTAATTTTTTTTCTTCCTTTTATCTTAAAGAGAAAAAAGATGCAACCTTTTCAATCAATCAATACTGAGTAACAGTATCAAAACAGGAAAGGGTAACTTAAGGAGCAATGCTACGCAATGAGATTTACTTCTGAGTAGACAAGCATAAGATCTTGCTTCTGCAGTGTTATCCTATGCATCCTTATTCAGAAGGAAGGTCCTGCTGAGCTATATGGGACTTAATCCCATGGAAGGGTACACAGGATTGTGCTTTTTATCTTTGAGGCTAGAGCTTGGATCCAGAAGCTACAAATCCACATTCACTCACCCAGGAGTAAGTCTCACCAAAATACAATTGTGCTAAAAGATCTCTCTGCCATGCTAAAGCTATCAGGAGGCTAGGCTGGCCCCCCTCTCTGCTCTCCCTTGCTCTCTTGCTTTTGCCGGCAGACAAAAACTTTTCTTTTTTAGCAGGCTTTTATGTGAGCTGGAGAGTTATTTATTTATTTATTTATTAAAGTGTTTTTAAAATTGTCCATTGCTATAGGTTTTTATAATTTTATACATTTTTAATGTCTTTAATTGTTTTTAGTGTTTTTAACTTATTTTTGTAATCTACCTTGGGTCCCATTCTGGGAGAAAAGGCAGCATACAAATATAATTAATTAATTAATTAATTAATATTTCTTGCTTTTGTCCCACCTATCTACATGGTTCAGCGGCACATGCAAAATCATTTGGGAGCATTCTTCATACCTTCTTTATCCAGACAGCTACTGCACTGCCCTATCTGTTTGTGTACCTTTCCCACTCAATTCAATGAGGCCAACATAGGAACATTTTGTAAAACTCATCTGCATATTATTTGTCATTACTACTGCCACCATTTTGGAGCATTATGTTCCTTCCCTACTTGTTTTTAAAATTTTCTTAGCACCTCACAAACCATGAACACTATTTCCTGTATATCAAGCCAATGACTATACAGTTTAATTTTATTCTCAATAAAATGTTAACTTCTAAATTTTTAATTCTACCTTAATGGTTATACCCATAAATGTTGTTACAGTTCAGTAAGAAAACAATATGAGATTTAACAAACACAAGTGGTTATTGTTACCATCCACAATAGGTCGAGATAACACCTGACCATTATATAAAATAAATATTTTCATCACAAGTTTTTTGTACTCTTGGTAACATGTTGGATTGAATCCCAACTTAGTTATGGTTATAAGCAGAGACACTTCATGACTAGTCTCATTGCTTTCAGTGGGTCTACCTATATTATAAAGTTAATTTTGGTCCAAGCATGCATCACAGCTAAAAATGAAAAATCCATTTTCTTTTTAGAATAATTTATAATATCGATGAACAAAGGAAGGAACAGTAGCATTTTTCAGAAATGATACACAGTTTTGTTTTTCATTTCTGTTACAAATAATTCTTTTCTAGAAAATATAGATATTTTACAAAGCATGATACATTTTTTAGACATCTTTAATATCTAAAATTTCTATTTTATTCTGGGATATGAGTCCTAGCAATAGGATAGGATGATTTGCCTAACACCATTTTTATTTTAATTCCAGTAACCCTTTGTTACTCTAAGTGCTCTGCATAATAGTATAAAAGGACTTTGACACAAAATGGTGTTGAATACACTTGTAAATATCTGATAAATATTGGCACCAAAGGTACAATGTGCCTGCATACTACAGATTCACAGTATTTTGTTTTGTTAGAAATTGGAATAATTTTCAGGATTTAGCTCAAATTACCAAAAGGCATGAGCTCTGGAGGAAATGAAATTCAATGCATATCTGTTGTGTCCCTAAATATCATTGGAACTCCTAACAATAGAATTCATTCTCCCTCCTTCCCCTGCTTGCATGGAAAAGCTATTAGCAGCAATGGCATAGCAACTACTCTACATATGTGCAAAAACACAAGACTACACTAAATTTATGTATGCTAGACCCTGTTTTGACTGCCTATGTCAGCAAACCCATGGAGAGCCGCAGGGGAACAGGGCAGTAAGTGGCCTCTGCACCTCCTAAAATACTGTAGGGACTGCTCCTCTGATCGTGTGTGACAGGAGTTTCTGAGCAGTCCGCACAAAGATAATTTGGATGGCATAACTCATATCTTTTTGAGTGCATAAAGCCATAATCCAGCTACGTACACTTAAATCCCTTGTAATTTTTTTTCAATGGGATCTGTATTTAAGTCTTAAGTATGGTTACTCAGAATTCATTTTTTTTTTCCCCCAGTTCATTTCTATCCTAAATTTCCAAGGAACTCAGGGTGGCCTCTTTCTCCAACTCCTAGTTTGTGTCTTCAGGATAATCTAAATTAAACTAGACTGAGCAGCTGAGAGAGGGGGTCAAAGAGGGACTGGTTCAAATTCACCAAGCAAGGTACTTGGTTTAGCAGGGATTTGAACCTGTGTCTCTCTGGCTTAAGTCTAGTATATATCCAGTACAGGACACTTCCCTTTTAGAAGCTTCACCATGGTCAGTGGCAGTTATTCCAAAATACAGATTAAGACCACAGCCAAAATATTCCTTATGCTGGTCAGTGGACTTTTTTATTTCAAGATATTTAAGTTACCTACCAGAAAGCTACCTAATATTGTGTGAAGCGTTTAGTCCATTCATTCCAATATAGTCAACTCTGACTGGCAATGGTTCTCCAGGATTTCAGGTAAGATTCTTTTCTACCTGGTGCTCCCTGGTATTCCCTAACATCTTCTATCCAAGCATTAACTGGGTCAAACCCAGTCATCTAATATCAGGCAAGACAACTTCATGAAAGAACAGGCTTTGTGTATTCCTGAACAGCTGGGTGCTGGACTAGATGATCTGTGATTCTTGCAGCTCTATGATTCTATAATGTTCAGGGTGCTATGGTGGTTTCCTTTCACCTGAGTTCCCTACCTTAGATGAAGAACAAAATGTTGTGCTCATTCATTTCATGTACAAAAGCTGTCTAGATTGGCAGCTAAACCATTCTTAAGCATTTGGCAATGAGACACCAACTTCCATGGGCCTGAAGGAAATTGTTGTCCTCTCTACTTTCACATGAATATAAGCAAGCAGGATTTGGCACTTCTGTTGAAGATGATCAAAAGTGGACTTCTTCACATCTATGTTAATCAAGAGGTGCATATTGTTACCCCGTTTCCTAGAAATTCCTCTTCAAAATTCTCACATTGTGGAAGACGAATTACCATCACTTTCCACATTACACTAAAAGATCAATAAAGAGTAACCATTTGTTCTAATATTCAGTGGAATCTATAAACTACTTTTCAGCAAAGTCTTGTGGGAATGTCACATGTTCTTCTTGGCTCCACTTTCAATCAGACAAAGATGCATGATGAAAAAGGCAACCCAGGAAAGAAAAGTGAGGATCACACTCTTGCCACATTCATACATACAAAGAAGAAGGAACTCAGCTTACTGTTCCTATTTGAAAGCAGTGTCTGTTCTTCTTTCCTTTATCCTTTCTTTGTGACAAATAATATAGGTAAAGAGTATTGGCACATCATTTATACAGGTTACACTTTTTGGACCACAGTTCCCAGACTTCCACCAACCAGTATGAGCTGCAGTGGCTGTAGAAACTGGGAGTTGTAATCCCAAAAAAGAGCTTTTCTAAGCTCTGGTGGTACTGTATAGCTGAGCCCAAATGCAAACCAATATAAAAATATTTTGCAATAGGCCAGAGCAGGCCATGTGACACTCCCTAGGCCTTATTAAAGCTTATAGGTCATGTTTACTATAGCTATAAGGAACGAGGGCCTCAGCTGCTCAGTTCCCTGAAACTCTGCTTTTACGTCTGTTTCCCGGCTTGGCAGGAACTATAGCTGGCAAAGCTATATTCTTAAAAGTCTGCTAAAAGCAACAAAATCCAGATATATTTCATTGCCATGTTTCAAACAAATGTTCATGTCTTTGTTATTCCATTCTGTAAATGATGTCTTCATACCTCTAGTTAGATTTCCCAATACAGGAACCACAGTGCTATCTGGTTAAATGCAGTTGATACAGAAGTCAATGAGATCACTGGCCATTATGCCAAGGTGATACAAGGGAAAGAGCATTTCTGTTGTTAGTCTGAGTTACTAAGAGCCAGCTATGGGACTGTGGGGTACCTGCACTATGCAAACACACCGTTCAAGACGGTAATCACCCTAACAACATTCAGAGTCTACAATCATCTATGTGACAACTTGCAGCTGCTGCATACATATTGCATGCATGCCGAATGCAACAATTCACAGCTCCAGTACCCTCACCAATAGTTCTTGAAGGCTACACTTGGTCCCTTAGTACTGTACCATCACACCCTGGCAGACAATAAAAATTCAGCAGGCGGTTTCCCCTAAGGAGGGACCTCACTCATCAATGCTGCTTAGAAATAGATTAGATCAGCAGTATCCAGTTCAGAACTGGTTTCCAGATTTCTGTCTTAAGGTTTTCCACAAAAGTCTTTCTTCAAGTTTGCCCTCCTTCAGAGTCACAGAGAGTGGCAACAAGACAGAAAAGGGAAGAGATGGTGATGATCCTTCAGTTCTGGAATGTCATCCTAAGTGAAGCTCACTTGACACCCACACTGTTGTCTTTTCAGCACTCACCTAAACACAAAGCTACTATTTTAGTTCCTGTGGAGTGATTTTAGCACTTGTACTTGATGATGGTTTTAGCTTTTTTCACCTGTATTACATTATATATGTCTATTGGCTTTATGTTGCTTTTAATTGTGGCTTTACTTTATTTTGCAGTGCCTAGAATGGGGTAAAACTACAGCTCCCACTAGCCATAGTCACCAAAGCAAATGATAAAGTGTGATAAAGTTTTGCTCTGACCATATCCAGAAGGTTATTTGTTTCATTCCTAGATAATTTATTTTCCTGAACGTTTAATAAATTAAAATAAATAAATAACTCGCTTTGTAACATCCCTGCTGATCTTCTGGTTTTAGCCTAGGACTCATCTGTTTCTGTGATAATGGTAATTTCCAATAATAACAACATTATTTCTAGGGAACCACGTGGAAGATGAGAGAGATCAGTATAAACCTGAAGTCTTGAAATCAGACTTAATCTAGGAAGATGGGGGTTTAGGCTTATAATTGGTTTTATTCCAGTCATTGCTAGTCTGACTAGTCTACACAGAATACTGATAGGCTCTTTCCACTCCACAGAACTGCATTTGGATTAAATGAAAGGAAGTCAGTATTTCTGCTCTTTTTGCAAGAATGTGAGTTTGTTCTATTTGCAAAGTGGGCAATGCAACTTTTACCTGCTTGTTTGTACCATAACAGCTTGTATGGATTTATAGAATTGAGCTGTCCATCTGTAATCAAGGAAATTGGGTTCATGAATTATCTTTTAATAAACAAGATTCGTATTCAAGTGAAATCATTTAGTGCCAGGGTGCCAGAGAGAGGCTATATATTGAGCATTCTGATTTCCAACTGTAATTGTTTCACATATAACCATGTAAACCATCTAGAATGAAATTTTGCAGACACAAGTGTGTTCACAAAGTAAAATGATTCACCAGGAACACATCCTTTGTACACATGTACAGTTTGTGTACTTCCTATACTACTGAAGATTTGTACTGAAGGAAATTCAGTTAAGAATTTATGCAAACATTCCCTAACCTTGTAAGGAATAATAATTGTTTTCTTAAGTTAACAAAATATATGTGACCCATTTCATATATTTTAAGTTTAATGGCAATTAAATACATATGAAATGAAGGGTGACGAAAGGAATGGCAATTCATCACTAAAAAAAGACTTCAGTCTTGATATAGTTCCATCTCTGATTATCAAGATTAAAGGTAGGAATCTCTGCATATGATGATCTTTCTTTCGTGGTTAGTTTCATTTGGGGAGAAAAAAAATATTATGCTTTTTCTTATCAACTAAGTGGCAACACAGAATGGAATGAGATTTTTTAAGGGTGAAAAGAATACAGGGGGTTCCTTAACGTCTCTCCCCTGTCTGTTTTCCTTTTTAGATTTTGGTGAGCTTCAAAAGAAACAGAAACAAATGGGAAATGGGCACTTATATAGGGGAAATTTGGCAGTGTGGGGGGAAACAGAGCTCCACCTCCCATCTGTAGATTCTCCCTCCAAATCATAACAACTTCCAGATTAATTTTAGGAGGACGGCATGGGGCTGAAAAGCCAATGTTTGTCTCATAACATCTAATCCTGCTATAGAAGGATCATCTTAGGCAAGTGCTAGATGCAGAGATAACAAAAACAATACTGGATCAGTGCCATACAGCAGAAAGAGACCCTTTTAGCACCACCACATGCTGTGATCATGCTGGAATTATGGCAGCAAAAGTAGCTTGTTTGATTACCGAAACACAACCATATATCTCAAACAGTAGTTTTTTGTTACAATCAAAATCTGAAGAGGCAACTTGTGATTTCATTTGTCCTGTAGCTGCAAGAGGGACTTCTGAATATCATAAAGACTGCAGATAGGTTATTTTCCTGATTTTTCACCAACATTAATCTGCAATGACTTTAGATAATGGATGGTTTTTGGTTTGCTTAGTTCACAGGTCTGGATATTTTACGCTACTCAGAAGACTCCTCAGTGCTGATCTGAGTCCACTGATTGTAATGAAATGTGGTATGAAGTAAGTAGCCTTAAGAATTCAACCATAATATAATAATCTTTATCATTCTCAGAGTGTGTTTAGGCTGCTGTACTATATAAATCTACAAGGGAATAAACCTCACTAAATAGAGTAGCTCTTACATACTATTAGACATATTGCCAGCAGCATGTATGGCATTTTACAGGTCAACAGGTGTATGCCAGGTCAATGTTCTGGTGAGTTTGCATTCCAGTTTCTCCTCTACTTGCATGCCTAGTTGCATACATACAGTGGGGAATTTAAATCTCTCCCTCCACCCTGCAAGAAAAAAAAACAGCTGCCTTACGTTGCATAGTAAACTATTTTAAAACTCAGTAAAGTTTCAAACCAATTGAATGTGAGAAGCTGTTTTCCGGGGCAGGGGAAGACTTAAAGACTTTCTTCTTGAGTAGGGTTGTAAATTATATAGCCCTCCAGATGTTGTCAGACTGCAGCTCCCAGCATTTCTCACAATTGGCTATGCTGGCTAAAACTGATGAAGTTGTAGTCCTATAACATCTAAAGGATTACCATCACTCAGTTAGGAGTACATCTAATTCAGTGGAAAAGATAATAAATACATGACGGCAGCAAAAGAAGAAGACTGCATTATTGGAGTGGACTGAGTCAATCAAGGAAGCCATGGTCCTAATTTTGTAATTCCTGAGCACAGCAGTTGATGACCAGATCTCTTAGAGGTCTCCCATTCATAGTATGGTCATATCAACTTGACAGGAAGTAGCATCACATAATTAATTTCCAACAGCCCTTGGCAGTAACCATCATCAGGTGAATGTCAAAGTACTATAATATTTAAGTAATTCAGCTGAATGAAGAACTACATGAAAACTCAATTGAATAAATTCCAAGCAGCTGTGGACCATCTAAAGGTGCTCTCCATGTGGTCTGTTTGATCTAGTTCAGTGGTTCCCAAACTTTGGTTGTCCAGGTATTCTGGATTTTGACTCTCAGAAACCCTATCCAGCTTGGCCAACAGTAACAATTTCTAGGAGCTAAACTCCAAAACTTCTAGAAGACCAAAATTTGGAAATCACTAATCTAGTTCATTCTCACTACCTATTTGTAATTCTTACTTCCATTATAGATGTAAAAAACAAAGACAAATATAGCTCATAATTCACCACAGAATAAAATATGCTGAAGAAGTTCCACTAGTCCGATAATAATTGGGAACACTTGATTTTTATGAACACTTGAATTGAGACTGGGTTGTCTAAGCAACATGAAGCCTATAAAAAACTCAGGTCTGCAAGTGCCAAATACGGTCTAAGCAGAATTTCCCACACTGGTGTGTTAAACTTTGAAATAAAAGAAACTACCTTTTTGAAAGAAGGTACCCACAGTCTCTTACCAGATGTACTAAGGCATTTTTCTATATAAACTGGAATCAAATAATGGGGCAGAGTGAGAAATATGATCATGTGCTAAGTAAAACATTATTAAAAATACAAACCTCCTCTGAGAGTTACCTTTCAAAGGGAGTTCTCAATATTTTACATAATTTATTTATATGTTCAAGAAATTAATCAGCAAAAGCTTCATGCCTAAAATCACCCTGAAGGGATAACATTCTTATTTCTGTTTAAATGCTTGCAGTTTCTTGAGCTACAAAATGGCATCATTGCTAAACACCTGAGATGTGAAGGAGGATGAGACCAACAGAGGAGGAAGGACACAAAACTGCAAATATGTTTTGCACACTTCACAAAGGAAAATTCTTGAGCTACCAGTGCTGAAAAATGTCAGAGCAAAACACCTTTACTTATTTGATTTCAATATAAATGGCAGAGCAGAATGCAAGCACAAAGAAAATCATCCCTCCTCTAACTCCTCCTCCTGGTAATCTACTTTAAAGATCCAACTTACCAGAGGGGACCTGACCCGGCACCTGGATCCATGAACCCTCTACCAAATGTTACAGACAGATGTAAAAATGTTTTTATAGCCAAAAAATGTTCACAGTATCTCTATATTTAGGCTTACTTGTAGTCTTTATAGTTTAAACCTTACAAGAGGAACTGCAACTCCAGCCACACACGCACCTCAGCAAGCCTAAATTGACTACATTTTCTTCTGCAGACTCTCTTAAAATGATGACAGGAAGTGAAGGCATATTTTTTCCTGTTGTGATTTTGATAAAGGAAAGGGAAAAGGGAGAGGAAAATGGAAATGTTTCCTTTGCAGACTTCAAAGCAGCAAAAGAAAATGAAGGTATATCTCTTTTTGTTGCTATTTTGAGAATGACAACAAAATATGGAGCTACTTGGAGGTGGTATAGAGTTCTGCAGTGATTGTGGGCAGAGGTTGCAGATCATTTTTGCATGCTTCATGCATTTGGGGAGTTTTCTGAGCAATTTTAAGGCAAATATTGCCTGAAAATCATGTAAAAACATTTTTTTAAAAAAAAATTGCAGGGTGGTATGCTTTGGGGGACTAGGGGACTTTAGAGTCACGAAAGTGTGGCTGAGGCACCACGCGTTGCTCAACTCTGCATTACAACATCTCTGCAAGTTAGATAGGCCATTCAAATTCATGCTGTGTAGAAATGGGGTTGTGGCAGTTTGATTACGATTTTCCTAAGTCCATAGTCTCAGCTACAGATGAGTTCAAGGGTCACTGTTCAATGTCACATGC
The DNA here is from genome assembly GCA_948472985.1 of Iguana delicatissima. Taxonomy (NCBI): domain Eukaryota; kingdom Metazoa; phylum Chordata; class Lepidosauria; order Squamata; family Iguanidae; genus Iguana; species Iguana delicatissima. The sequence continues at coordinate 1,133,130 of CAOKZL010000003.1, forward strand.
TTTATCCTTCAAAGACAAGGAACATCTTCCAGGGAGAAACCATACCTTTGCAACATCATATGTGCTTTGCTTACAGAAGATTGCAGATTTAATCCTTGTCATCTCCATCCAATTGCCAGGCCTGGCCCAAGACATTCCATTGCCTGAAAGGAAGTTTTACAGAAATGGTGTCCTGACCACACTATGTACAGAAGCCTTCAGGACTGGACTGGTATTTGAAGTTTCAATGTTTGTAATGGGATATGTCCGGTGACACTGCATCCACCTGCCACCAGATGGAAACAGCCAGCGGGTTCGGGAAGAACAAACATGAAGCTGCCAATGCTGCTCACCAGTACTCAGCTTAGTGGTAGGGCTGACAAGAAGAATCCATTAAGTTAATGATATGAAAGGCCTCATCCAGACGCCCAAGTAAACCACTGCTAATGAAGGTAGACAATGCTGGGACATACAGACAAATTGCTTGAAGCAGTAGAAGACAGCTTCTTATGTTCCTAAGACTTAGACTGGTATTCCTGTTATACTGTCTAGACCAGGAATGGGAAAAGTGCCACTCTGGGGCTGCATGTGGCCTCCAAGGATGTTTTCGTGCCCCATAACACTTCCAGAGTCCACAGGTCTTTTATGGGTCAATAAAGAAGGTGAACTGCTTCTTCTGCAACAATGAACCTTTTAAATAGGTTGCAAGTCCTCCTTGTTCACCTTAAAATTAAAAAATACCCCCTTTTTTTGAGAACCTGAAGGGGCCTTCTAGCCATTTGAGAGAGCAGATTGTTTAATTTTTTGGTAGTCTATGCAGCCACCTACTGCTATTGCCCATCCCATTCTACTTTACTAATAGTTTTTTTAAAAAATTATTCTGCTAGTTCAAATACATTTTAAGCCGCAACAATTTAAATGTGGCTATGTAAAAGTGAAATGTTCAGAAAAAAGACAAATACATGCATCATTAAAAGTCAAAACCATCGGTTCACATTCTAGACAACTGCCCAGACAAAATTAAAGCATATAAAAGTGTGCTCCGTGGAAGAAAACATGATATGGGCACAAAATGTCCCTATTTCAATTTTCCAGTATCTCCCAGTACAACTGGAAAAGATGCCTGCCTGAAATGATGGGTAACCACTGCCAGCTAGTATGTAGCTAACTACATGGCTGTAACTTTGGCGTAAGACACTTTCCTCTTACGGCTCCCAGCCTTTGTCATGGTGTGTGAGGGCCTTGTGCTAAACAGCCTACATTCTCAGTTACTTCCACTCTTGTTATTATTTGAGGGAAGATAATCTGTTATTTTTTTTATTTATTTTTTTGTAAATGTAGCCATTGACTGCATTGCTTCAACAGCTCAGTGAGCAACTTGACCCTCAGCCTCTCTGTTATGTGGCAGCAAAATAAATGGTGTGGCAAACTGTTGATTGACATGTTTGTAAGGAGTATTGTAGAATCTTACATCTAAAAACCATGGATGGCAGTAAATCTGAGGAAAGTGAGAGGTTTTCCTAAAATGTACTTACTCGGGGCGGGGGGGACTTGAAGAACATGCTGATTTGTAAAGTTACTGTGATTTTACTCTGGTCAGAGAATGCTGTTTCATACCTTTCAAAATTTCACAAATGAAAACTGAGATACATGAGGCCAGGCAACATCATAGTATGGTCAAGATGGCAAAAGTTATTAATGGGAAACAACCTACAAGCTAGGAGAAGTTACAGCAGTTTACTCTTGCCTGAGCCTACTGGAACGTTCAAGATACTCCTTTCTTTTGCCCTCTGAGTTACTTGAATGCAAAATGCTTTTGCACTTTGAGCTTAGTTTGCAGTAACTGAAGTAAGCTGAGGACAAAGGGAGAAATCAGAAGGAGGAAAGAGAAATGGGACCTTTTGAAAGCAGCTGAAAATGTGGGGCAAAATAGGCTTAATTGGGACAGGTGGGTGGTATGCTGTTAGAATTGTTTTCCCTTTCAATTTACAGTACGTTCTAATCAGGCATTCAGTACCAGTAGGAACTGAACAACTGAAGAAGCAGTACCAATGTAAGACTTATTTTAATGAATCCTAATTATATTAATTAACGTACTTTCCTCTGAGAAGCAGTGTTTGATTTAGTCGTATTGGATTGAATTTGTTTTAACCAACATACCTCTAACAATCTTGTCTCTGGGAGACACGCCTATTTTGACCATTAACTAAAAAGGTAAAATTGAGAAAATGACATATTCAGCTCTTAGAAAAACTGAAAAGATATATTTGGGCACACAATATTATTTCACATGTTCATTCTAAAAATAAGTAAAATCAGATGGTACCCCAGATTTTTTCATTGTAGAAAAAAGTGAAGTTACAGCTATTTTTTCTTCTCTTTCTGAAAAGAAAGAACCTGAATGCCTCCACACACCTTCCAGAATCTCAGAGCTTCAATGTTGTCTGCCTGGTCTTTTGTTGAACAGCACTCAGACAACTGGGGTTTGAGGACCGAGAACTGGAACAGAGATTTGTCATAATGCACCCCCAAGCTGTTGTTTTAGAACCAATATAAACCATGATCTGATTCCAGATTTGAGGGGTATATCTTGAGATGTATATCTTCTCCCATCTCCTACCTATGCCTCTGCAGCTTCGTGCTGGTTTATTTTCTAAGGCGATTTCCACACTACACTCTTATAGCGCGATTATTCCACTTTCAACATCCTACTGAATCCTGGGGTTTGCAGTTTAGGGAGGGGCCAGCCGGCTCCTCCCTAAACTGCAAACTGCAAGATTCCGTAGGATGTTGAAAGTGGGATAATCACACTTTAATGGCCTAAGTCTGTACAGAATTTGAATCACAAAAGCTCAACACAAATCTGGTTAGCTATCTTACCTTTATAAAAGCCACTTTAACTCCTTTTTAAAAAGGCTATATATGCATATGATTGGCTAAAATTGATGAAATTAGGGATTAAATTTATGGGGGTTTTTTAAAGTTTCTCTTATCCTTTCTCTCAAAATTCATAGTGACTTTCCACACTACCTAATTGTTGCAATGTAATTCCACTTTAACTACCATGGCTGGCATATATGGAATCTTGGGGTTTGTAGTCTTGGGAGGTACTGAAGCTCTCTGACTGAGAATTCTAAATATCCTTCCCTAAACTGCAAATCCCATGATTCCATAGAACAGAATGATGGCAGACAAAGTGGAATTATAGTGCAATAGTTGTTTACTGCAGAAAGGCCCTTAGGTTATTATTCCAGTTCCTGGCAGCAAAGAACAAGATGTCCAAGTGTCAAGTATCACATTCAGAGACCAAAATGAATGTTCCACTGGTTGGAGGTAGGAGGAGAATTCACCAAGATCCTGCTTCCCACTCCAGTTCACCTGCACTGGGAACATTGGGAAGAGGCTACAAAATCACAGGATCCTAGGATCTTAGAACTGGAAGTGACCACAATGGCCATCTAGTCCTGCCATACAGGCATATACAACTAAAGCACTCCTGAAAGATGTTCATCCAACATCTGTTTAAAGACCTGCAAAGACATAGGCCATTTCCACATGGGCTTAAATAAACGGTGCAGAGTGTCTTCCAGGGAGGACGTCTGCACCTGGGAGCGGACTGGGTCGGACGTACTTAGTGTAGTTCCCCACCTCAGCCCTCTCCAGAACGACCTGAAGTGGTCGTCCAGCGTGCTTTTGAAAGACCGCTTGAAACAGGTCTTTCAAAAGCACGGAGCGCACCACTCCATGCCCGCGCTCTGGTGCAGATTTGCAGGTTCACACCAGTGCGAGCCTGCGATCTGCCGGGGGTGGGCTTTAGGCTGGCGAGGTTCAGTGGTTGGTGGAGAGGCAGCCACACACTGCTCTCGACCAGCCTGGACGCAAGCGTGGAGCCAAGAAGTCCGGTAAGTACTGGCACAGGGTGATTCCCTCGCCCTGAGCAGAAATGGCCAGAGTCTGCTATCCTCTGAGACAATCTTTTCCACTGTCAGACATCTCTTACAGTAAAGAAGTTCTTCCTAATGTTTAGGTGGAATCTCTTGTTTTGTGTTTTAATTTGAATCCATTGCTTTGTGTTCAGTCCTGGAGTAGCAGAAAACAAGTTCACTCCGTCGTCAACATGGTTTTCATTCAGATATTTAAATACAGTTCTCATGTCACCTCTCAGTCTTCTAACAGCTAAACATAATTACCTCCCTAACTCCCTAAATATAAACTCCCTAAACATAAGGCTTTGTTCCCAGACCTTTGATCCTCTTGGTCACTCTTCTATGGACACATTCCAACCTGTCAATATATTTCTTGAATGAGGTGCCCAGAACTGCCCACAGTATCCTAGGCGAGATCTGACTAAAGCAGAATAGAGTGGAACTACTACTTCCTTGATTTAGACGCTATGCTCTTATTCATGCAGCCTAGAATTGCATTTGCTTTTTGGCCACAGTATCACATTGTTGACTCATATAGTTGGCAAGCACAGAGCACCATGTCAGCCTGTTGGTTTTCACTGAAAATCCATTCTGCTCCACCATGCAGACATGACTATAAGGCTTTGACCAAAACAGTACACCTTTTGTTGGGATGATCCTCCTCTTCCTTCAAGTGTGCAGTTTTTAAAGGAATGAAAACAATATAGAGGGAAGTAAAACTGACCTCACCAACTAGATCATCCAAATTAAGTCTGGTAATCAGTTGAGGACAGATATGACAGCCATATGTCTGTCACACCCAAAAATTAAGTATCTGTAATTTCATTTGCTCAGATTCATCTATGGTTCCTCTTTCCTTCATCATTTTTTTTCTTTACTGTTAGTTTTTAAAGAGACTGGACTCTTGGCTTCACATGATAAGATCACATGATCATGACCATGAAAAGAAGCAGGGCTTTGTGGTTAAGATGAGATCTACAGATACTCATTATGGTCCATTGTGTCCAAACATCCTATCACATGTATCAGCCTCAATGCAGTTACATTTAAAGTGGCCATCAGACTGCAGTTTCTTTATGTGCATCAAGCCTCTCCCTGATCCTTGTGAAGCATAAAGCCTCAGGGTAGCATAACCATATTTTTAACATGTCCTGCCTCTGATGCCCACCAGGCCACCTATGAAAATAAGATACATTTCCATTGGGTTTTCCTTATAAAACATTTACATGAAATATTGCTCATTTACAAGCTTGTATGATCATCCTTGTTCATCATGCAATAAAATATTCATAAAATGCAAAAGCACAGCAGAGATTATAGCATCTTAATTTTAAAAGCTAAGCAATGCATTGTGGCTTTCAGATGCAATAAATTCAGTGGGTGGGTGGAAACAAGTGCTGGCAGAAGTGAAATTATATGTGTAATCTGCTTGTAGAATCACGTCATATTAAACATCCCAGCCACTTGCTTGTTTTCTAAATGAAAACAATATTTATTAAAGAAAACTGAAGCTCCTGCAGAAAAGTGGTACAAATACAAAAAGAGCCACATAATTAATTCACAGACAAGTTATTCTGTTACTTTCTCATTCATTGTCTCTCACTATAAAAGGCAATACATTAAACATGTCATTTCAGAAACCCTGAGCATTTCACTTATAGAAACTTGAAGGTCATTTTATTCCACTCTGAAGTTGCTGTGCCACATTGGAGTCATTTATTTAGAATATATAAACACAGAAGGTCAATACTAGATTCTTGACGGAGAACTTGGAAGAAAGAGAACTGGAAACATAAGTGTCTTTGGAAGAAAAGTTCTTCCTGACACAATATAACAGACCTAGGTAAATTTATAAAAGAGGGTTGCATTAAGTATATTATCTTATAGAATGTATGGCAAGGAGATCTCAAGGCTTATTTATATTCTCTTGCATGCTTTATGTATTTTTATATACATCTAGGCCTATATGGGTAATGGCATTTGTCTGAACTTGATGGTCATCCAAACATTTAAGGTGATTTCTCTTTTAAAAAAATCATGTATATCTTTCAAATCTGTCATATCTCTCAACTAACAAATAAGTAGTCACTGTCAAACTACCACAACTAGTTCAAGGAAATCTTAAACAGTTTACACAAGGCCACCTATGATGACTTCCAGTGTGAGGAACAAGACCTATTAGTTCTAGTCTTCTTCCAGCACCCTGTACTTTGTTGAAAGGATGAGATGCTAGAGATCTGAATGGATCCCAGCAGAATGAAGTAAAAGCGAAATGTACTTGTAAGATTTCATGCACTCCATTCCCACCCCAAACCATAGCTTTGAAGTGTAAGAAATAAATCCAAGTTGTTTCTATTACTGTTAATTAGGAGGTTCATTTGATGTTGTTAATTGCTTCAGTGAATTTTATAAAATTATTATATTCCATTAATCACTGGTAATGCATAAGTAACATGTTCATTCTAAACTGTCAAAAATCAATTAAAGCCACTGAAAATATTCAAAGTTCCCTCAAATATCACGAAAAAGTAAGGCATTAAAATAATGTGTGCCCATAATTGTTGCTCAATCCATTAACTGGATTATCATTTAATGATTCAAATAATAACAATACAGTGTGATTATTTCATTTTTAATTAATTATTTCCAAGCTCTGGCTAAACATAATGCAACCTGGATGTCTGGAGCACTTCATTAAAAAAAATAAAATCAAAACCAGTAAACCACCACTGATTGATAAATATCAGATCTATGAGACCATCTAAATGCTTTGGGAATACACTAATCTGACAATACACAGTATATGTTTATTCCACTGTAAATTCTTCCATAGTTCTCTTATACATCCTTCATTCATACTGGGGATAGAATTGTACACACATTTAAATGTAAAGGATGGATGGAAGAAGCAGAAACATTGAGATGACTAATCAAACAAAAATGAAAACAAATCCCATTTAAATAGCTGGATAGTCCTAAATAATGTATTAGATAATCTAAATAGATGAGGCATCCTAAAATGAATGTATGCAATACAATGTTGCATTTCCCCCCTTCTGTTCCATGTGTTAATCTATTGGTAAACTGGAACACTAATAATCTTGAGAAATGTTTCGATGAACTGCACAATATACAGAATCAAACTGCTTGGAACAAACTTGCATGAATGGGATATACACAATAGCAATACAGCATTCAGATCTACAGTAATGAGGATCAGTCAGGAATAAATTAGATTTTGCTTGACCAACTTGGATTGGCTTTACTACCACCTACAATACAGAGCTGAGATTCTGATGCTTTACCCTTAGTTTGGCACATACAAAATAGCACTATCAGACAGAATAGATTGAAACAGGAGGGGGAGCTCTCACTTCATTGGCAGAGATGGAGGGGGAGGGGAGGGGAGGGGAGGGGAGGGGAGAAAGGCTTTTGCTTCATAAATAGATAAATTGTGTTCCCTCTTAGAATATGTCCCAAACCCTTCCTCTGACCCCTGCATAGCACCAGTAAAATGGTGTGATCTGATTTAGATTGAAGATACTACGGATATTATCATTACAATGTGTGCCACATTAGATATGCCTCTATAATGAAGCATTTGGCTTTAACCAACCAGTTTGGTCTGAAAGCAACATGCAATGTATGATGTACAAAGTATTTTTTTTTTCACACTGTGCAGTTGTCTTTTCATGCAATATATTCTCAGGGACTTGTTCAGTCAGGGATCTACTTCATAAACTCCCTATTATTTCAGTGCCTCCTTTATAGTCTCATTTTATTATCTTATGCATTAACTTGCTTAACACATACACAGTGAGCAATCTATCCAGCCAATAAACAAGATTCATTTTTGTCACTGTCCTGCTGATTCTGAGAACCAAAACAATCTGAAATGTACTAGATTACTATACTGAGGAGCAGAACTATTAATTTTCCTGTAGCAGCTTCATCAACTTATCTGATGAATCATCTCATGACTTAGCATTAACTGTTAAAGATCTACCCTGAAATGATGTCAACGGAGTAAGCTTCACTATCGTAAACAGCTTATTTTAATCATTTTTAAATCATTTAAAATATGTCATTACTGCTTTTCTCCAGTTAAACACCGGAGACTTGAACAGCACCACTTTATTTCTATTTTTAGAGTGACACTGAACATAAAAATACCTTTCCATATAGAGAAAGAACCAGAATCCATTTTAAGCCTCCATTTAGAAGGATCAGGTAGGCCATGTGAAAGACCTCTTTCTAAGACTCTGGAGAGCTGCTCACACTGGGGCAAGTAGGCAAATAATTTGATGGGTCATAAGGCACCCTCATAGGAAGACATGCAGAATTTCAAACTACCTCTGGCAACTTGATACGTTGTATCTCTACAGAACATCATTATAGCGAGTTGATACTATTGTAATTGCCATTGATCCATCCTACTGACCATTAGGATTTGTCTTTCATTACACCCTTGGAATTCTCTGCTACAAAGGTTTAGTGCCACAGCTCAAGATAGGGAGGAGAATTCCATAGTGCCATAGCTCAGGGGTAAGGAAAAGACCAAGATTCCATAGGATGACATGCCATGGCAGTTAAAGTAATATTAAATTGTTATTGCTGTGTAGCATAGAGATACACTTATGTTGCCAACTACAACACAAGCAGTATCTTTTCAAAACAACAACAACAAAAATAAGTCAAAATATTTTAATTTTTCCACCTTATTGTGTCACATTAGATACTGAGAAGGAGAAAAATCAGAGGATGGTAAACAGAGAAGGGGGAAAGGGGAAATGTGAAGGGGAGGCCCCTCTTTCTGTCCTACTACCTTTGCAGATAATACCTTGTGAGAACTCAGTGGCTGCTCCCAGACTCTGGTACTCCCTTCCAAGAGGGGTTAGACTGGTGTGCTCCTTGCTGTCTTTCCACAGATAGGTGAAGATCTTTTTTATTCTATTTATTGTATTCATTCATTTTATTTATGAAGAGTAACTGCTTAAGAAGAAGAGGCTGTGAATAACTGACCGTATTGTCTATTTGTTTTCTTTTTAAGGTCTATGTACTAACTGATTTTAATTTTATTGCCAATTTAATTACATTTTCAACTTTTGTGGGATATGGATTTTTCAGCTATGTCTATTTTAACCATTGTAAGCTGTCTTGAACTCTCAGCTGGAAAGAAAGCACAATGTAACCATGATGTCACCCTGAGAGCACTTCAGTGACATCTAAACAAAGGAATCCATCTTTCTGAACTTATTTATTTATTTATTTTGTATTCCACAACATGGGGGAAAGGTTGTTTCAGAGAGACCTTTGGGAAGTGGTGACTGGTGAATCCAATGCCACTGTAGCAATAATTCCATTCTGGGTTTTAGGATAAGCTTCCAAAGTAATGAACCCTGTCTCTCAAACAGGTTGGACAGTTCCTTTAAAGTTTAGCAGATTCATTGTCCCACTGGTATTGGAACCTCCAACTGCCGTTGCCTTTGTGAAGTAATCCTTCATGCCTGTATTACCTGGCTATTTCAATCCTCGCATTTTTGCTCAAGAAAAGCTACTCTATTTCAATCTGATCATTTTTTTTTTTGCTTTAATTCATCTTACAGTTTCTGATTTCCATGTGGAAACAGGAGTTCTTGGTGAATTGTCTTAAAGAAGCTTATGGGGGGGAAATGAAATGAAATTTGTTCCATTCCTGTTATCCTTTTTCCACTTTCTGGAACCCCAGTTTCAGGATATGCTGATGTCCAGAACTCAGCTGGTTGGAACTAGGTATTCATATTGTTCGATTACCAGTGCACAAGTTACTCTATATTCTATAGCTTTTCATGAAAAACAATGGGAGGAAGAAACAGGTGTGCAATATAGGACAAGTACACACACAAACTGTGCCAGTGATGCAACAGCCATTGGAATCAGACTGTTATATCTCACAGATTTCAAAGAGCCGTATTCAGGTCATCCATGTTTAAAGGAAATTGTCTGTGAAATAAGAAAGGTCAAATACCTCCAGCAGGGAGTTAGTAGCAATGCTTACTACTAAATGAGAAGTTTCATCCTGGTAACATGCTGTCTTCTTTTCTTTCACCCTTCCACCAGGAAATTATTTTTATTTTGTCTTTTCCCCATCTTAGAATAAGTTTTCTTTCATACTTCTGTTCATAACATCAGAGCTTGGAAAAGCTATTTTTAGACTTTAGTTTCCAGAATCAAGCTCTTGATATACATAGCCTAGACTTTCCCAATCTGGTGCTTTCTAAATGTTTTGGTCTATGACTTGAATCCTGGATGGTACCAGCTAAAGCAGACCCATTAAATCAATTTTTGAATTAATCTCATTGATCCAGTGAGTCTACTCAAGATGAGGAACAGAAGTCAGGTCTAAATCTCCTATAATGCATGGTAATTCAGGCTAGGATTGATGGGTTCTGTAGTTCAAATCATGTGGGGTTCAGTTGGGTGAAGAAAACTGATATAAACAGTCCTCTACACATTAATGGAAAGCTTTTGTGCTCATAGATCCTCCCTCCAACTAGAAAGACAGTTGATCCGTTTCAAGTCCCTCTTTTGTGTCCATAAATAACTGATGCATTAAGACATATATCAGGTAGTATAGCATTTCTGATCCATGCTATGTATTCTGGTCCATGTTGCAGAAGGCTTAGCAGAACAGAAATATTTATGCCTTCTCCTGAGAGTCCCATCAACTGCAACTTATACCAGTGAACTTATACTGGTGAAACTACCACAGAACTAAAGTTTTCTTCATGTGATGATTCATTAAACAAGATCATCTTAAGAACAATTAAAATAATGATCAGAAAACTCATTACCTTGGCCACAGAAATGCTAGCTAGAATGGCATACGTGGTTTTAAAAATGCAGAGAAGGCGGGGAAAAGGCCCAAATATGCTTATTCATCAGTAAGAAAATGTATGATTGTGTATTCTGTCACATAGCTTAAAAAGTGCAGGTTAAGCAAATTACCATAGGCAGTCTATTACTAATTCTGCCGATCACCTAAATGAATGATCAAGTGTGAACCCTTCAGTTCTAGCTGCATTTCTTTCTAAATAACTCACTATTTAGCAGCCTAAAGGGACCTGCCACATCAGTAGCACCTTCTATGCACTGTTGAGTCCCAGCTTGAACACTCTAAACTCTTAGGCCTTTTGAAATGTTTAAAGCCAATCGTACATAAGACAGATTCTGCATTGCAGGGCTGGCTAGACCTACTTCAGCACAAAACAATATTTCAAGCTTTCTGATATACATGTGTCACCTCTCTGTGACAAATAGCTTGTATTAATTAGGCACTAGACTTGGTGAGATTGCTGTTATTAACTGAGAGAAGATAGCTTGAATTTAATTGTGTGTGACATCAAAGTCAAGTGACTGATATTTCAAGGATCATTTAAAATGTTTGATATTGGAGTCATTGTATTCGCATAAAGACTGTCTAAAAATATAAACGAGACTGATGAGAAAGAGACTGGAAACCATTCATACAATCTATCTTATGAAGTGTATCTGATGTAATTTTGCTGGTATTGTTGACCCAGTGTCAGCAATATTTATTAATTTTGTTGCATAAAGAAATATAACTTGGAAAGCTTGTTTTTCTTGGTAGCAGTTTTGGACAATTCCGCATTGTACTATAGCTGTTCCAAAATCAACATTCATTTTTTAAAAAATAGGAATAGTTGGAAATAGGGAAAGAAATAAAACGTTAACTGTAGTTTCTGCTTTAAATGAACATAAATGGCTGGCAAACATAGCCCAGGAGAAACAATATGCTCACTGTTTTGTCAAGTCTAAAACAGAAGAGAGAAATCAATTTAGGATGTATACTGCAAAACAGAATATTTTTAAAAGGTAGTATTCATGTCTGAATGTGAAATATTCAAAGGATATGATTAACATATATAATAGAAAAAATGATTAGTCACACCTCTGACTTGATCAGGTTATACGATGGATCTGATACATTTTGCCTAGCCATCAAATAAACAAGCAAGAAAAGGGTATTGATCAGATAGTACATGCCATTGTCATGTTAACAGAATAAGCAAATCATCTTTTCTTCTAGGTCTGCAAGCATTAATCAGTTCAATCAGGAGATGAATCAAAAGGAGCTAATTTTACATCAGTGGGACTGAGAGTTAATGGCATACTTGTTTGTTATTTGACACTGTTTTGATTCTGGTATGTTACAATACAATCCTCTCTTATTGTTCTAAGTTATTGTATATTACAGAAATAGGGTAGAAAAGGTTGCGGGGGAAGCACAAAAGAAAGATGGCTCTTTCTTTTAATTGTCATGATCTAGGATTAAAAAAACAACACTGTTTGAACTGTGAGGTATCTTCTGACCTTCATGGGATTTCCAGTGTATTACAAGACATTAAAATACACCATGTCTGAAGGAGTGTTTGTGCATATGGCATCAAGTGTGTTCTAACTAAACAGCCAAAACCAGAAAACACAACGTGGAATAATAGCAAATAGAATCAGATTCCTTCCAAAAGACTGTACACTTCTTGTGCTCCTCAGCATTCCCTGACCCCAATGAATTAACAAGGTTTGAATTTTCAAACGCCCCCAGATGAGGAAAACTTATTGGAAATCAGTTATGTCATTTCTGCTTTGTGATATCAGCTTTTGCAAAAGAAATGGCATGGAACACTGCGCTAATACATGACATTTGCTGGGTTTTTAAAGTACCACAATGACAAAGATCAGTCAGTTCGCTAAGACATTTATATCCCAGCTGTTCTTTGTTTATAGCTGAAAAAAACAAAACATATCAATAAGACAAGTGACTATTTCTTTTAACAATTTTTGGGCTGATAGAATTGCTGACTTGCAATCCATGTAGATTCTGCAAAGCCCTGCTTCTTTCATCCACTGACAGAGGTAAGGACAAACCTCTCAAAAAGAGATTTCCTTTTCCCTACTGAGGAATGACAGATGTCTCCTGGAGATCAATTCAGCAATCAAGAGCAAAGATGGAGAATGATAAACTTTTGGCAAGCCTGTTTTTGCATAAGATGAATTTTGCTTCTGGACCAGAGAAGTAAAACATTTTGAAATTTAGTACCCACAGGAAAAAGTGGGAAATAGGGAAATTGGAAGTGCCAAGAAGAAATGTATGCAGGGCTTAATTTAATATCAACCCCAAATTTATTTTATTGCTATAGGAATATAAAATGTTTCTTTTGTAAGTTTGAAATGAAAGCCTTAATTAATTGCAAGAAAAAAAGTGAACATGCTAAAGACACTATTAAGTACTTGTTAAAGGAAACTGCTGCATGCTGTACCATCTCAAGTAAATATTTCTTAGTTTTTGCCTTACATCTAAGTAGGAAAAACATGAAATCAGAAATAACCGTTTGTACAATAAACAAAATAAAGTGTATTATTTGAGCAGAGCCAATCACAACCTTAAGTACTTGGGTAGCAGCATATTTTCCTATATAGGGTTTAACTCAACATTGAAAATATTGAACTCTTTAACTGAATATTAACATAAGCAATGAACCTCACTCATCCCACATATATTCCTCTTGTGAATATGGCAGAACCCAGCAGGTACCAAAATATATCTTGGATTTGAACATTTTATATGTATAATATAGGCATAAGAATTATCATTCTTCACTTCTATAGACTGCCTTGCATGCAAATCTTTGTACTCTGAAGATCTTGGCATTTTGAGTAAGAACAGTCTTGTCCTAACATACATTTCACTCATTCTAAAAGAGAAAATATTTCACTGAGTGGTGTTTTTCCCCCTCTATGGTTCCCAAACTTTCCATTTTTCCCACTAGAAAAAAAATGAAAAATTTGTTCCTGAGTAAAACAAAACAAAGCACAACATGTATCCCCCTCCCCAATTTTTCTATACTCCCCTCTCCAGGCCTTCACATCTCTGTTTAGACACAAGCTTTCATGTTTCACATAAACTCTGCTTTCAGAGGATGTCTGTTATGAGCAAAGGACCACCCATGAAAATGCTGGGCATATAGGACACAGGAAGTTGCCTTAATTTGGCTCAAATTGAGCGAGCCTCTGGTCGTTGTATGCCAATCTTGTCAACTCAAATTGGGAATAGTTCCCCTGAGTCTGAGGCAGCATTCTTTCCTAGTCCTACCTGGAAATTCCTGGGATTTCCTGGAAGTTGTTCATCCAAGTAGCAATAAAGCAGGAACCTGCTTAGCTTTCAAAATGAGCTGATATCAGAAAAGTTCAGAGAAAGATAGTAATTTCAGTACAAATCGCATGTACAGGAAACCTCATAAAAAAAAAATTTTTTTTAAAAATCCAGGCATGGCATATTAGACAGGAAATGGGAACTGGATGGTGGGAAGTGAGTTGCAGCTGCCACAATCCCATTTCACACAATTCTGATGAGCAGAATTGAAACTTAAAAAAAAAATTGTTTTTGTTGTGTGCCTTCAAGTCATTTCTGACTTATGCCAGCCCTAAGGGGAACCTATCACGTTGGGGCTGAGAGTGTATGACATAGCCAAGGCCACCCAGTAGGTTTCCATGGCCAAGCAGGAAATCAAACTCAGGTCTCTAGGGTTATAGTACTAATGCTCAAATCACTACACCACATTGGATCTCATATATATGTTACACTGATGTAGTCATAGATTGTAAATTGATGGATTAATTGTAGATTAATGGTCCTATCCTGCCCTTTGTTTAGAAGATAACAGATAGCTTTTCATTTTCTTCAAAATGTGATAACCCATCATTACTGAATTCTATGGCCTTCTGTCCATTCTGCTGAGGAAGCCCTGCAACTCAGCCCCAGAGTCCTGCCCCACTGGCACCATGGACTGCATAGACAATCCCAGCTCTTGGATCAGAGAAGAAAACAGTCTGTGCAGCACCAGTTTGTGGACACAATGCTAACTTAGCTAGATATATGTCATGGACATTTGCTTCTGCTACAGTAATATTTCAGCGCTAAAAAGTGTACCAACAAGTTTGAAAGTTCATCATAGTATAAACCCCTCTGTGAAACTACTGCACTTGAAAATATACTGTTAAGTACTTGTTAAAGCATGACTGTTAGCTATTACATTTATTCCTATGGATGCTTTTAAATGTATTTTTAACCAATTGTGTCCCACATTCCATACATTATTAAACAGATAGTAGGGGGAAGCTGAATAAACATCACCCATCAACAATCTGAAATATTCCTTCTCATATATTATTACTAATACCAAAGCAGAAAAGAAAGCCATTTGCCGCTGCCTCAGTGAGCTTGGCTCTCCCTCGAGACTCTCAGTGACCTGATGTGTGGCAAAAAAAAATTCAAAAACCCATCCATAAAAGCATTCTTTTGACACTAGCCCCATTGAAAGGAGTATGACATGAAACAAGGGAACAATCGGTGGATCTCAGACCACACCAGGACAAATAATGAGTAGCCAAAAGCTGTGCTCAGAAACAATGAACTGTTTGGTTCAGTCAACTGCTTTTAATGCTCTCCTGGTAGTACTAAAGACTAAAAGTCATGCCTTATGTCAGGTCCACAGAGAAGACCTACCTAAATGAAGATGTTCTTTGGGACAGCTTCAGTTCATTATAGTAGGAAGACTGTGCAGGGTTAACTGTCAATGTGAAAATTCATCTTTTTCACTGTTGAAATGATACTATTCTTCCACACTGAAAATACCTATTGCTCCTTTCTTCTCAATATCTGTTGGCTTAAATATTTAAGTTTTAAAATGTATTTTAATCACTGCATTTCCACTGTGATACATCTAGCATTGATGGAAATATGTACTCATTAATATGGCCATAATCTGAGTTTGCAAGACCTGATCAGAGCTGCTGATGACCAGGATCCTAAAGGTCTCTCGTTCATAGAGTAAATGTAAGTGAAAGCTTGCTGCATGACAAATAACAGGACAATTTACTGGCTGTTGCTGAGTTGATACTATTGGTTTCACTTATGATTTAAGTGAAACAAAAATCTGAGTACTAACACTTACAGTCCTTAAAATATGTTGCATGCCTAATCTCATGCAAAATGCAGTATGGTGTAGTGGTTTGAGGACTGGAGTACAACTCTGGAGACCAGGGTTTGGATCCCTGCTCAGCCACGGAAACTCAGTGGATGACCTTGCGCAAGTCACACCCTCTCAGTCTCAGAGGGAGGCAAAGGCAAACCCCCTCTGAACAAATCTTGCCAGGAAAACCCCAAGATAGGTTTTCCTTAGGGTCTCCATAAGTCAGAAGTGACTTGAAAGCACACAACAACCAAGGAATAGATAGGGCCAGTAAGTGAGAGAGGAAACTTTGGTTTGATGGGACCTAAGAGTCAAAGGGTTGGAAGTGCAGGACCAGCCTGGAGATGGGATTCTCTCACAGTGTTACACCTATGCTTGTTTCCTTAGAGCAAGTTCTCTCTCTCTCTCTCTGTCTGTCTCTGTCTGTCTGTCTCTCTCTCTCTCTCTCTCTAACACACACACACACACATTCATTCCCTGAATAAACAGAGGCACAATAAAAGAAGCCAAAGAGTGGAGGCATCTAGCTTTGATGATACATAGGAATAGCACAGTTTACTTCTTTAGCAGTGTGTCCCTAGAATAATTTAAAAGTAAAATAATAATTTGGGGGGGAGGGCATGAGAAAAGATAGAGAAGGAAACTCTGTGAGGATCACAACAATCTGGAAACACATATGTGTGATATCAGGGTTTGGACATACTCACATCTTACATCAGAACTCACATCACAAGCAAGACACACAAATGTCTTGAAATGTGCCACTTTTCGGTTGAAGCATGGTTGTCATTTCTACACTAGGAGAGTATTTGAATGAGGAATTAACCAGAAGGTTTGAGAAATATCAAGAAGCAACATTAGATGGTGAAATATAAATCAGTGGAAATGAACAATCTGGATGCATCTAAGACACAATGGAGCAAGAAATATGAAGACATATGCTCACTTACAAAATAGCCCAAATTTGTCATGGCTTGTCTGAATGAGCCTAGAATGATCGTTGAGCTCACACACATTTTTCCTTTCTCTATGCTTCAATTCCATTAGTTACTTCACAGTTTGTGATAAACTGTGGAGATATATGTGTATATGTGTACATGCACACATACTCTCACATACAGTGATGCAGTTACATCACAATTACAGTACAGACTTATTGCAGAAAAAGCAAATTATAAATCATCAAATCAGTTCTATATTGTGATGATAACGGATAAATGACATTAATACTCTTAAGAACTTATTAGGGGCTATTAACAAAAGAAGCAGAGCAATGATGGTGACTATACTAGTAATGAGTAGTAGTAAATCCATCAGTCTGAGCTAGTATTGAAGAAATAACTAAGAGCTAATTTTGTTTTTCCAAGAGCATATCTTTCAATGTATCTTAAGACTTTCTAATAGCTAATTTGAGATTCTCCCACAATCACATTATATTCCTTCATGTCACTGAAACATGATGCGAGCCACTACGTCCTTCTACAGAATGGATTCTTGCTGTTTTCCAAAATGTAAACTACAAAAAGGATTACAATACCCTTCCCCACTCTTTTTTAAAAAAAAATAAAATAAAGCACAGGCAGACAGGCAACACTGTTGTTTGTGATGGTACACTTTTTCCCATGTAAATGGGATACTTCAGAGTGGGCTTTACAAAACAGAACCCAGTGTATTAGTTGCATTGATATGAGCAGGCTTTTGCACATCAGAAGGAACTTCACAGGGTGTGGGTAAAAAGGTTAAAGGGAAAGAGTACCCCCCTTCCAGCAATGACAACTGAATTTCTCATAGCAAGGAACTCACATATGGGAACAATATGACAGCTAGTCTCTTAAATGTATGCTTTTGCTTTACTAGGGCAATTGATATGTTGTGTAAGGAACATTGCAGGGCAGGTGGCTGCTGTGAGATGACCTCATGGCTGAAGGTAAGTAGTGAGGCAGGAGGCCAAAGTTCAAGTGTGACTTTGTTAGTACCAAAGAAATATAGTTATTTTACAATAGCCCTGCACCCTGGAGTGTCTTACTTCCTCCATGAATCTGAAAGGTTTTATTGTTAAGAAAGTATGCTGTGTTATGGCTGTTTTATTTAAAGAAAAGGCAAGCACATGAAGTGCCTGGAAAAAAGAAGCTGTTTTAAATACAAACATTCATAATGGGGGGAAAGCAATGTACCCGTACACATTATTGTAATATTCTCACCGTCCTTTTAATATATTGGCACATGTTCATGGAACACAACACAATGCATGACTGGGTCTCAGCAACCTCTGTTTGGAATATGGGAAGGGGGAGCATCCTGTCATAGGCAACAGAATGAAAAGTCTTACTAAACTTAAAAGACCAACATTTTTATAGTAGTCTTTGGTTCAATAGACCAATCCCCATTTTGACAGTTATATGATGAAGAAACAATCATAGTCAGATGTCCCGCATCTTAACTGACTACACACTATGTGAAATTGATTGGGCAATTTGTCCGCATTGGCCAAAAAGATAATATTTTCAAATAGCACCAGATCAAACTGATGAAGCTTCTATTTAGCCGCTTCCATCTAGCAGTCTTTCAGCTTCTATTTAGCAGCTTTTACCTACCCAACCTGGAATATACCTAACATATAGTAGAACAATTCTTGTATATTATACTGCATGTGATAATAAAAGGAACTAGAAATACATACACAATTGATAAATATTGCATGATCCTGGATTAGGAAGAATGTCCATGCTGCAAGTATATTTTTAGTATCATGTTGAGATTCTCATTTTGCTAAATACATTAATTGTTGTCAAACAGCATTTGTAATACATTATTGCAGTTAGCGTGTGATGGGAAGGGCCCGTTGATCCATTGATACCTTGATAAACTGAAGTGGCCCTATTAAGGCAATCAGTTTGCACGGAAAAACATATTTTACTCAATAAATGATCAAACCTCAGTTTGCCGGCTTTATTAATCCAGCATATTTATGCACCCAAAAGCCAGTATCCTGTAAATGACATACATAGGAGTAAGTTGCATTATGCACACAAAGTGTTTTCGTTGGGCAATTTGCATTGGCCATATCCAGCTGCTGTGGATGAAAAGTCTATATGCAGAACATATACTGATGCACATTGGGCAGAGTGTATGCAACCCACAATGGGCCTGTATTCATTCCATAATGGGGCATTGCGGTTGCACAGTGAGTGCCAACCAAGTACATTTAGCACTGATCCACATGCATTGTGCATGTGGACAGGATTGTCCAATATAGGAACTTAGTAAGGCAAGCATAAAAAGAAAGCCAGGGTAGTTTAATGGTCTGAATGGTGGACTAAGACTTTAGCAGACCAGAGTTCAGATCCTCATTCAGCCATGGGAACCCACTAGGAAACTGTGGGCAAGTCACACTGCCTTATCCTCAGAGGAAGCCAATAGGAAACCTCCTGTGAATAAATCTTGCAAAGAAAAACTCATAATACAGTTGGCTTGTGGCTGTCATAAGCTATAAATGACTAGAAGGCACACAATTGCAGCAATAACCATAACACAATCAGAACATAACTCCACTGATAGTTATTTATACTATATTGAGTGTGCTAGGATCTTGGCCACTTATACAAGTATACTACACAAGTTGACAGATACTTACCCACGGAACTATCACTCAAGTAACTTGTACTTGCAGTGCTAATAGCTATATAAATAAGCAGAGCAGAGCTATCACACACAGCCCTAGACATGTTGGCCAATGTTGTATCTTATTTGGTTTTTTAGTTTTTTTAATTTATTTTATTTCAACTCATTTCAAGTTATTTTATTTTATTTGGATTTCGTTTTATTTAAAGAGGTTTTTGGTGACAGCAGCCAGCCAGCTGGTGGCACAAGAGAACCTTCCCATGTATCGCCATAACCAATCTGTGGATCTTTGGATGGGCAGGCACAGCTACACCTGGGGGCTGTCCATCAGCCATTGCACTACTTAGGAAAAACTGCTGCATAAGGAGATATTGGATCCTTCCTGATATAAGATCAGAAAAAGCAGTTCTCCTAGCACAAGCAGTTATGATAGCCTAAAAGCACAAGAGGATTCTTGCTATTAAGCAGAGGTGTTTCAAGCTATTTCATATTTCACCTTGGCAGCCATTGTTCTAGGCCTTAAAAAAAATAGCATTTATCTACCTTTTGGCTCCATCAGTAGTGACTCATCCATGCTCCTATTCCTACCTATATCAGAATATGCATCTAAACAGAGCAAATGCCTGAATGATACCCATCTGTTTTAAGGCCTCCAAATAAATAGAATCCACTACCACCCTGAAGTGATCTGTTCTCCTGCCAAACTGTTCTTGCAATAAATACGTTCTTCCTAATGTGCACGTGAAATCTGTTTTCTTCTAATTTGAATCCATGGGTTTGTGCTTTGTCTCTGGAGGTGCAGAAAACAATCTCACTGCATGTTCTACACAAGATCCCTTCAGATATTTAAAGATAGCTATAATGTGGTCTCTCAGTCTTCCATTCTCTAAGCTAAACATACCCAGCTCCCTAAGTCATTCTTCATATGGCTTGCTTTCCAGACCTTTCATCATCTTGGTTGCTCTTCTCTTCTGGTTAAATGTCAATAAACTCTCCAAAATTCTCCATTTCTGACTGACATCTCTTCTGCCAACTGATGGTCAGTGGCAGCTGATGATTCCCATGTCAGGAGGGTAATAAATCCACTCTGGGTACACCTCTGTTGATATTTACTTTCTCTGGGTAGAGTTTCTTGCAAAAAGGAGTGCCCTGGCCACTGTTGTCAGGATGTTCCCAGCAGGCAGCCAAATATCCCTTGTCTCTTTGCTTACTGCACTCATTTCTGCTGCAGCAAAACAACAGGCAGGCCTCACCAATTCAGAATCACAAAATAACTTTCTCCAATTTCTCATGATTTAATTGGTTTCTCCACTTTGTGAATACCCACTTTGTATGCTAATTTTATCAGCATGTTATATTAAACTAATGAATCTTGGATAATTGCAAGATCCTCAGATTAAATCCACTCTGCTGTAGAACACAATTCTTTTCTCATAACTGTAAATCATAAATTAGGAAAGATCTGACCATTTATATTTAATCTTCCCCACATATGATCTATGCTGTTGCACAGGATAAAGTGAAGGATGAAATTACAGTATCTAATTCACATATCCCAATCCAGTTGGTCCTATGTGCACCATTAATACACAGTGCATTTCCCATGTGAGTGCATATGCCTTCAAGTCACCTGTTGACTTATGGCAACCCCATTAATTCCATGGGGTTTTCTTAGGCAAGGAATACTCAGAGGTAGTTTTGTCAGTTCCTCTGAAATATAGCCTATAGCACCTGGCATTTGTTGGCTATCTCTCATCCTAGTTCTAACCAGAGCTGACCTTGTTTAGCTTGGTAGATCGGATGGGATCTGGGGCCTTTAAGATATTTAGGCCTTTATTATTGATTGGGGAATGAATAGTCACTAGTGATTTGGTGATTCCAGAAAATTGGAAGCAGATACTTTCGTCCAGTTAACACTTCAACTGCAAGGAATGATTCAAGTGGGCAAACTGCAGCTTGCTATTTGCAGGAAGAATGGGACAATCTGCTTAACCCTTACAAAGGCTTCTGTTGCAAGCATACATGCAAAAATGACTGTGTCATGGATAGCTATTAGCTAGGGTCAAAAACTCTCCATAAGGTCTGCACCATTTTCTTGCCTGCCCACCTCAGACTGTACCACTCCAGCAACAGTCCCTGTTGCATTATTATTGTGGGTGTTGTTAGTGGTAAAATTTGATCTGAAACTGTACACTCTCCATCTTCAGCATTATACCACTTTAAAAAAATAAAAGGAATGGAAGATCATCCAGGTAACTCCTACTACACATTTATTCTCATTCCATCACAGCAAGGGTATATACCATGAGTGAACAAATTGTATTCCTCCAGATGTTGTTGGACTACAACTTCCATCGTCCCCAGCCATTATAGATAATGATGAGTGATTATGTGAGTTGTAATCCAGCAATATCTGGAATGCCTCATGTTGTCAGCATACACATTTACCCCTGTGATAGAAACACATTGCACTGCTATATTTGGCCTACAGCAACTTTAATCTTGTCTTTAGAAATCTTTTTTTGTTTTGTTTTTGGATTGCTTTCTAAAAATTGTGACTCACAGTGGTAAAAGGAATAAAATAGTATCAGTTAAAACAAGGGGGGGACTGCAGCCTTCCAGATATTTTTTAAGCTTTACTATTCAGTGATATTCAACATTAGATGTGGTAGCAAGAACTGCTTGGAATTGTAGTCCAATAACCCCTGGAGAGCCACATGTTGCCCACCTCTGGGTTAAAATTATAAAACAGATGAGTTAAAACAGCCAATTTGGAATCAAAACAATTCCATCAAAATAAAAGCAAAACAAAAATGGACATACACCTGGATTAAAAGCCCCTTTCACCACAACCCAGAACTGTTGAAGTTTTGCCTGAATAGGAAGGTCTCCAACCAACCTAGAAGGAGAATAAAGAGCCAGGTTTCCTTCGGTAGGTACTGCCACAACCTAGGAGAAGACACTGAAAACCCCTGCTCTGACATCTCCACAAACTTCCAAGGGTGGCAGGACCAAAAGAAGAGTTTCTCTCACTCAGAAAGATCAGGTAGGGACAGAATACTAAGGTGGGATTATTTTTGTTATTCATTCAGAAATCAATAGTATTCTGAGGCCCTTTCCACACGGGCATATTGCCCGTGCTAGGGCGACCTCCCCAGGAGGTCTTCTAACCGTGAGGCACGTGAGGGCAGTTCGCAAATGGGAGGTTCTAAACCTCAAACCTCCCTCGCGCGGCCACGGGGGTGGCGCTGCGAGTCTTATAAAAACCATTTCTCAAGTGGTTTTTATGTGACTTGCGCACATTGCCCCGTCGCCGCGCCCCGTTTGGAACTGCAGGGACGCGTTAGCGCATCTCTGCAGAGCTGCCCGGGAGTGGGCTTCCGGCTGGCGTGCTGCCCTGATTGGCGGAGCGCTGCTGGAAGCCGGCGGCCGCCATTTTGGGCGCCGCCGAACACCGCCGAAATTTGCCGCCGTTTGGAGCGGCGAACGCGCGCTCCCCGCGGGGACAGAGCAACCTGTTTAGCGGTAAGCTCCGTCCCTGCGTGCGCCTCCCCGTTTACCCGCCCCGCATGTGGAAAGGACCTGAGCTGGTCTTCTCATACATAAACCAAAGATGAAACTGGTTCCATCAAACCCTTATAGCACAGACATCTGAGTGAACAGAAATCAGCTGGACTGAAGGTAAAACATACTGTTTGTGCAGGAATCAAGAAAGAAAACAATAAGAAATTAAAGCCTACATTGAAGAGTCTATTGTAGCACTGTATTTGCACATGATATGAGGTTTTTAAAAAACTTGATGATTGTCAACTAATATCCCTTCCAACAATGCAAAATCCCCAAGAGCATGTCAGACCAGCAGGAAAATACCAACTGAAAAGATGAATATGCAGCATGAATTACCTTTGGAGATTATCTATATCCACATTAGTCTAACCTGGCAAAGTCAACCAAGCCCGAGGGGACTGAATGAATGGCCAGAAGTCACTGAAGTGTTTTGATACATGGTTGTTTATGGGTGGCTAACAAATTCAGAACTGTGCATTATTTAGCTGATGATATCCACAAGGAATGGGGCTGAATGTAGTGGCATTAATTGCTGGTTACTTTGTGCTCTTCTGAATGCATCAACTGGGCAATGTTTGATTCAGGATGACAAGATTGCAAGATCTGGGGGGGATATCTAATCTATGCCCCATTTCTATACTCCTGTCTACCATTTCAAAAGCTGTGATGTGGAAGGATTTAAGAGTTTTATATGCACATATACACATGCATGCACACACAGATACAGAGAATGAGAGAGACAGAAAAGAGAGAGATCCATGGACTGAGTAATTAATTTTCATTTAGTTTTCTTATTTTCTGAAATCCACATCAAAATTTAAGTAACATGTTAACTTGCTAATAATGTGTTACTTCATAAGGATGTGAAGTGCAATATATCTATAGGTTGGAGTACCACACATATATCTTGACGTGAAATGTCTATGGCTACAGATATTACTATAGCTGTGTAGATATATAAGCTCAGTGATATCACGTAACAGAAATCCAAGTGCTTAGTATGGCACCAGTATTAGTGTGTTGACAAAAGGAGAAAAACAACACCATGGGCAGGGTTTTTCCTCTCTTTTTGTTTACATATTTTGAATCCACTTGGAGGAATATTTGGAGAGTCTATAGTCCTAACTTGAATGAACCTTATATCCTTCCAAAAAAATTCTTAAATTTTACTGGATTTCACTTAATTCTTTTGAAAGCTGAAACTGACATGTTGTCTGTGGGTTCAAGGGTACCACATTCCTTTCTAAAAACTGTATTGTTACTTTCTGTATATCTCAAAATGGAATGCCTAATTCACCCAACTGAACAAATGAAACCTAATGTAGTTTCAAGTTGCAGTCTTTACTAAACACATTAATTTAAGATAGATTTCAGATAGATAAATTTCATTGCAGTGGGGCTTTCCATTTTGATTAAACATGCACAGGATACTGTTGTCATAAGCTCAGACCTATTTGGTTTTCCATCAGGAATAGCTTTATAGGCTCAAGGAAGTCAATGCCAAATATTGAAAACTCATTTGTATTAGAAATTGTCATTTTGATTATTACTTGGATTGTTATAATGTTATTTTATTCTCATCTTTACTGGACCGTATATCCTTTGATAATTCAGTGTTGACATAACTTTTTTTTTCTTTTCTTATATTTTTATGGTATATGGATAAAACAAACTTCATTTTCTTATACAAAAGACAAAGAGAGAAATTAGAGATAGAAGTTGTTCTTCTAGGAAATCGATGGTAGACCAGCCCAATCTTCAGAGGAGCTGGGCACCCGCAACTCCCACTGAATGACAAGTATTTGTGGGTGCTCAGCACTTCTCAGAATTAGGCACATTAGCAACTCTTGAAGAAGGAAGAAGAAGAAATATTGCTGAGCATTTCAAAGGATAACATTCTGAAATTAAAGCAGGAAGTATAGTATTTTGTTGCTTGTGTCCAAAACATTTTTCTGTTCTTAACTAAAACTTTTCATCCAATAAGCTGATGAAATTGTGCACAATCCTACATAAAAAAAGGAGCCTTATTTACTTTGCAGTACTAGATAAATTGTGCTCTTCAAATGTCTTCCTCAAAACTAAAGGCTATGTATGCTCTTGGAGTACCAGCAAAACTCATTCTTAGACCTTAAGTTGTCCTAGACTTTGGCCCACTCCATCAAATCCATCTTGATGTGAAGAGGGAAAAGAAGGTGAGAAGCTTAAATTTAGTCAGGAGGACATAAAGCAGAGTGTCATAACATTTCACCTGCTGGGAGGACCGGGTAGATATATTTTGCTCATGCTTCAGTACCTTCTGTGCTTTTATGTGACTAGAATCCTTTAGAAGCATTTGCTCTGTAAGCAACTTTTCTGTGCTCAGTGCCGATGGCACATGGTGAACTGGATTGTGTTGACTGATCAATGAGGTACTGGTTGATGCATTGTCTTGCCCTGTGGCAGGATTTTGAACCGCCTGGCTTGACGGTTCCTTCCTAACTTGTTGCTCTGTGATGAAAGAATATTAATTCTGCATTGGGAAACATTCAACATAGTTTCTGGAGTATTTTTCAAAAAGCTTCATCAAGTCACAACTGTGTTGTAGAACAATCTTAGATGAATCATGCAGAGTAAATCACTATGGACTCTAGAAATATGGACACTAGTGATGGGTTTATGAATCACTGCTTACCAAGGGGAAGATTTTTTTTGGTGAAGATTTAAACAAACACACCCACACCTACCCAAATTGATGGTGTCTGTGACAACATTTCACAGATGAAAATTCAAACACATATGGCCATGCAAGGTCAGAGGGTAGTCAAGATGACAAAAGCTATTAGTAATGAAGCTAGAGAAGTCAGTGAGGAAATTTGATTTTGTCTGAACCTTCTGGGAAGGACAAGATTCTCCCCCTCCTCTTCTCTGCCCCCCCCCATGAGTTAATTGAGGACAAACTACTTTGGCACTTTGAACACAGTCTGCAGCAATTGAAGTAAACCAGGATGAAGGAGGAAAGTGGGTGAAGGAGACAGAAATATGCTTCCATACTACCCTACCTGTATTGTTTATTCAACCACCAGTTTTCACACTGGAATTTCCCTGATTTATTTATCCTCCTTTGTACCCCGGACACAATCAAATGTGTACATGATGCTCCTGTAGGTCAGCTGACCACCTGCACAGCTATCTGTAGGACTCTACTGTCCCATGAATGATACTTAGAAAGATATTTTAACTAAACCCTTTTTTGCCTCACATTTCATGTTTCATAGAATCATAGAATCATAGAAATGTAGAGTTGGAAGAGACCACACGGGCCATCCAGTCCAACCCCCTGCTATGCAGGAACACCCTCAAAACATTCCCGACAGATGGCCATCTAGCCTCTGCTTAAAAAACTCCAAGGAAGGAGACTCCACTACACTCCAAGGCAGCATATTCCACTGCCGGACAGCCCTGACCGTCAGGAAGTTCTTCCTGAGGTTCAAGTGGAATCTCCTTTCCTGCAGCTTGAATCCATTGCTCCTTGTCCTGGTCTCTGGAGCAGCAGAAAACAAGCCCTCTCCTTCCTCTACATGGCATCCCTTCAAATATTTAAACATAGCTATCATGTCCCCTCTTAACCTTCTCTTCTGCAGACTAAACATACCCAGCTCTCTAAGTCTATCCTCATAGGGCATGTCTTCCAGGCCTCTCACCATTTTGGTCACCCTTCTCTGGACTTGCTCCAGCTTGACCATGTCCTTCTTGAATTGGGGTGCCCAGAACTGGACACAGTATTCAAGATAAGGTCTAACCAAAGCAGAGTAGAGTGATACCAGTACCTCCCTCGATCTAGACACCATACTCCTATTGATGCAGCCGAGAATTACATTGGTTTTCTTGGCTACCGCATCACACTGCTGACTCATGTTCAGCTTGTGGTCTATTAAGACTCCTAGATCCCTTTCATACTTACTGCTATCCAGCCACTTGTCCCCCATCCTATATTTCTGTATTTCATTTTTTCTACCTAAGTGTAGAACCTTACACTTCTCTCTGTTGAATTTCATCTTCTTAGCCTTGGCCCAGCTCTCCAATCTATCCAGGTCATTTTGCATTTTGATCCTGTCCTCTGGTGTATTAGCAACCCCTCCCAATTTGGTGTCATCTGCGAATTTGATGAGCATGCCCTCTATTCCTTCATCCAAGTTGTTGATAAAAATATTAAACAGCACTGGGCCCAGGACAGAACCCTGTGGCAACCCGCTAGTCACTTCTCTCCAGGATGAGAAGCAGCCATTCTTGATCACTCTTTGGGTTCGGTCGGTCAACCAATTACAAATCCAACTAACAGTAGCCCTGTCCAGCCTGCATTTTACTAGTTTCTTTGCAAGAATGTCATGGGGAACTTTGTCAAAGGCCTTACTGAAATTGAGGTATGCTACATCCACAGCATTCCCTTCATCTATCAAGCTAGTAACTCTATCATAAAAAGAGATAAGATTAGTCTGGCATGACTTATTTTTGAGAAATCCATGTTGACTTCTCGTGATTATCGCCTTGCTTTCTAAGTGATTAGAAACTGACTGCTTAATGATCTGCTCCAGGATCTTTCCGGGTACTGATGTCAGGCTGACTGGGCGATAATTATTTGGGTCCTCTTTTTTCCCCATCTTGAAGATGGGGACAACATTTGCTCTCTTCCAGTCTGCTGGAACTTCTCCTGTCCTCCAAGATTTCTCAAAGATTATAGCAAGCGGTTCCGAAATGACCTCTGCCAGCTCTTTTAATATCCTAGGATGCAATTCATCTGGCCCTGGAGACTTGAATTCATCCAGTGTGGCCAGGTATTCCTGTACCACCCCTCTACCTATTACGTGCCTCATTTCCCCTGCTTCCTCACCTGCTCCCCTACTGCCAGGTTGAGTGCTTGTATCCTTCTGGGGAAAAACTGAGACAAAGAAGGTGTTAAGTAGTTCTGCCTTTTCCCTTCCCCCTGTGAGTAATTCTCCATCCTCTGCACAGCGACCCTATCGTCTCCTTTTTTCTTTTGCTGTGGATGTATTTAAAAAAGCCCTTTTTATTGTTTTTAATGTCTCTGGCCAGCCTAAGTTCGTTCTGTGCTTTAGCTTTTCTGACCTCCTCCCTACATCTCCGGGCACTTGCTTAAATTCTTCTTTGGTGGTTTCCCCCTTCTTCCATTTCCTATACATGTTTCTCTTAACACTTAGCTCAGCTGAGAGTTCTTTAGTCAACCATTCTGGCTTCCTCAGATGCCTTCCATTTTTCCTCCTTACTGGCACAGTTTTAGACTGTGCCTTCAGTATCTCCTTTTTAAGGAACTCCCATGCCTCCTGAACTCCTTTCCGTTTCACTATTCTTGACCACGGAATTCCAGCCAGCAGCTCCCTAAGTTTACAGAAGTCCGCTTTTTTAAAATCTAAGATGAGTGTCTGGCTACCCTTATCTTCTCCTTCCCACTGAATGCCAAATTCCAATAGGGCATGGTCACTCCCCCTAAAGATCCAACCACTTTTGCCTCATTAACAAGGTCATCCCTGTTGGTCAGGATCAGATCTAGAATATTTGATCCCCTTGTGGCCTCTTCCACCTTCTGGACCATGAAGTTGTCTGCAAGACAAGCAAGAAACTTGCTGGACCTTGCTGTCTTGGCAGAGTTTGACTGCCAGCATATATCTGAGTAATTGAAATCTCCCATTATTACTGTATCTCTCCTCCTTGAATGTGCAGTCATTTGGTTGAGGAAGGCATCATCAAAGTCCTCAGCCTGAGTTGGAGGTCTGTAGTAAACCCCCACCAGAATATCCCTATTGTTTCTCGCTCTCTTAATTCTAACCCAAATGCTCTCAACTTGGCTTACTGGGTTTAAGTCAAGGATCTCTTCACAGGTGAAAACATCCTTGACATACAAGGCTACTCCTCCTCCTTTCTTGTTAGGTCTATTTTTATAAAATAGGCTATACCCCTCTATTCCTATGTTCCAATCATGAGACTTATCCCACCAGGTCTCAGTGATGCCTATCAAACCGTATTTATTTTGTTGTACTAGGAGTTCAAGTTCATCCTGCTTGTTTCCCATACTCCGTGCATTAGTGTAGAGACACTTAAGTCCCTGGGCCCTTCCTGCAAGTCCTGTACTATTGTTTCTACTCTTCCCGCCATTGGCCTCTTGTACTACTTGTGCAGTATCAATTGGGCCTTTTCCCCCTGCACTCAACAAGTCCCTGCCCTGAATAATACTGTCTCCCTCCCCAGCGGAACTTAGTTTAAAGACCTCTTAATCCTCCTTGTGAGACTGTTTGCAAAAACATTCCTGCCAAGTTTTGTGAGGTGCAGCCCATCCCTCGCCAGAAGCCCACAGTCATGGAAATTCAGGCCATGTTCCAAAAACCCAAACCGTTGCCAGCGGCACCACGTGCGGAGCCAGTTGTTTGTGGGGAGCCTATCTCTGTCATTTGCTCTTTCAGTGGTCTCTATGAGCCCTTGACTCCTTGAGAAAAATTGCTATCTGATAATTTTAGCAAAATTGCATTATGGCATGTATCCCATCATTTATCACAGAAACAGCCGGAGATGATCATGTAGCTGCAACTAAAATTAGATGTTACTTTGTAACTAATGCTGGTGAATTGAAATTTAATTATCAAGATGCTTTTGTTAATTATTCAGGCTGGTCAGTTTGTATTCCTCTGTTGGCATTCTGTTAGTAACTTACATAAGTCCAACTTATGTCTGCATAAGGTTGAAATTCTCTACAGACCTCCCTGTATTCCCCCGAAAACTCAGCTTTTACTTGCTGCAACCTCCCAACATGGGCATTTTACTGAGAAGTGAAGTGGGTAGTGGATAAGTGTTCAGCCATGTTCAGGAACACTTAAAGAACCCCAAGAGGTCACTAAAGATGACTCCTCATTGTACATTTAGCTATAGGAACATAGCTGAATTCTTCTTCTCCATCACTGTCCTCTCCATCAGTCAATAAATGGCCATGTTGGGATGGAGGCTAGAGCAGACAATAGGTTAGTCACAGGTGACAGAGAAGACATGGCATAATTCTGTCTAGTGAAACTTTACTTCCCCTTAATCCAGAATATCATCCTTTCTTTTTATATAATTTTGTAAATTTTAACCATAGTTATGGCTATGGTTGACTGAATTGACAAGTTTGCTGAATTGTCAATTCAGTCAACCATGTTGACTGAATTGACAAGTTTTCTTCTTTGGGGTCCACCAGGCATATTTCTGTTCTTCTGTGTAATTGTGTAGCATTCCAAAGACTTCCTTGCTAATTCTATCAGATCACTGCATGATTGAAAACTTCACGTCACACCCGATTGCAGAGTATACAACTCCCATGATTTCTTACCATTGAACACACTGGGTAGAGCTGATGGGAAATATGCATCACAACACTTGGAAAGCCAAGGTTCCTCATTCCTCTTCCTTCCCTGCTTAATGGATCCCTTAACTTCACATAATGTGCCTAACTTCCTCATTCTTCTACCTTTTCCTTTCTTTCCCCTAATGTGCTCAACCTCAAGTGAATAGGGAACAACAAGAGTCCAATGAGTCTTAAAGTTATTATCTTTGAACCACTGTGTCCAAAACACAGCAATCAATATTCCTCCTTTTCTAATATTCAGGATGGTTTCCAGAACTTCTGTAACACAAAAGACACCAGCCATAGACAAAAAGGAGTTATGAACATTCTCATAAGAAGACAGAGGTTTACAGAAACATTTTTAAAAGTTTGTCATATGTCAGTAATACATGCTAGCGTAATGCTGGTCAGTGTCTCTCTCTCTCTGTCTCTCTCTCTCTGGTTGTTACAGAGGAAAGAATTCAACACTTTGCTTGTGCAATGAGCCCACCAGCTCAAAACTGTCTCTTGCTGTCCCCCTCCCCAATACAGTCATGTAGTAGATAGTCGAGAGCGGAGACTCCCAAGAAGCATCAGCCTATGTCTCTATAGCCAGACACATGACAATGAAGGCAACCTCTGGAATCTCACAGTTGTCCTGCAGATGTCCCAGAAGATGACAATGTCATTGTGCATCTAGCTATTTGGACCTGTGGACTCTAGAGGTACAGAATGAGTTATAGGGACATAGCCAGAGGCCTCCTGGATACTCTCAATTTTCCATCAGCCACCACATGGCCACGTTGGTGGAGGTGGGCAGCAAGAGAGAGCTGGGTTTTAATGAAGGGGAGAGAAGATGGTGTTCTACCTGAGCTGAACTTTAGTCTCTGTCTTCCAATACAGGATTGCAGCCTAAGGAGACTTCTTTTTAAAAATTTCTGTGTATGCACATGTGCTTGTGTATGTTCTTCACAGTCTTGATGCCTGAGAAGGAAGCATTCTAGAGATTATAGATTGTACCGATCTATGTCTTCATGAACCTTCAAGCCATTCATCCAGAAATAAGAAATATATTATCCCTCCACCTGAGGCCTGTGAAGATGCTGATTGGTCCACTTAGCAACCAAACCAGTCTATATAGCCAAATGCTCCCAGGTGTCCCTCCCCAGATGAGAAGTCCTACCAAAGACTTGAAACTCCTCACTTACCAATGATGAGCTTTGAAAGCTTCCTCATAAACAAGCATAATTTTGTTTCAGATTCCCAGCTGTGTCCTTCCTAAAATATGAGTTCCTAAGGAGTTTAAGTACATAACTATCATCACACCCAATATAATATAAATAATAAGGAAAGTAATCTGATAAATGCAGCACATCAAATACAGGTCTCCCCACTTTAGCATTCTGACAAAAAAAAATGGGTTATTTCATACAGAAAACATCCAAGAAAACATGTTGAATATTTGTGATCATTCATGCTCAAATAGAGCTGCCATGTCTTTTCATTCCCTCCATATTTCAGCTGTATCAGTGAAAGCATTGCCATCACTTTGTGGGACATCACCAAGGCACCATACAGTGACCACTGCAGTGATACAGAGGCACGTTGTAGTCTTCTTTCTTAATCACTGTGATATCACAAGTCAAGGTACATCAGAACCATCATGCATCTGCAACACAATATAATGACTTTGCACAAGATCACTGCCAAAAAGCATTTACAGTATATCTCAAACACTTTGATGCCAGATCCTATAAGAATCTGTAAATGCATCCTGATGTTTTCAGGCCTGGCCTTGCTGATAAAAGAGCATTATTTCCTTTTGTTTCAAGTTGAAATTTCAGGTTGAATCTCAAGTAATTAAAAAGAATAATGTGATCTGTTACTAACCCATGTTTAAATAAATGTAACATAAATGTAAATCTAATATAAATTAATATTAAATTAAGTCATGAAAAGGATGGAAAGAAATCAGTCCAAAAACTCATTTCCTATCACCCAGAAGTATGGATACATAGAACTAGTGTGAGATAATGGTTTGAATGCTGGACTAAGACTCCCAGACTGGAATCCCCACTCAACCACTGAATCCCACTCAGTGACCCTGGGCAAGTCACACACTCTCTCAGCCTCAGAGGAGAGTAGTGGCAAACCGACTCTGAAAAATCTTGGCAAGAAAGCTCAATGCTAGGATCACCTTAAGGTCACCATAAACCAGACATGATTTGAAGGCAAACAACAACAAAAACAACAACAGAGTAAATAATCAAACACAGAAATATTTTTTAAAAATCCGAAAAGTAAACTTCAATTTTGCCATTTTATATAGAGGACGCCATTTTACTATGCTATTGTACATAATAGGACTTGAGCATACACAAATTTTGGTACCCTTGATGGGTCCTGGAACCAAACCCTAGCAGATGCCAAGGGCCCACTATATGTATATATTCATCTATCTATCTAGATTCATTAGATCCAAGTTTGTTACTCCCCCAACATGTCCAGTACCATTATTAGTCACGAAACAATGATGATCAAAAGGATTATCTCATTGGCTGCATGCCGTACCCCTATTCAGGCAATCCCTTCCCTGCCTTATTTGGCCTAAACATATAGAACAGTGTCCTCCATCCTAAGATCAGTGATGGAGAACCATCTGGAAAGTATTATACATGCACATATACAGCTGTATCCATGCTATGTCCATGCTATATCCATGCATATGTATTTTGCATTCCACCAGCCAAACCTCTATCTTTACTTTTCCTTCCATACATTCATTCAGTGTATTCCCAAATAAGTGAGTATTGGATTGCAGCCCCATATTCACTGAAACCCTGGAATGTATCAAATGTTAAATAACATTGTGGGCACATTTATTCCACACACACACCCCATACATACGCATTCACATACACAAACACAATCCTTAGCTGTGTGTCATTAATTATGTGTCCAGGGTAACATCATTTCTCCCGGGGCTTAACTATTCCTGTTTTTCCTAAATTAATCCTATGGCAGTAAAGACAGAACCTTAAAAGTATCCTACATGGTAGCTTTAAGTCCTGTCATTGATGTATCTCATGGAGAGAGCAGTAGCAGTATTTCATTAGTCTTCATATTTCTCAAGTTAAAATTTCCTCTTCCCCTGCCCCTTTTTTCATTCTGTCTTGGCTTATCTCCCTCAGGTTTGTGATTTAAGACCTGATTAGCCTCCCATTCAGTGTGCAAAATCATCATGCATTTAAAATTATGAGGTATCAGTCCTTTGCGGCATATTTTTTAATCTATTTGCTTTACGTAAATGCACCCTTTCTTAGGAACCAATACTTATACGTAGATAAGACAGAATATAAACTATTAGAGGGTTTAACGTATTTAAGTATATGTAGAACAAGGAAATACATGTAACAACCAGTGAACATTTCAGTTCCATGCGGGAAAACGTTCCACATACGCACACACACCCATCAGCTGAAAGATGCAAGGGAGAAATTTATCTTGTATATTATCTAATAGGCCTTCCAGAATGAAAGACCACAGGAGGTAAGGCTAACAAAATTAATATGCAAAGAATTTCAATACTACAGGCCTATAATTTTCTTGTAAATGGTTTCACTTTAAGGATGAAACAACATAAGACAATACCAATTTCTTTCTCCTTTTCTTCCTCCTCCCTCTTTTTTGCAGATAGATGGAGCTTAAAAAAAAAATTAACACATGACAGCAGGTGGGACGAAACTAGACAAGTGGATATTCAAAGCAGGGAGACTGCAAATTTGATTTGCTTAGCATTTTGCTAACTGGTTTGAATTCATTGATACATTAAAACAATGTGGGTAGGTATATTTAGTTAAACCAAGATTGACTATCATTCAGATGTGGAATAAACATTTAGTACAGAATCATTAAAATGTATGACAAATAACACAGTGTTCCAACTATAAGCCTGACCAAAAAACTGATGGTTATAAATTAGGCTTAGATTTTGCTGTCATTATATGATATCTTACCCCTGTTGAACTGAATCCATTAGTTATTATTGTGAATTACATGCTTCCCCTTGCAAAAAAATGTTTACAACCAAAGATTCATAATACAATTCCTAATAAAGGAATCTTCGATCATGTGGTTCAAGGATGGCAAGATGATTCTTCCTTAAGTTTATGGAATAATTTTTGGCATTTCTTGATTTGTTCTTTATAGCTACTTTGTAATCAGTCAGGAAGAGCTAGGTGTTGTTTGTCTTGTAGTAAAGAGCTCAGTATGATTAGATTTCTAAAATATATTCCAGCACCCCAGGAAATAGTTCAGTGCAGTGCTACTCCTGCCAATTTAAAATAGGTTAGTGTCAGACAGCCTTTGAAACTAACAAATCAGTTCAGTATAATTTGAAATTTTAAAATCTAGACTTTGAAATGAGGGTAGAAAAAAAAGTCAAGTTGCACATCTTGGTCTGATTTTCTCATAATTTGACATTCAGATGTGTCTATAGTTGATCTGTTGTGGCAGGAAGACAAATGAGAAGAAGCACTTTCATTGCTAAAAAATGCTTTTTATGTTACAGAATTAATAATTACAAAAGGAGATGGTTGGATCCAAAGGTGTCCTGCTCACAAAGAGTACCTTTCCATTTTATTTCAGGACTAATTCTATGAGTAGAATGGAACCTCTGGATATAACTTTCTCCTCTAAATCCAACAAGATTTCCTGAAGTGATACCATTATCATCATCATCATCATCATCATCATCATCATCATCATTTCAGAAAACTGCAATTGTGGGCTCCACAACATTCCCAAAACAATCTAAATAAAGAAGTGGATTCTCAAATTTCTCTGCTTATTTGCACAAGATTCCATATGCAGTCATATCCCGTATAAGATGTCACTGAAGAGGCAGGACAATTGATACCATTTGCATGCAGGTAGGGCTGCTACATACATATATAACAGCATCTTCAGCACTTGTAGTAGAAACCCAGAGCAACTGAATGATGGCAACAGTATCTGTAACATTGTTTCTGTTGATTGGAAGATTTTACTGTAACTTTAGCAACCCAGGTGAAGTTTTAAATTCTATGTAAAGAGCTCCAAACAGCATAAAACGCATCTGCAAGTGACTGATTTTTCTTTCAAAATAGTTGTGATTGAAAGAAAAGTTCCATAAGTTAGGGCTTGCATAACTGAGTCTAAAATCCAACTGCTTTTCCCAGCTGGAGTACCGTATTTGCCAGTGTACAAGATGCACCAGTGTACAAGACACACCCCATTTATACACCAGCAAATACTATTTTTTCAGCTTATAAGACATACCGGCATATAAGACATATCTCATTTTCAAACAGTATTTTTTAAGGAAAAAAGTGAGTCTTATACGCCAGCAAGTACTGTATATTCATTGACACAGTAGGGTTTATGACTTACCACTCAGTCATTGATTTAATGGGTCTGTTCTAGTTGAGGCTAGGAATTGGATTTAGACCTCCCTCTATATTTTTGTCCTAGTTCTGTAGCACAATATGCAATTTTCCTATGATGGTAGCAAAACCTGAGATGTTAAAATATACAGTGACACCTCAAAAGTGCGGTGTAGTGGTTTGAGTAATGGACTACAACCTGGGTTCAAATCCCAGCTCGTACACGGAAACCCACTAGGTGACCTTGGGGAAGTCACCCTATCTGAACCTCTGAGGAAACCAAAGGCAAACCCCTTGTGAACAAATCTTGCCAAGAAAACCTCATGATAGGCTCATCTTAGGGCTGCCTTAAGTCAGAAATGTCTTGAAGGCACACAACAGCACCATTTATACATAACATTAGTGAGCAGAAATGCAATTCATAAAATTCTCCCAATGTACTTTCCCTGTACCACTGACAACTAGCTAAGAACCAACAAACTGTGAGTGCACTAAGGGAAGAGGTACAAGAAGATAAACTTCTATGACTGATATTATCCTCTTATTGGCAAGGAGACTCATCCAGTTGATCACACAACTTCCCGTACAATATCTAATTCAACACGAACAAACGTAAATTCCATGAGATGATTTCTTCCATCACCCTAAGTACTTCTGCCTATGACATCAAGGAAGGAGAGGCATGCACACAAACAGAGAGACGTACACATATGCACTGGCAGCAATAGGAGGGGATCTGCCTTTGGGGCTGCTGAAGGAGGTCGAGGCAAGAACCTCTTTCCTACCCACCCTCCTAGAGACCCACAATCATTTATTTTGGGCTGGCTTTGGTTCACTGGGGGAAGCAATTTTAAGCTCCTTCTCTCCCAAATAATGATGATCAGCAGGCAAAAAAAACTGTGGGAAACCATGGGAGCTGCACAACATGTACCTGGAGGTCTGTATGGCCCATGTGCTGCAGCCTGCGCACTCTGATTTAGAGAAATATTTGGGGATCTGCATGAATATATTGTTATATTGAATTTGAGTATTTTTTTATAACTCAAAACATACATATATTAAATATAGCTTAATCTGAGCATGGAACATAGGTCTACCTATTTTTTTTCTCCAGGTTCTATCCCATTCATTTTTAAAAAATGAAACACAAAAGCACCTACAAAGACAAAAACATTGGAAAGCGTTCTTAAAAATACCACTTTTTCTGCTCAGACTATTGTTGCAGAAGATAGCATCCTGATAATGCAGGTTCTACTTATCTACAACTGAAACAGCCTTGCATAACAGGGATCAACACAAAACAGAATCCAAGTTTCTCTGTTTTGTGACATAGGTGCAGAACTGCAACTGGTTTCACATTTCTAAAAGAGATCAAACATCTTCTTCCTCCATGCACAGTGAAAACACCCTGGACAAATACAGGCTGTCTCTGTCCCTTAACAAGTTAAAGCCATGTGGTCTTGAATCCAAAGACCATCTACATACAGCAGTATGCGCAAGGGTTTAGTCTATCAAACAGATGGTTAGCATATCCAGCCAACATTTGTTAATGGGTTTATGGAAGTATTTGTGCTTAGTTCAAACAGTAAGTTTCTGGAAGTAGCACACGTTCAAATATTGCAAGCACAGTGAAACAGAATAGTCAATACTAAGGCAGTTTCAAAACTGCAAAAAAGTAACTACCATTGCTCAAAATAATCTAAGAATGAAAATTATTCTCCTTGTGTCTGTGTCTGTGTGTATACAGGTACATACATATAGGTATGTATGTATAAGCATATACCTATACACATATCCATACACACACACACACATACATATACAGCTCCACCTCTTACCTATTTAATACCAGTGAAGAGGAGGGAGGGAAGGAGGGAAGGATTGAAAGAGAGAGAGAGAGAGAGATCACATTTCTAGGGAAATTGCTGCATTATCACAGACTTACTACAGAAAAAGCCATGTGTTTTTACTACTGGAAGAACTTATTTTCCAATAGATGGGACTACAGTTCCTAAACACTCAGGCCTTGCCCTGACTGGCACACTTCCCTGGGCCAGCAGTCAAAGCCAGAAGTCCAAGGCTGTCCTTAAAGAGATTGTTTTACCTGCAGTAGACTGTTGAGAGGAGGAGTCATATGCTCAAACATTTCACAAAAGAAAACCAGTGGCCAAGCAACACCCAAGTGAGCAAGTAACATCAGAATGTGGTCAACACGACAAAAGGCATTAATGAAGAACAGCTAGAAGAGGCTGTAGCTATTTGCTTTTGCCTGAGCCTATTGAGAAGGGCAAGATTGTGCACCTTTCTCTTCACTCCCCCCTCCCCAAATTAACTGAGTACAAACTACTTTTGTAGTTTGAACTCAGTTTGCAGCAATGGAAGTAAGCTGAGGACAAAAGGGGAAAGAATGAAGAGGAGCATGAAATGAGGCACTTGAAAAGCAACTGAAAAAGTGGGATGATTGAAGTTTAATTGGAATATCCCTGCCAAATTGGGACCATGGTGAGATATGCCATCTCCTCCTATCAATTTGACAACTGGGTACGAACCTCCTACTCATCCCCATGCCCCCCAGGAAAGAGAAGATTGCTGGAATGGAGTACAGAAGAAGGAATGATGGAAATCAGAGAAACTGAAGAGGAAAGAAGGAGCATGTGGGAGTAAGGAAGAAGTAGGACTGGATGCAAATGGGGGAGAGGAGAGCGAAAGAGAGAGAGGGAAATGTTGTGTGCTTGTCCAAATTATTATAGTGTGTATATGCATTTATGTACCTGGATGAATAAATGCTCCATGTGTGTATGTAGAAACAAGTGTGAATGTACTCTGCCTGTTTGTGGTATGTGCCAGGATGGTGTTTCCATGTATATGGAAATATGTTGAAGAGGAATGACAACAGTGGTTCTGCATATCTTTTATGATGGTTGTGTGCTCTGCTATTTGTCTTGGTGAACTATAGCACCCAAGTGATAAAAGGCAAGCTTGTTTGCTACCTTAAAAGGACAATTTGGAAGAGCCTGTGAATAATGAGATTCCTGGGGCTGCCCCCTCCCCGTGACATCACTTGGTCCACCACTGTGTTCAGGCCATAAACCTCAGAGTCTACAATGCTTCTCACCTGAGAATCCTAAATGTGGCATACAACATAGTTTCTCAAGTCTTTCTGTAGATTTCAAGTGAGTCTTTAAAAGACCAAAATCAGCCTCCGCAGATGGATCTAAGCACAGTTGCCATCAGATTACTTAAATACAGTTGTCTTGCCTTGCCGTTTTATCAATATTCATTGTTTGAAGGAAAGACCATCTTTTTCTATTTTATATTTCAATAACACAATAGACAAAAACCAAACTCTGTTACATCACACTTTTCCTAAAAATGCACACATGGTTCTGCAGGCATGATAGTGTTGTTATTTTAAAAAAAAAAAACAGACACAGAAAACTGC
This sequence comes from Iguana delicatissima, assembly GCA_948472985.1. NCBI lineage: Eukaryota > Metazoa > Chordata > Lepidosauria > Squamata > Iguanidae > Iguana > Iguana delicatissima. The sequence goes on from CAOKZL010000003.1 coordinate 1,172,465, forward strand.
TCATTGGACTGGAAGAATGTTTGGCCGTGCGAGTGTCTCCATTTTAAAAAAAAATACACGTGTACATAACAGAGCTGTTCTAGCCATGAAGAGTTTTAGAGGTGTGAAACCTTTGGGCAAGCAACATTTTGAGGGATTGTGAGACTGCATTGTTACCAGAAAAACAGGTATAATGAAAAGAACAGTTAAATGTAACATCTCCGCCATGTTCTTCCATTCAGAGCATAGTTTCCAAGTCTACTCTTTATTTTTAGAAAATCCTAAGATGCTGGAATCTGGTTGCATGCACCTGTTGGCAAAAGGTACTCAGACAAATTCACTCCTTCCAAACAGTCAACTAAGACTTCAACTGATCAATTCTCTAAAGAATTGGATTAAACTCTACAATGATTCACAAGTTTTTTGAGTAACAAACTCTAGCATATATCTTCTTATGAACATGAAGACTGGATGGAGACAGCATATGTAGCTTCATGCATGTTCTGACTAGTTTATTTCCCATGTCAAACCTTCTCTCTTTTTTCAAGTTAAATGTGTGGCGGTTTTCTTCCTTTAAAAATTCAGCAGCTACTCAAACCCACCAAGATATTTAAATACCAATTGCCTTGGTGATTATTAGTTCTACAGGACTTTATATTTAATGCAGCTGCATAATTTAGGACTGTGATCTGCAGTCCACAATAACAATAGCAACAACAAGAATGCATTATTTATAAGTGTATAGTATTGCAAGTTCAAATTCTTTCAGAAGACTAAAAAATCAAGCTCCATTTGTTCAATACAAAAAGCTTTTTCAGTGTAATCGCAATAGGTTGATTGATGCATTACATAATGCAAGATGTTTCTTTTAAAAAAATCTTTTCACATTCTATAAACATGTTAAACATTTGGGGTGTTTTGTTCTATTTCCCTGTGCACTCCTAATGTACAATCTTGTGTGGTATTTAATAAATTAATAGAAGCAATATAAAATTGAATTACTTGTTCTATAATCAAATTAATTATATATTAACTTTTCCCAAGGCCATAAAATATAAATGTTGTACTGACAGCAGTTCTAGCATTATGTTGCAGTTTTCAAAGGAAAGTGTGTTTCCCATAACAGGCTTCTCCAATAAGAGAAGACATGTTTTAATTCTGTTTAAATACCCTAAAGGCACCAAATCCTGTCTGATCTTGGAAGCTAAGCAGGATCAGACTGTCAATGAATACCAGGTGCTGTAGGCTATATTTCATAGGAAGAAAATGACAAAACCACCTCTGAGTATTCCTTGCTTAAGAAAACCCTGTAAAATTTACAGGGTTTCCATAAGTCAACAGGTGATTTGAAGGCAAATTCACACATGCAAATTTCAAAAAACAACTTGAAAATTTTCAGCTGTATGTCTAGATTAGCAAATGCAGTTTTATGCAAACAGGGTCCTCTTTTGTCATCTGTAGTGATAATTTATGCCTTTGTTTTTAGTAATGTTTAAGTAACCACCCTACCTGGAAGGAAGCACATGGATGTACTGACTCTGGTCTCTACCAATTGGTATCTTCAATTGGTTTTGTTGCCGTGTACCTTCCAGCCAGCTCTGCCCTATGGCAATCCTATCATTGGGTTTTCTTAGGAAGATTTATTCAGCAATTGCCTTCCCCTACAGCTGAGAGAGTGTGAGTTGTCCAAGGTCATCCACTGGGTTTCCGTGGCTGAGTAGGTAGTTGAATTCTGATCTCCTAGAGTACTAGTCCAGTACTCAAACCACTATATCATGCTGGTACCTACAATAGTGACTTCCATTTCCACAGTCACAACTATTCAGAAGGGGCAGCTATGATTATACAAAAGGGCAGCCTCTTCATAGAAGAACTGGTTCATAGACTGGTGTTTTCATTTTTTTCCCACAAGACCAGAAGCCTACCAGTAATGTCTCACAGAGTAGCTTTCAAGCAATTCAACTGGGCCTTGAATTCTTATCATTTAATTTTAAGAAATCAGTACCTCAGAACTGTATGTATGGAACAATTCTACTGAAAAATGTTTCTGAGGAGATATGAAACAAAACAGATGCTCCACACGTGCTACTTGAGCTTCTAACCTCCTATTTATTTCATTTTCTTTCTTATTTATTTCATTTCTTTCATGCATTTTAAGATCATTTTTTCTACTGATTCTCTGTTCACTGCATCATATTCATTCCCATATTATTGTTCCACTTTCCAAACTGTGACAGTATTAAGTATTAAGAGTATTAAGGTTGGTAAACTTTGATTCATTCACACATGGCCTGAACATATGCAATGGACAGAAAATTAGATCTGGGCCATAAAAGACATAACTCATATACTTGCTCTTCAGTATACTAACTCATCACTGCCCTCATCCTTAATTTGCCATCAATAAAGTGGGGAGAACAGTGGCTTAACTCACTGGGTTAATGTTACAGTAAGGAAATAAGGAATGACAACAATGTTCTCCGTGTAAGTTGCTGCTATAATAATTGTTAACAGCAAAGATTTATAATGGGGTGGGAATCATATGACCCTCCAGATGTTGTTAGGCTGCAAGTGTCAGCAGCTCAAGGTATCACAGCTCGTGGGGAGAGATCCTGGGGGTATCAGCTCAGCAACTCACAATAGACAGATGATTCTCTGATTTTTAATCTCTCTTTCTTTTATTTTCAGGTTACTGTTTCTACTACAGTGTGCTGGCAGCGTATAATTACAAGATAAGTGAGATGGGCAAAGTGCTTCATGTGGCTCCCAAACGTTCGTTTGCTTGTTTAGTTTGGTTGGTCGGTTGGTCGGTTGGTTGGTTTATTTGTTTGTTTGTTTGTTTTGGTAGCCATCAACCTCTTCAAATTCTCTGCGCCACCTGTTAGATGAATTGCCTCTCCTGGAATCCTGTGGGAGCAACAATTCACCTTTCAAATAGGTTGCCACTGCCACACCTGGCCACCCAGTTTAACTTGCAAGAATACCAATTTTTTTTCAGAACAAGTGGATTTCTGACCACTTGGGGAGGTGTTGTGTGCTGGCATGGATGACATGTGGTCCTCAGAGGCTTCCAAGAGCAGACAATTGGTCCCTGGACTTGCCACAGTTGTTTACTCTTGCCCTAGAAAAATTTGTTTGAATACCTATATGATTTACTTTACTTATAGTTTCCCAGTCTAAGGGTTTCCATGCTTTGGGAGATGCACACATGAGCTAAACTTCCAAGTAGGTAATCCCATTCCTAAATAGCATTGTGAAGTCTGGGGAATCTTTCCAGGTGTTAATTCGTTGCCCAATATCTTGGATTACAACCACTCTCTATCAGACGGTGATGCAATCTGGAATGTTAAAGAAACAATAGGTCCCTACAGCCAAAATATTTATTTCTTTATTTCAGACAAAGGCCCCATCTGGACATCACAACAAGCCAGAAACCTAAAGAATTCTGGCTTGTCATGAACAAACATACTGGTGGATTGCACCCAGTCCAAGTGACTAAACAAAGCACAGAGTTTTCATCTGTGGTTGAAAAGGCTTCTGGTTTTCTTCCTAGTTGAAAGAAATATCTCCCCTGGGTCTAAAATAGCCTAAGGGAAGCCCAAAAAAGATGGTGAAATTGTCCCTCCCCCTGTCCCCTAGGGAGTGTGGAGGACTTTTTAGAGGTTTCCTTTAGCAGAGGCAGTGTAAACTTCCCAATCTGGTAATCGTCCACACTGCACTGACCAGATGATGGGTGGAAAGTCTGCAGTCTGTTTAGCCATTCCTGCTTGCGGCAGGAGCAATTGGGCAACATGCTGATGAACACTGACTCAGTCCGCCTTATCCCTGGCAAGCCAAAGTTTTACAGAATTCTGGCTTATCGTTCTGGCTGAACATAGTCTGTATATCTCTTCTTTTTTCCCATTTTAATTCACCCAGTGGTCTTCTCAGTCTTATGGATACTTTCATGTACCTGTCCCTTCCTGTCCACTTCTGCAAACTGTATTTTTTTTTATCTTGTGCGTTTCTCAAGCTTCTGGCTCATTATTTATAATCATTAAATGCTCTGTCCCTACCTTATACCTCTCCCCCACCCCTGGAAATCTAGCAACTCAATTGGGAGAAGATAGTGTTCATTCCACCTGCGCCTTCACCTCTGTGAAATAAAAGCAACTCATCTCGATCTACAGAACCCTTCACTGCCATTAAATCATAGTGCATTAATACATGTACAGATGTTCTTGAAAATGTAACTTTTTAATGTGGATGACTTTATTATGACTTCTATCCAAACAATAACAACATTAACATTAAATGGTGCTCAGTATAAATGAATTATACAGAATTGTCAGAACTACTGGTAAATATCACATTACCAAGGAAAATCAAGTTCCTAAGGGCTCATATGAAGCACTAGATGAACCCAGGATCCAAATTATTGTAAAACTGTTGAAGACCATGGAAAAGGAGAGGGAGGCATCCGTAGTTCAGCAGATGAGAATATTTTTCTACTGAAAGAGGACATCTGGCACATAAAAATATTGTTTCCTTTGTCAAAAGAAGTACTTGGGATGTTGGGTATAAACTAATAGCTGTGGGATATATTGCTGCAGAATGTCTTTTTAAAGGCATTTTAAATAAGTGTGGTATAAATCCAATTTTTTTTTCCTGAATCCATAGCACTCCTGTGTTAAGTCAGTGTTTCAGTTATTACAGTGTAATTTTCTTCAGGGAGAACTGCTGCAAACTTGTTTACCTTGCAATTGATTTTATTTGCCAAATTATATACCAAATTGTCCCATGGGCTTACTGAATATATGGGTGCTAACAATGAAAAATGTGCATAGTTTTAATACCAACTTTGTAAATTGCCTTAATAATAGCCTGCACAATGTAATAGTATTTTCAACCAGTACTTTTAATTTCTAGCTCATAAAGCCTTGTCATTGAACCCCAAGGGTGTAGCTATAAAAGTAAGATTTAATTTTATATATAATGTGGCCTAAATTAGCTCTAAAGCAATAGGAGAAACATCTAGCTTCAAGAGATAAGACTGAAATTATTATAACTTGATGAAATTTCCTATAGTAAAATTAATCATTATTTCTGCTTTAACATAATTTGGCATAAAAATGTGACTAATATAGATCTAATCAGAGCACATATTTTAAATGACTTTTTATCGAATTATAATAGCTATGAGGAAGTTATACAAAAGTATGCTATAAAAATGTTTTGAATGCACTTCTGTACCTGCTTTCCGAGTCTTATTTCCTGTATCACTATGAATTTGTAACCAGATCCCATTCTCTTAAAAATTCCTTTTCATTTACACAGATGGCTCTTTGAACTAAGCAGTGATCATTTTTAACAAGCATATCTTATTAAAATGAATAGAGTCACAGAAGAGCTTCAGGTGTCCTAATTTTTAAAAGGAAAACCTATGACCCTCCTTGTCCTGTTATCTTGGGGAAATATGAAGCAATGTTTTCTAAACTACTTGTAGAAGGCACCAAATATTATCTCAGACCTGAACTAGGCATGATGTTGTTCTCATCTATGGTCCTGGCATGCATGATTCTTTAAAAAAAAAAAAAAAATACCAAAGAAGGGCAAATTCCATTGTAACGATCTATGAGGGAAAGAAGGCTTTAACCCTTTGTCCCTGTCAAGATCCTGATCCAAAATACAGGGCCCCTGTCCATTTGCATTGGGACGGAAGGATGAACAAAGAGTTAAAAGTCTCCACCAACCACACAATGAAGCTATTATTAATTCAGTCTAAATTTGTTCAGATCTACAGTTTCCTTCTTGTTTTTAAATATAAAATGTCACACCATCTTAAAAATATCAATTTGGACTCTCCTTGCAAAAGAAACCCCAGAATTTAACTGGAATTGGTAGACCCTAGCTATCCTGAAGCATAGAATCATAGAATCATAGAAATGTAGAGTTGGAAGAGACCACATGGGCCACCCAGCCCAACCCCCTGCCATGCAGGAACACCCTCAAAGTACTCCCAACAGATGGCCATCCAGCCTCTATTTAAAAACCTCCAAAGAAGGAGATTCCACCACACTCTGAGGCAGCATATTCCACTGTCAGACAGCCCTGACTGTCAGGAAGTTCTTCCTGAGGTTCAGATGGAATCTCCTTTCCGGCAGCTTGAATCCATTGCTCCTTGTCCTGGTCTCTGGAGCAGCAGAAAACAAGCCCACTCCCTCCTCTACATGACATCCCTTCAGATATTTAAACATGGCTCTCATGTCCCCTCTTAACCTTCTCTTCTGCAGACTAAATGTACCCAGCTCCCTAAGTCTGTCCTCATAGGGCATGGCTTCCAGGCCCCTCACCATTTTGGTCGCCCTCCTCTGGACTTGCTCCAGCTTGACCATGTCCTTCTTGAATTGGGGTGCCCAGAACTGAACACAGTACTCAAGACGAGGTCTAACCAAAGCAAAGTAGAGTGGTACCAGTACCTCCCTTGATCTAGACACCATACTCCTATTGATGCAGCTGAGAATTACATTGGCTTTCTTGGCTGCCGCATCACACTGCTGACTCATGTTCAGCTTGTGGTCTATGAAGACTCCTAGATCCCTTTCACACGTACTGCTATCCAGACACGTGTCCCCCATCCTATATTTCTGTATTCCATTTTTTCTACCTAAGTGTAGGACCTTACACTTCTCTCTGTTGAATTTCATTTTGTTAGCTGTGGCCCAGCTCTCCAATCTGTCCAGGTCATTTTGAATTTTGATCCTGTCCTCTGGCGTATGCACCATATTAACTAGAGTACAGATCAAATCTGAAATAGACTGAGAATTGGTCCACTCACACCTCCAGGGCTAATTCAGATCACAACCATCTGGGATCCATGTTAATTTTTTGATATTTACAACATACCAGTCCAATAATTAGTTGAATTCCACAGATGTGTTTATGATCTAGCTTTAGATTAACTACAAGTATCTTCTTAAAATCAAATATGTGTACCAACCACAAAATCTGATTCGACCTCTGTTTTGGTGATTCAGAAAGCAACCTGATTTGTTTTTACCAATGGATTCTGTGATGGATTCATTTATATGAATACTTGCTCATTGGTGAGACCTTTCCAGTGAGATTATGTTAAAGCCATCAAGACTATGATTCACAAATGGTTTCACCAACCCTAAACATTCTTTGTTCAGATTCAGGTGATTATACCAGAGTCAAAACTCCTTTAATCCTGGTGTGCTACATATAGCAAATAATTATACAAGATTCAAAATTAGAGGTAGAAGAAATATTGAAAGTTACTGACTATATGTCAAGAGCAAAGGGCCATTGCAAAGTGATTTTGCACCACATTTGGGTCGTACACATGGATATGATACCAACCCTGGATAAGATGGTGTACATACTCTTTTTAACCATGGAAAGCTAGCATTCTACAAATGTTTTTCATAACAAAAGAAACTACATTGCAACATAAAAAGATAAGCAATATTCAGTGATACAGACTTGAATCAATTGACTCAGACTTAAGTCATTTCAGTGCCCGATTCCACCCTACACTCTTATAGTGCTATTATTCCACTTTCAACATCCTGTGGAATTCTGAGGTTTGTAGTTTACTGAGGCCAAAGAAATCTCTAGCTGAGAATTCTAGATGCCCCTCCCTAAAATACGAATCCCAGGATTCCATAGGATATTGAAAGTGGAATAATAGCATTAAACAGTGTAGTGTTGAAATGGCCAATGACTTGACTTGGACTTGACTCAGCAATATATGATGCACTGACTCGACTCAGCTCAGCTCATCCCCCAGCCAGCATGACCACTTAAATAACACTTATTTAAAACCACTTAAAAACGTAACAGTGTTTAATAGTGACTTAAATTGTGCAGTAGAATATGGTTGCATGCAGCAGGAGGTACAGAAGATGCTGTTGATGATCAAATGAAAATTATGATTTCAGTAAATCGGATTTCAGAACGGGAAATCTTGAGGTTGTTTAACACTAGAAGAATATCATCAGCTCCTTATAGTCAGGTTCAAACCCTCACCTGTTTAAAAGGATCTGGTGGCAGACAATGAGAAAGCATTCTGTCTAAGATTTCAGAGAGCCATTAGCAGTGAAGGTAGTCAGCATTAGGTTGGATGGACAAACCATCCCATTGGATATAAGAAAGATTTGTACCTTTGTTGTGTGTAGTCTAGATCTCTTTCACACTGCACAATTATAGCAGTTTGAAACCACTTTAACCAGCATGGCTGCAACCCATCAAATCCTTGTAGTTTTGTGAAACACTAGGGCTCTCTGGCAGAGAATTTTAAATGTGCCATGAATCTACCTATCCCAGAATTCCACAGAACTGAGCCATGACAGTTAAAGTGGTATCAAAATGCTATAATTGCCTAGTATGAAAGAAACCTATGAAGGATTTTCTTCTCACAAAATGTTCATCTGTAAGAAGGAGAGAATGTGTTTTTAGCCAATTTTTACTCCCTCCACCCAGTCAGCATACAGTCCAACTTCCCCCTCCTACAGTGCCTACTTCCAGAAGGTTTCCTAACCTAGGCCCTTTTTGCATGGCATTTGCCATGCGAAAGGGCCCCCAAGCATCGCACGATTGCGAGGAGCATTTCAGATGACGTCCTCGCAATCGCGTGATGCTGCCAGGGCCGGCAGGCGCTGATCGTGCACTATTTCATTTTCGGCTTGTAGCCAAAAATGGTGTGCGATCGTGCATTGCTCCAGGGCCCCACACACACTTACCATGCATGCGGAGCCTCTGGAGCCGCAGCGCTCGTGATTCCTCCCCCAGTGCAGCCTGGGAAAATGCCTGGCTGAACTGCAAAAGGAAGGAAGAAGTGGAGCCCTCGTGCTGCCTGCCAGCCAGCAAGCAGCAGCTTTGGAGCCAAAGCAGTGGGGATGCGAGAGCCTCTCACAAGAGGCTGCTCGCGTGATCCCTGCACCCCAGGGCCGAAAAAAGGTAATTTGCATAAAGGGCCCTAATGAAGAAGCTGGAGGTGCTGGGGGAAGACAGAGTGCTATAGAGGGTAGGCAAACCAATGAAAATACTCTCCTTCTATGAGCAGAAACCTCTGTTCATTCTTTTTTCATGGGAAAGTAGCCCTTCAGTTATAGACAGATGTCTGGATCAGTTTTGCTCCAACTTTTTTCCTAGAAAATCAGAATTTAAGAATGTTAACAGGAGTACAACATTAGCCAAGTAATCTGATAAAAAAAATAAGAGATTTTAATTGATTGCAAAACTACCTCAATTGTCTGAAAAATTGGCTCAAGTTTCGCTTGACTGAAAAAGTGTCTCAAAGGCAGCAGATTTTAATTTTAGGAAACATATTTATGAAAATTGCATATGGCAAATATGATTTTCACATGCTTTTGAGGAAAAAATAGGACATTTTCACCTGTATTTGAGTTCTTTTCTTTTCTATTCTTGAATTTTAGCAGATATGATTAATTCATGGTTACCAGTATTAGGGAATTCAGATGTCTGTAATTTGCAGTTTTAGACATATAATTAGAATTGCTTCCAATATATGGTTTTAACTGTATTTTTATATAAAATGATTAGTCACTGTGACATAAGGAAGGATAGGGTAAACTGAATTAAGGGTTGACAGGCAACTAAAAGGCACATACCTATAGAAGGAGTTGCAACAGAGGAGTACATTATCTTAAAAAACAAACTGAATTTTAAAAACTTTTTCACGTATTCAAAATTATGCACATTTAGAAGCAGGGCAATCCTAAACTTTATTTAACAGGGCTTTGACATCAGGGTCTCTGAGACATCCCAGTGTAATGTTGACAGAGTAGAAACTCTGACAACAGATAAAGATGACAACCCCTCTGGAGAACTGGATGAAAGATCCGAAAAACTAGCTATGGCCTAATTAACTAACATGGCTGCAAAACGTTAATCATTAGTTGTGGGGGGGGGGGCTCTGCAGAAATTTATGAAGCATTTGCTCTATTTGCTGTGATCATTGATTTGAAAACTTTAAAATGTTAATTTTAAAAATGGGAAAAAATGAGATTTTTGTTCTTTTTTTTTCTCTCTAGGATTTCCCCCTTATATTTATCAATTGCCCTTCCTCCAACACAAAATCATTGAGAAGAAATTAAGCACTTACATTGATTACTAGCTCATTTCATGCATTTACTGGGGCCAGGACAACTGTGGATCCTTTGGAGTTCAGAGTCTCTTCTACACAGGAGATAGCTCCTCTCTGTATACTCCCAGAATGCCTCCTTTTCCCATCCTCCAATGCCAGAGTCCTAACACTAAAGAGGTAAAGCCACTGATCTGGGGTATAACTACATAGGGAGTAAAATGAAATTTTTCTTCAGTCCTCAGTTTTCTAGCATTACAGTAAATTAAAACTTCAGCTGAGCATTTAAAAGTAAAGAGTACCGGGGCAAGTAAAGCCATCCAGCTAATGCAAACATAGCTAATATATGAGTTCTATGTGTGAATGCATTCTAATGTCTCCCTTTCTGCAATTCTGTAAATCTGAGGACTGAAGGAAAACTTCACTGAGGGCACAATTCTTACAGGGGAGGACAATAACTCCATTTTTCATCCTTATAACTACACCCCCACCACCGATGTTTCTGCATAAGCTATGGGGGGGGGGATTTCCAAAATATACCTTTCATACAAGTGTATAAGTGTATTTATTAATGGAGTAAATTCAACAAATATCTATACTACATAGTTTAAATAATTTTATGCCACTATCATGGCTCCTTACTAAAAGTCTGGTAAAGTATTTAGAGTACTTCATTAAAGCACTGTAGCGCCATAAGGTTCGGTGGAGTGCAATTGATCTCTTTAGCAGAGAATTCCAAATCCTCACCAAACTACATGTCAACACTTGTTTTCTTTTTGGTCCTAGCCTAAACTACCTGGACAAAGGTATTTTATTGATCCCAACTTTTTAAAAATGTGTTTGGCAATATTCAAGTGTATTATTTATTACATTTCATTTAGGTATGAGATCATTTTTATAAACTATCCTGAAAGTTCCAGTGATGGGTGAACATGTATTTAAAAAAAATCAAAAGAAATAATGAGAAGGCTTCATTTCAGGATTTAGTATACTGCGTTGAATTAACAAGCAAAGTGATTTTTATGTTGTATAAAACTGTATATGATTACAAGAGAATGACAAAATGTTCATGGTTTAATATTGAATTTGGTTTAAAAACTGAATGGCAACATTGGTATGTTTGTCACAAGGAACAACTGTTTGGAAAACTTCATGAGCAATTGACTTTGGTCAACCAAATTGATCAATGTTATAGATTAAAACACTAATTCAATTCCAAACAAAAGTCAACTGCAATGAGCTCAAATGTTTTATGCTATTACCAAGGAATTAAATCAAATTAAACAGATTTGTTCATGCAAGTAAATTCTCCGGTCAGAGAAGATTTTTTTATTAATATTAGCATAGTATGCATAATATGCAGCTAAAATCCTGAGGCCAATAAACTGTGAGAGCTATGCAATTATGCATTCATTGTAGATGTCATCATTTTGTTAGGGGTCTAAAAGGATGGGACAAAATGGCAGCTAAAGGCTTTCTGCCTAATGAAACCCCCCAAGAGCTCTAGTTACTGACTATATTGGGCCATCACTGTTAGTCGCTGTTCTCAAGAGAACTTATATTTGATTGCTGACTTAAATACACGCTCCAAATAGAAGCTGGTATGCAGTGCTTTTTATGAATTGTGTAGACCTGACTCATATTTAAATAATAAACTTCAGAAAGAATGTTACAAAACCAATAGAAGGCCTTTGTTTTTTCAGTCCATTAATCAGGATCACGTAAGGGAAAATAATGGGGAACTGTTAAGTATAGTGAACAGCAACTAATATATTTAGTTTTAGGACTCTGAATAATTCTTGGTTGTTTTCATATGGGTTCAACTTTTCTCCAAAAGTTAACATCAAAGTTGGTTTAAGTTGACACACTTATTAAAATTTGCAAAGGAGCACACTTTTCCCCTTCTATTTAATATTATGATATTCCTGAAAAATTAACAGCTTTCTTTGCTGGACTGTATTATTAAAAACTACAATTTCAGAAATATTTATTTAGACTTTATATATTACACAACTCTGAATTTTCATGGACTTTGGCCAGTGTATATATTTTTATCACCACATTTTTAACAAGAAGTGTATTTAGAGTAAAAGGTAAAGTGTAGCTTTTAAGAATTTCATGACTGGAAGCTATTTTATTTAATTTCCACGAAACTTTACAAAATTAATTCCTAATGGTTCCAATTATTGTAGTATATTATTTAGACCTGAAAAGAATGTTCTCAAATGGCATCCTGTGGAATTCTGTTTTTTGAAGCCCAAGAGTTCACTAGCTAAGAATTTTTAATGCCGTTCCCTAAAGTACAGATCCCAGGATTCCACATGATATTGCCATGGCAGTTAAAGTTGAATATGGTGCTATACCACTGTAAAGAGAGTGAGCATGGTATAGAAGCTTGAGCTTTGGACTATGACCCTGGAGACCAGGGTCTGATTGCCTGATCAGCCATGGAAACCTACGGGGTAATCTTGGGCACATCACACACTCTCAGCCTCAGCAAACCCTGTGATAGATTTGTCTTAGGGTTACCACAAGTTGGAAACAACTTGAAAGCATGCAACACCAAACCACTATAATGTGGAAGGGCTCTAAGAAAAAAAATATAACAACACTTTTCAGAATTCTGTCAATATTCTCCATCAATTTTGGAAACTCACCACCACATACTTCACAATTATGCTAGGTCTCAGAGACTGTGAATGATGCAAAATAATGGCTAGCCTGATAATTTTCTGATAGATACTGATGGAATGGAGAAGTTGCAGTTTTGCTGTTTTTAACTGCCTTTCCCTTTTTCACTTGAACTATGAGCATAAGACTTAACTACTGGGGAAAAAGGAAGGAATCATTCATATCCTGAGTATTCCAGGGGAACCGTGACCTCCCACAGTACAGACATGAATATGAAAAATTAACTTTTGGTCTTTAAATTTGATTTCAGATTATATTTACAGGCTCCAGAGGATAGAGGAAGAAAGACAAAATGTATAGTTGTAATAGGACTGACTACCCAAGTGCAAAGAGTCCTTTAACAAATCCTACAGAAGATCCTACAACATAGTTGAAAGATTTGAAATCATTACACAGGGCTTGATATTTTGTCCTCTTGTACTCATTCACTGATGTCAAGTGATAGGAGGAAAAACAGTCTCAACAAACAATAGATTTCCCATAATCCTCCAATGACATGATTACTAGAAATATATTTTTTGCCACGGAACCATATGACTCTTCTGATGCTGTTGAGTGGCAATCCTCAGCATTCCCCACTACTGGCTATACTAAGGTGTTTGGGATGTGCAGTCCAGTAACATCTGGAAGGCCTCACCCCACTCCTCCATTAATCATCTGATGCTATTTTGAAGGGCTATCAGTAACCCTGAGAATGGTATACATCCTTATTGAACTTCATCCACTTCTGTTGAGCCCAATACTAAGCCTATTGGTGACTAGGCATAATCACAACTGAAGCCAAACTATTTCGTTATTGGAGTAAGTAGCAGTATTAAGCTAAACACAGAGACATTTAGTGGGGAATTCTGCTTACAAGCTTGTGTGAATTTACACTATACGAAATAGCTCTCAAAGGAATGAGAAGTTACAGCAGTAAAATATTTAAGGAAATGCAAAACAATTTCCTCACTATTTCAGATTGCTCAGGCACGTTTTAGCCGATAAGAAGAACTGTTGTGAACATGTAAGTTATTTAGAGCCTAACAAATAATATTTCCTGTACTAGCCCATTAATAGAAAAAATGAAACAACCTGGTTTTCCTGTACCACATTTGGGGGAGATGTTTTTTTAAAAAAACTCATATTTCAGTAACAGACTTTTTAACTTCACATATTTTAAATAGCATACATTATTTTACATAACTAAAATCATAAAATGATATTTAAGCTAATGCTTTAATTACTGAATCTATTCCCAGTATTTTTGGTGTTCTTTTGCCATTCACTACTTCCTAACATTTCTTTGCTCATTGCAAATATTCCAAACTGAACACCAGTTCAGTATGCATACTTGAATTAGAGACACTTTTGTTTCTGGAACAAAAAATGACACTAATCTGGCTCAGTTATAAAAGCTGTATTGAAACTGTAGCTGATGGGATAGTTCTTCATAAAACATATTGCTGATAAACTAAATTTGGGGCATTCCAAATTTAGCACCAGAGACATGACTGAGCCAGAGCTTTTCTCTCCACTCACATGTTCCATGCCTGCTGGCATGCTCAGACATAATCAGTGCCTACTTACAGGTGACCTGAAGGCACGTGCATTTCCTCATGGCTGAAATAATACAGGCATCCAAACACAGGCGACATGTTGCTCTAAGCACTGTTCAGACAGGCAAACTATAAGCACAAAGCATGCAGTGATATAACTAGTCAATAAGTCTAAGACTGGAACACGGCTCCCAGGCGATCAACATCAGCAAACCTATTGCAAAGCTTGAAGCCACCAGATAACATATAGTGTTGTACCTAAAATTAAATTCCATTTATGGGCACCATAGTTTAAAACATATTGATATGCAGAAAGGAGACTAAATGATGGTGACCAATATGGTGAAGGTTCCTGAAACCAAGAATGGTTGAGGGGTTTGGATATGTTTCACTGAGGGAAAAAAGATTGAGAGATGATATGATGGCTATTTTTAACTGTCTCAAGTAGTGTTACTTTTTTTTTTTTTTTTTGCTCAAGAAGGTAGCCAACCAACAGATTCAAATTACAGGAAAGGAGATTCCAACTAAAGCTGAAGAATGCCCTGACTCTAAGAGCTGTTCAACAGTGGAATGGACTATATGGAAAAGCAATAGATTTTCCCTCATTTGCAGTTATTTAAGCAGAAGATGGATTTCCAGCTACTGATGATACTTTAGATGTGAATTCCTGCATGTCTGGGGTTGGATCAAGTAGCCTTTGCATTCTCTTACCACTCTGCAGTTCTTTAATGTTATGTTCATGAGGTGCAATCAGTCTAGTACCTTTGCAAAGACAATTATTGCAAAGTAAACAGTTCTTTTGTTTCAGTAATAATCTAGCTATAATCATGAACTGCAGTATTTTAACCAAACAGAGAGAGTATGTGCAACTCTTTAAGAAGATACCAAGGTATATGAGGAAGAAATAAACATAAATCTCATTCAGGTGTTCAGAATGTACATGCAGTAAAAATATAAACAGAAAGTGCTACAGGTGCCACCCATCCTTCTAAGCCATTTCATTGAATAATTTATAATTGGTCACTTGTCCAATTGCGTGTGCAATCAGGAATAAGACTGATATCAGCATTCCATTCAAGTGTTCAGTTACTCTATATACACATAAGGAAAAGGGGCTGAACTTGCTGCTCTACCATAATGCATTGTCAATGAGGATGAGATTCAGACCAATGGCCATTGATGCCTTCCATGTTAGTGGGAAGTGAATCGGCTCCTGAATTAATTTAAAGTGAGCTGTCCAGGGTGCTGAACTCAATCCCTAAAATAAATTCAGCAACTTGCACAGCATTCTTAAAGTTCTAACTAAAATTAATAGTGGACTCAGCACTCACTAATATTGAAGCCACCACCCTAAGAGGCCCTACAAGGCTTTCATGCCATCCTTATTTTACTTTGTTTTCTGGTTTTCCTTGGAGACTTCACAAGACATCAGCCTAGATCCTCTTGGATCCTAAAGTAAATCCACTGAATCAATGGTGAGTTGACATGTGGATCGACCCAGTTGTTTCAAAGGGCCTACTCTCACTGGAACAAAAAAAAAAAAAAAACAGAATTCAGGAGCTCATGTTTAGGTTGTTCGCAAGCTGAAATTAAGTTGACTTTGTTAAGCAGCTTCCTTTAATAAAAAAAAGGACTATATTTTTCTTAATACTATGAGTTGAGCCACTTCTGATGTGCTTTGGGAGTGATCAATAATATAATTTGGCACTTTGAGCAAGTTTTTGACCATACCTACTTGGTTCCTGTTAGTAGAAATAGTAGTAAGGCTTGTGTTTTTGTTTTGTTTTTTAATTTTGAAACATGGGAAAGGGATGTTTATAAATCACAGTCATTAGACTTAAGCAGAGATAAAGCTACAGTTCAAAGCAAAGACCCAAGAAAGCAAACATGGAATACAGGACTTGAAGGAAGACTGACACTATTTTATGGCTGGTATTTTCCTCTTTAAAACAAACAGCAAGGCTTGTCTCTGGAGCCTGCAGGAGGAGGAGGAGCAGGAGCAGGAGGAGTTGCTGTTGTTGTTCTTACCCTATCCCAGGGGTTTAGCTATTAGGGGCAATATGAGGACATTGCCACTGAATAATAATTCTGTCCTGATGATTTTTTTTCTTCAGTCCCCCAATCTCTGGCATTGCAGTAACTCAAAACTTTTACCTGAGTACTGTATTTAGAAACAGAGTCCAAAGAAAAGAAGCAGATAACATAGCAGATAACATAGCAGATAAAGGAAAGAAATAGTGGGAACAAGTTTCTGTGTCTCACTGTCTGCAATGCTAGAGATTTTGGGATTTAAGGAAAATTTCCTTGGGGGCCAGAATTAAGGAGCAGTGTCCCCCCCATAGCTATACCCTTGTTCCACCATACTGCTACATCCCATTTCACTGGTGGGAAGCAAATCTAGCAGAATATACACTAAAACAGCAGAAATATGTGGAAGAATCAAAGAGCCCTGAAACAAAGGATCAAGGCAAATTCTAGTTTTTTCACATCTGGTCTCCTAATAAGTTTCAGGATTCTAAGATGGACTTGGAACTAAAACTGGTACGAATGAAAATTAAAATAGCTTAGCCTATATAGATGGCATAAAACAGATTTAAAGGGAAGATGATACAATCTAAAAATATATAAGAAGAAAAGATAGAGATGAGAATATCAGGGCTACAATCAACACAGAGTAAGGCATGACTAAACATAGGGAACTCAGCAGACTTGCACACTTAACTCTTTCTTGCGTTGTGTCCCAGGTATTTCAGTTGTGTGTAGAAAAGCTAACAGGTACAAACAAGATATCCAGTATTAGACACAATTTTGTTTTTGATGCAGTTGTTCTGTTCCTCTATTAGGGTGTAACAAGAGAGCCAGCATGGTGTAACGGTTTGAGCATTGCACTGCAACTCTGAAGACCAGAGTTTGAATCCCTGCTCAACCTTTGAAACCCACTGGGTGACCTTAGGCAAGTCACATTCCCTCAACCTCAGAGGAAAGCAAAGTCAACCCCCCTCTGAACAAATCTTGCCAAGAAAACCCTGTGATAGAGTCACCTTAGGTTCTGCCTAAGTGGAAATGACTTGATGGCACACAACAACAAAAGCTGTTAACAATTTTTTCAATATCTCTTTTGAAAGAATTTTAAGAGCTGTAGCTCTGTGATGCAGACTGAGAATCCAAAAATGAGTTCTCAGTCTCCTAGGATTTTGTGAGAGAAGTCACAAGGCTTAGAATGGTATAAAACTAATGTGAATTTGTAGTATTGAACTTCCTTTAGAGTTCTAAAATTGCAGAATATTCTCCATTCCACAGATATGGTCATTTAGCCTTTCCCTAAGCACAAAACCAAGCTGGTAGTTTCAGAGAACAAATCCAATGGAAATCAAAAAGTCAGCAACAGGATTCAAGGAAATTAAAACTATAGCTCAAAGCAGAGATTTTTTTAAAAAACACCCCCATAATAATGACATTAAACAGTCTTTTGTTCATTCCAATTTCGAATAAAAGTTGGATAAAATAACATCTAATTTACTTCAAACATTTGCTAATGTTTCTCGCTTTCACTGACAGTTCTTTGATCCTGGCTGGCTTATAATATGATTCAAACTCCTGAACTAATTTGGGTGCATTGCATGTACTAAAAACATTTTTAAAAAGCTTTTAGCACCCAACATCCCTCATGTAGGGACAGTTCATAGGGATGAACAAGCAAAGATATGAGATAATAAATGCTCAATGAAAGAGACCACTTGTGGGACTGAGAATGTAGTCTCTGAAGCTCTCTGAGTCTGTTAATAAAGGTAGCTGAGATTTTTAATTGAAAGTTAAAGGAAGCCTATAAATGGCTTAATCAGGTCATTGACAGACACTGGAGGCTTTTTTCCCCAAGGATCCACCACTTCTACTTTTAAACAAGATAAATTCTGAAGGCAGCTTGTTCTGACAGCAAGGAAAGGCTATAGAGAGAAGGCATTGACTTTGCAGATAATAAGATCAATACTGCAGCATACTGAAATCATTGGGTTTCAACTGTCAATTTCTGAGGGCTAGAATCAGTTTTAAAATTCTCTCCCTGAAACAAATTGAAAGATCCCCATTGTTGGTCAAGAATTTGTCACAAGAAGAGTTAACAAAGGCCATTTCCGCACTAGCCTGTTATAGCGCAACGATTCTACTTTCAACATCCTCTGGAATCCTGGGGTTTGCAGTTGCGGGAGGGGCTGGCTGGCCCCTCCCGAAACTGCAAACCCCAGGTTTCCAGAGGATGTTGAAAGTGGAATCATTGCGCTATAACAGGCTAGTGTGGAAATGGCCAAATTTTCTTTGTTGGACTAGTCCCAGAAATTCCCACACAGCATGACTATTGGCCCTCCTGGCCAGGGGTTTTGAACTCCAAAAGGTAACTTTCCCAGCCACCATTATTGAATATCCTATTATCATTATTTATAATTTATATGGTCATGAGTATTCTAATACTGTCATTACTCAAAAATTATTTTGTGTATAATTTCTGTGATTATAGGTCTGCTGTAATTATTATTATGTATAATCTCATTAGAAGATTTCAATCTACAAGTGCACTAAAAATAAGCACGTACTTTCAAAAGCATAAATCAGATGTCACATGGATATAGCAAAAAATATATTGTGATGGCCATCCATTCTGAATTCACAATATTAATGTTTGCCTTGAACATAAGAGTTAAAAGAATAGTTCTCTGTAAGAGAGATGTTTACTAAGAACTGTCAAAGGCACAACCAACAATGAGCAAGAAATGAGAACTAACCTAAATAGAACTATTGCAAATGAGAGCAAAAGTCAAGGCATAGTTCATCATGGCTTGCCCCTTCAAGCAAAGTGAAAAAGAAGCCAACCTTGAGTTTATGGGAGTGTGGCCAACCCTGCTACACAGTAAACAACTTCAATATTGTATCTTGAGTATAGGCGTCAACCACAAGTTATTAGAAGCAGCAGCATATAAGGGTAGCAGCAAGTCAGAACTGGAAGCCAGGCCAAGCATTGTGGGCCGCTCATTTCTATCACTTTAGTGATCTCTGTCCATAACTGGTTGATCACAGAAAAGCAAATGGCAGTCACAGTAACAAAGCCCATCTGATTTCAGTAGATGATGGGCAATCTCATAGGTGGCACCGATTTACTCCCCTGAACTACAGCAATAGAGGTCCGTATCAGAAAATTCTAAATATTTCATCAAATTACATATCCAAGAATTGCATAGGGTGGAGCCCTGACAATTAAAATGGTATCAAACTGTTGCAACTGTGGAACATAAAGACACTCTATATCAGTGGTTCTCAACCTGTGGGTCCCCAGATGTTCGTGGACTTCAGCTCCCAGAAGGCCCAGCCACTATGGTCAATGCTCAGGGCTTCTGGGAGCTGAAGTTCACAAACATCTGGGGACCCACAGGTTGAGAACCACTGCTCTATATCTTCCTTTTCAAAGTTTCCAGTAACAGTTAAGATAACAGAGAATCCAGTAACATTATAAAGACTATTTCAACTATTTCAGAGTGGGATAGCCAAGAGAATATTTTCTCCCATATAGAACTATCCAGCTGCTGAAATAATCAGAGGGCCTCCTGGATATGGCAGATCTTATTAATGTCTCTGATGACTACCGATAAAAGGATCTTTTCTTTAGAGGCACCCACTTTGGAATATTGTTCCAAGAAACTATGCATAATTTCTGATGCAGTTTAAATGTAAATTGAAATTAATGTGCCTGGCCATATGTTTATATATATATATATATATGTTTATATATTTATATTTATATTTATATGTTATATATTTATTTGTTAGCTGTGTAAAATTTATTTAAATAGTTTTGAGTTTTAGCATATGATCTATTGATTTTACTCCAGGACATTTGATTTATTTTGTGTGTTTATGTGAAATGCTTCTATAATTATAGGTTGTTGTGGGTTTTCTGAGTTTTGAGGCTGTGTTCTATTAGTATTTTCTCCTGACGCTTTGCCTGCATCTGTGGCTGGCACCTTCAGAGGATATCCTCTGAAGATGCCAGCCACAGATGCAGGCAAAGCGTCAGGAGAAAATACTAATAGAACATGGCCTCAAAACCCAGAAAACCCACAACAACCTATGGATTCCGGCTGTGAAAGCCTTTGACTTTACTTCTATATTTATATTATGGATTAATTGCTGTATGCTGCCTGCATATGCTGTGTGTGAAATACAATATAGATTTTTTTTTAAAAAAATCATAATAAATCAGCATAGCAAGCATGTTCATGGGCAGAAGCCTTTTCAAGCAATGATCTTGTTCAGTTACAGCTCCCATCAGACCTAACTAGAAAAACTGAAGGTAAGGAATTACAAGAATTGCATATCAACAACATCTGAAGGGCCACATCTTTGACCCACTTCCTTTGGAGCACAGAGATCACTGCACCTGAAAAGCAGACAGCAGTAAGCCATATAACTGCACACAGTGCTTATCAAATATTTGATGACAAGGGACCCATCCACACTACATAATTATAGTGCTATGATTCCACTAATGGCCTTGGCCACATGCTATGGATTCTTGGGATTTGTACTATGGAAAGGCATTAGAGCTCTGGCTGAGAATTCAAAATACCTATTGCTAAAATGCAAATACCAGGATTCCTGAGGATGGAAAGATGGCAGTCGAAGTGGAGCAGCAGTGCTACAATTGTATAATCTAATGTGAATGGACCCAATTTCCCCATATATCTTTAGTCACAAACCTATCATTATCTTTTCTTAGGACCTCTGCCTCTGATCACAAGAGTTGATCTCATCAATTATTATCCCAAAGTCATTGATATTGTACAAGTCAGAATAATTATCATTTTATTAAATGAATGCAGTTCAAAAGAGAGAAATACAATCTTAAAACTATTAGTTTTCCTAATGGTTTCAGGTATGAAGCTATGATATGATGATACAGAACAATGATATGATGAGCTACATTAAAAATAAAAATTTTGATATGCCTTGTCATTCTTAATCTTAACATTTCAGACAGTTCATATAGACAGAGATTTTTGCTGTGTGCTGGTTGCCTTTTAAAGATATTTGAAATCAATGTTATAATTATTGTGTCCTTCTGGAGGGGTAACAGTAGTGGCCATTAAATTACAGGACAATTTTCCCAGTATCAGAATTCTGACTTGCACACCAGTGAGAATATTTGCTGCTGTCATTAATTTATTTTGAACAACACCACATATCTAAAGACTTTCTTGAACCAGACACTAATATAAATTTCCGTGATGGACCACAGAAGAAGGATGAAGAAGAATATACTTGTAGTGAAACTGCCTCCCAGGCTAGTTTTCATGATCTCAGAGACAATTATAGATATGTTTGTGTATATATGTCTGCACACACAGACACACACACACACACATTTGGCCTCCTGCCATGAAACCTAGTGATGTTTTCTGACATTCTCTCCATGTCACTTCTACATTCATTGGAAGTATAGACCTCCTAAGCCAATAAATACCTGCATAAACATGTGGTAATGTATTGAAGAGGCATATTCGCAACATGAGCTATATAAACTCATTCTCTAAATGGGAATATTTTCAAAGATCTTGAGTACAGATGTTTCAAAGTAGAATTTAAGGTCTCCCTGGGTGTCCCCAACTGGTGATCACTCTATTATAGGCTTAACTCTTTCAAGCAAGAGTTCAGGTGCTTGTTTTCTCCTTTGAACCCTTCACCCAGCATGCAGTCATTTTTACCTCTCAACACTTTTTTCTGTGTGCACCTAACACCTTACACAAAATGCAAACAGCTGCGATTTCACTGCCCAACCCTTCCTTCAACATCCATATAACATTTGTTCTGTTAATGTAGGTTAATTCGGCAAATAACACTTCTGTAAATTGTTCTTGCAAACTGCTACATCATTTATGTAAGGACTTCTGTGAACTTTGAAAAATTAATGCCTTTAATTTTGGTTGATGGCAACATCACCAGAGCTCTGTAAATTGCACTTTAATGAGATTTTGCTACAGGGGATAATCTGCTACTGACAGAGTAACATCTTGAAAACATCTGTAGACCTATAATTTCTCTATGACGATTAGATCCCACCACAAGACTCCAAACACAGATTCGAAACAAAGGCAGAAATGCAAAGTTCTAAATGACTATACAACCTGTTCTTTAGTAAAGAAGAGATACACAATGAAAAGTTTCATGTGCTGAAAATAAATCAAATTTTCTGACTAATTAACATTTAGCTTTATTTAATTAAGAAAGACTATTACTGTCTCCACTGCTGTGCATCTGTATATAATGAAGGAAACAGCAGTAGGTATAAGATACCACAGAGGGATATGCCCAAGTAACTCAGCACTATAGGTGTAAAGGAACGTCTATTATGGTTAAGTAACTGACATCAGAGTCTCTCTGTAATGCTTTCATAAATAAATGGAAGATTTCCACAGATGCTTTACACATATGGTTTCTTATTTGTCTCTGATGGAGACCTGTAGTTAGATTAGATGCAAGAATTAAATGATTTAAATAGACAGCTGCATAATGGAAACTACTAAATAACATGTTTTAAAACAATTTCTATTTATACCAATAAATGCATTCACAAAGGAATGATAAATCTTGCTTTGGTTAGGTAATGATTTCCTTCCTGTATTAAATCCAACTTTGTGAAAAACCGAGCGAAGCAAGTTCTACCCTGCAATAAGAAAACAGCAGAAGTAAATGGATTAGGACAAACAGAACTCTTAAAACCTAAACCTAATTGCAATAAAAGTTGCTTTAAAGCTCACTAGAAAAAATTAGAAAAATGTCCAGGTTGGCCTAAGATTACCTTTTCATTGCAGTCTAAATCAAAATTAGCAAAATAATTCAGAAATGAAGTTTCATGAATAACTTGAATATCATCCATTCTACCTCTATGTGCCTCTGTTTATGTAACTAAAATAGCATCCCCACACACATAAGAGGGAAGAGCTTAGGAGAACCCAAAAGCCTGTGTGTAAAAGTGTGTGTGTGTTCATGTGAGCAATCCCAAAATATTCCATTGACTACTGAATATGTATTCATGGTGTCCTGAATCGGGGGCAAGGAGTGAAAACCAAGGGGAATGGGAAATGCGGTGTCGTGGGTGCCAAAAGCAGAGTAGAGGAAGAGCCATATAGATTTTAAAAGCTAGAAAGAACTGCCTGGTAGATGACTTCCTGGATCCCACTGAGAAAATATTTTTACAATATTTCCAGGGACAGATGTAAGAGGTGTCTATTTGAGGTGGGAGGAATTAATGCACCCAGTCTGCTGCCATTTCTACACTGTCACAAAGTCATCCAGACAAATGAACACTAAGCATGCTTAGAAAACGTGAGCTGACATCCTCTTAGTGACATACATGAGCATAACTTCACCATCTGCCTGCATACGTCTTTTATTTGCTCATTGTGGAGGTTGATATTCTCTTCTGCTCCCCACAATATCCAAAGTCAAGACTCATCTTGCTCTGTGATAGTCCCTGCTCTCCAACAGTCATTCTGTTACTTATGGAGAGCATCAGCAACAGATGCAGACCAATTACATAATCCACTCAGACTTACAGAGGACCCCAGTGAGTCTTAGTGGAAAATAACCCCAGTCCACATGTTGGCTAATGGGACACAGTCAGACACTTCTCCAATCCTCTTTGCAGTCCACCAGGAACAGAATGGCCATGGAAGAAGCCTTTCACAGCAAAACAGTAAGTCATAGGGGTTTTCAAGTGGGAGCTATTAGCAGAGTTTTACATGTAGAAATCTTGTACTATGTCTGGCCATCTAAGATCTTGGCCAGTGAATGTTGACAGACCATGGGACAAGAAAGAGAAAACCATGGACTGAAGAGGAGTAAAACGGAGTCCCTGAAAGCTGAATAACCATTTCATCCTGCACCAACATTTACTCAACATTTGCATTTACAGTCAAAAGGTGAGTTAAGACATCAATGAAAATTTATTTCATTCACAAATGGGTGTATCAACAGCTTTTTTCATTGTATGCAACAAACCATCCCCATATTTTAGTATTAATGGGATAATTATTTCTTAGGAACATCTTTCTGTGTACCTTGGTTCTACACAGCAAATGTTTATTGTTAAAAGCCACAAACTGGATGCTACTGACAGGCATTCCTTCATGGTCTTTCCCAGATCCATACTCTCACTCCAAGGAGGAAAAGCTCTTATCTTTAATCTGTGGTTGATCACAGATAAGAACATTTTCCCATCAGCATCAAGAAAATATCCCATTTTCAAAGCTGAGCAGGCGAAATACACTTCCCGAAACCCACACACACATAGCTGATCTGCTTTAGCAGAGGGAAAGGATCTGAGAGAATATTTTGTCAGAGTGTGGGTAACCATGTCTATTCCTGTCACGCAGGTCCCACCATCTTGTCCTGTTGACAACCCGGCCCTTAGACCCATCAAGGGCCATCTAGTCTGACCTCCGGTCATACAGGAATAGATAGCTAAAGTCCTCCTGAAAAATGGAGGATCCAAGCTCTAAACAGACTCCAATGAAAGAGGTCCCACCATCCTCTGAAGGAGTCAATTCTACTGTGAAACAACTATTAACATTCAGCATTTCTTCCTAATATTTCTAGAGAATCTTTTATTCTTTTCTTTTCTTTTCTTTTATTATCATATTATTGAGTCCATTGTTTTGTATTTTGAGTCCTACGCTGTGGGGCCACAGAAAATAAGTTCTCCTTATCTTCATTGGTGCTTTTCAAGTTGCTTGATGGGGAGGACCAGCAATTCATTTTTCCTAATGTGCTGGGAACCAGAAACAGATTTCATTGGTTACAACTGTTTCTTTTTTTCCTGGAAATCCAGCTACAGAATAGCAGCTGATGGCTCACAGACTGATACCAAATCCTGCATCACCACTTTGAGTAACATTGTTCTACAAAATATCCTTTCAGATATTTAAAGATGACTGTCAGGTTACCCCTTCAGTCTTCTCTTTTCCAAGCTAACCTACTCATCTCCGTAAGTCCCTCTTCTTGGACCTTGGCTTTCAAACCTTCTACCATCTTGGTCACCTACCTCTGAATACATTTTAGAGCCTTTCTACACTACACTGTTATACAACTTTTATTCCACTTTCAACATCCTGTGGAATTCTGGGTCTTGTAGTTTACTGAGGCTGAAGAGCTCTCTGGCTGTGAACTCTAAAGGCCCCTCCCTAAAACTGCAAACCCCAGGATTTCATAGGATGTTGCAAGTGGAATAACAGCACTACAACAGTCTGGTGCAGAAATTGTCATATCTAATGGGGGACAGAGAAAAGGCAAATCTGTTCAACACCTACTTAAGCCAAAAATATTTCCTAATCCATTATAATTTATTATACAAGCTTATATACAAACTCTGTGTAATTTGTGGTGATAACATTATTGCAGCTATTTTAGGTCTGTGCTGCCTAATTGTAGGAAGTAGAAAAAAGAATTTTTCGATGAAACTTTCCTCTCTCACTTTTTTTGTGTCCAGGTAGTGACAGATTCAGCACCAATATCTTCAGTTTCTAACATGGTATTTTACTTAAAAACAAAGCCACATGTGACTACATTACAAGCTCACTGAAGGCAAATAAAGTTAATTCAGAGTAAGACTTCCTGATCTCAGTGACATTGTTAGACACCCAAATCTCTAATTCGGGTGTGCATTTTTATTTATTTTTTTTAAGAAAAAGAAATGTCATGTGGAACTCATGTACTAATATCACAAGAACAATGGAATTACAGCAAAAATTTCAGAAATGTTCAGCCTCAGTGTCAGAATTTCTATGCTGAATTGGCCCAAAGAATCACTCAATTCAGCACGCCATCTTCAACATAACTGCCTATAGATAACCATAGCAACAGCAGGGGCTAGCCAGTCTGACTTTCCTTCCTCACATCTGATCATTGGAAATATACTGCGATATGTCCAAAATGCTGAGAGTGCAAGGATGCTTATACAAATAGATTTCTCTATTCCATCTTTGCTACTGCAGATGCTATGCTCTCAAATCATCTCTCCTGTGGCCAGTGGAGTGTTGAGGCTGCAGGTAGAACATAGTGAAGACAGATTTTCTGAACAGGAAGCATATGTTATCAGTCCTATCATTAAGCAAGGTGAGGAGGCTGCCTGAAATGGCAGATCCTGGAGCATGTTGTGGCAACAGTCGAGGTGCTGGATGATAGAGACGTGGACGCTGCTATGCAGCCTGTCCCATATGCCCTAAGGTATCTTGCTCTTATAAGTACTGCCAGTACTGAAGCTAGATTCAGCAACCACTCAGGATGGGTCTGTATGTGAAACAGTGGATTTGCAGCATTTTATCCTTTTCCTCCAGTAGCAAAATGTCATGAGCCAGCCCTGAGTCCAACTGATTCTTTGCCATTTCTGAAGAATGTCCATTCATCTTATGTCCATTGCTGAAGAATATCTATGCCTTATGTGATACGAAGAACTACAGGTGTGGGGGGACAAATAACTATCCCATATGCACAGATCTACAAGGATTGCATTGCACAGGATATAAGCCTTTGCCTCACTTAGCATAGAGACTGCATTTTACCACCTTGTGCAATAACACTGAAATGTCTAACAGTGTCTTAAAGCCATAAAATGAAATTACCATCAGGTTATCTTGTGAGAATGAATTTCATACATTAACCATGCCCTGCATGGCGTGCATTGTTTTCTTTCATTTTACATCTCTCCCTCTCTCTCTTTTAACATTTCCTATACATTTCACTTTACATTTCTTTTTTTCCCTTTTTCATTCTCTCCACATAATTCAAGTTTCTCTTAGCTAAATCTTCACTCCTAAATGAAAAAGCTTCAACTCTTAATCTTTATAAAGAAGGTAGTACACCTTATGAACAATTTAGCTTCCATATATAAGCACTATTTCAATATTAAGATGTCTTGTGGAGGTAACACAACCAAACAGATAGAACAATATTAAAAAGGTCGGAGCTTTATAATCTTCTCTGATAATTAAAGCATTTTTAATTCATTAGCCTATCAAAAATAAAATTCCTTGCTAGTCCTGCACTGTTATCCTTGTTTAAAGGTGCAAATAGTAGGTGCATCCTTCGTACCCCACACTGCAGTCTGAGGCCATTTCCACATTACACTCTTATAGCGCAGTTATTCCACTTTCAACATCCTATGGAATCCTGAGATTTGCAGTTTAGGGAGGGGCTAGCCAGCCCCTCCCTAAACTGCAAACCCCAGGATTTCATAGGATGTTGAAAGTGAAATAATTGTGCTATAAGAATGTAGTGCAGAAATGGCCTGAGTCTTCAGTGCATCAAGGTTTTTCATAATTAGTGACATACCCCCTCCAATTGCCCCAGATTTGCAGGGACAGTACCAATAATTCCTTTCTCATTCCATTTTTTCAGATGCTTTCAAAATGTCTAGTTTTTCCTTTTCCCTTGTTTCCCTGTTGTCCTCTGCTTACTTCAAGTGGTGCAAACATTCTTTTGCAGTCAGTTGACTCAGCAAGAAGGGATTGTGAGGGAGGTGGAATCTTACCCTTCTCAGCAGGCACAGGCAAAAGCAAACTGCTGCAGCCTGCCCTAGTTTGTCTGCTCTTCCTTATTAATAACATTTTACCATCATGACTACACTCTGGTATTGATTGACCACATGTATCTCACTTTTAATCTGTTAAGGGTGTGTAGTTTCTTTCTGAGAAAGACATGGATACTTTGGAGATACTATCTTGAGCTTCAGAACAGTGTCTTTTGAGTCTCTGGAGGAGCAAGGAAACCTGCTTTAACATATAATCAGGTATAATAAGGTATAATAAATTACCTTATTTTAATTCAGTTAATTATATGTTCTTTGTATTTTCAAAGGCAAGCACACATAAACAGCTGTGTATATGCATACACATATCCATATACAGTCTGCCTCTGAATTACATTTGCTGGGGAACACAAGTAGGATTTCCTCCTTGTGGGCAGGGCCAACTCATTTGGTAGTTTGAGCAGAGCAGAAAACACCCTCTGCACATATACACACAGGGGCTTCTCACATTATACAAATACAGTGCTATGATTCCTCCTGGAATAGTAACATGGGATTGAATCCTGGCATTTCCACTTGAAGGATAGATTTTTAGAATTCTCAGCCAGACAGGAATAGTGCCTTACCAGTCTACAAATGACAGGATTCTATAAGATGTTGTCATGGAATTTAAAGTGGAATCATAGCATTGTAATTTTATAGGGGATTCATACACTCAACCAAGTCAAATTATGTGGTACCCAACCCCTGTCCCCCCTCCCCACACATACATTCTTTGGATTTAGGAGGCAAAAAATCCCACAAAAACTTTTCCCCATAGCTGTCAATAAAAGCAAGAATACCAGTAAACAAAGAACACATTGCTGCCTTTTCATGACACCTCTGAATTTGGTGCCTGAAACATCTCTCTCACTCTGCCTTGTGATAGTGCTGGCCCCACTTGTGGACTTCCCATGGGCATCTGTTTATCCACCATAGGAACAGAATGCTGGACTAGATGGAGTTATGGTTTAATTTAGCAGGACTCTTCTTCTGTTCTTCTCTAGTGTTTCGCATGTAGAATGTCCAAGCTGCAATTCTAAACACCAAACTTACCAAAAATAAATCCCTGGAGATTCAACTGGTATTATTTCTGAAGAAGCTTGCTAAGATTGTGGTGTAAAAGGTTGCTGGTGCTATAATCACTAACATACTAGAAACAGAACAGTCTTATACACACATACATCTGTTTATTTGTGACATGTGTTTATTGCTTTTTAGGCAGTATACAATAAAAACAAACAAAATAATTGAGGACATAAAAAAATTAACAGCCCAGCTGAGTAAAACAACAATTCAAAATCATAGTATACCATAAATGAAACAGAACCAACAGTGGGAATCAACTCTCAAAAGAACAACAGAAGAAGAATGGTTTCTGAAACAATATCATTGAGACAGTCAAGCAAACAGCCTATTAAAATAGCACACTAGAGCTTTATGGCTCCACCCAAAAGATCCTGCATCTTCTGGTTGTGCAAGTATAAAGCTACAACAGGATTTCATCCCAAATACTATAGTATATGAAGCACAACTTCATTAGCCATTATCTTGTGTGTGTGTGTGTGTGTGTGTGTGTGTGTAATGCATCCTTTTATTGCTGTATTATAGTAATTCAATGGTTCTGCTGTCTGGTCAGCATATCTAGGTAGATATTACAAAGTAACAGTAATGCTGGGGCAATTAATGACTGGTCACTGAGTTTGATATCCTATATAATTTGGATACTAACAATGAACTCATTATCTAAATGTGGACTCTAATGTAGCCAATGTGATGTTTCTGAGGAAAACTCAACAACAGCAGCAATACTGGTAACAAAATTGGCCTATATACAATTGATAGTCTCAGCTAGATTGGACCCACAGAATCAGTTGCAGCATGGCAATCCAACATGTCAATGAAATTGGTTTGGACTATCAATTGAATTTAGGCTGTTATGTTTGAATTTGAGGGTTAAAATCTACAGCAATACAAAATATAACAACAACATGTACAGCACTTTCACATTTTCAAGCATTCAGAGTACTTCATATGCATTATCTAGCTGTAAGCCTGAAAACAGTTCAACAAATACATCAGAATTATTGACCAGAATTCTATTTCTGCAGAACACTAGTGATAGTACTTTTTCCAGAGTCACATAGCAGTGTGTTCTTGGCTGGAACTGGGTCTGATTCCAGGCTTTCCCAAGATTTCATTTGGTGCCAAACACTGACACACTGGCTCCTAAACAGCTAATTCTACCCAGCCTTTCTTAACCTTTTTACCCTGGTGGAATCCTTGAAATAATTTTCAGGTTTCAGGGAACCCTTGCATAAAATTATTATATCTACAAAATAAAAAAAAAATCAGACATGATTGGGTTGAGATGTATGCCCATTCAGTGTGAGAACCTTGGAAGATGCTCTCCCAAGGGTTATATAGTCCAGAAGCAAACAAAGAAAATCAAAGCATGGCCTATCCTATGAGAACTATGCAAGCAAGTTAACAACAGAGAATAATTTACTCAGTCCATTCTCAGCCTTAACACATTTCCCCAGTCGCAAACTGTAATGCCACAATGTTATCATACAAAGTCACTCTTGATCACATAGTGATCAATAATTAACTCTAAGCATATGGCCAGACTACTGTTAACATATTGCAATGCTGCTAACAAGGACCCCAAATCCCGTCTGCCTGAGGCCCAACTCACTACAGTGGCCATATGATGGTAGTGGTTTTGCCCTCCCCAAGCCATTAGAGAAATCTTACACCAGGGTGCACTGGGGCACTGGCACTAGGCAAGACTGTGCTAGATTATTTAAGATGGAGCGTCCATAGCTCAGGCCTCTTTACCATTTCTGTTCCCATCTCTGAATAGCATGGGAATGTCCATTCTCCTTTTTGGGACTGAATAGATAGGTTCACCTTACGGTTACCATAAGTCAGAAACAACTTGAAGGTACAACACAACAGCAACAACAATAGTAACCACAAGGATTTTTTTAAAATTTATTATTTAGTTAGTTAGTTAGTTAGTTAGTTATTTTGGCCATGCCTTGTTTGGCTGTTAACACTGTGTTTTGATTACTCCATGCTATATAATGTTGGAGCCTGTTGACTACAGTTCATTACTTGGTTAAATGTTGCTTGTGCTAATGGGGTGTACTTAGTGTCTACTGGTTCTCTTTGCAAGCTTTATATCATCTCTATAAGGTGGAAATATTCCCCCTTTTCCCTATCCTTGATGACTGGCTTGAAGGGACATGTGGGATGGGTACTTGTCCCACAATGACTTCCTCAGGAAAGAGTGCTAATTAATGCCATCTGTAGGCTCCTCTGATCCCTTCATGGGGTTAGGCTAGGATGAACTGCAGGATCTATACACTGGGTTTCAAGCCTGGAAGTCTCCAGTTGGGAGATTCAGCTTCACTGGGTTCCCACATACACATTTGTGCCTGCACATCCCATTGCCTGGTCATGTTGCGGATTCCTGAAATTCATAAAGTTGTGTCCTTATTTCACCAGCTCTCACATCTGGCATTGTCATTTGGGTGGGAGAGCAACATGTTATAACCATTTAGTCTCAAATAACAATCTACCCTCAACTGTATCAACAATTCTCAATGCAAAATAGGTCTGATACATTTGTAAAGGTGGCCACTGGAGTCTGCAGGGTGAAGCAAGTGCCTCAGGCAGCTGATTCTGGATGTCTTGAAAGATCAGCTATTTGTTTGTTATTTATCTTACCACCCTTGCAATTTTACTGTTGAAGGGCATTTTGTGTCTCACTTGATGAACATAACTTCATCACTTCAGCAACATGACCCTGCACTGATTGAATTGTTTTAAGGAAAAGACATAGTGATGACAAGTGCTAGGAGTGTTGTTGACCACAGTTTGCCTTTCAGGCCACTGCTATTTTTAAAAAGGAGCCTTCTGTAGTACTTTTACTACTATACCATCCAAAGCAGAAGAGTGTTTTCAGAAGACAAAGTAGTACTACATTTTGTAGAGCAGTTCTATGTATCATGGACACTGATGTGGCAGTGGAAATCACAACAAATCTTGCAGCACCATACAGACAGAATTACTATAGCATGAGCTTTCATGGAAAAGAACAGGGGTTGGCAAATGTGTTGTATGTGGGACTGGTTTTGCTCACTGGAAATGAAATCACATCACTTCCAATTGATATTTTTGGCTCTAATATAACCAAAGAAAAGTTCAGAGGTGGGGGATTCTGGCTGATGGGAGGCTGCTATGTTTCTTTGTGGTTTGGGAAAAGAAAAGAACTTGAAAATAATGACCAAAAATTCCAAATGGGATGTTCATGGGTTGGGGAGATCACTAGGGGACAGCAAAACAGGAGTTTAAGAACTGTATGTATCCCATGGATCCTGCTTTCCAACCCCTGCACTGGAGCTTCATGATGTCTCCCACAACAAACATGTACAGATCTTTAAATGTCATTATACACGAAATAAGGATCCAGAGTTCAGACATTTGACATTTAAAGATGAGTTTCTGCTGGAGCTACAATGTCACAAAGCTTTTAATAAATCTATGATGTTAATTATCACTGAAGAATGAAAATAGATTTCTAATTTTAATGTAAATTTATATTGTGAAGTGATTTCACATTGCTAGCTACTTTGGAACCTCTCTGTAACAAAAGTGGGCTATAAATGTTGTAAGTAAAGAGATAAATGCCATGCAAATAATTTTATATAGTAAAGCTTACATTCAAAAACAAACTGATATGAGATCCCACAGAAACCCCTGAGAATGTTGTCATTTCTATGTAAAGTAAAATAGAACTTTTGGCTTAATAACTGTTGGGTTTTTGCCTGACTTAAGGAAACAGCTTAATGAGTAAGTTGATTATCACTGTTTTTTATAACAAAGATGGGCATGAGTTTTAATTGCAGTCAGTATTTCTAGGGTTGGTCGTTTACATCTGTTTCCTTGGGAATATGTTACAAAGATGTGTACACAAGCAGAGCTCATCATATGTTACAATTAATGAAAAGTATTTCTAAATACATGTGTTATATCATTGGTCTCATAACAAGCAGGGAAATATTTCCTCCTTCAAGCTGATTGAATAATGGTTAGCATATATTTTTAGAGAGTATGTCTGGAATTTTTCTTTCCCTGATCAAAATGAAGATGTCTCTCCTTTTCTTAGCAATGCCAAGTGTGTGATTTACACACAGTTTAATTATTCAGATGTTTATTATGTTCTACATAATGAAATTTGGACCCTCATATTTTCTACCTACATGCTCAATGCAGGCTGCAATTATAGCCACAGATATCTGTTTATTTGATGAATTTTGCTTCTTCTGCATAGTTTGATAAATATGGAAATAAGTCAAAACCTACTTTATATACAGTAATTAAAGTGAAAAATCTAGTCATGATGCAAATCCTTAATTGGACTCCAGGAGAGATATGCAGAATTTCTCTTTAATAATATGGGATGACTGGGGACAGAAAAACAAAGCACACTAAAATATGGTTTAGAAGAACAATTAATCACAAAACAGAAAACAACCAATTTAGCATGGCTCATTCAGTGACTCTCAAGGCTCAGGTAATGTTATTTTAATCATCTGCCTCCAATATTAAGGTGGAGTCATGTTCTATGAAAATAAAACACAATAGATAGGCTTGTATTCTCTTAGAAGCACGTTCTCAGCCTTAATTTGTAAATGCTGCCTTTTCAGGCACTCAGATTGCTTGGACTACTTAATGGCATGTAAGTGAATGATCAAAACTAATGTGTAAAATAGCTTAAACTGTGTTGTTTAATGCATTAATTCATTAGCAGAAAACTCACTACTTGTCTCAGGGTAACTTGAATGGCTTCCTGTACATATTTCATTTGATTTTAATAAAATGCAAACAACACTATTAAGGGCTTAAAAAAAAAACAAGCCCAGGAAGTAGCATACATTTGTTAAGCAATATTAAATTAAAGCATATTAGGCTAATAGAGCCATGACAAAACCCAAAATTTACAGGAAAATGTAATAATAGTGTAAGGAAAGAAAATGTTCTCTTTTCCAACACAAAACATATAGTTAATCAGCTAAAATTAACCATCATTGTCACTTAATTTGATTGTGAAAATATTGTTCTCTACATAGCTTTGTGTAATGTCCCATTAGGGGATGATGAGCATGCTTTAATGAGAAGATGCTGGATTTATAGCTCTACTTTATTTAAACTACAAACTGATCTGATCTTGGGAGGTTGCTTTTATTTGTCTAGTGGGGGGGTCTCTTATTTTCTTTGAATTTGTTCTCTCTGTTTTGCTTATTTCATTCCAAGAATTTCTACAACAGCACATACACACAGTTGCCTCTTTTAAAATAAATAAATACAAGGTCTGTGGGTTCATATTGTCACATAGAATACTTCTTAATTACACATCCAAATGTCTGCTGCTTCTAAGATCTAAGGCTTTTTATGGAAATGTGTTAAGTGTCTTAGGATCTGGCATTCTTGGTTATGTCAAAGAAAGCCCTGTGGTCTGTCTCATCATCAGAGTGACTAGTCTTCTGTTACCCAGATGTGCCCAATGGTTGAATCCATGACTGCAAGCCACCATGCTGAGAGGAACTGAAATCAGAGAGGCTTGAAGTTCACTGTTCTACTCATGGTTAAAACTCTTTTCCGAGTCAGGGTTTCTGCTCCTCTTTGACAGATAACTTAGTTTCAATGTTGTCTTCTCTTGACCACCCTGAGATGACCTGCCACCTTTTTCCCCCATACACCTGCCATAAAACTTAAAAGGTTCAGAAATGCCTCTGACTTTGAAGTGTCCTTATAATAACAATCTAACCTTTGAGGGAGGTTTTTTCCCCCTTTAGCCTCCTTCTCACCCTTGCACCACATGTTCAAACATCTTAGGCAAAAAGTAAACTAAAGTACAACCTGAAAAATGCCCATTTTCAGAACAAAAATTTGTCTTAATAAAGATGTACAAACAGTGATAAAGAAACAGAGCACATTTAGGATTGTTTTGCTATTTTTGTCTAATTCTTGGGTGGACAGCAGTCTGGACTGCCTGGTTGGGATAAATGCATATTTTTTCACTAATTGCGTTCATCAAAAAAAAGTGAATCTGCATGTCCAGGCTCCCTCAAGTGTATTCTGCTGGCCTTGTTTCCCTGAGTTCATGGAGCAGACAAAAAGCTTATAGTTCAGCACAGGAACATTTTTCAGTTATTTCTAGCAAAGCAGTCATAAGGTGAACCTCTTTCCAGACATTGCTATTGTGCTTAATTGAAGTTGTGTGAAGGCTGAATTCACACATCACTGATTTCAGGCTCAGTTCAAGCAAACAAAAAGTTGTCCTGGCAGGGGCAAAAGATGTGCACATCTTTTCATAAGCCCTCAACTTTCAAACAACTTCTGTGGACAGGCTAATGGATAGAACTCAACAAATTCAGAACAACTGTGCATGAGATGGTTTTGAGGGTCAGCCGGGTTTACAGCGCAGTTCATGTGGAAGGATAGTTCTCACAAACAACCAATTGACAAGAATGGTACACTCCATATTGACCAGCCATTGAAACCACAATACTGGTCCAGGTGGGCCACTTTAAAGCTCTTTGGCACAAGCGGAGTGCCAATGTGTTTTTCTAAGAGCAATCTCATTTAGACTAGATTGCCGGATCATAGCCAAAGGCAAGCAGGTTGCGTGTTTGAGGTTAATGTGACAATCACAAAGATGCTCTCTGTTTAGATGCTGCCAAAACAAATAGTTCAAAATTCTTCTTGAATTGGCTCAGTGTTTTTGGTCTGTAGCTTAACTGCTGTGCCAAAATGAAAGGGATTCAGAATAGCTGGGTGGCAATAGGAGAAAACAACTCTCATACATTCCACATTAGCAGTGAGAGATCCCTAACCCTCAGTTCTTTCCCCCAGCACTGGCCTCTGTACTTTTTGTCCAGGTACCTTTGGAATATCAGCCCTTGCTATTTCCTCCCCAGCCTGCCAGCAACTGCTTGTCCTAAGTGATCTCCCCTCATGGAAGACATCATATGCAAGTGAACCATCCTGAGCTGTTTCACATTCACTCAGAAATATTATGAAAACATAAGTGAACATATCACACCGATATCAAAATCACTCCACTGGCTCCCAGTTAGTTTCTGGGCAAAGTACAAAGTGTTGGTTATTACCTTTAAAGCCCTACATGGGGAGGCATCCAAGTTACCTGCAGGATCACCTCCTCCTATACAATCCACCCCATACACTCAGGTTCTCCAGAAGGACATTTACTTAAACCATCCAAGACTAGACTGGCAATGGCCACTCAGAGGACCTTCTCGCCGGCCACCCCTAGACTGTGGAATGACCTGCCAGAAGAAATCCAACAGCAAAACATGCTGGCTGAATTTAAAAAAGTACTAAAGACTTATCTCTTCTAGCAGATCTACCCAGTCTAGTTTTCATTGTGCTTTTAATTGTATTTTTAATCATATTTTAACTTTATTTTAATTGTCTAACTATGATATATTTTATATTTGTATTAATTGTTCTATGTGTATTTCAATTACGATTTTTCACCTCTATTCTGTACTGTGCCTTGAGAGGCAGGTAACAATATTATTGTTGTTGTTGTTGTTGTTATTGTTGTTGTTGTTATTAGCTTTTAGAAAGCCTCATTCATAAAATATAAGAAAGTGAAAAGACTGGTGTTACTGCAGTTCCTAAGCTGCACTTGGGGTGACATTAGATATCATTTTTATATCAATAATTTGGCCTTCCTCACCCATTCCTTTCCACATGCTTGCGAGGCCCCCGGACAAGCACGCAAACAGGCTCAGTCGCTAATCACTGGAATATTCAAAACAAATATAGGCTGGCCAGAAATAGCCAAACTGCCACTTCAGGAGACCTCACGGCAAGTACCCTCATCATGTATGCACACAACTTACAAAGACCTCCGTGCCCCGAGCAGGCAGCTTGATTAGAAGAATCCTCATCTGTCAAGCACTCTGTATTTGCATACTGTCTATTCCATTGTCAGTTCGGACCTAACTCAATTCTGCTAAATTCTGACCTTTCGGAGGTTTTGTCTCCAGCCTGAAACCCATTGTTTTCCCCAAGTACGGACTAGCCTGTGGCTATACTGTCCCCTTTAAAAAACCCTGACTTTGTGAGCTTCCTTGGATCACTCCCAATTTCCATCTAGCCTTTCTGCCGTGTTGCTTGGCGAGCCTTCCCCTCAGTCCCACGTACTGAGACTCCATTTCTTCGAACTTCTGCTGCGTACTACCCGGGCTTCAGGACAGGTGCAATATTTCCCATACCAAAAACCTCCTCTCAAAATCCCTCTATCCAACTCCAACCTTAATTTCTTTAGTTATCTGTGTGAGTGTGTTGCATACACTGTTTGATTGTATTTTAATAAAAACCACAATTATTATTTCAATCCTGTGTGCTCCTTGACTTGGCCTGACTCCGTAGAGATTGGGTGAAAGATCTCACTCCGTTGCCCTGCCTCTCGTATTGCTAGCTTGTGCTCTTGGCTAATTTCCCCTAACTTATATAATTGAGAGTGCATTTAGGTGTCCTTCCCGGGACCCCCAGAAAACAGGGTAACACTGGTCTAAATCGTATTGATAGTGGCTATTAGAGAAGACCCACTGAATCAATTGGATGTACATATGTGTCAACCCATCATTCAACAATTGTTTTAGTCAAGACTAATCAGCAAGACTCAAGCCAGACTTTTTTTTCAGAGTATAGAACGAGGATGGACAACTTGTGACCTGTGGGCTGTATACAGCCCTTGAGCCCCTCTTTTGTACTCCTGAAGCCTTTCTATCAGTTCCCAATGCAGAAAGCCCCCCAATGTGCAGAGAACTACACAAAAGCACCCCAACATATCAAAGCATAAAAAATACTCCCACACTCACAAGCACCCCTGAACCCTATACTAACCCCAAATGCTTCCATTTTCCTCTGCAATCCCCGTCAGAATGGTGTCAGAAAGTGATAATTACTTCTTGTTACCATTTTGAGAGGGACTGTAGAGGAAAATTGAGCTATTTGAGCTTTCTGGGAGGTGCACCCTGTGGGAGGGGGTCAGGAGGAATTGGTCCCTGGCCTCCACACAGTTACCCACCTGTGGCTTAATGGGTCAAGTTACAATTAATGTAGTTACCACGAACAAGTTAACTATGTTGTAACCTGGGTGTTATGAAGGTACATTTCAAAAGTAATGCATTTAGTTGGATAGTATTACTTAAGCATGGTTTAAGCAGTGTGAGAAGTAAGTTGTCTTTTTAAGTGTGTTTAAAATGTTATTGTTTTTCACTGATTCTTTCTGTGAGCTGCCCTGGATCCCACTCTGAGAGAAAGGTGGTAGAGTTGGCCCTCCACGTTCACTAGGGTTAGGGGTTCAGGACTGTTGCAAATGTGGAAAAATCACAACTATCAAAATGTGGGTGGGAGAAGGGGACTGAGTCATGGAGAGGAGAGCAGGGGTTCAAACAAGGTCAGAGAAAGGAAAGGGAAAGGAGGGGTCAGGCTGGTGGCCTGTACTTCCTCTCTTGCCCATCTCCTTCCTTGGGTGTTGGGGGCATTGGGAGAGTGTTTGCAGTGCTAAGAAATTGTGCTGTTAGCCATTCTTAGCTGGTGGAGCTGGTGGAGGAGGAGGAGGACCAGAGGTGGGTTTTAAAGGGCTGTACAGCCTGGTTGAAGCCACCAAGAGGGAAGATTCCACCAGAAAAGAAATGCCTGAGGTGGGAGGGGTTAGGAGTTGAAGAAACTCAAAAATAGTCAAATCTGTGAAAGTCAAACCCACAGATGTGGAGAGCCAACTGTATATGAATTAAATAAACAAAATAATATTTACTAATTATGTTTATAAGGACATTTTAATTAGTTTGTGTACATTTTACACAATTGTGCAAGTTGTAAGCTGATCTCTTATCTTATTTGCTTTTTCCAAAAAAAAATGAAAATATAACAAGCACTGTAAGAAGTTAGGCAGGATGTTACTTTCTAAAATAATACAACACATAGCAGCTTCAGATTAATTTTTAACTTTGAAATGTGAAGCATAAATGAATTATCTTTTATAATACTAAAAATGGTGTTCAGACATGTATTAGTATTATAAAAGATAGGAATTCTACTCATATATCATTAAACATACACATAATTAAAGTATGCTATCATCAACACTAGGAAAAAACATAGTCTTAAGTAGAAATAGCAGCCATTCCCCAATTCCACTTCCCAGCCTACTCAAGATGCATTGATTAGCTATACCAAAACTAGGAATCATGCAGTCTTCTCAACCTTGGACTGCAGCTCCTAGCATTCCTCACCTTTAAGTACACTGGGTAGTACTGCTGGGAGTTCCAAAAATGTTTGGAGCATTGCACAATTCCGGCATCTGAGTTGATGGGATCTGCACATTTCTGTTCATCTGAATAAGATTCATGTTTACTTCAGCTATGTTAACTTTCACAATTTACAGCAGAATGATGGCCTAGGCCCACTGCCTAAAGGGGATTTAGATAGGAATGATATCTCCATTACAAGCAGGGAGAGGTTCCACAGATAGGAGAGTGGTCCATGCCCGACTAATGTTTGTTTTCTGAAAGAGACAAGCCTCATAATTGGGTCATTGTACAGGTGCATCAGAAAAGTCTGCCTTGAATTTGTCAACTAAGGAGTTTGGGTATCAGTTTCATCAGCCTGCAATCATTTTGTTTAATGGGTGAGATGAAAATAATGAAGGTTGTAGAAGGAAACAGGAACAGGAAAAAAAAATGTTCAGTGGCCAAAAAGCACATGCAAAAGATCCCAAGTTCAGTTGTCAGCATCCCCAGTTAAAATGACTGCAAATTGTGCAGCTCTCCACCATTGTAAGTCCTCACCATTGGCTATACTAGTTGAATCTACTGGAAAGTCTAACATTTGGGGGACCATACAATTCTTGCTTGAGTTAAAAGGATGAAACTGTAGATGGTGGTAAAGACTTCTATTTTTGAACTTAAAGAACTGCTGCCTCTTAAAGTAGACAATGCTGCGTTAAATGGACAAGTCTTACCTGGTTTAAGGTAGTTTTCTGTGTTGGTCTCCTAGTATGGTTGAGGAACAAAAACTTTTGAAAACTGAACAATGTGCGTATCATATATTGGATTAGTATTACTTAAAAAAAGCATTGTAGCAAATGCTATATGTTTCTTGGCAAGATTTGTTCAGAGGAAGCTTGCAATTGCCTTTCCTTAGCCACACCACTGACATTTTTGGTGACTTCTAGTCTCTTTTCAGAATTATTTTGGCTGTTCATAGGGAAACAGAATTTATCAGCCAAACTATAACCGCTACAAAAAATTTTCAGGCATTTTTTTTAATAGTGAACATTTGTTTTTTTAAAAAAAATTCAGGATTTCATAATTTTAAAAATTCAGTCTGCAGAGGTGCAGATTGGACAAGGGCTACCAGGTACTCCACCTCCTACCCCCCCCAATTGGGCTACATGATTCCCTCCCTTTGTTACAGGAAAAGTCAAGGCAAAGCTCCACTAGCCTTATGCTGGAGAATACCTTACATTTCTATCTTCATGTGAGAAGGAAGCAGAGTTGCACCAGCCAGTCCCATCTTAACATAGCATGTGTTGATTAATCCATACATATAGCATGAACATTTGCAGGGCAAACCCTGGTGTCTGAGACATATTGGACACCACACCAGCTTCTTAGGCATAGCTGGCTAGTTCAGTCACACACAGTAGATATGTGGAAAACAACTATCTGTTTGAGGCATATGATGTGGTTCTGGCCCGTGATGGCTTCTTTTTGGCCTGGTATTGGATTTGGATAGGCTTGACTTTAGAACTGCTTTTGGTTCCTGCAGGTGTTCATTCATTGCTAAATTATATTCATTTAATGTGGAATCTAAAAAAGGGACAGCGTAAATGGATTCTCCACACCCATATAGCTGCTCAGAGATTTATGCTTGAGCTAGAAAAATAAACATTCACCATCGTTCAAACTGAATTGGAAAAGTTACCTTTTTGGACATCAACCCCAGAATCCCTCATGGAAGGTATGTAGCTACCGGGTGTGGGCAAAATGTGGGCATTGCTCCCCCAAAGTATTTTGCACTCTCAAATAAAATTTTCCTTCAGTTCACAAATTTCTGTAAAGAGCAAGACACTTAAAATCATTCACACCTAGAATTCATATCTGTTTGCATTCCCTTGGTCACTGCCTGTCCTCTTTCTCTGTATGCCTGAACTTTATTTCCAAGTGCTCAGTTGAAGTTTTAAGTTACTGCAATGCTAGAAATTTGGGCACTGAAGAAAATTTCATGGAAGGAGGCAGTATTTTTATTGGAGAGCAATATCTTCATTTCCTTCCTCCTCACTTCCATAGCGTCATCATGGTCTGGAGATTTTTCCAGACCCATGCTCAGTCATGTGAAGATCTCAGTGCTATATCTAGGTCTGAAAATGTATCATGTAGGTGGTCTTTCCATTTTGGTTTTTGGTTCTGTACATATTAATTTATACTTATGCTTATACTTATTATATTAATCTATGCATTTACTTCATGATAGTTTGATCCTAGTTAATATCACTATGCATGAGCTTTGTTTCTTTTTCTTTTTTTCCCATTTCCCCTACTTTTCACCTTTCTTTCTCTTCCTTTCATATTTTACCACAAAAAAGGAAGGAAGGAAGGAAGGAAGGAAGGAAGGAAGGAAGGAAGGAAGGAAGGAAGGAGGAAATTGCCTGCAGCCTTCACACATACAATTGTATGTGCGAAGAATTTGGGTGGCTGCTCAGACTCCAGAATATGGGAAAGCCTTCTCACATGCAGGTCTTTGAATGAAAACTCTCTTTCTCTGGTGCCAGATGTCAGCAACAGCAAAGATAGTCCCACTCTCTCCTTAAACACTAATAGAGGATGTGAGAGCTGCTTTGAGAATCATGACATCAAAGTATGACTAGAGAACCACATCCCTCTCATTCACATACTGTGTTTCTTGGTCTCCCTCCTTATTCATAAGTAGGCTTGGTTTATATTTTAGCACTCAGCAAGTTTGTTGAAAGTCAAAATGCCTCAGGAGTCTTTTGAATATTTTTCCCAAGACACATAATATATAACTCAACAGGAACAATATTAAAATGTCCCCCTGCAGTTTTACTAGCATTGAGGAAAGCCCACTCTGATTTTCACATGAAGGTATTGTGTGTGTGTGTGTGTGTTTGTATTTTACTTTTCATTCTTGATTTCCCCAACTTTTAAAAAAATTGGAACTCATTGGATTTGTTTTAATGAAAATACAGCTTAAGGCTAGAAAATGTTGCTTTTTGTATGTGTACTGATTACTTTTCGAAAGTAGGAAGGAATATTTTATTCCATATGAGACTGAATATTCAGTTTCACAGTCTACGGAATTATTGGCTGGAGCTGTAGTCCAACAGTGATTTGGAGCCTATACAAAACTGCAAGAATCAGCATGGCACAGTTGTATGATGTCTCATGTTCTGAGTAATGTCATTTTTTGTAACTGTGCTATTGTGATCCTATCTACGGTGACTTCATTCAGATGCTCAGTCAATTTGTTTAGATTTGCTCCCAGAGTAACTATCACCACTGGAACCACAGTTGTGCTCTTTTCCCAGAGGTCTTGAATCTTTTATTACATTCAATTACAACACCACTGTCATATTTCAATATACAGTCCTCCCTCCACATTCACAGGTTCCACCTTCACAAATTTGATTATTTGTGAGCTACACATGTGCCTCCCCCCATTCTCCTTCTGCCATTCCCTTGCATTTTGCCAGGTGCAGAGAAGGAAGGCAAGTGTTCGAACAAAAGGCAAGGGAACGGGGAGTGAAGGCTTGTGTGAGTTGTCCTCCTCCCCTCTGGAGTTTCCCGCTTCCCATTCCCTTGCCTCTGACCCTGGCACTAAGAACTTGCACTGTGTCAGGAATCTCTCCCTGCCGAGCCGCAGCCAGCAAGGGAGGAGAGAGAGCAGGAATACTTGGAGAGTCCAGACATACCAAAACACCAGGAAAACACAAGTCGAGCCAGGTCAAGGTCCAGTCCAAAGGTTCAGGAGGCAGAGATCCGTCTGGAGGGTTTCAGGAAGCAGGAGACACAAAGGTCATGGAGGCTTGCTAATAATTTGCTGCAAGCAAGGAGCAGCCACGCCAGCAGACTTAAATAGCCCGTGTGAGCAGGTGCTGCTTGTTATTGTTTCTTCAGCCTAGTCCAGACAGCCTCCCTCTGAG
Organism: Iguana delicatissima; assembly: GCA_948472985.1. Lineage (NCBI taxonomy): Eukaryota > Metazoa > Chordata > Lepidosauria > Squamata > Iguanidae > Iguana > Iguana delicatissima. Next base: position 1,215,661 of record CAOKZL010000003.1, read on the forward strand.
CAGCCCGTTTCAGCCTTCTGCATAACTGAGGGCTGATGGGCACAGCTGGCAGCAACTCCTCTCATCACTGCTGGTTCCCTCTCCGTCAAGAGCTAGCTGGGGCAGCTCTGTCTCTGTTTGACCTTCCTGTGCAGGGAATGTTTGCAGGTTGAGTCGCTCACTCCCTGGCTCGGCCCCATGCACAGTCAGTTGTTCCTCAATCACCACAGCATCATCTATCACACACTGAGGCAAGGGAATGGAGGGGAAGGCTCACATGAGCCTTCCTTCTCCCCTTGGGAGCTCCCCCTCCTATTCCCTTGCCTCTGAACCAAGGCAATAGGGGAGGAAAGGGGAGGAAAGCTCATGTGAGCTTTCCTTCTTTCCTTTGGAACTTTCTTCTCCCATTCCTTTGCCTCTGGCCCTAGAGCACAAAAGGCCTGGGAATGGGAGGGAGATCATGGGGGGGGGGAGTTATTCACATCTTTTCCAGTTTCATGAGGGTTCTGAGCCCTGAATCCTCCTGAAAGTGGAAAGGCCACTATACTGTAGATAACAGATATGTTGTGACCTCTTCACAATTCTCATATGCTTAGCTGAACAGTGATACCACTGTTACCTCTTTTTTTTATAACAAGAGGTCTCAAGGATTCCAAGATACAACCAATAATTCAGTTTTTAAAGATCGAGTGTACTCTCTTCCATCAGAGACTCTTCCCTAACCTCTAGATGTGTTGCATTACCACTCCCATCATCACCAGCCAGTATGGCCAGTTTAATATTTTTAATAAAGAGTTCTCATGAGATATATATTTTTTCACCCAAAATTCCCCTAGGATAAACAATGTGTTTGGCTGCTCAGATTTTCTATCAGTCCACCACACAGAAACCATTTGCTTCACAAAGGTATGTTGCCACAGTACATATTATATTTCAGAGAACTTCCTTCTTCATTCTGAGGAGTAAGAGAAACTCCCCTTGGGTGGAGTCGGTTGCTTTGCTTAGTGGTGTGGATTAGTCAACTCATTAGACCAAATTTTTGCACATGCAATAGAGTAGTTCAGTCAATAGTCAAGAGGGAAGAGTCAGGGCAGAAGGACAGGCAAAGAAATGAGCAAAACTGCAGTTCCTAGGAGAAAATACCAGACTGGTGGAAATAGCCAAAGGAAAGATGGAAGAACAATGAAGCTAAGCAACTCAGGTCATTGGGAGAAGGATTATAAGTGAGGAATGGTATCAAGTATTGATTGGCTATAGTATTGAATACAACAGTGTGGCAGCTTGGCATAATAAATAGCACCAAGCCACTTAGACCTTCATGTCTTGGCCTTTGTACAGTAACAAAGTAAACTGATGCACTTATTTTAAACTAGGTTAGGAAACTTGAGTAAGAAAGAATATTGGTAAGTTTAAAGGAAAGCAAGCCAAACATTTGTTCTAATCTGCACAGCTCTGGACCATACAATAGTATCAACATTCCCTGGATGAAGCAATCATTTATCTATTTGCCTGGAATTGCTACTTTTAAAAGGTGACACATTATGATCCAGCAAGAGAGGGAACAGGAAACAATTAAATCTACAATGATTTTATGGGCTCAAAATGTAGGACATTCAATTCAGTTAGAGTCCTGGGAACAGAGTTGGAAAAGAACACAGAAATTTACAGCTGCACAGAATTTAAAAGAAAATTATTACAAAATGTTTCATAGTGGGTACATGACACCAGAAAAACTCATGAAGTTTTACAAAACAGGAACAGGGCAGTGTTGGAAATGTCAAAAGGAGGTCGGTATGATGTTTCATTTGTGGTGGTCATGTCTCAAAGCAAAGAAATATTGGGGAGAAATACATAAGATCTGTACAAAATTGAACGTACAATTTGATAAAACACCAGAAATGTATTTGTTGAATATGATACATATGATTGATGTTATTGTTCAAAAGAAATATTGGCAGATAATATTGTATATAATCATGACGGCTCAAATTGAGTTTGCAAGACTATGGAAAGTTCAGCAAATTCCCACAATTGATCAATGGTGGGCAACTTTTATTGAGAACAGAAATGCAGATATAGTCTCGCAGAGGTTAAAGGGGAAATCAGATAAAGAGATTAAGAAAGAATGGCAAATAGTGTTGGATAATTGCTGGGTACTATCAGATGACAATGTTTAATGTAAAATAGTATAGACTGTATATCAAGAAAATGCAATATGGAAGGATGGATATTATGTCATAATATACTGTATCTGATGTATTGCAGGATCTATCATGACATATTATCATTTGCTAGTATGGTACATTTAACTTCAACATGTTGATTATATAGAAAAAATTGAAATCTAGTGAGGGGTGGAAGATTAGCAGAAATAATTCAATGATATGTACAATTATATATGTTCATTTTATATGATGCCATTTCAATGAAATTATATTAAAAAGTGACACATTATGCATTGGTTACATATTTATATGAATACCATATTACTCATTATTCATGAATAATGAACAGCGTAACATATTGCTAAAAACTGCTGCTAACATTACATTTTTTTCCAAAAAACCTACTAAAAATGCCCAAAATATCAAGCCCCTCAGTAACATTTATTCAATAACATGTAAATAGTACTCAGTATGACAAAAAAAAAACCCTGAACATTTGCCTATTTGTGGTCATCCCTAACCCTGGAACTTATATGTATCTATGTATCTATCATCTTGCTAGCTAGCTAGCTAAATCCTGACAAAGTACAAAACACTGCAAGACACATTTATCTGTGCAGTGATTCAATGGCGGACAGGAGGTGAAACTGTATATTCATGACATAGTTTACATATGAGGCACTGTTTAAATGCTGTTAGATCATTTCTGCATATAGGACACAGTGAGCTATAAATCAAACTAAATGAAATACGATGCTTGTGCTGCCATACTAAAAAGCTGTTCAGTGAAAAGAGAGATGCCTTTCATTTTGCAAACATTTGTTTATTATATGAGTAGTAAAAGAATATCATCCCTTGCAATATATTTTTCTTTTCTTTTCTTTTCGTTCTTTCATTTGGATTAACAATACTTGCAATATTATCTTCAAATACAGCACTTTAAGAAATCAGGTTAGCTTTATAGCCATATAATAGTTTAAAGTATTTCTTTATTTTGCTCTGCAAATCCATATATTTGATGGAGAAGCCATTAGACTTGGTTGTATGATCACAACAAAGACCTTAGTAAGGTTTCAGCCTGATCCACCAACTACTTCAAATGTTTCTTGAACAAGCATTTGGGATTTCTGTTTTTGAGGGGTGTTGCTTTTTTGTTTGTTTGTTTTATAAGGAAAATTTATGAAGTAATTTTGAGCAAGCGTGACATTTTCACTTGCACTTATACTCTGTACATTTCTGTGCAATTACTGGACAATCAGGGAAGCAGTATCCCCCCTCCCAGCAAATTGCTGGTTTAGGTCCATTTGCAATGGAACCTAGTGTGAACAGATTAGGAAGATTTTGTAACCCTACTAGTGAAGCTCTTGTTTCATCCAGATCAGAAGTGAAATCATCACCACAGATAATCATATATACAGATAGACATCTGCAAATTGATGAACATACTTTGTTTAGGTCTAACATTGACGTTGCCAGGATATGTCTCTCTTTTTCTCTCTCTCTCAGTCTACCTACCTACCTACCTACCTACCTACCTATCTATGTCTTTTTGTATATATTATAAACTTCAGGAGATAACCTTAAATGTGCTGCTCTTGTTTCTTTTATAATGCACACATAATAAAATAAAGATGAAACTTGGAGAACTGTAGTACTTTTATTACAACATCAATCAATTTTTTTTCCCCAAAAGAATTACTGGAAGTGTTAAGTGTAACTTGATATATTCTCTTCTTTTGTCTTTTCACTTAAGTAAGAGTGAATTTAAGTAAGCAATATGCTTCGTAGTAGTCTACCACTCTGACATTTCAAAATCTCACTCTATACACAGGTGTTTGTATATTGATTTGTATTAACATCATACAAAAGGGTAGTAGTTCGAATCCTGCTACTAGCAATAAAGCAGTAACCTCAGACTTCAAATGCTGGAAGTTGGCAGCAATGTGTTGAAAGAGACTACTGTTCTGTATACCTAAACTACCCTTGTGTCTGTATATGATGGAGATTGTAGTCCCATCATCAGCACTGATTAAACTGTAGCCTGGTTGGCATTTCTATATTGAAGCAACTTTCTTTTTTTACTTTAGTCAGTACTGTTGCTCTTTCTTAGAATCATAGAATCATAGAATCATATAAATGTAGAGTTGGAAGAGACCACAAGGGCCATCCAGTCCAACCCCCTGCCATGCAGGAAAACGCTCAAAGCACTCCCGACAAGTGGCCATCCAGCCTCCGCTTAAAAACCTCCAACGAAGGAGACTCCACCACACTCTGTGGCAGCACATTCCACTGCCAGACAGCCCTGACTGTCAGGAAATTCCTCCTGAGGTTCAGGCGGAATCTCCCCTCCTGCAGCTTGCATCCATTGCTCCTTGTCCTGGTCTCAAGAGCAGCTTGAGACTGCTCTTTCTTGAGGTGGAGGATGTGTGGGAGATTGTGAAATTAAAAGAAGGAAAAGAAGCAGATTGTTCTGAAGGAGCAAAAAGGTAAAATATGCTGTCCTGGATTCTCTATACAAAACAAAGAGCTATGACTCTTCACTCCAACTTTACATTGGCAGGCCACTTTCCATTGTCATGGAGAAAAACTCACAGGATCAAGAAAGCCATGAGCCACAAATAGTCCAAGGGGCAGCTGCAGCCGTCTCAATAGGGGGAACTTGCATTTTGACCAAAGGGTCTTACACACATAAACTACTACATGCATCTATGATTCAACACAGTTTTTTCAGCTGTTCCAGGGAGCCCTGATATGGCCTTGAGAAGGTCCAGTAGATGTAGGTTCAGAGAGTTTTACCTGTTTTCTAAAACTTAGTGTAAGTAAACCTTAAACAGTTGATCCATCAGTTGACCCTTTGTGATGTCAACTGATAGGGAACATAAGAAAAATGGTGCATCATGTCAGACTATTTGTTCATCCAACATGATATTGTCTTCCATACAGAAGTAGGTCATCACCTTGGATAGTGCCTTCAAAGTTCAGGCTACCCCCCACCTTGCAAAAAAAATAGATATACTATCCTAGTGAAATGGAAGCTACCAAATGACACTAGCTCTTGGAGCGACAGTGGCTTTGACTTTCAAGAGTTTCAGGCAGAGATCCTTCCCTAAACTTCTACTCTGCCACTGGAATGCCAAGCCTGAACATGATTTTTTTTTTCTCAGTGATAGCATATGGCCTGCACCTGAGCTATGGCTATTCAAAATAAACAAATAGCTGGAGAATATATTCAAACTAGAGTTTGGGAACATGTATTGGACTGTACTTTCCAATATTTCCCAGCCTTCACGGTCAGTGTCAGTACTGATTCTGGTTGTTGTTGTCCAAGAAAGTAACTCTTCCAAGCTCAAACCCAAACACACAAATCCATCTGAAGTCTAACCTACATTTTCTAGCCAGTCACTACAGTGAATCATAATCAGATTTTTTCCAGATAAGGTCTGCTATTCCCAAACCATTGCATGACTATAATAAATGCATAACACTTGGGATGGTCTTTAAAATGAAGATGCTTCAGGAGGAAATGAAAGGGCTGAAATTCATTTCCCTAGAGCAGTGGTTCTCAACCTGTGGGTCCCCAGATGTTTTTGGACTTCAGCTCCCAGAAGCCCCAGCCATTATGGTCAATGCTCAGGGCTTCTGGGAGCTGAAGTCCAAAAACATCTGGGGACCCACAGGTTGAGAACCACTGTCCTAGAGGTTATGGGGTCTTCTTTGTATTATCTGGCTGCCACACAACAAAAAAGTGCATTTGCCCAGTGACCTGTCATTGTGTTCTTTTCAGGGTGAGAAGAGAAACATGCCATATGTTTGAGGAAGGCATTTTTCCCTCTTCTTCTGCCAGAGAATAGGCAGATAGCCAGAACTCACTGGTGAGACACAGTACTTGCCATTTGGAATAATTCACCAAATGTCTGGGCTGATGGGAAAAGTGGGAAGGGCTTTAGTCTTCACTGCGGTGGAACTCAACTATTCCTTCTCTTCAGACATTTGTTGTACTACCTGATATTTTACACACTATCAGCTCAATGACAGAAAAAAAAACATAAAAGGAAATTTTGACGCTCAAAAATTTAAATGAAAACACGGGGCATTTTCATCTATGAATCAAATGTTAAATCTACATTGAGTAGAGTGTTCTTAAGACAATTCTCTTTTCCTTGGTATACCACATTAGCAACATTCACAAATGAAGTATCGCGGACAAAACTAAACGTATTATTATGGCAGCTTAATCTATGACAGGAAGATTTTCACATTGATCTTTGCATTTTGAGTCTTTTATTCAGAAGAGTAGTCAAAAATGAGCTGACATCCCTTGGATCCCTTTGATTTTGGACTCATTCCTGTTAATTTGAGTTTAACTAAAACTAAAGCAGATTCCAGAAGCAGTGACCTTATGCTTACAAATAGGTTACATGATTCCAAAGCAGAAGGATAAAGGTGATCTAAGAACAAAGATTGAAAACTTTGATTTAGTAGTCTCAAGCTCTATGTGTGAGCTATCTTACCACTCTCTAAAACCTTGTAGCCCTGATTCTTAACATCCAGATTAACTCTATGGGAATGGGACAAATTCTGATAGACAAGAGTCTTTATTTCCTTTAGAATGGAATTCTTAGTTCCAAAATTTGGGTACCCTATTTAACGAATTCCAAATTTTCCACTGTAATGTTTTAATTTAATTTAATTTCAAGTTAAACTAGCACAAACCATTCAACTTTTATTTTAGGACATCATGCCTTTATATATTTCAGTAGATTAACCAAGAACCAATATGATATAACAGTTTGAATGTTGGATTAGGCTTCCAGGAGGTAGGTTTGAATCCCCATTCATCTGTGGAAACCAACTGGTTGACCTTGGACAAGTCACACTTTCTCAGCCTAAGACAATGGTAAACCTCCTCTGAATAAATCTCACCAAGATAACTCTATGAGAAGATTGGCATAAGCTAGAATTGATTTGAAGGCATGTAACAAACAATAACTATGAGCCATTCCCTAGTTATATGAATTGTTGGTTATAGTTAGGAGATGATCTCCTGGTAAGTGAGAAGTTTTCTGAGATTTTGAAGGAAATACACACCAGATCCTATAGAAGTTTACAGCATCTAGCATGATGTAGTGGTTTGAGCATTGGACTACAATCCTGGAGACCAGACTTTGATTCCCTGCTCAGCCATGGAAACCAATAGAGAGACCTTAGGGTGCATCACATCCCACAATAGGTTCTCCTTAGAGTCTCTATAAGTCAGATACAACTTGAAGGCACATAACAAATACAACAACAGCAACCAGCTGAAGGGAGGAAAGAGATTGTTCATGTATGAGAAATAGCAATGAAGAGGCAAGAGTGGGAAAGATCAGAATGTCTAGCTACAGTTAGCTGAAAATTGGGGGGTGCAGTTAATTGAAATATATTGCAAAGGCAGTTTAATGAATCCACAGTGCACTCTCTCATCCATAGGGGAAAAAAAAGTTGCAGTCCTAATGACATTACTTGCAAATAGCCCTATTGAAAACAAGGGGACTTGCACCTGAGTAAATGTGTATAGGAATGCAATGCACAGTGTTGATTTTGGAAGTCCACATCACTGGATGAAGTTTTTAAAACACGTGCAACAATAACCTATGACAACTATTCCACTATCAGGGGTGACTCCTTTAGAGTGCTGCATCCTGTGCCATGTCAACTGGGGAGAGCAATTTGATATTGTGTGGTGGTGGTGAGGTGTCTGTGTGTTTCAGTGTGTTTTTTTGAACATCTGCATTGTTTAAAACTACAGGTTGCCATCAGGGCTGGCTCAGCACAGTTTGTTGTTCAAGGTGAAACAGCAACACCTCCTCCCATCCAAATCAAGGTATGTAGGACTCAGTGCCAGACAAATTATCCTTGTACATACAGCAGAAATCCTACAAGCACCTCTCCTTATCCCTGATAGTAAAAATATAGCAATATATTTTAAAATATTTTGCTGTCCTCCGCACTTAAAAATTCCTGTCTGGAATGGCTACCTTGTTCTTCCTAACAGTAGGCAACAGTGGTTACCTTTAAAACTACACTTAATCTCAGTTTACACAGGTAAGAATTAGAAAATACTCATACATAGAATCTGAGGTGTTCTTTTGAATATGTCTGTCCTCTGCATTCCTTCAAATATGCATGTAAGAATGGGTATGTGCTGGGAAGCTACTTTGGCTTAAAAAAAAAACTTTTGTTCTAAAGCGGGGAGTGGGGGGCGGTCCCACTGAGAAATTTTTAAAATGTAGCTAGAAATTATAAAAATGCTTGCAAAGAAACCACTGAGAAAACAAGGTGTGCACACCTTTGATCTAATCAAAATAAGCATTGAAAGAAAATCATCCTGCCTTAATTTTTCAAAAGCTATTAGCCTTCAAATTAAATGAGAAATGAATATAAAAATGAGCTTGTGCTGTCAATGGAAGCTAAATTTGGTCCATTTTTGTTGGTGTTTTCCCCCCTGTACTGAACGTCTTTGCATTTACCATTTGACAATTCTTCTGATAAAACACTTGCTGCAATCAGGTGAAGTAGGTTATTAATGGTTCTAAAAAATACAGAATTGCCTCATCCTGAGGCAATTAAATCAAAATAAGTGTATTTAATATCTCCAAGGGATGCTATAATGAACAGTGATCTTTCTAAAACTGCTATTGCTTCTAATTTAGGAATCATTTTGCTGCTTCTCTATCCTTTTTATTTAAAACTTAATGAAAGGGACTCCACAACTTCCGACTCCTTCAGAAAAGACTGTGTACCCAAAACTTTTAAAAGCAGCATCCCCTTCAGAAAAATTAAACCTGTGAGAGCACCCTTCAGTCATCTCAAACATTTTTTTTCCTTTTTTGCAAGACGTGTACATTTTCAACACCCCTACATGCTGTCAATTCACATTTTGAGGGGGAACACAGCGAGATACTTCCTTTCCATGCACATACACTGTGACTGACAGTAAAATAACCTGGATGCTATTTAGGCAGGCCCTGTGAGAGAAGGCTTTAGCATGGAGGAGAAGTGGGCGAGTTAGTATTTATAGGTCCCATTCAATGAATAAAAGTTGGTTACATATTGGGTCAGAATTTCCCTGATAGTTTGTTGGTAGCTATTGCTCAGTGATGAATTGGGAGGAGGTATTTCTCATAGAATTCTGGTGTGATCCCCTGATAACTCATATGTCTCTTTTCAATTCTTCCTACTTTCACCAGGGCTCCTCTGCACCACCTGCCTTGATTCTTTTACCCCACTGACATTTCCTTCTTCACCTGAAATATGGGGTAGAGACACAGCATAGTAATATTTGACAGGAAATGACTCCCCATTTCTCTTGGTATTTTTCCCATTTTCACTGATTTCAGAGAACTTTCAGTGCATCATACAATATATTACTACAATAAATATTAAGAGAGCTTCTAGAACTTTTGGAACAGTTTGGATACAGTATTTGAGACAGCAAAATAATCCAGTTGAGTTCCTTACATTGATGATTATCTTTGTGTGTATGTGCCTTCAAGTCCCTGGTCACTTATGGTGAGCCTATGAATCTCCTAGGATTGTCTTAGGAAAGGAGTGTTCAGAAGTCATTTCATCAGTTCCTTCCTCTGAAATATAGCCTACAAGTACTGATATTTATTGGCAGTCTCCCATCCAAGTACTAACACCAGGGCTGTTCAAGTTCAGAGACGATCTGAGTGCCTTTAGAGTATTTAGGCCCATGATAACAACCTACCTGAGACATTAAAGCTTTTCCAATTTTATCTTTCCTATTTTATAGAAGATTTTGGATAAAAGCCAAATGATATTCAGCATCATCACTGGCTACCTCACTGGCAGGGGAAATACATGCTCCCCCACATCAGCAACTCTCTAGACATGTATACAGAGAACTGGCATATCAGGGGAAAATCTGAAACTCCAATATACTGCCATTCATTATGCAGGAAATATTTTATATGTATGAATGCCCAGACAAGCTTTAAAAGCAGCCTTTGAAGTCTTTACCCTGTACTCTATAGCCTTTTTTTGCCCCCACAAAATCCATATTCCATGAATGCTCAGCAGTCCAAAGAGGTAAGATTATGTTGGCAAGGTTTACCACTCTTCACACACTTCATGAGGAAGAATAGAGCTTGCACTTTGTTGTTGTTGTGTGCTGTTAAGTCATTTCCTACTTATGGAGACCCTAAGATCATGGACTTTTCTGGGTCTGAGAATGTGTGATGCACCGAAGGTCATCCAGTAGGTATTCATGGCCAAGCAGGGAATCAAACTCTGATCTTCACAGTCTGTAATCCAATGCTCAAACCACTATGCTATGCTGACTCTGGAGTTTGAACTACTCCAATTTGTTAAAGAAAAAAAATTACTTCACTGAACATAAATGTTGAATAGTAGTGATGTATGGTAACACCCATGTCAGTAGTGTGTTGAATCAGCTTTATGTTTTAGTTTGAACCTTAAAATGGCTATCCAAAGTATTGAAACTATTTGAGGGTTTGATTCAGCACATGGGATTGCTCCTTTACTGTTTGAACTAAAACCTAGCATGGTATCACTGCTTCAGTGATACAGAAGACACCAGCTATCATGGCTGAATCAGTGAAACCAGGTATCATTTGAATCACACAGAACATATTAAGGTGCCCAGAAGTTTTAGAAACCACTGAGGCACCCCACTTATGTGCATGATGTGGCCGTTGAATCTGAACTACAAATACTTGACAGTACAGTCAGTCTACTTAACAGTACAGTCAGTATCCACAGATTTTGTATCCACAAATTCAACCAGCCATGCCTTGAAAATATTCCCAAAAAATGCTAAAAAAACAAACTCTGATTTTGCCATTTTATATATGGGAAGCCATTTTACTACATCATTGTGTATTAATGGTACTTCAGCATTCACGAATGTTGGTATCCACAGAAGGTCCTGGAACTAAACCCTAGTGGATATTGCAGGCCCACTGTAATGTGATTTTTATGACCTTATGTTATAAAAAGCTTAGAAAAGCTACTCTTAGGATCTACATTGTTCAAAACACCCTAGCTCCCAGAATACTCCAAGGCTAGGGAATTCTGGGAGCTACAGTCCAAAAATAACTTTTCTCAGTGTCTATTCTTGGATATCTTTTCTATATCTTGGATATAGAAGGGATCCTATATTCTTTAAACTTTAACCTTCCAAAGCCTGTCCATATTTGCTTGCTTCCCACCCCACAGTAAGTATTACCAGTGAGAGGGGAAGTCTAGTTTGTTGTAAGAATTGTTGCCCTGCTGCGATGGAAAGCTGCTCTTGCCAGTTTGAAACCTGTTTTACATTCATTTTGTATATAATTATATTTTGCATATTCTCTGTATTGTCTTGGGAAATAATAATGAGAAAGTTAAACAAGAACAAAGGACAAGTAATATGTGCAGTCCTTTTTGAAAAATAAACCCAAAAGGCATCTCAGCATTATCAAATAAACACAGTTTTGATTTTCACACAGTAGATTAACAAACAAGATTTCTTCTATTTAAATGTCTTCTGTGGGGTCCTTTAAAACTACAAGTAAATAGAAAGTAGCAGACTCCAAAAAGAACTAAGACAAAGTTTTTTTCAAAAAAAATTCTGCACAGTTTTCCCCATGGCTTTCTCCTCACACACTGTCTAGCTGGAAGTTTTACTAGCAACAGTATTGAGAGGGTGGTGAAGGAGGGCTGGAGAAACACAGGTTCTTGGTGTTCTGCAAGAATACCTGCTGAAATTGTCTCTTCTACACAGTCATTAACAGTACAGGAGATGTCTCCACTATGCGACATCGTCCTTCCAACCAATATTACTCTGAAGTAAATATTCCTCCCCCCCCCCAAAAAAAAAAGATAAATAATGCCTACAGAACTTTCAGGGTTGTGATTTGCCTTTTAAATGTGATTTCTGTTCTCTCCTCAAGCTATCTCTCTGTTAGTGTTGGTGTTTTTTTGTGTTGTTGTTTTTGTGTGTGTTTTTTGTCACCTGTGTCTTCCTCCAGAATTACATGTCGTTCCAGGCATCTCCATGGGTATTTTGACTGCTAATAGCATAAGCTTTATTGATGGTAAATGATGCAGCAGATGATACATTTATATCTCCATTCACAGATGGAGTCCAGCACCCTTTGTAGTTAATGGTAGAACTGAGTCCCCAAACAGATCTTACAAAGACTAGGACCATTTCTGCACTAGACTGTTATAATGCTATTATTCCACTTTCAACATTCTATGGAATCCTGGGTTTTGCAGTTTAGGGAGGGGCCTCAAAGGCCCCTCAGTGATTAGATATGAATATTGTATTAGATCTCTTTTTAGTTGTAAAGCAGTCTCATTTATTCTCAAAACTGTCTTTGTTTTTGTAAAAATCCACTGCTACAGAATGCAGTAATGATTGCCTATTTGAATAATTTTAAAAGCGTAAATTCAAAGAATTAGGGCCGTTGGTAGGTACTTGTAACTATGGCAATATAATCTCCCATATCAGAGGTAACATATGTCTGTGCATCAATTGTTAGGGAATATGAGATGGAGGATGCAACTGTATTCATGTCCCACTGGTAGGTTTTCTATAGGCAACTGATCATCTGTGGTATGAATGGAACACTAAATGAGATAGGCCTTTGGTCTGATCCATTATAGCTCTTCTTATACTTTATAAATAATCAATAGTAATACAAGTTTTGACTTAAGAATTCAGCTATTGGTTCATTGGGTCTGCTCTGGCTCACTCTGGCAAATGAGAACCAAGTTGTGGCAGGATACATGGAAGACAGAAATTTACCATGTGAAGCATTGCCTTCTTTGCATCTCTAAACTTAGGAAGAACCACAACCCTTGAATGCATATGTGTCACGAAAATATTAAAGGAACAGGGAAGTTCTAGAATGGAGATAGGAACCATACAGTTGTCCAGATATTTGGTGGACTGCAGCTCCCAACATTCCTCACTGTTAGCCAATAACTATAGATAGCTACGGGACAGCTATTGTAGTTCAACAACACTCAGAGGGCCACATGATACCCCCACTTTCCTGAAATACAATGTAACAATGATAAAACCTCCCCATCATATTTAATGATATGTAACTGAAGCGACATTCATATAATTCACTAATATATTTTTAAATCATGTATGTGGTCTAGCAGCAGAGGAATATAGAGCACAAAAGTGAGCCCCATTGAGTTGGTAACCACTGGTGTGTTAGATTTTTAGGACTACAACTACCACAGTCTTTCTCCATTGCTTATGCTGGTTGAAGTCTGGAAGTTTAAACCCAGAAGTCCTGAAAAGCCAAGGATTCTTCACACAACAGAATTGTAGCTGCTCAGGATTTCTCGTTGAAATCTCGTTTCTGCCATGCACTAACCAAACGACCTTATGTAAATAAAACACACCACCTAAGCCAGTGCCCAGCCTGCTAGAGGTGGCATGGGGATATCCCCCTACTTTACAAGACTCTGAGGATTATAAAGAGATTATAATACAGGCAAACAGGATGGATGGGACTTTGCGATTTGCTTGCCTCGCCCCGCCCTGCCCCCGCCGCCTTTTATGATTTTATTCCTGTCCCTTTAACCTGCTTCGCGAGAAGAAATGTTGTAGATTCAAGTTCTCTTTTCCTAGCAGGGCAATGATTCCGCAGCGAAGAGCTTTGACCTGTTGAATATCTGCCCAGGCATAGGAGACCTGCCTGAAGAAATTTGGAGCAGCAAATTTTTCTCCTTGGAAAAGCACGCACGCACGCACGCACGCACGCACGCACGCACTCGAGGTCTGTTACGCTCATCCCTTCTGCCATAACTCTTCATAAGAAACGGGATCGGCGTCTCCTCCTCATCTCAGTTGATAAAAATAAGTGCCAAGAAGAGGGCGCCTCTGCTCCCACAGAAATAAAAGAGGAAAAGAAGGGGAAGAGAAAGTTGACTTCCAGCTCCGCCAAACTATAGGTTAATGAGTATCTGGCCACGCGTTTCTTCAGGTGCTGCGTATTTGCAACTGTCTGCTTTGTTCCTCTTCGCTCCGCAGCATCCAGTTGGTGGGGTACCGAGGAACCACTTTGGCCATTTCCGCACTAGCCTGTTATAATGCTATTATTCCGCTTTCAACATCCTATGGAATCCTGGGGTTTGCAGTTTAGGGAGGGCCTTGGAGGCCTTGGAGGCCTCTCCCTAAACTGCAAACCCCAGGATTCCATAGCATGTTGAAAGTAGAATAGCACTATAACAGCCTAGTGAGGAAATGGTCTAAGTGTCAGGAGCTTCCTTGTGAGGAAGCGGGCAGTGTGGCACGCCGCTCAAGTAGCAAAGTCACTCCAGTTTCTTAGGTTTGTCATTGTTGTGTGCCTGTAAGTCGTTTCTGATTTAAGGAGACTCAACCACGGGTTTTGTGGTTGGCAAGATTTATTCAGAATGGGGTTGCCATTGCTTCCTCTGAGGCTGAGAGAGTGTGAGTTGCTCAAGGTCACCCCATGGGTTTCCACCGTTGAGTAGGGATTTGAATCCTGGTGCCTATTACACACTACACATTTCTAGTGCTATAAGTTTAGGTTAACTACTATGGTTCCATCCTGTGGAGCCCAGAGGGTCTGTCATTTGATGAGGCAGAGAATTCCAAATGTCCCTCCATATACTGCACATCCCAGGATTTCATGGGTTGTTGCTATGGAAGTTAAAGTGGAATGTAGCACTGTATGTTGTATGTGAATGAGCCCCAGGGTCTCCCAGACTCATAATGCTAGACCACACTGGCTCAGATTCTTAAGATATCACATAAGAAATGACTCATTAGAAGAAGGATTTGGTATATAAGGAGAAAAGACTGATGTATACATTTTTGCATATGTTGCCCTCTATGCAGATCTCTGTGAATACTGGACAATTTTTATTTAAACAGTTCAAGAGAGTGACAACAGAGGCAAGGTGTAGAGCAAAGAACCAAAGGACTTTTTAGAAATGAGAGTTGCGGCAGATTTTTTCTCTCCTTAATACCTTTGCCCAGTGATCACATCATCTTACATGCCCAAATGTTAAAGCAAAAATGTGAATCATGTATTCTACAGGCCACATGACTATATCCAGGCCCTGCCCACTCTTGAAAATAGTGGAAGGAACAGAGGCCCTCCTCATCTTTTCCGAAAACTGAGAACCTGTATTTGGAAGGTACTGGTCCTGCTAATACCTAAATAGGCATGCCAAGAAAAATATGCAACTACTCAGCAGTGCTAAATCAATTGTGTCATCTCTTATGAAGAGTTACTGCTTAATCTACATACCTGTTAGCTCTGACAGAGTGTTCACATTTCTTTGCATTGCATTGTTCTCTGACTTCATAGTCATGGCTTATAATACCCACACCCCAAGCAACTGAGGGTAAAGGGTGTATGGAGGCCAACCCTGCTGCCTCTGCTGAAGTGGACCTGCATCTATAAGCTCATGTCGTAACACAGCTGTTTGTTTTTCAGGTATCTGAGTGGTTTTCACAGCAAATGTTATGGAGCTTTTAATCATCAACCAGGATGTTTCTAGGAAGGCTAATGTTCCTTGAATTGGTGTTTGTTAGGCAACTCTACAAGAGGAGAAGCTTCTCCTCCAGTGGAGATAGAGTGATGGGAAAAGGCTTGTCTATTCTGACAACTTCAAGTCATGGGAATGAGGACCATACACTTTAGAGATTAATACTGTAGCCATCATTATAAGCCTTCAGACACTACAGGTGCCCATTCCTGTTTGATCTTGGTAGCCAAGTGGGACCAACCCTAGTTAGTACTTAGATAGGAGACTTCCAATGACTACCAGGTGCTGTAGGCTTTATTTCAGAAGAAGGACCTGGAAAACCCACCTCTGAGTTTCTCTTGCCTAAGAAAGCCCTATGAAATTCATGGTGTCACTTTAAATCAGCAGGTAACTTGAAGGCAAGCAGGCATGCACACACATACAGAGAATATTTACCTAGGAAAAGAACAAGCATACTGTTACAGTACAATCTTATACATGTCTGCTCAGAGGTAAGTCCCACTGAGTTAAATGGAGCTTGATTCCAGATAGATGGATACAAGGCTACAGCCTGAAATCTATCTTGCTCTGTCTTACCTAGTCCTGAATGACAATGACTCTCCAGGGCTGTAAACAGATGTCTTTCCCAGCAATTCCTGAAGATGTTGGGGAAGGATCCTTAGCACATAACGAACATGCCCCACTACTACATAAAGTTCATTTCTCTAATAAATTAGAACTGTTTCCATTCGAAACCATTTTTGTATTGAAAAATATATTTGGAGGAAGGCAAATTGAAGCTTAATTCAGGTTAGACAAAAATGATCCTCATTGGTAAAAAGACAGTACAGGGATTAAATATGGGCTCAACAAGGCTGCAATGCCACAAAAAGACACAGGTTGACAAGCTGGGTGTACTCCAGAATTCAGCCCTAAGCACAGATGCTCAGGTTTCAGCAGTAGGCAGGAGTTCAGTGCCACAGTTTAAAGCATGGTTCCAGTAGCACTTCTCCATGGAGATGTCTGATCTGGCTATGGTGACAAAGGCTTAGTCATATTCTATTTTAGTTAATACACTCTATATGAGACTGCCTCTGAAAAATGCCACAGGCCAGACTGTTTACTGGGGCTTAGTTACAGGCTATAACAACTCCACTGAGGTTTCTGGGCACAATTCGAGTACGTTATGACCTACAAAGCCATGCATAACTTGGATTGTAGGTTGTCTAAAGGTCTGTATCTTCTCATATAAACCTGTTTGAGCAATGGGATCTTAAAGGCCTTTTCTTGGTTTTAGCATTCTCACAACATTCTCTTTGGTCTATGAGAGAAGGTTTTCTAGTGGCTGCTGGAAGGCTCTGGAACTCATTTCCTAGGGAGGTCAAACTGGATCCATCCTTGCATTACTTCTGTTGACAAATGAATGCTTTTCCATTCCAGAAAGCTTGGTTAAACTGACAGCAAGCATTTCAATGGTCTACTGATTCTACTACATTTTAAATGCTATTTTTAAAGTATTTCAATACTATAGATAAGTACCTTTTAATAAGTCTCTGTATGTTTTACTTGTAGTGTTATTGATAATCTGTTTTAACACATGTAAGCCACCTTCAGTCTTAGTTCTGGGCAAAATGTGAGATATAAATCAATAAAATAATAATAACACTGAGCTAGGCCCCTTACCTTGTGTTTCATTTCATTAAAATAATTAATGAAACTAAAGCCTATTTAAGACATGGCTGCAAAACTGAAATCCTTTGCGTGGGATAAGTTTATTAAACCCAGTACAAATTTCTTATGAGTGGACATGCCTAGGAACATGCTGTAACTGATTCATGGGAACCTGAGCAGTCAGTTTTCGTTATTTTCTGGGAGAAACCCTGCAGTGGAACCTGGCCAGGTTAAAAATGTTGCATGATCTGTAACCCGCCACTTTTCCTGGACCTAAAAAGCTATTTTATACCGAATTGGCCCACTGGTCTTCCTAATTCAGCGACTGATAACCAGCTCTCCAGGATTTCAGAGAGGAGTTTTTTTCCCCCCGCTAGTGGAAATGCAGGGAAATTAACATCTTTTGCACGCCTGAGACTTGGCTCTGCCGCTGAGCTCCAGCCTTTCCCTCGCTTAAGGCGAGCCGTATAATTTTACACACCAATGTCATCAAGTCATTTTCACCTTTTAACTCGATTCCTGGCTTAATGTCGTGGACGTAACCTTCTTACTTTCCTCAATCCCCTCTCCGCCCCTGCACAAGGTTCAGGGGCCGGAACTAAGCGCCTTTGGAAGAGGGGCAGCGCGCCCGAAAAACAAGGTGCCAATCGCCTCGGTATCGGCGAACGCCATCGACAAACACAATTAAACCAGGCGACTGGAACGCTCGTCAGCTGAACTCCAAACACCTTGGTTAACCGCAGCTACGCCTACCTGGGAGCTGCTGCCAATTTCCTCACGCCGCGCGTGAAATCGCCGCGTTCGGGCGAGCCTTTGAGCCGAGGTCAAGCGCTCCTTCCAAAGCCGGCGCGGCGGGGTGGCCGCTAAGCGCGCTTGAAGACCAGCCTCGCTCTCTCAAGGCGGCGAGTGGGTCGCTGGAGGCCTGCCCGGTCCTAACCCTACGCCCATTGTCTGGAAGCAGCTGCGTCTGGCTTGAAGTCTGCGCGGCTGACTTCCAAGTAAAATAAGCCCTTTAAAAAAAAAGAAGAAGAAGCGTCTTATTGCATCTTAATGTCTAACGAATTTATTCTGGCGTACAGGTGCCTGCGTGTCGTAATTACTGCAACTCGTTTCTGTTATGTACCTTCGAGTAGACGCCGACATACGGTAACCCTATCCGAGGTTGTTGTTGGTTTGTTTACTCGATTTATTCAATGGACGTTCCCTGTTGCCTTCCTCTGAGGCAGAGAGAGTATAACTTCCCCAAGGTCATCCTGTGGGCTTTCATGGCTGAGCGGGGATTCCCGGTATCTTAGTCCGGCACTCAGGCCATTGCACCCTCATAGAGGCATAACGTTAC
This sequence comes from Iguana delicatissima, assembly GCA_948472985.1. Lineage (NCBI taxonomy): Eukaryota > Metazoa > Chordata > Lepidosauria > Squamata > Iguanidae > Iguana > Iguana delicatissima. Next base: position 1,234,339 of record CAOKZL010000003.1, read on the forward strand.
AGAGTTGGAAGAGTCCACAGGGGCCATCCAGTCCAACCCCCTGCCATACAGGAACCCACATCAAAGCACTCCCAAAAGATGGCCATCCAGCCTATGCTTAAAAACCTCCAAAGAAGAAGACTCCACCACGCTCCGAGGCAGCATATTCCACTGCCAAACAACTCTGCCCGTCAGGAAGTTCTTCCTGAGGTTTAGCTGGAATCTCTTTTCCTGCAGTTTGAATCCATTGGTCCTTGTCCTAGTCTCTGGAACAGCAAAAAACAACCACACTCCCTCCTGGACATGACATCCCTTCAAATATTTAAACATGGCTATCGTGTCCCCTCTTAATCTTCTTTTCTGCAGACTAAACATACCCAGCTCCCTAAGCCTGCTCCTCATAGGGCATGGCTACTGGGCTCCTCATAGGGCATGGCTTCCAGACCCTTCACCATTTTGGTCTCCCTCCTCTGGATGCACTCCAGCTTGTCCATCCTTCTTGAAATGAGGTGCCCAGTACTAGATACAGTACTCCATATGAGGTCTAACCAAAGCAGAATAGAGTGGCACTATTACTTCCATTGATCTAGACACCACACTCCTATTGATGCAACCAAGAATCGCGTTGGCTTTCTTGGCTGCCACATCACACAGCTGACCTTGTCATACTTAAGGTGCCACCAGAAACCTCCAAAGACTATAATTCAAACTCTAGATGAAGTCTAGGTCGAGTATTTGGGATAGGAGTAAACATCCAGTGGGACGCCTCCATTCAGGCTGCCCCTACTTTTTTGAGAGGATCCTTCTCACTTTGTTCAGGTGCAGAAATTCAGAGGTACCTTCTTTGGAGGCACCCCTTCTTCGGACTAGTTCCAGACTGAGGCCATTTCCGCACTGTTATAGTGCTATTATTCCACTTTCAACATCCTATGGAATCCTGGGGATTGCAGTTTAGGGAGGGGCTAGTGCGGAAATGGCATGAGTCACAGAATCATAGAGATGGAAGAGATCACAAGGGCCAGCTAGTCCAACTACTTGCAACTAGTACCTAGAGCAGACTCAGTGGAATAATGAGATTAGTTGTTGTTTCGTGCTTTCAACTCGTTTCTGAATTATGATGCCCTAAGGGGAACCTGTCAAGGGGTTTTCTCAGCAGAATTTGTTCAGAGGGAGGGGGTTGCCATTGCCTTCCTTTGAGGCTGAAAGAGTGTGACTTGCCTAAGTTGGGTTTCCCTGACTGACCAGAGATTTGAACCCCGGTGTCCCAGGGTCCCAGCCCAACACTCAAACCACTACACTATGCTGGCTCTCTCAGTGATAGGATTGTGATTAACTAAAGCGCCATTGCTTTCACTGTGTCTACTTTAAGTGTGGCTTAATCTGGACCTAACCCACCATTTCTTAGCCCTGAATTTGGAGGCAAGTTTTCTTAACTTCCAAATAAATATGTCTAGATTAGGGTTGTAGGACATTCTGTTTATATTTGACTGTCAGAAGTGACCTGTTTCCCTTGTCTATTTCCTCATACTCGTTTGAGCCAAAACTTTGGATTTATTTTTGTTACAGGGATGGTCCAGTGACCGTTTCTGCTGAGGCACAGCAGCTTACTTCCATAAAAAAGACACAGGAGAAAGATTTGTCCCCAGAAAGCTGATCTCTTGACATGAATATCTGTGAAATGGTTCCAAAATCTGGAAGAACTCAAAGAGTGAGTTGACTGCCCAACACCCCTTTCCTAACATAATTTCAGCACCTTCCTAGCAGTAATAGCATTATTGTGGGCCTTTAAGTCATTTCCAACTTATAGTGATCCTAAGGCGACCCTATTAAGGGTTTTTCTTTGCAAGATTTGTTCAAAAGGTTGGGAGAATGTGGCTTACTCAAGGTCACTCCGTGAGTCTCAATGGCTGAAACTGGGATTCAAAGACTTCTCTCCACAGTTGTAGCCCAGCACTCAAATCATCACACCAACTGCAGCATTGGTAGTTTATAGTAATAGACAACTGGCTGCTTCCTAATTTGCTCCCCAACCTAGAAATCCAGCTTTATAAATGTGGACTAATTTTCTATAGTGAGATAAAATCATAATTTTCCAAATTATCCCTGAAGCAAATGCCAGTCCTACTAAAACTTGAGGCAAAGAATGACTAGTTTTCATCTTAGTGGTACCACTACTTACTATTTCTTTGAGCCACTGTGTATATGCCTTCAGGTGGCCTGTCAACTTTTGGGTACCCCCACCAATCTCACAGGGTTTTCTTAGGCAAGGAACATTCAAAGATGCCAGGTTTTACCGGTTCCTTCCTCTGAATATAGCCTGTGATCTGGACATCTAGATGTAGTCTGGCTCAGGATAATGGAGTTGCTGCAAACTGTAGAAGTGATTACTTGAATTAACTTGAGGACCTTAGGTTCATTAATTTTCCATGCTTTGGTACCAAACTGCTCCTATAGGTAGAACTCATTCAGTACTTTTTGAATTATAAGGGCCTACAGTGTTTTAAAACCTTACGCCCTGGAAGAGTGTTGAAAGGGTATCTTCCAGCAGAAATGTTTCTGACTGTTGTGAGTTTTCCATAAACTAACTAAAGTTGTAAGTTGCTTCATACATCCTTCTGTATTGATCTGTGAGTGAGACTGGTTTACACTGGTAGCTGGTTCGCTGTGCTCCCAGCAATTCTGTTTGAGCAGAAGCTCAAACCAATTGGACTCCTTTTGTCTCTTTTTAGAGTGTAGAAAAGGGGCACAGGCCCCAATGAGCCAAGTATGAAATCCTGGATATAAGAGATTCATTTAATTGTGGCTCTTCTTTCCCAATTTTCCAGTAATATTTCTTAAAACCACTACTTTCTTCATGCACAATGTGTATGTGGCTGTTCAATATAGTCCATGTTTAAAATCCAAAGATGTGCACCCTCACTTAACGGGCAAGAGAGAATGATCAGAAAGATCCTCCCTACCTGTCTGGTGTCTCCCCCTGAGACTAGAGTTGCCAGATTTTCAAAATAGCAATAAGGGACAGTTGAAATTCTCCTGACAGTTGGGAAGCAGCTGTTCACTAGCTTATGTTCTAACTAAATATCAATTGAAAGTATTCATTTCAGTTAACTTAGTCGTGTATTTGTCTGTAAAATGAACCTATTCTCCACTTTCTCTAATGACATAATGGACACATAAAAGTCCCACCCCAGAAATATGGGGAGGGGCATCTTATTCAGTTTATGTAAAAGGAAAAGTTTTCCAATAAGGGAAATTCCTTATAATAAGGGGTACCTGGCAACTCCACCTGGGGCTCATATTCTAAGTGACGCATAGGACCTGCCTTCACTTAGATTTATTTGTAGTAATAGCCTAAACCTAATTGCTATTTATATACTGCCTTTCTCCCCATACTAGATTCGAGGCACTTCATAAAACAGCTTAAAACACAGTAACAGTCTTAAAACCAGTCAAAATAAAGAGATTTAAAAACCACAAACCACCCTATTAAAAACAGCACTTATTAAAGCAGTTTAAAACTTTTAAAATTCAACCATGAGAATAAAACCACAGCATCCCCACTCAAGGAAAAAAAAACTTCTGCAACAGCCAGCCCCTACTCAGAAGGAAGAGCAGAGAAAGGACTGATGTAGTCTCTTGTAGGAGAGAATTTCACAGTCTCTGAGCAGCTACCAGGAAGGCCCTTTCACATATCCTGGCCAAACATGCCTATGACCAGGAGATGGGGAAGAGACTTCCCTTTAGATCTTAACACTTGGGCAGGCTCATATGGGAAGATATTATCTTCAGATAGTTTAGATCTAAGCTGAATAGGGTTTTATAAGTGTTGGGAAAATGAGACTGAAACTGTCAGGATCCAATCTTCATTTAGCAAAGTCATACAGAGAAGCGGTAGAAGTTTTATCTAAGGACTTGTGGCTTCAAACTGGTACTTGGAATAAACACAGATGCAGGTAGCTTTGAATAAAAGACTAAATACTTTACTAATGACTCTTCATTTACATCTGTATTGAGAGAGCCTGCTACCTGTCTAATCTAGTGAATAGGAGATTCTTCAGTTTAACTCTCCATCCTCCTTGACTCAAACTCGGAGCATGCGAAGAGTTCAGGGAAAGCAGCCATTGAGAACAAAGAGAGAGAGAGATAGGGACCTTAACTTTTATAAGACCGATGACCCAAGCAACTGTCCTGGGTCACATGATCTGAGCACCAAAGGTATTTATGATCATGCAATAAAAGACAGAGAAAGGCAAATGGAGAAGATCTGGCATGCAACAGAAAGAGAGGCCCTATCTGGCTATTGCCCATCTGTTCTAACAACAAGATGGTGGGGGGAGAGAATGTTAAGATTTCCAACAATCCCCTTCTCATTCTCTTGGACCAACATCGAAGATCTTCATGCCTTCTCGTAGTCTCTGGAACTGGTCTCTTGGTAGAGGCTTGGTAAGAATATCAGCAAGCATCATTTCTGTATTGCAGTATTCTAGCTGAACAATTCCATTGCGACACATCTCTTGCAATGTCAATGTTCTTCTTGAGTGGCTTCTCACTTTCAGAAAGTTTGATGCAGCTTTGGTTATCTTGCATCAAAATGGTTGGCTTGGGCTCTGTTATGCCTAAGTCCAGAAGTAAGTTATGCAGCCACTTTATTTCATCACATGCTGCTTTTGCAGAAACACACTCGGCACCTGTGGAAGAATCTGCAATTGTAGATTGTTTCTTACTTGACCAACTTATAGCTCCTCCACCATAGAAGATCAGGTTTCCGCTGGTTGATTTCTCTCTGCTAGGTCTGCAGCCCAGTCAGCATCTGCATAGGCAACCAGTCGTGGTTGATCACAGGTTGGTAACATCAGCTTGTAATCTGTAGTTCCTTTCAAATATCTGGCAACTCTTTTCACTGCAATGAGATCCTTTTCAGTAGGAGAGTTAACCATTCTGCATAAGATGCCAACAGCATTTGCAATATCAGGTCTGGTGAAATTAGCTATGCACAGTAGCTTTCCAACTGCAGTCCTATACTTGTCTCCATTTTTCAAGGGTTCACATTTCTTAGTGTCCTTTAAGAAACCCACTTCCATTGGGATTGCCACAATATTGGCATCCTTTAGTCCAAGGCAGTCCAGAAGATCTATTATCTTCTGTTTCTGGTTAAGATAGAAGCTTCCATCACTACTTCTTTCTATTTGTACTCCAAGATAGTGTGAGATGTCTCCCAAATTCTTGATGTCTATCTCTTTCTTGAGATTGTTGACTATCTCCTCACTATCTGCTTTATTTTGACTGCACAGGATCAAATCATCAACATAACATGCAATATAAGTCCATTTACTGTTTCTGAATCTTTTGTAAACACACTTGTCAACAGTGCCTGGAGTGAAGCCTTGAAAACCCACAGGGGTTCTTGTGTCCAGAGAGACCAGTAACTAACAAAGCTGTTGTAGCAAGAGAATTGTATGTTCCGCCTAACCCACTGGGAGTCACCCACCTGCCTGTAACATTTTGTCCCACTAACCAAGACAAACCCATGTTAGGGTGATCCAAATAAAATGTAACCAAAGTGTGTCCCACTGTAACTCCCACTACAGCAGACCTGTTGTAATCAGTAACCCTTGAGTCAGTCCCATTGATTCAATGAGTTTACTCCAGTTGGGAGTGACAGTCAGATTCAAGCCAATGTAGCACAAATCTGTCTGTTCAAAAATAACCCACATTGGGATAGATTTCTGAAAATATATGTCCCATAAAGTCTTAGTAGATTGCTTTCAAAGAAGTCACATTTATTTTGCTGAGGCTTATTTATACCTAGCATGCTGATGATAAAAGACAAATGCATTACATTTTATTTCAATTTTTAGATACAATTCAACTCTTACTGTCTTTTTTTAAATAAAAATTACTACTTGTTGCAGTCTTTGGGACCTGCCTGGTCAGAAATGTCATTCAATAAATCTGCTTACATATCCCAGATCTAATGGCCATGAAAGCGTACTTATAGGCTGACTAGACTTTGCAATATGTAACTTGCCATTATAACAATGTGATTTATTACCACTTAATCATTTTTAGGATCGGTTCCCTAATGCGATCAACTTCAGTACTTGGAAGGCTGCTGTACCCAACAACTGTACAGGTCAATAAGCCACAGTAAACACAGTGGGGCTTATATCTGAGGAAACACAGTGGATTAATTTAGCCTGTGATCCTATGTCTATTTATCCTCAGGTAAATCCCACTGACTTGGTAGACTGGGAGGCAGCAGGAAAAGAGGGAAACTACACTACAGGTAGTCAAGAGAGCCATGGCCCTGAGTCTGCAAGGCCTGAGCAGGGCAGCGGATGACAGGGCCTCATGGCAAGGTAGCCATAAACCGAAATCGACTTAACGGCAAACAGCAACAAAAAAGAGAATGCCATTCCACTCAGCTAGCCTGGCTTCCAAATAGACAGGTACAGGCTTGAATGGGCACCCAGTATATGCGAATTCGCTGGAGTTTTTTTTTACATTGGATTGAGGGCCTCAGAACACTTTTTTGGGATGTCAGATTCCCAGGAACCGGACTCCTGCCAAATTCACGTGGCTTCCAGCAGCGGCAGACTGCTTAGCAGAGGAGTTCTTGCATTCATACTGACTCGAGTTTTAAAAATCGATTAATTGAAGCTTGCCAGAGCTGAACTGGAACGCGACGGAGGCGGGGGTCAATGAACTTGAGCTCTTGAAGGGCGAATGTCTCCTCTTCCCCACCCCAGAATCCCCCTTGCCCCTGATCTGTTGGAAGCAGATCCGTAGAAATCAAACTCCTTTGGAACCTGAAGTCTGGCGGAAAGAAAGAAAGAAAGAAAGAAAGAAAGAAAGAAAGAGAGAGAGAGAGAGAGAGAGAGAGAGAGAGAGAGAGAGAGAGAGAGAGAGAGAGAAAGAAAGAAAGAAAGAAAGAAAGGGGAAAAGTTTCTGCTTAGCGAAACAACAGAGGGGCGCTCTCCCCCTTTCTTGTTTTCCAGGGGCAAGACGCCTTTGATGCTGGTGCCTATTAATTGCACGAGCGGACACGCAGGGATGCGGGACGGAGATCATCCGAGCCGGTTTAAGAGGGGAGGGGGAGAGGGGGGAATTGCCTGCCACAAAAACAGAAAGTTGCCAACGCGTCTTTCCCGCTGCTTGGGCAGCGTGGAATTCACAGAAAACCTCCTCAGCAGCAACTTTTCTCCTCTTGTTTTCCTCGATGGGAAACCGGAGGAGGGTAGAGGCAGGGAAGGGAGGAAGGGAGAGAGGGGGAGTTTAGTCCCAGAATGAGTGGAGGGAGGGAGGTCTTCTCCTTCTGAAGAGCCTCAGCAGCAGCAATCATAGCAATCGGGGGAGAAAAAGCCTGCCTCGGCAAACGGCGGGGCGTTGCGCCGGCCCCGGGGCCTTCCCGAGAGGCTTTTGCGAAACTTTTTTTCACCTACTTGGGGTTTTAATTTCTCTCGCAGCGCTAGTGCCGTCAGGTTTTCAAATCAGTAATAAGGGTCGGTCAGTCGAGATTCAGGACGTGCAGAGCTGGCAGTCGCAAAGTAGCTATTAGCAACTTTGTGTGCGGTCGAAATGCCAAAGGAAAGTATTGATTGAGGCTCACTTAGCCGCGTGGTTCTCGGCAAAAATTAACACGTTGTCCACATTCGTCAAGGACGTGGTGCACGCGTTTGTGCAGGGCTCATACCTGGAAGTACGGGGGGTTTGTGGCTTCTTGTTCAGTCAACGGCCATTTCTGCACTAGGTTGTTATAGTGCTATTATTCCACTTTCAACAGTTTATGGAATCCTATGAAATTCAACCTCCTATGGAGGCCGCTCCCTAAAATACAAACCCCAGGATTCCATAGGATGTTGAAAGTGGAATAATAGCACTATAATAACCTACTGCGGAAATGGCCAATATAAAAAGGAAAGCTTTCCAACAGTCCAGAAGAGGACATCGCTCCTAATAAGGGATACTTGTGAACCCTATAAGCTTCTCCAACCCTAAAATAAGAGAAATCTCCCACATTAAGCGACACCTGGCAACCCTATTCTGTAGGGTCTCCGGTGTTGTCAATGGCGCGTGACCGTGATAAGCGTCTGGCGTTGTACAGACGCCCATTGTGGAACGTTGCGTTTGTCGGAGAGAGAATTGTGGGGAGGGAACGATGGCACAGTTTGGCCGGGAGATCTCCCGAGCAAGCAGCTGGAATTCCCATCGTGGGCCGATTCAAGGACTGCGGCCTGGGAGGCCAGCCCTTTGAAGTCCCGGGGAAGGGGTGGGGGCCCTGGAGGAGAAGGGAGGCTAAGTCTTCACGTTTTTCAGCTCCAAACCCTGTACCACCTTTTCTGGCAGGGAAGGCCTCTTGAAATCCGGCAGTCTTCCACTCAAGAGGGACAGCCATGCTAGGGCTCAGAAGAGGACTTGCGTCTGAGCAACAGCAGACACTGTTATGCCAATGCTCTGAGGTACAGCTCCCACACACACAAGCACACTTTCAAGAATAAGAGATGAACCTATGCTTGGACATATCCTGAGAAACGTGCCTCAGTGGAAGCGATAATTCTGGCAAGAGGATCGCCACAACTATAGTTGCCAGAGTGAAAACTTGGAGGGGGCTCCAGAATTCTTTAGTGGTTGTGAAGAAAAGGGAATTGCTTATCAGACAACCAAGACCATTTCCGCCCTACACTGTTATACTGCTATTGTTCCACTTTCAACATCCTGTGGAATCCTGGGGTTTGCAGTTCAGGGAGAGGCGTTTAGAATTCTCAGCCAGAGAGCTCTTTAGCCTCAGGAAGCTACAAACCCCAGAATTCCGTAGGATGTTAAATGTGGAATAATAGCGCTATAACAGTGTAGGGCGGAAATGGCCCAAGTAACAATACCTGCTGAAGCTCTCTCTGCTACAACCATTAAAGCCAATGTGGTGTAGTGGTCTGAGCGTTGCATTATGACTTGGAGACCAGGGTCCTATTCCTCACTGGACTGTGGAAACCCACTGGGTGACCTTGGGCGTGTCGCAAGCTTTCACCCCAGAAAACCTCGGATAGGCTCACCTTAGGGTCATCATGAAGTCGAAAGGGCTTAGAGCAGTAGTTCTCAGCTTGTGGGTCCCCAGATGTTTTTGGACTTCAGCTCCCAGAAACCCTGAGCATTGACCATAGTGGCTGGGGCTTCTGGGAGCTGAAGTCCACAAACATCTGAGGACCCACCGGTTGAGAACCACTGGCTTAGAGGCATACAAACAACAACACAAGGGATACAAGCCCTTTCCAGTTTTCGCTCTGGTAACTCTAACAATGAAAGCCAGTGTGGTGTTATAAACGTTGGACTAGGACTCTGGAGACCAGGGTTCGAATCCCCAGTCAGGCATGGAAACCCGGAGCTTCAGCTTGGGCAAGTCACACTCTCTCAGCCTCAGAGAAAGGCCCTTGCCAAACCCGTTCTGAATAAATTCTGCCAAGAAAAAAAAAATCGAGATAGGTTCTCTTTAGGATTGCCATAAGTCAGAAATGACTTGAAGCCACACAACAATCACAATTACTACAATAACCCGAACTAAAACAAAGTCCACAAGTCAGTCCACAAGTAAATGTGTCAAGGATTCCAGGTTTTTGGAGGTTTTTGTTTCTGTTTTTTTTTTTTCAAAAAGGGAAAGGATTAATACACATATACTTGGAGTGGTTTAGTCAGAATACTCGATTTCATTTTATTTTAAGCAGGAAAGGATTTTTTTACAATAAAGCTTGGAATAAAGTAAGTCACTGATGAAGCAGTGCTGAGAAGAGATGAAGCAACGAAGTTCTTCCAGTATTACTGTAATACCTTAACAATGCATTCCTACTTATCTGAAACTATAGGAGGACAGGCTTAGAGTTGAATTGCCATCCGCAGCTAACTAATGCAAAAGGGTTTAGGGTCTAACAAAGTGGAGTACATCTCAAGTTGCTGTCCTATGCTGTCGGGGGAATGTTTCAGGGACTTCAGTGGGATTTGTGTGCCTGTCGATTAGTCGAAAATGAATAGGCAGAGATGGTTATTCATTTCTCTGAAGCATACCCTATAGTACTTGGTGTGCATTGGCGGTTTCCCATCCAAATACTACCCAGGGCTGACGCTGCTTAGCTTCCAAGATCAGATAGTGGGATCTATTTATGAGTAAACATCCGTACGCAGGCAATGGAAACTCAGAAGTAAGATCAGTTGAACTCAATGGAACTTAGATAAACATGTATACCATCGGAGCCTTAAGGGACCAGAAACGCTTTAGGTGAAGCGGATCATACACTTCTGATTAGGATTAAAATTTTCGTATTTGTACTGCTAAACAAACTTATTCTGATGCAAATCCCTAGGCAGGCGATGGGAATTGCCATCAAGAAGGTTTACTTTTACTAGGCTGTTATAACCGTGATATTAAACATGAGATCTATGCATGTCCATCCAGAAGAAAGCTCCATTGAGTTCAATGGGGCATATTCCCGTGAAAGTTTAGGACAATGGTCTAAGGGAGTATAGTGGGTTGAGTGTTGGACCTGGCTTTAGGAAATCCATTCCGAAGTCCACCACTCAGCCAAAAGCTCACTGAGTGACCTTAGCCCCGCTTACCTCACAGGGTTGTTGTGAAGATAAGGAGACTTATATGATAGTAACTCAGGGATCCGGAGTCCCACTCTTACGCTTTCCGATTCAAAAGTAACACTAGAATAGACTGGGTAAGTAATTCTCTTTACCTTACATGATATTCTTTTCCCAAAAAAGCACGTGTAGAAATTCTGCCTGAAGGAGAGATATCAGTATAAATAGCTACTCGTCCTCACAAGCGTTGCTGTTTAGCGTTCTGCGCAGCCCGGGCCCGAGCGTGTTTACACGGAAGTAACTGTCAACGGATTTGGCCGGACGTTTCTTCCCAGTACGCCCACCGTGAAGTCGCCAGATCTTCCTCTATATTCACTCCTCCGTCGCATTGGAGAAAAAGTTGGATGGAACGGTTCTAATTGCTCTAGCCCGCCAGCCGTTCAGGAGGGAAAAGTAACGTTGTTGACCCTAATTAAATGGTGGTGGTGTTTTTTTTAAGGGGCCAGGGCTGCTACAGTTGCTAGCGGCCATTCTTCAGGGCGGCATCTAATCGGGTCCAATTCGAAGTAGGTTACCCACCTGTTGGCTGGCAGGCTGCTCCTAGTTTTATGGGACGGCGCTGGCTCTCTCCAATGAACAGTGTGAACAGTGCTTTCCGAGGAAGAAGCTGGTTTCAAAAGAAACGACAGGATTTTCCAGATGTGAGCTGAAGTGAGATCGCGCCGTTATTTCCGCACAAGACTGTTATAGCGCTATTATTCCACTTTCAACATCCTATGGAATCCTGGGGTTTGCAGTTTAGGGAGGGGCCTCAAACGATTCCATAGGATTTTGAAAGTGGAATAATAGCACTACAACAGTGTAGCGCGGAAATGACCAGGAGTCTGAAGGAATCTAACAATTATGCGATTATCCAGACTTTAGGTAAGGATGGGCACAATGTGGCTCTTGGGGCTCCATGTGGCTCTTGGGGCCACAAAAAGGCCCCTAAAACATTACTGATCCAAACGGCTAAGCCCTCTCTACGCCCTCACATACCTTGAAAATCTATTAGAACCCCTAAATAATACAACGTAAGGGCTCAAAAATCCAGTTAAAATTAGAGGAAAAACAAGGCCCGTGTGGTATTATTGGTACTTATTCGGTTGCTAGGTGTTAATACCCCCGCAGGAGCGGCTTCTCTGTCGATGGGGCGGGTGGATCCCTCCCGGCTTTCAGTTCGAATTCTAAATGATCTGCCCAAGGAGCTGAGCCTATTTGAGGGGACAGAGTTCAGCTGCTTGGAAAGTTCCTTTAAAAGTCAGACTCAAAGCCAGAATAAATTCCCCGGCCCACTTACCCACAAGCTAACTGTTGCGGGTGAAACCTTCCGATCCTCTAATGCCTTCCGAGGAGCGCGGGTTCGGATGGGACGCAGGGATTCCCCTTGCCGCTTTCTGCATTCTGCTAGTACAGGGGCACCACGGTTGAAAATGTTGGCACCGCTGACGAGTTTGGCATTTTTTCGTTGCAACCAGTAGATGAAGACAGCCAGCGTGTTTGAGCGTTGTACTTGGACTCGGACTCTGGGAGACCAGGGTTCGAATCCTCTCTCGGTCTTAGGATCGGCCATAAGTACGAAACCACTCCAAGGCGCACAACAACAATGTGAAGGGGAACAATCCGCTGTCTATTGACTACACGGTGAAGTCAATCAAAGAAAAGGTGAAATGTCTTCATTTGCCACGCCCTTTTTTTCTATCTGCTTCAAATCATGCTAATTTATTTTCAAAGGTGGAACAACTCCTGGCGAGGCTGCAACAGCGGTAGAAAATAGCATGTGTGTGTATATTTAGGGGTTTTAATAATATTGCCATTTGTTGTTGTGCGCCTTATTTGTGTGTTTCCGACTTATGGCGACTCTAAAGCGAACTCATCAGGGGATATTCCTGGCAAGATTTGTTCAGAGGAGGTTTAAGCTTCTTCTGAGGTTGAGAGAGTGTGACTTACCCCAAATCACCCGGTCGGTACTGATGTCTGAGCGTGGACTGGAACCTTGCTCTCCAGAGTCGGTGGCCATCGCTCAAACTGCTACACCCCGCTGGCCACAGACTTCGCCGTTTCTCTGCTTTTTAATTGCGAAGTATGCAATTCAAACCATAGCTAAAGCATCAAAATGTGGACTAATTTCCCTCGGGAACCTCCGTCCACCCTGCCTCGGAAACCTCTCTTCTTGAGCTCATTGGAGCTTAAGGCGAGATCCAGCTAATGTTGAACAACAGTAAGGTTGAGTTCCTGAACCCATCCACTAAACAGGATAAACTGCACGGAACACAAGGGAACCTGTTTCTAAGTAAACGTTCATAAGATCCCGTAAGTATCTTTTTTTTCCCAATGTCTTTTCTCTCTTGAAATCCATGAAATTTAAAACTGCGGGGTTCTGCAGCTATTGGAGTTCATACAATACAAATCTGAAAGGTGACAGAGAGATCGGTTCAGATCCAAGGAGATCGATCCGAAGTCAAGAATACTACATACTGAAAAATTAGGGAAATTTTTACACCTCAACGGCTACTTGAGCCTTAATAAAAGCGTCATAGACCGTCGGTTGGCTAACAATCCTATATACTCTCGCTAAGTTTTGAGTTCTCTATGGGATGTATAGAAACTTAGTTACACGTGGAGGAGACCATGAGAACCAGAGTAGTTTGAACGATGGACAGTGACTCTGGTTCCCGGCTCGCCATGGAAACCAACTGGGTGATGTTGGGCGCGTCACACACTCTCAGCTCCCGAAAACCCCGTTGTATAGGGTCGTCTTAGAGTCACCATAAGTATGAAGTCAAACAACGAGAGGAAACCCCTTGAAATTAACGGAACTTAAGTGAATCACAGAAGGTGGAAGTATTAGTTGGAGAACTACAGCTCCCCGAATCCCTTATCCAGAATGGTCACTGGCTGGCTTGTTTTTGGAAATCGAAGCGTCTTCAAGAGCAAGTGGGTCAGATTTGTGGATTCTGTTGAGTCTTTCTTCTGACTAAATCATTGGATTCTCCCGTTGGGAGAAAGACGGAATATATGTTAACAAAAAAAAAAATACACTCAACCACTTCCTCTCGAGTAAGCAACAGTAGAAGGCTCGGCTAACGTGATACAGCTTGACCCAATGATTCCGTTGCTCCCCTTGTGCAACCATTGGGACTATCTCCCGGTGGATTCATTGAGGTTTACTCTCATGTAGGCAAATATGTGGATGCTATATACTTTGGAGTAAATCTCAAGCAGAGAGTCGTGCTGTCTGGCTTTAATATAAAAGGAAGTTGAAAGAAAACTTCTGCCAATGAAAAGCAACCTTAATGTTCACAACTTCACAAACACAATGTCGGGATGGGATGGAAAAGGAGAGTCAGCTCCCCCTGAATCGAATTTCCGTCAGGATCGGGGAGGGGGACGCACCGAAGAAGGGGGCGTTAAAGGCGTCTTTGGGCGCGGAGCGAGTCTGCCTGCAGTATGTGGCTTTTGAAAAGGCTGGAGATGCTTTTCTGAAACGAAGCCATCCATCATATTCACTAAAGTTGCCCGATTTTAAAAAGTTGAGCTTTTGGAGAGGACTTCAAAGGCAGGAAAGCTCAAAGATAGACTCCCAAAGCGTTTCTGACTTCTGGGGGAGGGGGACAACTTGACAGGGGGTCGAAATTTGTTTGTTCTGGTGTCTATATCTGTCACAGTCTAGAGGGCAATCCAGCCAAGACACAACAGCCTTTAGTGTGTTTTTTTTTAAAAAAAAAAAAAGAGTCTCCAAAAGCTTCAGATGGAAGAAATGAGAGAAGGGGGAACGAGCAAGAGAGAATCAATCAAATTAAGCAGTTTGGAAAGAAGGGAGGGTCTCGGGAATTAGGCAATTTATTGAAAACTTCTTCTGACGATATTGTCTCCAGCTTCACCAATAATGGGTGACTTTGACCATAAATTTCTCCCCGTGACTTTGGGTTCTGGCAATATATTAGAAATTATTAGGAATGTTATTAAGAACGACCTCCTCATACAGGGATTTCTTTTTTGCATCCCAAAGGTGCGCCAAGAGCCAGTTCTTTACAATTTTATTAGCCGCGTCTCTTTCGAGAACACTTCAGTCTAAAATCGTAAGACTGCGGGTCTCTGCATGGGAAGGCTGCCATTCTATACGCGGATGACTAGAAGGAAGTTCCACTGCATTCAGTGAGGTTGCTGAGTAAAAACTGGCAAAGATTGTACTCTTAGGCTTGCCCTCCAGCTGGGAGTCAAACCCATTTAAGACAGTAGGACTTTCTTCTGAGTAAATATGCCTAAATACTCTAAAGGGACAAGGTCCAGTCTGACCTTGGAAGCTAAGCAGGGTCTGTCTTGGTTAGTACTCAGGTGGGAGATCGCCAACCAATGCTGTTTCAGAGGGAGGATCCTGTAAATCTACTTCTTAGCTCAGGAAAACCCTATGAAATTCATGGGGTCTCCATAAATTGACAGTCGACTTGAAGGCACAAGTGCCCACCAACCTGCATACTATTGGGAGAAGAGATTTTCAATTGGATGCGATCTGTATCAAAGATCATATTGACTTTAAGGAGAAAGTTAAGATCTTTCCTAAAACTACTCCTGATATCAGAGGGACTTTAAAATTTTAACTCAGACCGGGTTGTGTCCAAGTTCATCCAAATGGAGATACATTTTATATACAGTATTTCCTGTCTTTCCCCTCCTCTGCTTTGTAATTGGGATCATGCTCTCTGTCCCATTGGGAATAGGAGCAGGAATAAAGAGCAGACGACCGGGAAGAGAAGAGAAGAAAAAGAGAAGAGAAGAGAAGAGAAGAGAAGAGAAGAACTACATAAGATGCTTAAAGCTAAATGTGCTTTTCTATAACAAAGCTTGGCTTCACAAGAAGTGGGGGAAGACTGGATTTTCTCTTTATAGGGATCACTAGGAAGTCAAAGCTGAGGAGCAGAAGAATGGGAGTTTTTAAGAAGGAAAAACTATGTAACTAAGTACTCGAATGTTTTGGAATCATCTAAGAAAGAATATGAGCAGTTAAGCACTAGTAGCTGGAAAGAATGAATTCTTATATGAAGGTCATAGGAAATCTCTTATTTAGATGTTTACTTTATGGACTTTCTAGGCTAAGCTTCCTGTTTTCTGTTCATGTTGTGAGTCTATCTGTTACCTATAGTAATAAAGAGATAATTTGTATTCTCATTGTTATTGTAACTTTGTAACTCCGTAACTTGTAACTTTGTTATTGTAACTTCGAATAAAAAAGATTTGAGCACAAGGATGGGAATGGACAGAAAAGTATGTATTTGAGTGATGGACCAATTGCACCACAATCCTGTATACATCTCTGTGTGCATACGTGGAGTATTTGCCTTCAATTTGCCTGTCGATTTAGGGCGAATGAATTTCGCAGGCTTTTCTTAGGCAAGGAACACTAAGAGGTAGCTTGCCCTTGCCATCCTCTGAAATACAGCTTGCAGCACCCTGTACTCCTTGGCGGTCTCCCATCCAAGAGGAGGACTGGTCGCACTCACTTCCCAGTTTTGATAGGCTGTGACGCCACTCAGAAATAAATCTCGCTTTCCTCTCCACCTTCTGCCTTTCTACTTATATAGATCTTTGTGTTTTAATGGCTGCACCAGGTCTTTTAATTGCAGCTTATTGTATTCTCCAGGGGCCTAAGAGAGCTAGCGTCGGACTTCCATGCTGGAGACTAGGGCTCGATTCCCCACTCAGCCTTGAAAACCAGCTAGGTGACATGGGTACATCACACCTCTCAGCCCGTCCCAAAAGCATCCATGATAGGGTCGCCTTAGGGTCACCACAGGTCGGAAACGACTTGAAGGCACACAAAATACAATAAGGGCAGGCTCAGTCCTGCTTAGTACTTGGTCTAGGGACAGCCAATGAACAGCAGATGTGGGCTATATTTCAAAAGAAGGAACTGGCAAAATAATCTCGGAGTATTTCTTGCCTAAGAAAACGCTGTGAAATTCATGGGGAGGCCATAGGCGAGTTGAAAGCAGGAATATAACACACACACATGCACAGACATTGTATACCTCAGAGCCAACTGCTGTGGTGGTTTGAACGTTGAACTATGAATATGGAGACCAGGGCTCGAATCCCTGTTCGGCCATGCAAACCGGGGGCGACTCTGGACAAGTCACACCCTCTCAGCCTCAGAGGGGGGCAATGGTCAACTGTCTCTGAACAAATCTTCCCAAGAAAGCCCCCCGATAGGACCACCTTAGGGTTGCCATAAGTCGTAAGCGATTTGAAGCCACACAACAATTATATTTGTCTATGTTTACTATTATTACCCAATTTTGACTGCTTTTTTAAAAGTGTTTTCAATTCATGTTATAATTTTGTTTATTTTTTTAAAAAAACTTTTTGTATTATGCATTGTATTTTGTTTTGACACAAAATGTTAGTGGCCTTTGGGTCCCATCGTGGGAGAAAGGCGGGATATTAATCAACTAAATAAATGATTAAATTCCTGTGAGGTCAGTGGCCCTTATTATCATGTACTAATCTTATACACGTTCAGTACAGAGTGGGACTTTACAATAAACTTGTTGACGTTGTACTCCCCAGGTTATGGGTTTCTAACCCTATCTTCCCATTTTCCAGAAACAATCAAGTCAAAATCGGAAACGCAGTTTACTGATGGCCGAAACATTCGTTCTAAAAGGCTTTCTAACGAGAAACCGATTTTCTTTATCTGATTCAGCAGGAAAGAAGAGTTTGGAGTCTCCTCTTGAAATGCCAAGTCTTCTCCCCTCCTCTCAAGCGGAAAATTTGGCCGAGAAAGGAGAAAGAAAAACGGCTCGTTAAAGGAGTTTAAATTAAATGGGGTTTTTTTCTCTTTCCTAGAAAGTATTCTTCGAATTCCACCTTTACGCATCAAAGGAGAGAAAACAAGTGTCATATGCATCATTTTCTGATCACTTGTAAAGAAAACAACGGCAAATGGCGACGTTGGTCTTGTCGTTTCGCAAAGAAAGAGATGCGTCTTGTGACTCAGCACGAGCAGATTGTCCTCTCCCTCCCCACCCACCCCCCGCCTGTTCCCCGAACTGCTAAAGAAAACCCTTTTTAATGCTAAAAAGTTTCCTAAAGAGCTCAGGCTACTTAATTGAGTGTTTCCGGTCTGAATGAATCCCAGCCACTTCGTTTTCAGAGAGACAATAAGTCGGTAAATAAATAAATATTAAAAAGGAGCAGAAAAGAAAAGTTGGGAAGGAGGCGCATTCCTTGTCTAGCCACAAGTGCCAAAAAGGAGCATAGCTCATTCTTTACACACACGCACACGCATACTGATTTCTTCCCTCCTGGCTTCCCTAATTCACACAGTGCTGCGAAACCCACCCCCAATCTCCGCTATCGGTTTAAATTTATTTTATAAATACATAAACAAAGCAACATGAGGTTTTATCACTCTTTTTTAAAAGAATATTTCGTGTTTCCTTAGTGCTCTGGATTTGACTTTTTTTTTTTTTTTTTTTGCCTTGGAAGATAAGACTGCAACTTTTTTTTTCTTCATAGCGGCATTAGAGTAAGCCTGGTGGACCTTAAAAAAGGTTATTAGCCTCCTGTTGATGAGTTCCAACTAGAGTAGACCCATTCAGTCCGATGCTGAACGGAGAGTCAGCATGTTGTTGTTTTTCTGCGTGCCTAAGTTGAACTTATCACGGGGTTTACTGGGGCTGATGGGTCTAACTCTAGTCGAGACTAAAAGAGGATTTAGTCCCTTGCCGCCCAGTAAATCTGAATCAGGTTCCAGGAAACGCAACTTGGGTTTTGACTTTTCCTTCCGTTATTTCAACTGATTTTTTTTTTCCTCCAGGAAATAAATAACCTACAGATTCAGACCCCTGAGCCTTCGCTTCTCCGCTTTTCTTTCCCCTATTATTGCAAGTAAGCCATCAAATCTCGGGTTGAACTTTCTCTGGGTGGCGAGAGGGGAACCTCTCCAACTCATTCTATCTCCTGAGACTCTAAAAGAAAAAGTTTTCACAGAGACAAGAAGGGGCGGAAGAGAGAGGTGGGGGTGGCGAAAGAGAAAGAAAGAAAAAGAGGGAACGCAAGAAAAGAACGGGGGAGCACCTCTGTTTAACAAGATAATTCTTGCTCCCAGTTTTTATTTCTCCTTTCCACTTCCTCTTCTTTTGTGGCCTGACACGGCGCTTTCTCTTTCTCCATCAGGGACCCCTTTTCTCTTCTTTTCGTCTTCTCTCCCCCTCCCGCCTTTCTTCTTCTTCTTCTTTTGCTGAACGGTTTTTACAGACTGGCTTTGTTACTGGAGAGGATGGGGGAAGAGGAGGCGATTGGGGGAATTAAAAAAAAAATCCCGGGTTTCCTCAAAAGAAGGCCTCGCCAAGGGAGCGCCTCCGCTGGGGCCAACGAGGTTTGCCTACGCATGCAGAACATCCCCAGCTGTTTTTGTGCATCGGGCTGGCGAGGGGACAGCGGGAGGCCTTGCACCCAATCTTCACCCGGACAATGGGAGGCTGGACAGCTGCACAGCCGCCACAAAAGCTCCCCTCTTCGGCCGCCTCTGTTTACTTAGTGTTGCTTGTGACCTCTGGGCTGCACTTGTTGCTAATACAGATGCTTATCAAGCCCGTTTAATTGGCTTTCTCTCTAACGTGAAGGCCCGGGACTCTTTTCTGTTTCCACACATACCTTCCCCCCAACCTCGGGCCTTTTCCTCTTCTATGGCTTCTTCTCCTCCGCCTGCCAGTGTTTCCAAACAATTTAATCGACTCGCCCTAATATTCATCTGCTTTCTCTCTTCCCCCTCTCCCGCCCCTGGCTCTTTACTTAAAGGAGGGTGAGACTGGAAACTCTTCGGCCGCGTCCTCTCTCGGGCCCTTTCCCCACTAAACAGTTATAGCGCTATTATTCCACTTTCAACATCCTATGGAATCCTGGGATTTGCAGTTTAGGGAGGGGCCTGAGGCCCTGGCTCTTTATTTCGAAGAAAGGAAAGTGGACATTAATTAAGAAGAGAGGGGCCGGTATCTAGGGAAGGAAGGATTTGAGAAAGGGATCACCTCAGAGCAAGGGAAAGTTGGTTGGGAAAGTGTCAGTGTTGTTGCGCGCGTGGACCCCTAAGGCTGGTAGGGGGCTCGGGGTAATCAGGCACCGAGGATCAGGGACACCATAACTTCAGCGTAGTTGAGCCCTCCGTTGCTCGTTGTTCTGCGCCTTCCAGTCCTTTCCCAGTTGTGGAGACTCTAAGGGGGAGGGGGTTGGCGGGTTTGGTCAGAGGGAGTTTGCCGTTGTCTTCTGAAGCTGAGAGATGAAGATTTGCCCAAGATCGTCCAATGGGAACGACCTTGGCGGGACTTCGAACTCTAGTCTCCCAAAGTCCTGGCCCAAAATTCAAACCACTACACAGCGCTGGGCTTCTGAACTGCCGAAGAAGTACCAGTCAGAAGCGTATAGCTTAAAACCATTTTTGCATTCCCTGAATGAGGTTTTATACATTTCCCCCTTTCCTTGATATATTAATGCAATTGTTAAGCAATTATTCTTAAGCAGTTATTAAGCAATGTTATAATATTTCGTTTATTATTTTATCACTGTCTTCCTAGTAGTCATATTTGCTTCGATTGGTTTCTTGTTATTATCATTCACTGTATTCTGTGGTTTTGTAAAAACATAGGAGTGAGTAAAGAAAGATTCATAATGATTTGCCTGCCAGCCTAGAGCCCACCCAACTTCCCCCTCCCGGCAAAAAAAAAGAATTCAGGGCACCTTGTCGTTGCGCTTTCAAGTCGACTTCTTCATTCAGAGGAGGATTGCCATTGCCTTTCTCCTAGGCTGAGAGAGTGTGACTTGCCCAAAGTAATCCAGTTGATTTCTATGGCTGAGCAGCGATTCGAATCCTAGTTTCCAACACTCTCAGGTGTAATTATGGGGAGGAGGAGGAGGGCATAATGAGGATATTCCCCCCCAAAAAAAGAATTTTTCCTCCACCATGACGTTTTCCTAAAGTTGCCAAATTTCTACCAGTGTAATAATTTAAGTTTTCAGTTGAACATTTAGAAATAGGGCTTAGGCATCGAGAGAAAAGGAGCAGACAAACTTATGGAAAGAATACGAACACAATAAAGTTCTTGTTATTGATTATAGATGTCTCACTCTTGGCAGTATTAGAAATTCGGGAACTGAAGGAAATTTTCATGGCAGAGGAAAGAATGCTTATCTGAGGGAGCAATGTCTTCATTTCCCCCTCTCCACCTGCACCCCTGAAATCAAAAAACCATGCTGGATTTTCAGTATCTCTACAGATCCTGTGTGTGCGCTCGCAAATACAAGGGCGTGGTCCTGTGAATATGGATGCAGAAAGAAACCTCAGGGAGTTAAAAGGACGGCCACTGCGACAGAAAGGTGTGTGTAGCATCTCTACCTCAATCTCTTTTCTTCCCCACTTCTCTTCCTTTTCTATGAATTAAACTGAAAATAACGCAGATGAGAATTTTTTCATGTGGAACCTGCCGATGTGATAGATAGTTTTATACCCAGAAACGCAGAGGCTCCCGCAAATCTATCTGCAGAATTTGCTGGATGGGCAGGATGGTCAATGACATGGGTGCTCAAGAGATGCATAAAATACCTCATCATCAACTATTGAAGTCAAATTATCTTCCAAGTGAGTCATGCAGACAGACATATAGATGTTGTTAACCAAATAATTAGCTAATAATCTGTCTTTTGCAATTTCCCTATTAAATCCTGGAGCTTTAGAAAACCTCAAATTCAAAGAAATTTTAGAGAAATAAATGAATACACATATCATAAATCTTCAAATACTTACATCTGTTCCTGTGTATATAAACAGATAGGAGGTACAAAGAGTACTGGCACAATTTGGTCAACAGACTATGGACCTTTCCGCACTACGCTGTTATAGTGCTATTATTCCACTTTCAGCATCCTATGGAATCCTAGGATTTGCAGTTTAGGGAGGAGCATTTAGAATTCTCAATCAGAGACCTTTTTGGCCTCAGCAAACTACAAACCTCAAAATTCCACAGAATGTTGAAAGTGGAATAATAGCTCTATAACACTGTAGTGTGGAAAGGCCCTGTGTGTGCACCAGGGATCTCCAGTTCAAGTGTCACCTTTGTCCTGACCAATTATGCTATAGTCAAGCCACTCACTCCTAGCCTCAGCCCACCATTTGCAAGAGGAATGCAGTTGTTTGGACACTATACAGTGTAAAGTAGTGATGGGATTAATGCACTGTTCCAGATGTCGGACTGTAATTTCCAGCGTTTCTCAATAATGGTCCTGGTGGTGGGGCCTCCTGGGACTGGCAGCCCAACAACATCTGAAGGAGTGCATGATCCTCACTCTTTGTGTAAAGTGCTACAAGGTGGAGTGTTTGCAAAATTCTCTAAAATGCTGTGGCTAAGCAAAATGATGTTATTAGAAAGTTTAAGACAGTTATAGCAAAGAAAACAAAACAAGCATAAAAAGACACCACGGTCCATATAGAAAGAAAAGGAAAAAAACAAAATCTTCAGTCAGGCAATACTTTCATTAAGACCAACCAAATGCCCTAAATTGCTAAGTAAGCTTTTTCATTCTTTTCTAAGGTTTGATTGATCCTCACAGTTATTGTCTGACTGTAGATACAGCTGATTTTTCATACCTATAGGTGTATAAATGGATTATGCATTCTGGAAAAATATACACTCAGCTGTGTATCTATACTCATATTTCTTGCTGTGCCCTACCCTGCTGTCACTGCCAAAAAAATATAGTCTGTTATTAAGACTTCAGATGCTTCCTTTTCTTCCCTTTCGTTTTCTTTCTGTGCTTCCCTTTCCTGCCCTTTCCTTTCCTTACGTGCGTGTGTTATTTTTCTTTGCGACACGAAACCCAGTCCATCAATGCTACTCTCCTTCCTGTTGAGGCTGTAATCTCTGCCTAGCCTATCTGACTGTTTTGGAAAGTCCCAGTGGGAAAAGGTAAATCCAGCCCTTGGGCAACCCTCAGCTGAGATCCAAGACTATACTGGGTCGTTTGGGAAACCTTATCCGGGAGATCTGTAATCTTGCCCGTCGGGAAACCCATTCTAGGTTCCTTCAGGTGTCAGGCCAAGCAGTCAGAATACCAAGTGGAACACGCCACACAAAAGATGGAGAGGAGGGTGGTTCGTATTAGAGCGAAAATTACCCATGACTTTGATTTTTCAGCTGAAGGACGCTGTTATTTGGATCGCCAAAATTCTTGAGGGGTAGTAATAGAGGCACAGGACTGTCTACCGGAACGTTTTTTTCTGGCACTATGGTGTAGCGGTTAGTAATGGATGAGGACTTGGAGATCCAGGTTCACGTCCCTGCTGAGCCATAAAACTCACTGGGCAAGACTGCTTTCACCCTGACTGACTTCACAGGGTTGTTTGACAATAATCAATCGATAATTGCTATCGTTGGGCTCAGCGAGAGAAAAGAGGGCTATAGAGGCTCATCACCATTTGTCTCTCTGGTTCTATATCTTCAGGCTTAAACATACAACAGAGAGAAAGTCAGCTCCTCTTCCCAGCGCTTTGTCTTTTGTTAATTTTCTAGAGCGAGCACAGAAATTCTGGGCTTCGTTGTCAAATGAAAAGCAACACCGCAATAGTAGGTCCGCGCTGTGGACAGCAGAAGTCAAGAGACTCCTGCTCCTGCTGTTTGGTTAACGAGGCTTAATCATCCTGCTGGGACATACCTAGAACAGGGACTCAGTAACTGAGTCTCCCTCCGTCTGTGGAACGGTGGGGGAAGGAGAGACCCTCACCCTAGTGTATGTAATACGGCAGCCCCACGGTATGGAGTTCGGAGCAGTTGTAAAATTTTGCTGTGCGCCTTCAAGTCGTTTGGACTCATGGCGACCCGTAGGTGAACCTATCACATGGTTTTCCTGGCTAGATTTGATCAGAGAAGGTTCGCCTTTGCCTCTCACTGAGGCTGAGTGTGACGTGCCCAAGGTTTCCAGGGCTGCGTGGAGATTCGAACCCTGGTCTCAGAGTCGTGGTCCAACCCTCAAATCGTGCTGTCTCTACACAACTTGATCCTTTGTTATTAAGAACGGAGGTGTATCAAAGGGCTGGTCCTCCGGTTATGGACCACGGGACCTCTAGCAGTTATGCACTCAGTGAGAGAAATGATGAGGGAAAACATGACAGCTCTCCTCTGTTTGGAAGAGTGGCTCGCTTTTAGGAGCATTGTCAGTCTTCCAGATGTTAAGGGCCTTCCTCCAGATCCAGGCTCCTACAGTCATCCTAAAGTTTCCAATATCCCATTCCTAAGAAACTTCTGGGAAAGGCAATATACCCTCTTTTATTCTTTTTTTTCCCCTTTCATTTTCTTTCTCTTTCAGTCAGAAAAAGGGCAGAACAGGTCTATCACGGGGAAGCAAGAGCCAGACTTTGCCCAGCTTAGGATGCGGGTTCAAAGAAGGCACCCTCTGCAGAAAAGTATCTGCCGCAGGCTTTGGAGACCATCATGTCCCCTTACCTGAAAGTAAGCCCCAGTGGTGGACTTCCGAGTAAAACATGTGCAAGAGAAGAAGGCCTCGCGTAGGTCTCCTCGGAAGTCACCCTCAGGGAGTTCAGCAGAACCCCTTTCCCTTGAAGCAGCTATGTTTAGCATTGCCATGGATTTCACTATTTATCACTCCCTCCTTGCTGATCGCTGCAAATTCCAGAACTCAAGACACGAAGGAAGCCCAAATCTCTTTTCTTCTTTCCAGCACTCCCTCCAAAAAAACCTCCCTAGGGCTACTCTTGCTGTCTCACTTAAACGATAAAGATGGGCCAGTCTTTCCTTGCAAAGAGAGAGAGAGAGAGAACAGGCAAAGAAAATAGGAGGAGGGCATACGTGGAAGGGGGGCTGGAAGGAAAGAAGGACAAGGCGGGGAACACTTTGTAGTCTGTGCATCGTCCATCTTTAATTCAGAGACGTATCTCGACTGCTGGGGGCGCTACCTTTGATCTCTTTTGATTTATTCTCCCCCTTCCCTCTTTTTTTAAATAACTAAATAAATAAATAAATGCCACGAGATCTCTCATGGCCGAGAATTCCTCGCTTTTCCATAGAAACATCTCCATTCCTCGGGGATATTGATGTTTTCTTCTTCCTAGGGGTTATGATATGGTAAATCAGATTCAGAAAAAGCCGGGACAATGCTCGCATTCATGGGGCTGGGGGGAGAGTTGAGGGGGGTCTCCGAGACTCGCTCCCGGTCTCCCCATGAATCAAAATATTGTTCCGCCGCCGGGCTCTCGAAGGGCCTTTCAGCGGCCGCGCCTCCGACTTCGCGCGGAAGGCAGCAGGTTGCGTTGCCAGGGCGACCCTACTGTAGGCTTGCAGCCGCGGCGGCCGGGGCGACAATGCCCTGAAAGGGGAGGGTCTCCCTCGGCCAGGCAGCCACTTCCGATGGGGCAGCCACTAGCCCTTGCGACCTCGCCTTGTCACCGCAACAATGGCCGGCTTCGCCTGCCAGGGGCTTCCTCCCCTCCTCGCCTCCCCCCGCCCCAACCTTCTCGCCTTTGATCTATTTGAAAGGGAAGAAAAGCAGGAGAAAGTTTGCCAGGAACTGGGACCGGCGGGAAGGGTGAAGGGGCTGTGAGGCTTATATATCTATTTATCTGGGGGCAGATGCTCAGAACACTCTTTTTGCTGAAGGAGCATTCTCTTGCCCCCTTGTGCCAAAGGACTCGCTATAACCACCGATTTCTATTTTGTGCAAGCCACTTCTGCAGACGGTTATGAAGTTGGGCACCCTCCCTAGCAACTGGACTTCTAAAACTGGAAGTGGAGGGACCACGTGGCAAATTCCAGTGCTCCGCCAGAGGGAGCTGAAGTGAAATACTATCTAGTCTTTCCGGGTGGAAGGGGAGGATGCCATTTTTAATTCTTGGTGTTTGGAGATGAGGGTATTGGTTGAAGGTCAAAACAGGTGACTGTGGGCATCTTTCAGGAATTTCGTAATGCAATGGTGGAAGTGGGGTTGGACTAGATTTCCACTGGAGACCCTGTTAGGATTCTAGAGGTGCAGCTATGCAGTGGCCAAAATAAGAATTCTACTCCCTCTGAAATTCTTCTTCAGTCCCCAAATTTCTGGCATTGCAGTAACTTAAAAACTTCAGCTGAGCATTTAGAAATACAGTTTAATTATCCGAAGAGAAGGAGCTGGAAAAGTTACCAAGGAAATGCAAACAAAGCAAGTAGGTATAAGAATCTGAGTGTAAATGATTTGCAGTGTCTAGCTCTCTAAAATGTTAGAAATTTGGGAACCGATGGAAATTTACCTCTGAAGGGCAAAATTCTTATGTGGCAGGCCATGTTCTCATTTAGCCTTCCCCTCCACTACACCTCCCGAAGTCAACACAAATCTATATGCACAGCATCAACATAGTAGTGAAACATGACAGGTTCCTCTTTGCATAAGATATCATCCATATTCATCCTTGATTCTAAATTTCCTACACAACACTGAAAGACTTCTGACAAGATATATGTGTCATCCACTTTCATCATTTTTATGCTATTATGCTCATTAGAGAAGCAGAATGTGGAGAAAAAGGCATGAAGTTCCATGTTACTAGAGTAAAGCTTATTAGTATACTCAATAAAATTAGTTAGGATTGCTCAGGTTGTTTATTAATCATTCATACAACACTTTTAATGTGCTCTTTGTTCTGCATCTTATATTTGGTAAAGATGAAAGAGCATACAATATTTTCCATGTTCCCAGATGCTGCTATTATTGCTGGAAGAGAAGACAGTTGTTATTGATGTTTCAAAAGAGAGAAAGAGAGAAAGCCCAGACTCTTGGTGATTGTTTTATTCACACGTGGTTAGCCACACAAAGTTGACACATCTGTAAATTCAACAAGCAGCAACGGTCCATCTGAAAGAGTAGGTTGTCACCCATATTACAAATACTACCTCCACTAGCATTTAATTAATTGAGCTACTTCCAATAATGCAGCCAGGCCTTTTAATCTCCTGCCTCTTTTTAATGTGTGGTGCAGATGTACCAGTCTTTCTAATCCTGCCTGGACTGATTGATCTATGCAAACTTTGCATGAGTAACCATGAACAGAAGCTTTTGGAATCCTGGGTTTGCTTTGAAGACAGATCCCCACCCCAGCCCTCCCCTACTTCTCTTTCCCCTGAACTGTATAAATTCTTTAAAATACCTATCCTGGGCTGTTCATTAATTTATTCATTTATTTGAATCTGACATGGTTCCAATAGAAAAATCTGAGAGGTGATGGTTGGAAAGGGGTATATTTCTCCTGTGCTTTTAAATATTTTTTCCTGTTTTATTTTTTTCTCTCTCTTAAATGTTGCTTTAGCATTGAAGGGCAGAAGTTGATGTCTCTTTCTTCATCTAAAAAAAGGAAAATGCAGTGCCAGAGACAGGAGACACTGGGGTCAGAACACTGGAGGTTCAGGTCCTGAACCTGTGGATTCTGGATCCACCTCTGCCAAAAAGATAAAAACAATTTTGCACTCAGTGGCAGCTGGTGCTCTCAAGTCAGTGGAGCAATAGCTTCAGCACCTTGGATAGCTCCTTAGAAGTTCAGACTAAAATCCAGAGTGGTTTTACTGTCCCACTGGGATGAGGTCCTTTAGTCTTCATTGTGTGTGTATTTTCATTCAATGTTAACATTGGCTGGTTTGTACAAATGTTGTTTCCTGTCACGTTTCCACCACTCTGACTCTCAGTAATCCTGGATGAGATTGCTAGCCCATAGAAGTGCAGCTGTGGGGGCAGAGGAATTAGGGCTTTGCCTCAATAAGAACCCTGCTCTCAGTGCGATTTTCCTTCAGTCCACAAATTTCTATCATTGCACAGAGTGAAACATTGAAAATCATTCACACGTAGAATTCATACTTTCTGTATTCACATTTCCATGGCAACTTTGCCTGCTCTTTTTCTTTGGATGCCTAAATAGGAAGTTTTAAATCATTGCAGTGCTAGAAGTGTGGGGACTAAAGGAACATTTCATTGAAAGGGGGGTCATAATTCTTATTTGAGGGGGCAATGTTCCTTTTTTCTGCATTTTATGCATACATCCCATAGCTACGCCTCTGCTATCCTAGCCCTATTGAGAAGCAGCATTGGAATATTAGCCTACTCACTGCACACACATTATGTTATCCTGTTAGTGACATACACAGACTTAAGTTGCACTATGCATGTAGAGTGATTGTTTGTTTTGTTTTCTGACAATGCACAATGCACACATTAGTGTGTGAATATGTATTACCTCTGCGCCTTGCTGTTGTGCATTGCTTATTGCAATAGCACAATGAGTTGTCAACTATGTGCATTAATCACTGATCTACATATCTTATAATACATTGATTTTCAGAGTATGGGTTGTGTGAAGTAACTCTGCTGGAAGATATTTCTGCTGAAGTGATGTGGGATCTCAAGCACAGGCTAACAAACTGATCACCTGGTCTTCGGGGGAAATGGGTGCAGAACACATTGTGATCAGTTGTGTACACCTGATCTCTAGAAATGCATGTCTGAAGCACGTGTGTCCAAGCATACAGAAATATAAGAAGCTACCTTATCCTGAAACAAATCAGTGGTCCATCTATGTCATCCATACTGAGTTTCACTGTGGTTTCAGCAACCCAGGCAGAAAATCTCTATCTCTAATTAAAGATGCTTGTAGTTCAAAGCAGGGACTTCCTGAATATAACATGTGTGCCCTACCACTAAGTATCGGTATCCCTGGTGATCTCCAGTAACATTTTTATATTACAACTATTGTTCTTCATTAGTTTGCCTTTAAGGAGAAGTGTACGAAGCATCATAATACCCAAGACAATCACATACTCAAATCATTGCATACTTCAGGCTTCCTTAGTACTACTCTATGCATTTTGGACGCTGTTTCCAAAGGTTCCATACAGAATTCCTAAACATTGTTCCCAGTATTCATTATGCATTGACTGTACCATCTACATTATCTACATTATATCAAGGCTAGCAACATTAGTACCATTCATACCTGTTTATAGCTGGTACTAACACAAGTGTCTCTTCATACCATGCTGAGAAACCATACCATATTTTACATCTTCTGCCTGGAAGCTACATGTGTCTTGGCCACATTTGCCCATGCCCCCAGAACATCTGACTGTTCTTTAATGTTCTTTAATGGAGTTGGCTTTAAAGACATCTTAGAAGCTTCAGCTGGTACCAAATACAGCTGCCAAGATTTTGACTGGCACTATTTGGACTGTGTTTCCTCAATGTCACATTATGGTATATGTCACATGAGCAGCCTCCACCGTCCTACTGTACTTTGAAGTCTAGTCCTTAGTGTTAGTATTGATCTCTAAAGATCTCTAAAGCTCCAAATGCCTTCAGATGACAGTATCTGAAGCAGAGCATTTTCACACTCCATCCTGCCTCCACTTTTAGAAGCTTCGCTGAAGCTCTTCTCCCCATCGCCTTCCTGGTCAGAGTTGAAGCAAGTGACAGCTTTTCAGTAACTGTGTGGTTTTTAGGGCAGTGGACAAGTTAATCCACTCTGAGCTTTAACCAAAACTTTAAAGACCTATCCAAGATACTGAATCTATTTCATATAGTTCCATTAAAGTTCAGACTAAAACCAGAAGGAGATTTAGCATTCCACTGACATGGAAGCCACCAACATCTAAGGACTGTGCACCCCTTCCATAAAATGCCCACTTCACAGGCAGAATAGCCTACAATAATATTTTAGATGCCAGATGTTCTCTCAAGTGTCTAAATAATACCTATTTTCTAAACTTTGCTGACTTTCCTGTTTTATCTACATGGTTGTTATTTTGCATGGGATTTCATTGTTTTTGATACTTTAATGATACAAGTCACTCTGGGTCCAGTTCCATTGAAGAGTGGCATGTTTATTTTATTTTTTTCAAAAAATAAATGCAAATATATTTATATAAGAGTAACAAGAAACACATTTAAGCTAGAGAATTCAGATATTTTTTGATTTCAAGTCTGATCCTGAACCAGTTAGCTTGGAAAGTTCCAGTCTATTGGAATCATTGGGCTGCATTTGCAGGCATTTTTGTTTCAATAATGAAAGGCTATAGCCCTTTTCATTACAATAATTTCAGGAATTCAAAATATTCAGTCTTATTAGATGATCACCTGAGAAAAGTTCAGCTTGGATGTTCTTTTTGAACCATTATGACAGCCAGTTACACATTTTCCCACTATCTGATGACTGCTGCCAACATATATTGGTCGGGAGGGGGCTGTTTCCAAGCACATGCAAGAAGATTGAAGGGGAAAATGAGGGAGGGAAGATGGAAAAGAGTGAGAGAAAAAACATGCAAAAGGATAGGATGGCTGACGGATAGGGAGGTTTGGAACTTAACTACCAAAATGGTGACCTCATGATTTCACTTAATTTCTAACAGATACTTTAATCAATATAGGTACTGGAACAAAACAACAAATATAAAGAAGAAATAGAATGCATTTTTTTATATGAAGCTTAAGAAAACTGGTCCAACCCTCCATTCTGCCAGGTTCTAATGCTATTAACTCCTTATTTGATTTTGTAAAAAAGAACATATTTTGACTATCATTTGCAAGACCAAGTGATATCTTCTGAATGTTAGAAGCAAATAAATCACAGTATGAACAAGGCTTAGAACAAGCTTGCCAAGACTAAATAACTTAAATTTCCCAGCCCGCTGCATTTCAAGATATGGCATCTAGAAACCAAAGCTATAGATATTTTTCCTTCAGCTTTTGGCTGAGCTAATAAACATTTATGCCAATTGGAGTGTAATATTAGTATTCAGGTAGGGAGCACACTTGCTAGTAGTTCAGTTCTTGATATCATTCTCTTTATTGCCTCGTGCATTAATGGTAGTGTTTTGCTCTAGAATAGGTTCTAGAATCTCTGCTGGTGGGCATGAGTGCTAACTACATCATTCTCACATCACAGAACCCCCAAATTTGCCAAGTCCTCCCCAGAAGAAATAGGAGTCACCCATAGCATACCATTATCAGAAAACATTCTGCTAAATGTTTAGAAGTGACCCAATATCACTTTGCTTGTCCAGACTATTCCCAGACCACTAAACTTCAACTCCTAGTTTATTGGGCCAATTTCTCTTCTTGGGTGTGTTTACACAAACCAAAGCAAATAGTGTTAAGCACTATAGGACTGGTCCAGAAGTAACTGCCTGATTTCTACAAGCCTTCGTGCATTCTTTGATGGCTCACTGCAGCCTACTTATTGCTCTGTGACCTTTTGTTTGCTCATTTTAAAAGTATTTATGAACAGGGAATTCCAATTTTTCTCTGCATGGATCAACATGGCTGTCTCTGCTTTTGGTATCAGTTTAAACAAGATCATGTTTTTACCATACTCTGGCCATGAACATAGAAGAGGAATCAAAGTTGATTAAACTGAGGTAACTGCTCATGTGGGAATATGGTTTTAGTGTGAACAAGCCTTTTTACAGAACCAATAAATCAGGAAATATTTTCATTCAAGTTGTGAACTCGAAATTAGCCTGGAGCTTGGAGTCTTCCCCAATTTAGTGCTCTTCAGATGTGTTGTCCTAAAAGCCTGATCACTACAGCCTAGGCTGTCATTGGCCATGGAAGTTGTAACCAAGCATATCTCTGGGCGGAAGTTAGGAAAGGTTATTATATTGGATCATTACCCACTCATAAATAAATATGCTTGGATGGAAAATTCAGATTCAGAAATTGATTTGGTTAAGGAAAACTATAGTATATTCAGCTAGCATACCATCACAGCTAAGTTATCATTCCCATTCACCTCCATAGAATGTAATATGCTATCCTCCCCATGCTACCTGTCCCCTCGCCATCATCCTCTGGAGTAGGTGGGGGGAAGAGAAAATTCAATCTATTAGGGGAGTCCATTTCACTGGAGGATGGAAACCATTGGATAACACCCAATATACACATGTTCAATAGTAAACCCTTGACATGGGCACAGCTTAAGGCTATAATCCTATGCATATTTATTTGGAATAAGTCCCATTAAATTCCATGGGACTTACTTTTGAGAATACAAGCATAGGATTAGGCTATTGATGCTTGTTCAAAATTGATTTAATGCCAAAGGGGCAAATGAGATAGAGAGTGGGTTTGCCAGAGGCCAAGATAAGGGGTGATCAAAGCTAAAATCAAATGCATACAACCTATTACCTAATCTCTCCCCTTGCAAGATCTAAGTATTTTGTGACTTGTCCTGTTGTTTGGGAAGAGTGTTAAGGATCAGGTGGGCACTGTCCCATCTGCCAAAGCAGTATGCAGTGTCCCATCTGTCCCTAACCCCCTGCTTAAATGGACAAAGGTGGTTTGTTTGAGTTAATTCATAGTGTTTATTTCATGTAGGTGAAGAGGGTTTCCTGAAATGAGGAGAACTAGCTTGCAAATAAAATATCTTTTGGGATCTTACTGATAAATTTTGGGATCTTACTGATAAATTTATTTAGGCTGAATCCTATCAAATAAGGGAGACTGGAGAATCTAAATAAACCCAAAAAAGCAATTATCTGGACACCGTCCAGTTCCCTTTGGTCATCTTACTGCAGTATAAGTCTCCCTGCTAACATGGCTTATTTCTAGATTCTTATCTTATCTTATAAGATACTTGTTCTTTGTGCTGAGAATCTAAGAAAAGTCTTGTCAGATCTGAACATCCATTTTGCCCATCATCCTTTTCCCAACTGTTCCCAGCCAGATGCTTTCAGAAAGTCCATAAAAGGATGTTAAATCAAGAGGTTCACTTCATTAATTTAGACCCTTCCACAGCAACTAGACATGGAGGTATCCATGGAGGTGTCATGGCTAAGAGTTACTGATCCAGCTTTCCTTCTTGAATTTTTCTAATTCCATCTTTAAAACCACCTAAGACAGTGACTATCAATGCTACATCCTGCAGCAATGAATTCTAAAGATTAGAGAAGGAAGATGTGTCTTCTTCTGTTTGACCTAAATCTACAGCTAGTCAATTCCACTAGGTCATTGTGGGTTAGTTTATTTATTCTTTCTGATGCCTATGCTTCATGCAATGTTAAAATATTACAATACAATCAGAAGATTCATAAACTCAAAAGCAAATAAACATAATAGAATGAAAAAGAAAACACACAAGCAGCGTAGTATTCATTTTTTTTTCTAAAGCTAGAACCAGCCAAGACATAGGCCATTTCCACACTAGACTGTTATAGTGCAATTACTCTACTTTCAACCTCCTATGGAATCCTGGGGTTTGCAGATTAGGGAGGGGCCTCCATAGGAGGTTGAATTCTATAGGATCCCATAGGAGGTTGACAGTGGAATAATCACACTATAACAGTCTAGTGCAGAAATAGCCATAGAAAAGAAGTTAAAACCATCAATGGGCAATATGAATTATTATTATTATTATTATTATTATTATTATTATTATTATTATTATTATTATTATTACCTTTATCTTTATCTTTATTTTTATCCTGCAACTCAAAGCAGCTTACAACCATTAAAAGAAACATAATTTAAAAACTGTCATATACAAAAGTTAAAACAAAAATTAAACTACAATAATAATTGAAATATGTTAAAATACATATAAAAACAGCACTAAAATATGAATTAAATAATTAATTAAATGGTCAGAGACTAAAAAGCATGGAAAAACAAAACAGAAAACCTGATAATGAAAAGAAAGCAAGTCTAGTTCCAAGCAAATGTCCTGAGCAATATTACCAAGAAGGTCTCATCCCTAGCAGCCAATTCCAAGCATCAAACTGAAGAGAACTTCAAAGGAGGCCCTCCGTTGGTGACCATAGGTTGAGGTGGACAACACATGGGCCCTGGCCTGGCCATTTTTTACAGCCTCCCTTCAGCATGGCAAAGCCATACTTCTGACATTTGTTGGCAGCACAAAACAGTAATTGAATCCTACCCTTTCAGAATAATAGGAGACAGTGCACCTTGACAATCTACAGGGTTGTATGTCCAGGATGGCATTCTGGTGCCCTCCTGAATCATAGAGAACTGCCACCTTAGTCACTAGACTTCACTAGTTGCAGTATAAAAAGAAAGTTTAACAGTTGTGTTTGAATTTGAGCAGTAGCCATTGAATTTGAGCAGCAATCTGGTCTCTGGTGAACTGAGTCCAGTGCAGCCCCGTTTATACTGACACTGTCATTGATCTTAGGATACACTGGTCCTGGGTATACATAGAAGGTGACCTGCCAGCAGTAAGTTTCTGCTATCTATGGAGGCAAGCAGGTCAGTCACTGCAAAGGATTGTAAGGATACATCTCTCATCAAAAACTGAAATATTGCTGGTGGGGGGAGAGCCTTAGTATGCTTTGCCATTCACCTCCAAGTCACCATAGCTAAAAGAAAACCTTCAAAGTGTTCACCCAATATGGACAAAATTTATCAGCAAATTCATTTTTTCTAGTTCAGAATTAATTAGAATTATGGATTACTTCCCCACTACAAATCATCACTGCATAATTAGAAAGGCAGCCTTACCATCAGCGACTGATATTGTGAAAGGGATCATCCTGTTTTTATTATCCTTATAAGTCAAAGTAGCGTTTTTCATTATTTTCTAGATATCAGTAGCAACCAGTTGAAGTGAGAGAGGACTGGCACAATGTATTCAAGATGACTCTTGATGCAATATCTTGTACTCTTTAAACTCTTGATGCAATATCTTGTACTAGCTGTAGTTTCCAAACTGTCATGTCTTCTCAAGCAACTACACATACAACGTTTTACAGGCACTAGATCCTGTCTAATCTTCCAAGCTAAGCAGGGTCAGTCTTGGTTAGTACTTAGATAGGAGACTGTCAATGAATAACAGGTGATGTAAGATACATTTCAGAGGAAGGAACCGATCAAAATCACTCCTGAGTATTTCTTGCCTAAAAAAAACCCTATGAAATTAATGGGGTCACCACAAGTTGACAAATGACTTGAAAGCACACAAACAGAGTTCACTGGAAAATTAGCAGGCATATATATGCACAAATATAGGGGGATGCGTGGCTGGATAGCAGTACATGTGAAAGGGATCTAGGAGTCTTGGTACATCACAAGCTGAACATGAGGCAGCAGTGTGATGAGGCAGCCAAGAAAGCCAATACGATTCTTGGTTGTATCAACAGGAGTATGGTGTCTAGATCGAGGGAGGTAATGGTACCTCTCTATGCTGCATTGGTAAGCCCTCATTTGGAATACTGTGTCCAGTTCTGAGCATCTCAATTCAAGAAGGATATTGACAAGCTAGAGTGTTTCCAGAGGAAGGTGACCAAAATGGTGAAGGGTCTGGAATCCATGTCTTATGAGGAGAGGCTTGGGGATCTGTGTATGTTTAGTCTGCAGAAGAGAAGGTTAAGAGGGGACATTAGCCATGTTTAAATATTTGAAGGGATGTTATGTTGAGGAGCGAGTGGGCTTGTTTTCCACTGCTCCAGAGACTAGGACAAGGAGCAATGGGTTCAAGCTGCAGGAAAGGAGATTCCACTTGAACCTCAGGAATAACTTCCTGATGGTCAGAGCTGTCCAGTAGTGGAATACGCTGCCTTGGAGTGTGGTAGAGTCTCATTCTTTGGAGGTTTTTAAGCAGAGGCTGGATGGCCATCTGTTGGGAATGCTTTGAGGGTGTTCCTGCATTGCAGAGGGTTGGACTTGATGGCCCCTGGGGTCTCTTCCAACTCTATGATTCTATGATGATTCTATGATTCTATGATCACTGCAATTAAATTATCCATCTTCAGCCAGGATGATACCTGCGATACTAGCCTCAGCTAGTAAAGAACATTCCATGCTATATAGCCATTGGGTCAAACTGAAATCCCCCTCTATCAGGTTTTAGCAGTGGCCATTCTGGTATGATCCAGAACCACTGCAGACAATTCAGCCAGAAAAAAAGCTAGAGTCTGTGATATCAAATGCCCCTGAGTGGTCCAAGGGAATCCCCTTGTTTCCATGTCATTAAGATGTACTTTTGGGAATTATACTCTGAGCTTCATAGAAAGCATGGTCACTCAAGGTACTGTCTTTCTCTTTTCCTGCTAACCTTTGCAACCCTACGGTGTGATTGAGTGTTGTTTCATCACTGACTCCAGGTCTAAATCTCAACTGAAACAGACTCAGAAAGCAGTGTCATCTTAAAGTACTTGGATCTGGTCCAGAATCATATGCTCATGCACATTGTCCAGCATTATTTCAGTCACTATGAAAGTGTGAGAAAAATGAATTTTTGTCTCATTTCCTGACAGCTTTTATAATTTTACAAGCCACAACCACATGCATGTCTTTACTCCAATTACCTTTCCCTAAACTAGAGAAACACTCAGGACTTTCATCTTTTCACATTATAATGAACCTAAAACATTTTTTGACAGCTGGACTGTAATTCTGTTCACCTTTTAGCTTCACACTTCAAAACTGTAAACAACGCTCCAAAGACAGACAAAGCACAGTCTCATGTAAAGGCAGAACTGACAATGTTAGGTCTCTGGCTCTCTGGTAGAATTCAAAATACTGGTGTTTTAAAACCTTTCTGACTTCTTTGTGAGACCTGAGAAGTCCCATTCCAGCAAACCAAAACTGAGATGTAGGAGGGATGAAGAATGCTTTCATCAATATATTTTCACTGTTTTCCCTTGTTTCTGAGGCAGCCAAGGCAACGTTAGCAGTAGTTATTCCACCCTCTTCATCCACAACCAGCCTGCACTGAAGATGTCCCTTACCACAGGAGGACCACAGAAGAGATGGAGGGCTGGGGGAAGGGCAGAAAGAGAAAGGAAGTGAAAAATTGAAAGGAGGACGTAAAGGAGGAAACCAAGAACTGTGGAATTTAAAAGAGAACATGGGGTAAGGCAGTGGTGGTGGTACAGGAGGGACAGAGAAATGGTTTGTGGAGAGATTCATGGGGTACAGAAGGGTTGAGCTACAAGAGTGTGGAGGTGTCCTGGTTCCAAAAGAATAGCTCACTGTCTATAACAGAGAAAACATTTGGATCACAGATAAAATTTTCTATGGAAAACAGAGAACATGTCTCTTATCATCATCACAATCATCTCTATCGTCATTGCCATCATTATCATCATCACCATCATTTTCCTGGGGTTGTTTTGGCATCCCCATCTTCTCACTTTTTGTTTATAAAAATGAGTTTTGGGACAGTAGTCCTATTGGGTGTTGCAACAGAAACAAAGAGTCTTCTGGCATCATAGGTGGGCAGCTATGGACTTCCAGAGTTGGAACTGACATGTCTCCCACTTAAACTCTAACCAATGGTATGGGATGATGGGAGCTGCAACTGGAGGAACACAGTTGGCCACTCTTTCTGTAGACAAAGTAATGTATTTTGGCTTGAACTCTAGGCCGCAAAAGCTTATGTTACAGTACTACTCAGTACTGTACTGTACTAAAGTACTACTCAGTTCCACTGAGTTCACAAGTATTCTTAGTATATACATATCATTGAAATCTAAGACTAGAATCGTATTTGTTAGTTCTAATTAACGCAGAAACCAGCAAAACAGTTGTTGAATTATGAGACGACAGATAGAAAAATCACATTGATTCTGTGATTCTGATTGGGGCTGACAATAGGATGTTGATCCATCACTGTTATCGTGTGCCTTCAAGTCATTTCCAACTGAGGGCTCTTGAGTCTTCTGTGCTTTGAAGCTTCATGAGTACACTGTGTGTCTTATTTCAATTCTTCAGGTGGATCAGGAGTTACAAGATAAAGGACACTTCAATCAGCTGAACCTCATCAGAAATGCCTGCCCAATCCTACTTTCTGAATGCCAGTCTCTGAACACCTGTGTGCTGTGCTGCATTTTCCAGAAGATACTAAACCTTCCTCTAGAGTAGGCCAGAGTAGGTCCATCTACCCTATGCATACTCAACAGAATGCAGAGATACACAGGTCAGATGGTGAGAAGGGCAAATTGTTGGAAAATGAGATTAAAACTGTTAGGGTTCAGCCTTCATTTAGCAGAGTTACACAGAGAAACGTTTAAAGGCTTGTCTAATGATTTGTGACTTCAGAGTGGCTGATGTAATAAACACAAACACAGGTAGCTTTGGATAGAAGACTTAAAAAGACTTTACTAATGGCTTCTTCATTTACCTCTGTATTGGGAGCCTGCTACCTGTCTAACTAGTGAATAGGAGACTTCGTCTTAAATCACCATCCTTCTCGATGGGACTCGAAGCATGCGAAGAGTTCAGAGAAAGCAGCCATGGGAACAAAGAGAAGATCAGAGAGAGGGAGCAAGGAGGGGTTTTAACTTTTCATAAGACCGATGACCCAAGCACAGTCCTGGGTCACATGATCTGATCACCTGAGAACCAAAGCTATTTATGATCATGCAATAAAAGACAGAAAAAAAGGCAAATGGAGCAGATCTGGCATGCAGGGACAAAGGGAGCCCTATCTGGCTATTGCCCAGTTGTTCTAACAACAAGATGGGGGGAGAGAAATGCTAAGATTTCCCAACAGTCCCCTTCTCATTCTCTTGGACCCACATCAAGGATCTTCATGCCTTCTCGTAGTCTCTGGAATTGGTCTCTTGGTAGAGGCTTCGTAAGAATATCAGCAAGCATCATTTCTGTATTGCAGTATTCTAGCTGAACAAGTCCATTGCGACACATCTCTTGCACCTTATGGAAAGCAATGTCAATGTTCTTCTTGAGTGGCTTCTCACTTTTAGAAATCTTGATGCAGCTTTGGTTATCTTGCATCAAAATGGTTGGCTCGGGCTCTGTTATGCCTAAGTCCAGAAGTAAGTTATGCAGCCACTTTATTTCATCACATACTGCTTTTGCAGAAACACACTCAGCACCTGTGGAAGAATCTGCAATTGTTAGATTGTTCTTACTTGACCAACTTATAGCTCCTCCACCATAGAAGATCAGGTTTCCACTGGTTGATTTTCTGTCTGCCAGATCTACAGCCCAGTCTGCATCTGCACAGGCAACCAGTCGCGGTTGGTCACAGGCTGGCAACATCAGCTTGTAGTCTGCAGTTCCTTTCAAATATCTGGCAACTCTTTTTACTGCAATGAGATCTTTTTCAGTAGGAGAGTTAACCATTCTGCATAAGATACCAACAGCATTTGCAATATCAGGTCTGGTGAAATTAGCGATGTATAGGAGTTTTCCAACTGCAGTCCTATACTTTTCTCCATTTTTCAAAGGTTCAAATTTCTCAGTGTTCTTTAAGAAACCCACTTCCATTGGGACTGGCATAGTTTTGGCATCCTTTAGTCCAAGGCAGTCCAGAAGATCTATTATCTTCTGTTTCTGGTTGAGATAGAAGCTTCCATCACTGCTTCTTTCTATTTGTACTCCAAGATAGTGTGAGATGTCTTCAAAATTCTTGATATCTATCTCTTTCTTGAGATTGTTGACTATCTCCTCACTATCTGCTTTATCTTGACTGCACAGGATCAAATCATC
This sequence comes from Iguana delicatissima, assembly GCA_948472985.1. NCBI lineage: Eukaryota > Metazoa > Chordata > Lepidosauria > Squamata > Iguanidae > Iguana > Iguana delicatissima. The sequence goes on from CAOKZL010000003.1 coordinate 1,273,408, forward strand.
AACATAACATGTGATATAAGTCCATTTATTGTTTCTGAATCTTTTGTAAACACACTTGTCAACAATGCCTGGAGTGAAGCCTTCTTTGACAAAAAGCTGGCTTAGCTTCTCACTCCATGCCTTGGCAGCCTGTTTCAAGCCATAAATGCTCTTGTTCAATTTGCATACAAGAAGCTCTTTTCCAGGAACTTGGAATCCTGGAGGCTGTTTCATTACAGTTCCTCATCTAATTGTCCATAAAGAAAAGCTGTTTTAACATCAAGATGTTGAACATGCATTTTCTTAGAGGCTGCAACAGCTAGGAGAGTTCTGACGATTGTGTGTGTGACTACTGGGGCAAAAATGTTGTTGTAATCTTCACCAAATTGTTGGGTGTATCCCTTTGCCAAGAGCCTGGCTTTGTACCTCTGAATCTCCCCTTCTGCATCTTGCTTTGTGGTAAAAACCCATTTACAACCAATTGTCCTTTTTCCTTTTGGCAATTCTGACAAAGTCCATGTTTTATTTTTATATAAAGATTGCATCTCCTCAACAGCAGCTTCCACCCACTTCTGAGAATCTGACTTTGGTAGTCCCTTGATCTTTTGCCAGTCAGAGGGTTGTATAATCTTCTCCTCTATGACTAGATAAGAGAATCTGTCAGGTGGCACTCCTCTGTTGCTGCGTTCAGATCTTCTTACCTGGACTTGGATACCTAGCTCTGCTTCTTGAGTGCCATCCTGTTCCACGTCCTCTGGCTGGTTCACCACATCTGTAGCCCCTTCTGGATGCAAGACATCTGGAAGATGGTAGAGTGTCACATACTCTGGTTGATGGTGGGAGTCTCCTTCCACTGCAGACAAATCTGGATAGACATCTTGGTTTGGATTAGATTTGGACTGTGGTCTTTCATCAACATAAACAGCACTTGTTACTTTTATTGTACGCCCATCTGGATTCAGAATTCGATAACCATTTCTAGCATAACCAACAAAAATTCCCTCTTCACTTCTACAGTCAAGTTTGTCTCTTTTCTGCTTGGGAATGTAGGTATATGCTTTACTTCCAAAGACTTTGAGATGATTCTATTTGGGGCTAGTTCCGTCCCATAACTGAAATGGAGTTACATCTCTGGATTTGGTTGGCAGACGGTTGCACAAATATGTAGCAGTCATAATAGCTTCAGACCAATAGCGTTTAGACATGTTAGCCTCTAAAAGCATTGTGACTGCCATCTCTTTGAGACTTCTGTTCGTTTGTTCTGCCACTCCATTCTGTTCTGGAGTGTAAACTTGTGTAGTTTGATGCTCAATGCCATGTTCCTTTAAAAACTCATCAAACTCTGCATTAACAAATTCACTGCCATTGTCAGAGTGTAGGCTTTTAGGTTTGTAGCCAAATCTATTAGAGACAAGATTAAAGTATTCCTTGAATTTTTCAAAAGCTTGACTTTTCTCTTTGAGTATATCTGCTGAAATCATCAATAATAGTCATAAAGTAAGAATTTCCACCTGCAGACTTATGGCTGAATAGACCACAAAGATCAGTATATAAAAGGTCCAATGGTTTGGTGGATAGTCTCTCAGTAACTGGTGGATGTGAAACTGACAGCTTTTGCCTGTAAACATTCCCAATGTTAGAGCATGGTTTGAAGTTAAAATCTCTAGCAATTTCTTGATTAGCCAATCTCTTAATGCACTCTACATTTCTGTGGCCAAATCTGTGATGCCACAGGTTCAAACAGTCTTTGTGAGTGCATTGGATTACACCATTTGCATATGAATCCAAAATTTGCATTTGGTAACAGTTTCCTTTAAATTTCGAAAAATTAAATTTTTGCCATGAAGACCAAAGCAGGACTCCTTTTTGAAAATGACTTTCTTTCCCTTTGCTGTAGTGGTTCTGACAGTATAAAGAGATGCTTTTAAATCTGGCACATAATAGGCATCAGGAATTCTTAAAGTTTCTATCCTGTTGGGGCCAAGATTTGTTTGCAAAAGGACTGTGCCTTTCCCTTTTGCAAGCACCGGTTGCCCATTAGCAAGGTAAACAGGAAAATTTATACTTGTATCAAGAACCACAAACAATTCTCTGTGATTAAAATAATGACTCGTAGCACCACTGTCAATAACAATCACATTGTGATTTTGATTTCCAATAGGTTGACATAACCGTTCATTAATTAGACCAACATTAAACTTTGTAGAAGATTTCTTCTTGAAGTTAAAAACACCTTTATCATTTGGTTTGTGTTGCTGTTGCTGGTGCCCCTTAGGCTTTGATTTGTTAATTTGGTTGCCATTTGTCCTCGGTGAAGAAAACTCTTTGATATGCAAGTTCTCCTCAGCGAGGTGAGCCAACGCTCTGCCAGCAGATGATTTTGCTCCAAATTTACAATTCGTCAAATTTTTCCTATTTTGTTATTCTATAACTTCAGCAACAGCAGTTTCTAAATTCACATCTCCCTTAATTTGTAGAACATCAATTATTGGTCCACAAAATTCATGCAAACTACCCAAAAATAGTCCGAGTCTCACAGATTCTGGAAGATTTTCCCAGAATGTTGAAATTCAGATAGCATAGTCATGAATGTGTTAATATGCTCATTCAAAAATCAGGATTGGACAGTTTTGTATTTGTAAGTCTTATGAGAATACCATTTTGTTTTGCAATACTGGGAGAATCAAATAATTTCTTCAGTTTTTCCCATATTTCTTTAGCAGTTTTCAAATCTCTGATATGGTAAATAATGCTTGAATCTATAGCTAGGCAAATGTGCACTGCAGCTTTTTCATCATCTTCGTCAAATTTCTGCTGTTGTGCAACACCCTCTGTGGACGCTTCCTTTCACAACCTTAAATAGCCCCATTGTAGTTAATTGTATTTGCATATTCCAAGACCAATTTCAGTAATTGCTACCATTTAACTTTTGAATAGTAAGAAATTGGTTTGGAGGAGCTGAAGCCATCTTCTCCTTTCAAACTTCTAGTGTTCAAGCAGCTGCATGCCACGTGGTGATCAAACAAAGGACTTTTATTCTGGGTCCTGATAACCCAAAATTTTGTTGGAAAATGAGACTAAAACTGTTAGGGTTCAGCCTTCATTTAGCAGAGTTACACAGAGAAACATTTAAAAGCTTGTCTAATGATTTGTGGCTTCAGACTGGCTGATGTAATAAACACAAACACAGGTAGTTTTGGATAAAAGACTTAAAAAGACTTTACTAATGGCTTCTTCATTTACCTCTGTATTGGGAGCCTGCTACCTGTCTAACTAGTGAATAGGAGACTTTGGTCTTAACTCACCATCCTTCTTGATGGGACTTGAAGCATGTGAAGAGTTCAGAGAAAGCAGCCATGGGAACAAAGAGAAGATAGAGAGAGGGAGCAAGGAGGGATTTTAACTTTTCATAAGACCGATGACCCAAGCACAGTCCTGGGTCACATGATCTGATCACCTGAGAACCAAAGCTATTTATGATCATGCAATAAAAGACAGAAAAAAGGCAAATGGAGCAGATCTGACATGCAGGGACAAAGGGAGCCCTATCTGGCTATTGCCCAGTTGTTCTAACAACAAGATGGGGGGGGGGAGAATGCTGAGATTTCCCAACACAAATGAGGACCACTGAAGAATTATGAACTCAGGAATTTGCTTGAGATTCCAGCACTGAACAGAGTTCCCAGTTGCTCCAGACAAACTTCCATGCCTACTTATCCCAGAGTTTTTTCCTTGCAGACCTATATTTTAGAATTGGGAACAAGTGACTCTTCTTCTTACTGTTGTTTGATATCAAGAATGAAAAATCCTCAGTCCATCTAGATCCAGTCCATCTAGATCTAACTTCTGCCATCCTCCTCCTAGCCGAGTCCACAGTAGCTGGCAGTGATGGTGTTTTTATTTCGGAAGCATATATACGTGATACTGAGTGTATCAGAAACGAGTTAGCCAGGTCCCCGTCCTTCAACCCAAAAAGCAGCAATGTCCTGGATGCTAAGCCCTGGATGCTAAGTTCACAGCGATGGAAAGCAAGGGGAGCCCACTGCCCTATGGAGGGGAGGTGGGGAATTGGAACGAAGGAGGTTCCTAGCTGGAGGAAAGAACCCTGAGTCAATAAAGAAAGAGGGCACAGCTTTGAGTTTCAAGGCCTGAAGAGTAATCAAGAGACAAGGGCCATTTCCGCACTACACTGTTATAGTGCTATTAGTCCACTTTCAACATCCTGTGGAATTATGGGCTTTATAGTTTATTGAGGCCAAAGATGCCCCTCCCTAAACTGCAAATCACAGGATTCCATAGGATGTTGAAAGTAGAATAATAGCACTATAACAATGTAGTGTGGAAATGGTCAAGTTTAAGAGAAAAAAACTGTTTAAGGGACTAGTGAGCTGACACTCCTTGTTCAACGGAAGAATGCTTCAATTATTTTTGTATCCCACCTTTCCTTCAGTGAGTTCAAAGCTATGTTCATGGCTGTCCTGCTCCCCATTTTATCCTCAGGGCAACCCAATGAGGGAGGTCATGTTGACAAAGACTGACCTTCCAAGTCAACCTGGCTCAGCTTTATGGGTCAGTGGGGACCTGAAGCTGAATTTCCCAAGTCCCATGCCAATACTCTAGCCACTACAACATACTGTCACAACTGTAGTTGCTGTTGTTATAAGAAGAAGCAGATGAGGTTGAAAGGGGAGAGAATAAAGCTATAGTGGTATTATAGCTAGAAAGCTGGACTGGGATTTGTGACATCTCCGTTCTACTCATTGTACCTGTCAGTCTTCCTTGCCTCACCTACCTCACAGAGTTGTTGTAAGGTAATGAGGAAGGACAGCCATGTAGACAGGTTGGGCTCACTGGAGGAAAGATGGGAACAAACAAATAAATAAACGATTCTTATGTCAAAGAGTGCATCTCCTTCCTAGGAACACACCAACAGGACAGAGTAGGTCTTTTTTTTATTAGGGCCCTCTGTTATTCAAGGGAGGGCTCTGCAAATCAAGGGCTTTAAAATCTGGATACTAAGAGATCTGCCTGGTAATACAGACTTGTTTTAGCTGGGAATCTCTCAGGATCCTGTCCTGCTGATTTCGTAGCCAGATGGACTTGACAAGATGTCCTGTGGAAGCTTCTTCCCTCCCAGATTATCAAGGCAAGATACAGCCAGGTAAGTAACTTCCTTCCATGTGCATTCACTCTGCAAAAACACCATGGATAACTAGCTTAAATGTGTAGTCCTCTATCTGATTACCCGGGAGGAACTTGTTGGGTGAGGATTCCTTCTGGTAGACAAAGCGTAGGATTGCATTGTGAAGGGTTCCTAAGTCTTACCTATTACAACAGAAATCTAATAAAAGAGGACGCCTTTGTAGTCTGATATGAGGAACCTCTCAGGAAAATTTGCCCATTTCCCTCTCTTCTTTCTGGTCTTCCCACGGTTGGAGCACTAGTTTAAAGTCCGTTGAAAGCCTGGAACAGGTTATTCCAGTGTGTCTCAGTTGAAGCAGCCAAAATATTTTAAAAATTCATTTTTATTTTTTCCCTGGTATTAATGATAATTACATTTCGCTTCTACAGGAGCCCCGATTTTAAGAAATGAAAGTCAAAGAAGTGTATGTCAGAATGGAACATACACCCCAGCCTCCAAAGTTCTAGATTAGGACTGGGGTAGCTTTTCGTCTAGTTCCTGCGCCTGATTCCTCGGAAGTAAATCCCAATGAGTTCAGTAGGCTTTCTTTCCAAGTAAGGGTGCATAATTTTGCAGCAATTATTCCGGTCCCGATCGATCTGGAAACAGCTCAGAAAGCTGTGGATCTTAAGCTTCTTCGGAAGGTGCTTTGCGTTGGGAAAACTGCTCTTCAAACAAGCATATGACATATCGGGACACATTTGAAAAATGCCACTCCAACATAAAGAAAAACTGTGCTTAACTTTTACTTCTCATTTACAGAACCCTGACAAATATCGAGATGTTCTCCTCTCTCTCTCTCTCTCTCTCTCCTCTCCTCTCCCCCCCCCCCCACAGACCCTACAGAGTGGCTAGCCTTGGTTACATTTCGTGTTTCCTTAATCTCTCTTTCAGTGAGTGATATCACTATCATACTCATTCACAACCACATTGGTGCTATTATTTTAAAACATTCCTTCTGCGCAGAAGAATCCGTCGAATAAACTAAAAAATAGATGGACGAACAGATAGGTAGATATGTAATCAGCCTACTTTTGACAAAAATGACTTACCTTCTTCCATTGGTTTTAGTGGCACTGATTTAAATAAATGCTTAGATGTCCTCATGGCAATTAATTTTTTTTAAAAAAAAATGGCAAGTAAAACAACATGTTCTTTGGAAAAAGGCACCTAATCCTTTTGTGTTACCTTTCTTTGGGATTCCTCTCCCGCTTCGGTCTAATTGTTTATTAGGAGCTACAGGGTTGTGAGAAAAAGCCCGGCACCTTTACATCTCAATTTTTCTTCTCTGACACTGACCGCGGAGGGGGGCGAGGAGCAGAAGAGACGGGCTCTCTGTGCGTCAAGGTTGTAAATTTCTTTTATTGGTTACAGACTGGACACAGTCCAGCCGAAGCTTCATAGAAAGCTTCTGGAAATTTAATGGGTGGACAATGGGGCCCAAACGTTATCACCTCTCCAGAGGATCTCTATGAAATCAGCAAATAATTACAAGTTTGCTTGTTTACAGAGCAGACATTTGAACAGGTTGCTGGAGGCAGGGAAACATATTGTACCTCGTATGAAAGAGAGTAAAGAAGTTGTTCCTTAACTTGTTCCTTAAGAACACTTCCCGTGAAGTCTTTCGGAAATTTTGATTTTTATCCCATCGCGATGTTAACCAGGGTTTTAAAAATGCTTGGGATTTTTTTTCCCCAGGTGATAAATATCAGGTACCCGAAATGTTCAAAGTGGCTGAGTCAAACAATTTTAGAAATATTCTGAGGTCCACCTTAGTTAAATTGGAAGAATTTGCCCTTCAATGAAAGATAGAATTTTGCTCAGTTTTAAAAAAAGACTTTCGCCGTGGCTGCTCTTTCTAAATGAAGGTGTTCGTGACATCGCCCTTGGACACCGGTGGCTTGAAAGCAAGTCCCAGTAGCGGCAGACTTCCAAGTAATTCATCACGGGAAGGGAGGTTCATGAAACTTACTTGCAAGTAAATCTGTCTGGGGTGGCAGTTTAAGTTCCTTTGAAGTCCATTAAAGGGTTCTAGCCAGAGGTGTTAAGATCTTATTTCAACTTCCGAAGCCGAATTGCAGTATGCTGGCTGTACCAAAGGTATAAGAAAGTAAGTTTATTTTAGATCCCGCTTTTCTTCCCAGGCGGGGAACCAAAGCGGCTTACAATCATGTAAAACCAAGTTCAACTTTGTAATTTGAAAACTTATTTGGAAAGCGAAATGGAGGGGCAATTTAAATTTAGGCAGAATACACTCTAAGCCTTTTAGGGAACCTACGAGATGTGTTGTTCAGGAAGGCTGCAATTTTATACACACTTACTGGGGAGTAAGTCCAGTAGCTCAAGGGAATTTGCTTCTGAGTAAATACGTTTAGGATGGCCTTATTTATGTGACTGGGACGAAAACCTTGATATCGTGTTGGGCTTAAGTCAGTGGGACTTCCTTCGTTGGATGAACTAGTAAAACGCTCTATCCTCTTCTTGTAGAACCCAGATTTCCTCCAACGAACGCCTTCATTTTAATAAATATGTTTATTCTAAGTGCTTGGCTATGTCTTCTCAAAAGAAAAAGGAGAGGGAGAGTCACATCCGTTGGGGAGTTATCGCTATTTCTATCCCTCTCATCTACCACACTTTGCAACTTCTAGAAAATCTCTGCATACTCTATGGTTTAAAAGGGGGTGATTTGGGAAGCAGTGTTGGGGGCTAGAGAGGGGACGAAAAGAGAAACATCCACTTGTAAACTGTCTCGCGTTGATTTTGTTGTACCTTCAAACTGACTCCAACTTAGGGCAATCCTATCCTAGAGTTTTCTTGGACAGATTCATTCAGAGGAGGTTTACCATTGCCTTCCTCTAAGCTGAGAGAGTGTGACTTGCTCATGGCTTCCCAGTAGGCTTCCATAGCCAGGAGGGATTCGAAACCGGGTCTCATGGAATCCTAGTTCAACACTCAAGCCACTATACCCCCGTGATTCCAAGGTATCAAAAAGAGGTAATACATTTGCCAAAGGCTCAAGACTGACCACCTCTGAACCTTCCAACCCCAGCGAAAGACTCTCTGCTCAACAGAGCTGCGAGTTCCTGCGTTTTGGAGGTAGTCCCTGAGCCCGGTAACACACCTTCCCCTACAACGGCGGCTTAAAAACGGATTTCCCTTCTTCATCGTGACATCGATTTCTGAAAACGCAAGATGACAACATGAACATGGGGTATGTGATCGTTCCTAACCAAAGCCCTTAGGGTTGGGCAAAGCATTAAAATAAAAGTGCCTAAACCTGACTGAGGAATCATTTGGTTGTACTCTTACTCTTGAGTTACACCCCTAGAGAGCAAGCATACCTAGAAACGGGCTGTTTGATTACTCCGCCTGCCTTCTTTCTCATCCAGGGCATTGTTGCTGTTGTGTGCCTTCGAGTCGTTTCCGACTTATGGTGACTTTACGGAGAACTACCACAGAGATTTCTTGGGTTTGCCTTTGCCTTCCTCTGAGGCTTAGAGAGTTTGACTTGCCCAAAGTCACCCAGTGGGTTCCATGGCTGAACAGTGATTCGAACCCTGGTCTCCCAGAGTCCTAGTTTCAGACTCAAACCACTACACCACGCTGGCTCTCAGCTGTGGTCTACTCTTACGCAAAACTCCCTCGCAGTCTTCTCAGTTGGTCAAAGTCTCCACGAGCCGGGCCAGGATCTGTAATCCTCTACACTAGCTTAACGGGAGGAGAGAGATGCAGTGAAGTGTTGTGTGCCTTGAAGTCGTTTCCGATTTCCGCACGAGACTGTTATAGCGCTTTGACTCCACTTTCAACATCCTATGGAATCCTGGGGTTTGCAGTTTCGGGAGGGGCTCGCCGGCCCCTCCCGAAACTGCAAACCCCAGGATTCCATAGGATGTTGAAAGTGGAATCAAAGCGCTATAACAGTCTCGTGCGGAAATGGCCCACGTGGTCACCCTAAAGCGAACCAACCATGGCGCTTTCTGGGGGCTGAGAAAGGTGTGAGTAGCCAAAGGCTACCCGGTGGGTTTCCATCATCAAGCGGCGAACTCGAACCCTGGTCTTCAGGGTTGTAGTCCAACGTCCAGTAACTGTGTGGACAATGCCATTCTGGGCAATGCCACTGTGAACCACTAATGAATCCTTAAACTTACTTAAACGAACGTGGTTCTGGAGCAAGTCAGCCACAGGGCAGTAAGAAAGACTTGTTTTAGTCTTTCAGAAAAAATATGGATTCTCTCTGGCCAGGTGTGTGACAACTTTTGGCAAGCAACCATGCCTTCAAAATGAGTGGAGTACTGTACTAAGTGTGCAAAACAACTACAAAACTGCAACTACTCCTATTATTAATGCTGTTACTTTTATTACGATTATTCCACTTCCAGTGATGCTCTTTCACCATCAGTGAGATTTGTTTCCCATTGCTTATGATTTCCCCCCTTCCAAAGAACATTCTTGACCAGGAAAATCGCCATTTGCAAGTCTCACCGGAATGAATGAGAGCTGCGCGAGATTGTGACGATGGTCGCGAGAAAGCGCACGCGCGGTGGAACTCCTCACTTGAGGGTCCCAAGGGTTGCGCGGTCTCGCTGGATAGAAATGTGAGCACCTAAACTGTTCACAACTAAAGCCAGAGATATATTCACTTCAGAACAGAAGCAGACCGAGCCGCTTGTTCGCAGTTAAGGGCTGACTGCGCAGGATTTAAAAAAAAAGCAAACAAACATAAAAACCCGCTTTACCTGAATTTCGAGCCCTATGTTCTCGAATCACTTAGGCGGGAGGGAGAAAAGTAAACGAACGTGCGTAAGAATGCTTTCTCTTATTCATGCTGACGAAATCCCAGTGGCAACGATCATATGTGGCCCCGTTTTCCAGATGGGAAAAGGTAGAAATAGTAACTTGCTTGCACATTGAGATGGGAATGAGGTTAAATGGACTGTCTCTCTTCCTTCACATTTTATACTTCACTCTCGAGCATGAAGACCACACAGGGTCGTCAGGGAAAAAGCTAAAGAGGGCTGCTGTACGCTTTAATAACTATTAGAGGAGGGAATTTCAGCAAGAATTGTTTGTTACCTGGTTGTATGACAAGCAACAGATGATGACGTTCCCTTTTCGACATCTCCGTTAAAAGTTAAACCGTTTTCTCTCTGGCAGCTCTAGCTCGGTCGAAACCCAAGTGGAGCATGATCGGTATGTCGAGGGGACAGTTGAATTCGCAACAGAACGTGAGCTTTGGGCAAATCTCTCAGTTTCCATACCTCTAAAATGGACTATTAACAACAGAGAGGGCGGGAGTTGTTGTTTTGAGGATCTTAAAGAAAATTCTTTAAACCTGAATGAATTATAACAGATTATCTGCCCAGTCAGTGGTAAGTCTCACTGAGTTCAGTGGGATTTACGCCCAGCTAAGGGTGTGGAAAGCTTCCATTGGAGACGGAACCCTGAAACAGAACGACTTGGAAACCATCCCAATCAGCTCAGCAGTGGGGTTTACTTCTGAGTAGAGGTGTATAGGATGGCACTGCACAAACCGTCCTCTCATGCAGTCTATGGGGGTATGTGTCTTCAACTTGCATAAGGTTTTCTTAGGTAAGGACTACTCAGAACCATTTTGCCAGTTCCTTCCTGTGAAATATAGTCTTACCTCGCCTATAGCAGGCGTCCTAAGACACAATTGCTTCTAAAGCATCACAATTACTCAGCTATAGAAAGAATGTATTTAAGAGGCAGAGAAAGAATGAACAGCGAGCTATTTTCAACTACAGTAGGTTGTTACTACAACCTGAACGTTTTCCTCTTCTCCGAGGTCATTTTCCCTCACATATATAAAATGTAAAATATAAAATGATGCTCTGGTTTTCGGAAGTCCAATAGAATAGCAATAATTGAAGCGGAATCACAGCGCACATTACGACTATCTTAAACAGCTGGATTCTCCCCCTAGTTGGAAATTTTATTGGCTGATAACAATAGTTTTTAAAAATTACGGGATTAATTACAAAATTGTCACTATCCTCTTAACTCAAGCGTACCGTAGGTCTGTGCGCGCGCTTCTTTGACGGGGAAAGGGAAGAAGGGGGGGGGTCGAAGCTGTTATTGCTGCTCCACTTTTCCAAGAGTAAATCGGGTGTCGTTACATTGCAAATCTGTATTCAAGTAAGAAAAAGTCGCCCCCCAAAAGATTCGGGCTGGTAACTGCGCTTTCTTCGAAGAGATTCTCAACCCGAACCAATTTTCTCCCCTGATCCTATTGAATGAAACTCCCTCTGTGATCCTATAAAGACTCATGTGGGAGTCAACCTTCTCCCCTTTAGACTCAGTTGGGAATAACCTTGCTCAGGAAAGCTGACACAGTAGCACCAAAGCGCACGCGCACACACACGCCTCCCAACGATGCTCTGAGCTACGATTTCGTTCAATACAGAAACGATATGATTTCTCCCAAGAAAATTCCAAAGACAGTCCAGAGGCTATTCAATGTTTGTTCGTTCCTCTGCAAGTGGGGGGGGGACTCGTTAGCGCCAACTCCTGTCTGTGGCAGCGAAACCTAACCCTTGCTAAATCTGCTAAGCAACTATTGAGATGCTGAACTGCACTCCTTCCAGACTTGCTCGAAGGCAAGCCCCCCTGGCCCCGGAGGACTGACTTTCCAATAAAACAGGGCCAAGGCTGGACTGCTAGTGTGGATGAGGGGGAGGGGTAGCCAAAGAAATTCACGGAATCCTATTTAAGTGCTCCAAGTCTAAGTAACATTTAGATCGAGCCTTTCCTATCCAAAGCATCGTTGCAAAGAACTAACAGCCTTCCGTTCGGTTCGGCTACTCGACTTCCGCCTTCCCCATTTCTGCTAAGATTCGGTCCTGCTTTCCTGCTATCGGGGAATAGGCGGCCGAGGCGGCGATTTGGTGGCCCTCCGGACTTCTTTTCTGTTTGTTTGTGTGTGTGCGCGTGCATGCGTGCGTGAACGAGCCTCGTCCTCCCCCCGCCATTCCGCTCTTTATTCTCTCTTATGCTACCAGTTAAACGGCCGTCGCTTTAACCAGCAACTGGCAATCAACCGACATTAATTTATACGGGCTTTTACAAATACCTAAGCCATTTCAAATGCTGCGCTGGGTTGTGTGTGTGGCAGGGAACATCTATCTATTGAATAGGCGGTGTCACACGGTAGCAGGCTCCCTTGTCAAAGGCGATTGTGTTTTAGGCAAACATTTGAGCAAACATAAAGGCAAAGGTCAAGTACTGTTCAGTTGCAGGGTGCGCTTAATTCACCTAGTTAGCCAATGGGGGCAAAAGTTGCTTTTTTTGCGAGTCCCGCAGACCAAAGCCAGACGAAGGGCATTCATTCCTGCGATCGCTTTCTCCCCACCCACCCCAAGTTGAGGAGGCTGGGAATGGTGAACCTCTTCCCCTATTAGAGGAGGCTCCCCTAGGGGGTTCTGGTTGCTGCAAGGTAGTTAGACATGTAGGTGTGTGTGTTTATATACGTATGTGTGTATAATTCACTTGCTAAGCAAATTAATAAACAAACATGCAAGCGTGTGTGTGTGTGTGTGCGTTTCCGTTCCACATTCTTTCTACCCCCAAGAATAAAAAAGGGGCATTGACTCAGATACGCGGATCTTAAAACTTTTTTTTTTTTTTTTTTGCAAGATATCCCTTGGAACTTTCTTCCGAGTAGCTTCCAAAAGAGCCTCACTTTCCAGATATCATGAAACGAAAACACCGAACACAAATAAAATGGAAGACGATGGGGACGTAAGAGAAGTGGAACTGAGCGGAAAATGCGGTACCACAGTGAACAGAGAATGCTGAAGTCATAAAAAGACAGAGACGAGTTTCGTATGTGACTAACCAGGAGTATATAGATGTAAAAACAAGATGATTTACTTCCTGTAAGTGTACGCACACAAGGAAGTTAAGCCGAAAGCCCTTGCTTTCAGACTTGACCCAGACAAGAGGGCGAGTCAGTTGAAGGCGGGGAAAAGGAGCTGCGAGACAAATTATGTTTCCCACACTAGAGCAACTTAAATTCGAACACTTTTACTTTAGCTAAGATATGAATCAGAGGGTAAAGAGGTTTCAGTTCATAACGGGCCTGAGGTGGGTGGTTTCAGTCTGCGGTGCGGATCACCTGCCTGTGTCATATGTTCTCACCTATTGGGATTATTTTCTCAATGGGGAGGGGGAACCTTTTCTTCTATCCCAAGGGCAGATGAATCACGGGGCAAAGGGGAAGGCTGTCAACCAAAGGCAAACCGCAAACCGCTCTATTTCCCCAAATCACGCCCGAATCTTCCCTGTAAATAAACAATTCCGTTATGGGAACCAATTGCTGAGCTCCCGTAAAGATTTCGCACACGTGCAGCACCTGGGAGAATATATTCGACTTTCCGAATTGTGTACCTAAGTGGAAGTAGGGCTGTCATGTCGTCAATTACTGTGACATAGGGACAATTCACTACACACGATTTTTAACTACTCAGCCGATACCTTAAGTGCTGGACTTGACACGTTAAGGTAACAGCCCGATTCTGTGTCTGTGTACTCCGAAACACTTGCCACGCATTTGACAACGTGACTAACGTGGCAAGTAAATGTCCTGGATTTCATTGCGATGTACTGTTAAGATTCTGGTAACAGATGTGTTTATATGCCAATGTATTTGAGCAGGCGCAGCCACATACAAAATAGCAGAGAAAACCGTATTTACTACCCCCAAAATGCATTTGCAAATCCTTTTACAGTGGTTGTTCAACCCCGCGATGTTCAATGTTAGCTCCTCTCCGCCCCCTCCTTTCATCTCCCACCCCCACAAGGTTGGTGCAAATCCCATAGATTTCAACATGCAGCCCCAATTGTATACAGGTATATTTATATACTTGCAGGGAAATAAGTCCCGTTTCTTTCCATGAGGCTTGTTTCCAAGTGTGAGTCATAGTTTACTTACAAGGGTGGTTTGGATCAGGGCCTATGCTGTCAAGCTCTCCCCCTCGCAGTCCTCATATAAAAACAAACTCCGAGCCCACCAATCCTCTTGTGACATATTGAATGTCTTCACATGCAAATATATTAAAGCCCCACTCCCTAGGAACCCACTGAACTAGCAGGCTGGCGTATAAAACATTTTGATTTAGACTGAAAATAACTTCGACGTAAAAAAAACACAAACAGCAAATTAGATCTAAAAAGAAATCAAGGACACACTCTCTCACACAACAGTGTATAAAATGGATTGGAAGGACATGACGACTACATCACTATATACAGTAGGTACGTATACAGAACATTTTTAAAAAACAAAAGAACAAGCCAAAAAAAAACCCACCCCACACTTGAAAACGAACAGATCTAAAAGAAATTGAAAGATGAAACTTACCCCATGTGTCCAGCAAAAACAAACACCACCAACCCCCACCCTGTTGTCTTCCTTCCTTCTGGAGACACTTCCGGCTTCCTGACCTGACCCTAGAGCCAAGAAGGATTACTACAAGAGCGGAAGAAAGAGAGAGCAAAAACGAATAAATAAAAATACTGTGTGGCTTGCTGCAAGTTTGGAGAAGAAGAAAAAAAGAAGAAATCTGAGCAGCTTCCACACTGGAGCAGGCTGCCCTTCTCCGAGCAAATCCTTGGCTTAAGGGCCCGGCTTCGCCTCCCCTCACCACCTGGGTAGTTTCACAAGCTGAGAAAAGTTTGGAGAGTGAAGCGGGTCAGTGTAAAGTTGTTTCTGAATCCAGTCCGGACATAATCAGCGGTTTTTGCTTGTTCTTTGGTGGTGGGACTCCTTCTCTTCTTCTCCTCCTCCCCCCCCCCCGTGTTACAGGCACCGCTCATTTTAGTTAACTTTTTAAAGATTAAATAGAGAGAGAGAGAGAGAGAGAGAGAGAGAATGAGAGAGCTAGAAACAGCTTTACTTCCCCCCCAGGATACCCCCCCTTCGCTAGACTTTCCTCGTTATTCATCTGTTTAGTCTCCTCCGCAGCACAAAAGAGTATCAGCTGCGTTATGAAAAATGGCCTAAGCCTAGAGAATGTCACAGTGGTCGACTTATTATTTTAGCCCCCGTCTTTAAAAAAAAAAAAAAACTCGGGGAAAGTTTGCTTTTGATGAATTCAATAAAAGCAAGGTTTCGGCGGAAGAGATTTTAGGAGAAAATCATACAGCATGAGGCCGAAGCTTAGAACAGCCAGATGGCCAAATAGGTAGATTGACTCGCTCTGTTTCCAAAGCCAAGAGATAGAATTACTGGACTCCAGCTTCTGAGCTCTCCCGGCCCCCACCTCCTAATCTACCAGGGCTTTAGGGGGGGGAAAGAAAAAGAAA
The DNA here is from genome assembly GCA_948472985.1 of Iguana delicatissima. Lineage (NCBI taxonomy): Eukaryota > Metazoa > Chordata > Lepidosauria > Squamata > Iguanidae > Iguana > Iguana delicatissima. The sequence goes on from CAOKZL010000003.1 coordinate 1,288,892, forward strand.
AAAAATGAAAATGAAAAATCTATGTATTTGCTTGTCTGTTGAAACTTTGATTTGAAACGCAACGACAACAACAACACCGGCAGTCCATTTCTAGCAAGTATCGTAGGACCTTAGGAAACTTCTTTTTCCACACCAAAGTTATTTTCAGGCGTAAAAAAGCAAATGGCTTCTGCAGTCTGAATGTTTGTTGCTGTCTAGGGACCTTATTATAAAATTTTCTTGGCAAGATTTCTTCTCAGGAGGTTCTCCATTGCCTTCCTTTGAGTCTGAGAGAGTGTGACTTGCCCAAAGTCGCCCAACAGATCTTCACAGTTGAGCCAAGATTGGAACCCGGGTCTCCCAAAGCTTCAGTTCAACGTTCAAAGCAGTATTCTTTGAACTGACTCCTTATTCTCAGATAGCGGAATCATCATCATTTTAATCTCAACTTCCTTCTGGCTTTGGAGGTGTGAGGAGTTATGCAGGTTTATTCATTTTCTGCGCCCTTTTTCCTTGCCCCGTCTCCCCGCACTGCAAAGTTCGGCTTCTTGTATGGCTTTTTTCCAGCTGTGTGTTGGTGGAATAGGAAAAGAATTAGGGATGATGTTTTATCTAAGGCTACAGTCCTACCAATTTTTTTTTTGAAGCTAAGAATTAGTTCCAAATAAACACACACCTTCCTTCAAATTCGCGCAGCCCGATCCTATACCGTGTTTACATATTTACTTGGACGTCAGTGAGGATTTTGTCTCCAGGAAATGTACTCAGGACTGCAGCCCGGAAAGATCCAAACTAAGAAACCTATCTTGGCATATAGAATTGAAAAACTGTCACTGCCATGTTTCTTCTGACAGTAATCCTAAAGGCAATTGTGGTTAACTAAATCTCGGTGAACTCAGCCAGGATTACTACTAAACAGACATGGAAGGATTCCTCAGTAAGTCATTCTTCTTTCTAAGGCCATTTCCGCATTACACGCTTATAGCGCTATTATTCCACTTTCAACATCGTATGGAATCCTGGGGTTTACAGTTTAGGGACCCCCTAAGAGACTGTTGTTTACCTTTTACTTCTTTTCTTTCTCTACTTACTTTTCACTACTTGTCTTGTTGCTGGCCTTTCTTAGTTTTATGATCTCCTCCCGATGCCGACTGAACCAAGATCAAAGGGCACACTTGCGCCCCCGAATGATTGGAACCAGGAACCAAAGTGATAGTGGTAGGAAAGACAATTTCTGAGGTCTTTGCCATGGCAACAGGAGCGCTGTCCTTGGGTCCTGCTGACCCCAGACGCTGGCCTCCCTTCCGAGTCCGAGAAAGGAGAGCGGTCCTTGCCCAGTTCTGAGTCCATTCGGAAAATGACGCGCCGCCTTCATTTTATCAAGGGCACAAGGTGCCCACCACACACACATTTGAGGCTGAAATCTTCAACCTCAATGAGTTTGCAAGCCTATTGCTCCTCATTTGCCTCTGTCTGACCCGCTGAGCTCCCGCTGGAGGCCAAGAGCTGCTTCTCGACCCAGAGGTCAAGGACGCGGTGGGTGGGTAGGTGGGTGGGTGTAGCTTGGTCAATTGACTTCTAGCCAGAGGAGAAACTCGACAGACTCCTGAGGGGGCCGAGAGCCGCTCTCAAGGGCCTGCTGGGTTGGCGGAGGAGTCGCGGCGGGGGGAAGGGGCTGTCAAAGAAATACCACCAGGCGAGAGGAGCCGAAGCCAAAGGGAAAATGTGGGAGTCTTCTGAAGAGACTCCTCAACTACTTAGCCGCTTGGGGGAAGGACAGGGAGAACGGGTCGGATGTGAGCTTTTGACTCCCTCCATCCCCCAAATCCATACCCAGCTGACATAAAGGTTGAACTTGGATCTGGTGAGACTTCCTTCCTCCACCCGTTCTGTAAGGTAACGTGTAGTGCTGCAGATTTCCAACGCGCGGTATACAGTCTGAACAGCCTCCCTTACCTTTGTCCTCTAGGCTGCCAAGCGGCACCTGGGCGGAAATGAACCTCTTTCACGTGAGAGATTGATTTGATTCAGCCAACCGGTCATTTATAATATTTATACCACGCTTTCCCGCTTTCTAAGGTGCTTACGGTGAGCCACCAACTCTCAGGCTCTGGCATAAAAGAGGACGTGTGTCTATGTGTTAGATTAACACCCTGGGACTAATAAGACAAAATAATAAAATACTGTAAAGCAAGACTTTTCCAAATGATCTGACCAAAGTATGGCCATTGTACAATACTTTGGAGGGAGATGTCCCGAAATAGATGGGAGGTCCTTTCTGAGTGAGACCACGTGGTATTGAGATTTTGCGCCTATACTTCCAGAAGTTGTCTCTTGTTTTTGGTCTAGTAGAGTATCTTCTCCAGTCAGATACTCTGTATCACACACACAAACATACAGAGATGTGTCTCGGATTCTCCTTGATGGCTTAAGACAACTTTCTTTGCTCTCAGTTTGAGTCGGCCATCTGTAGAATAGGATTCTATTGGCCTATCTTGACATATGGTGTCAAGATGACCAGTTTTACGAATCATCTTTCAAGGCACTACTTCATTCAAAACGATGCACAAGTGGTTTCTTCTCTTGTACCGGAAGTATGTGATTGATATTGTCAGCTCTTCACCCTTCCACACTCCTGTGAGTGGTGCCCTCACCATCAGGGTTTTTTCAGGTTTTGCATTGATCTTCACAGTATGTAGAGTTTCTCACTATGCTTATCCGTGACGTTTCTGTTTCTCAGCCTCTGCTGTTCATCTCTGAAATAAGAATAAAGTTAAGAGTCTCTGAAAACATAAACTAATGAAGGAGTATCCACTTCTTGGTGTTTCAGAATTGCAGTATTAACGAGCACTTCTTGAAATCCATTTCTATTCCTCCTTACAATAACTGAAAAGTAGATCACCTAAATACCCTGAAGGCACTAGATGTGGACTGATTTTGGAAGCTAAGTAGGGTCATCTCTGGTTAGTACTTGGATGGGAGATCGCCAACGAATACTAGGTGCTATAGGCTATATTTCAGAGGAAAGAACCGACAAAACCACCTGTGAATATTCTTTGCGTGAAGAAAACCCAGTGAAAGTCATTGAGGTCGCCGTAAGTGGGCAGGAGAGATAGACAAGAGCCAGCGTAGTGCAGTGGTTTGAATGTTGGACTATGACTTTGGAAGACCAAGGTTCGAACTCCCACTCAGCCATGGAAACTAACTAAGTGAGGATAGGCACATAGCACTCTTTCAGCCTCAGAGAAAGGTAACGGTAAACAAACGCTCTGAACAAATTTGGTCAAGAAAACTACGTGATAGATTCTCCTCAGGACTGCCATAAGCTGGTAACGACTTGAAGGCATACAATAGATAGATAGACAGACAGACAGACAGACAGACAGATAGGAGACAAAATGTATCCTTGTACATAGTTTTGTAAACAGGCTTTAGGATTCAGGAAAAATCTGATTCCTAAAGTTGTTCTTGTCATTGTTGTTGTCAGGTGACTTCAAATCAGCTCCACCTTGTCACGATTTATTCAGACGACTGATGGAGAAGTCCCAGATTTTGTACCTGGGAATTTCTTGTCTTTTTAATCAGGCTGAGTGCATTCGAAGTTTGCAATCACTTTCTTCTGCAGCTGAGAAAGTGTGACTTGCCTCAGGTCAGGCAGTGATCGAGCGGAGATTTGAACCCTGGTCGCCCGAAGTCCTCCCGCATTCAGACCACTGACTACACCATCCCAGTGGCTTGCTGCGTTCTTAAGTGAATAAAGGCTCATGCGCTTGAGTTATTTCCGCACTGCACTGTTATGGTGCTGTTATCCCACGTTCAACATCCCCGGAAATTCTGTGGTTTGTAGTTTACTGCAAACCCCAGGATTCCATGGGATGTTGAATGTGGAATAATAGCTCTATAAATGTATAGTGCGGAAATGGCCTTGGGTTTGCACTTCTGTTGTTTGAAATTTGTCTCTCTTTTCCACTGCAACTCTGCAGAAAAGATGATGCCCCCACCTTTTCCTTTGTCATCATCTTTGGTCTGTTAGGAACCATTGGTGGTAGCATAGGAATGCCCATCAACAGTTCTTCAGAGGAAAGCGTCAGCGCTGCTGATGATTCATTTGGCAAGAGAAACTGAGGCTGGAACATGTCTGGCACAGCCCTCCAAACCCATGAAAGGTTTCTTATTGATTTCAACAGGGCATGATTTGTGTGGAGCCCTGGTTAGTGCTCGGATTGGAGACCGTCAACGAATACAAGGTGTTATGGGCTATATTTTTCAGAAGGAGGAACAGGCATAACCACTTCTAAGTATTCCTTGCTTATGATAACCCTATGAAATTCGTAAGTCGACAGGCGACTTGAACACACACACACACACACACACACACACACACACACGGGACTTTCCCCCTAATGCATGACGGAGATAGAATTGGAGTCAGAGTACTCGACTACAGTCACTTGACTGACTGTCTGCAAGCCTAATTTCTGAAGAAAATATTCTGGATCCAGGAATATCCAAGGGTTCTAAACGTCCCACTTCGAAGAAACCACCCTGTTCAAGGTGGGTATAGATGGTTACCAGCTTTTTGAAAAAGAATTCCGAGTCTTTAACATACCATCCGGCTCCCGAATTCAGAGAAGGTTACTAAGCTAAGTTTGGGAGGGGGCTCCCCAAAACTCTAATTAGCCCTAATTACCTCTACACCGAAGTACCTAAATATCATAAAGGTGCCAGAACCTGTCTGCTCTTGGAAACTAAGCAGAGTCAGCCCTGGTTAGTACTCGCATGGGAAACTGTCAACGAATACTTGGTGCTGTAGGCTGTATTTCAGAGGAAGGAACTGGCAAAACCACCTCCGAGTATTCTTTGCAAAGAAAACCCCGTGAAATTCATGTGGTCGCCATAAATCGATAGGCGATTTGAAGGCAAATTTTTGTTGTTCTTGTGTGGCTTCAAGTCCTTTCCGACTTACAGCCACCCTAAAGCAATCTATCACGGGGTTTTCTGAGGCTGAGAGTGTGTGAGGTGTGTGACCCGCCCAGGATCGTCGAATGGGTTCCCATGGCGAGCGGGGAATCGGGTCCTGTTCTCCAGGGTCCGTAGTCCAAAGCACAGACCACTATACCACACTGGCACATACACAACTCTAAGCAAGGCTAGAGGCATCCCCAAACACAGCCCACTGACGGTTTCTAAGGCTAATTTGAATAGCTTTGGTTAGAAATGATTCAGCCATCTCGTGCGTCGAGTATCTTAAACCTGGGCTTTGTGAAGCTGCTGAAAACGGCAGCTTACCATCAAAGTTGTCCATGGCATGTAGGGGCGTTTACACGTGGGCAAGCCATTGCGCGGTGTGTCATTTACAGATGGTCCTGCGTGTTTACCTGAACTCTCACTGTTTTTGTGGACCGCGTGAGAATATCTGGGGTTGACTTAAACGCTGTTGCTCACTTGAGGTTTTATGTTGCACGTAGGAAATCCTGTTATTTCATTTACCTGTTCGGTGAAATAAGAAAGTAGTCGTGTTAAATCTTGGCACATAAATTATTTTTTACTCAGAAAAGAGGACGTTTTAATGCCACATTGTGCATTATGCAGTAATTGTTATATACTCCGCTGTCTAATATGCACCTAAAATGCACCCAAAGCGCCTGTTTTATACATGCACTGGAAAATATTAGGAAATTTTAAGTGCCATAAAATTCACTGGGAGAACTGAGCATCCACTTAAACATTTCTCACTGAACTCAACGGGATTTAAACGAATTTATATCGGATCGAACTTACTCAATGTTTTCAAGGCAAAAGAGAAGGGGATTTGAGTATAATACAATGCCTAATCCGTTTATCCGTCCACAAAATCTTTTTCATATCATTGTATTTGGTTTCACATCCGTTTTCGATATTGCTTGCTTTTTCAAAAAACGACTGAATTGTGCCCATCAGCTTGTTTAGGACCGAAATTCAATCCAAGTCGACCTGGATCTCAGTGAAATCAGAAAATGATTCAGTGACATCACTGGAGATATAGTAAAATTTAATACGATCGCAGATGGAGGTGATCTAAAAGGAGTTTATACTCTCAACCAGTCTCCTCCCACAGAAGATTGTATTGTGAATATCTATATATAAATTATGCAGAGAATGTGTTTCCGCACTCTAGAATCAAACTTGTCTTCATGTTTCGTTGAAACTGGAAATAACGAAACGCAAACAATATCGTACAGTATCATACAAGAAACGAAAACGAAGGTGGTTTTAAAACAATGAAATAACTGGCCGGAAACGAAATCGATCTTATAAAGAAGGGTTTTTAATCAGCAGCCACGCCTAATCTACTTCGCAGGCTACTATAATCAAAACTCCACCAGCAATTTAAGTCCATAGAAATGAATTAAAGACAGGTTGTGAAATACAAAGCAGATACGTGAATTCTAGGCGTGGTAATAATTTATCCCCTTCCCCGCAAAAAAATGGCAGATTAAATCTTAAACTGGTCATTCAGTCAACTCTACAAGGTGGTCCTACGCATTATTTAACATATAATAACCGGATTTCCTACTTTCCCAACAATGGAAGTCTATAACTTTTGCCTATAACATTTGTCCATTATATATGCTAGGGGAAAGCTGTAAGTGCTGTTTCAGTCCAGAGTCCTTAATCACACATACATGTGTGTAAGGATTCTGGACTTAAACAGCATGTGAAGATGTTACCATAGTATATGTAATAGTGGCATGCAAATATATACATATACATATACATATACATAAATACTCAACAGGTTGCAAAAAACATGTAGCACCCTCCCTTTTCCCCACATCCACTCAAATTGAGATAATTCGTTTTCTTTTCTGTTACAGTCTTAATTCAAGCTCTGAAGTGGACAGGAAATACTAATCTTCAGCCCAGAGCGGTAGGACAGTTTGAGAAGGCTTCAGCATCTGCCGGTAACAAACATCTGGCTGCCGCTGATATGCATACAAATCATACATATCTACATAGAGATGCAACGTATGCATGTAAAAAATTTTTACACGCGCATCTATTTATGTTACAGCGACTAAATTCCACGGAGTTTTAAAGATGAAGCAAAGTTCTGGTGAACTGTACTGTTTGGATTGCAACCACTGGATTCCACTAAGGAAAACAGAGGTACGGTTACAGTACTAAGAAAGAAGTAAAACACAGCAGAAGGAGATAAACGTGGTACAGGAGAACGTGCAGTATGTGCGTAAGTCCCATTTCCGCACTTCCGAGAGTAGATGTACACAGGGAGCGGCGTTCAGCAGCTAACTGGGATAAAAGAAGATAACAGTATGTGACCTCCACAGTACAATCCAGTTTAGTCTCTGCATTGTCTCTGACTGAGGAGAAGCCAAAGTCCGAAATATATTTAAATACGTGGAACTTACTTCCAAATTAATGCCTCGGAAAGCATAACTTAGGCCATTTCCGCACTAGACTGTTGTAGTGTTATTATTATACTTTCAACATCCTATGGAATAGTGAGGTTTGCAGTTTAGGGAGGGGCCGGCCGGAAATGGCCTTAGAAACTGAAGGATCCTTTGGAGGGATGCGGTGGGGTGTAGTCAATACAGTACAGGTATTCTTCCTTTTCTTTTTTTATTGTGTGAGGTGCTGGGCCCATTTAAATGACTAGATTGGAGGTCCAACACTCACCCCCTTACTTAACATCCTACGGTCACTCTGACCTTTGCAACCGTGTGGTCATCGACTATGACTGAATTCTACTTGTGGAACTAAATTTCATTTCTGGTATGAATCAAGCCAGATTCTACCAGAAGGCTGTTTTTATAAACATATAACGCACACAAGATGTTGTATAAATCTGCAGGGCCAGAAATATCTACTTCCCATGGTCCTTAATTCCCTCAACAGAGTGCCTGAGAACCCGAAAGTTTGCCCCCCTTTTTTTTAACTCTCAACAAAGTCTCCCTTTTCCGAACCCAAACACACTTTGTTGAAAGTCACTTCCGTGGAAATCTATGGGTCTTGCTTCCAACCAGAGAGAATGGGGTGCATTTCCTATTTGCCTGGCCAAGCTGCCTCTGTGCTCCCCTGTGCCCTTGCCCTCCGTAAAAGGACTGTCACCTTTAAGGACTGCGCGAGCAGCAGCGCCATGGACTCGAGTCAGCGGTGCAGACGCTGCGAGGGCCGCGGGGCCTCCAACACTCCATCTCAGATTTCTTGCGATAGATCTTTTACAAGGGAGGGAAAGATGCAAAGTAGTTAAGGGAATAACTTTTATGGAGTTCAGCCTCTGATGGTGTGGCAGCGTCCAAGCTTTGGAATTACAGTATATAAAAGGGTTAAGCACGGGAAAGCCAACCGTCCCAAAACAGTACATTTCCTTTCTTCTTTCCTTATTCCAGCGAGTCCTTGCCTATTACCAGAATAAAGACAGACTTGCCTATCCTAGTTCCGTCTTTCTATAACGTCGTAACTCATGTACCTAGTTCGCTGCTCTCGAAGAGCCTGCGCGTAAAGTATTCTTGAATTTGAACATACCCAGGACCTTAAGAACTGGAGCCCAGGTGCCGGAATTCTGAAGCAGGAAGGCTGTCACCATGAGCTTGTTGAAGCAAAAAGTACACGTCATTTTTTGAAAAAAATGACGACACCTCTCAAGAAATGGGCCGGAAATTCATATGTTAATGTGGAGATTTTGAAATTGAAGGTACTATCTAAGCATAAGGTAATGTGTTAACTGGAAGGTGGCCGGGATTGCCTCACGGTGGTACTCCAGCTTCACAGATCCGTGATGCCCAATCCTAATCGGCCTTTGGAAGTGAACGCTTCCTATTCAGCACCGACCTTGGCCCTTTTACAAGAGGTGTGTTCACCCCTTGAAAGTTCACGGAACGAGAAGCGGAAGTGGTTGCCAAAGTCCTGCTGCTAAAACCTTAGGATGGCTAAACGTGCTGGGGCTACGTTTTCGACCTTGGCAGCTCTGCCTCGTGGATTGGGGAGGGTCTTTGCCTCTTTATCTCTTTCCTTTCTTCCCTTCCAAACCCTTTCCCTATCCAATTTCGCTAGCTTCCAACTTTACTACTCCGCAGTTCATATTTCTTGCCGGAGGTCTATCACTAGCATTAATTGTCCCAATAAATTGAGATATAGTGTGCATAATGCAATGTAACAATATGGTTATATTCTACGTGTAGACTTAATTAAGCTATTTGCAGCCTGATGCTGCAAGCCAACGGGTGTGCAAGTGGATTAACAATGTACTGTTCTCGTATCCTCAGGATGGTGCATAATTACTTTACTGGCGGTACGTATCAATTTTTGATGATTGCAGAACACATGCTCACTTTACCAACAAGCTCTTTAATAACTCTCCATTGTGTTTTTAAAAACCGTTGTTTGGAAATATTTGGAAGTCTCTGCAAACAATTTTATAGCTTCTTAGCGTGCCCTTTAATGACTCCAAGCTTCATTCCCTATGTATATTTTATAAAGTGCAAAGGCTAATATGCCGTCCGCCTCTCAGACGGGGGATTTGTAGTCCCCTCCTGCCACTAAGCCCTCCACCTCCATCCTCTTTTCGGCCCTGCAGAGCCATCAATGAGACTCGGGAAAGCTGGGCTGATCCACCTCTCCGATCTGATACAAAACTATTGTTACTGCGCTCTTTTCACGCTCCTGTTCTCCGCTAGCTTCCTTCCTCGCTTTCAGTCGGAATTAAAAACTGAATGAGAGGAAGACTGGGGCGGAGGGAAGACCCTGTCTCCGTCCAAAGCATCTACTGTATCGGGTCACCTCCATTCCCAAGGCCAAAAAAATCGGCGCTGCTTTCCCCGGCGCGCCGGAGCGCGCAAGAGATTGTGGAGGTGACTCGCCCTGCGGGGATCCTTCGTCCCAGACCTAGTTTATGAAATTTACCAATTCAATTACCAAATGACAAAACTCGATTACGACACTGCAGGGGGAAGGAAGGGGATGGGTTACAGCAGTATATGCCACCTTGCTTGGAGCTGGCTTGTGGAGTGCTTGTCACAATGCGCTACCATTCCCGGCTCCGAGTGGAGACAGGCGTGGAGGTCAAACGTCTTAAATGCAGGCCCTTCAAAGGGAGAAACCTTCGAAATCCGCTAGTAGTCTGAGAAGACAACGAGATCGAACCTGAGGAACCAACGGGCTGGCTCTGCGGAAGGCTGTTTGATATGTTCTCCCATGACAGTTGTGCTTTGCAGTAACTGTTCTGTGCATTCAAGTCGTTTCCGACTTAGGCCGACTCTAAAACGACCCTATCACGGGGATTTCTGGTCACCCAGTGAGTTTCCATGTGGGTTTCTCTGTCCGAACGGGAATCGAGCCCTGGTCCCCAGGCTTGCAGTGATACCAGCGCCATTTTGAAAACGTGTTCTTGCTAAAAAGTTGAAGCACCATGGCCACAATGATGTTCCTCGTTTGGCTACTTAAATCCCATTTTTAAGTGAATAAGATGCAGGCTGTTGGCTGCCGAATTGCGCCTATGCCTTTAAGTACCGCAACCCTCTCTGTGCATTTACCAGATTGTAGAGATCTGATCCTTGCGTGCCTTCAAGTAGTTTCCAATTCATGGCAACCCTAAGGCCAATCTATCATGGGGTTTTTGGGGCTGAGAGTGTACCATTCACCTAATGTCACCCAGTGGGCTTCCATGGTCCAGAGGGTTATGGAACCCTGGTATCTCACCTCAAACCATTACAACACAGTGGTTGTTCCTTGTCACCTTGTCACAACACGGTGGTTGTTCCTTGTCATTATGCTGAAATTCCCTCTTCCGCACAGCCATTAAAGGTACAGGTGCCATCTCCAGCTCGCAGTCTGGCAGCCCTAATCTTATACCTGTCCAGTCAGAAATAAGTCTTATTGACTTAAGTGCGAGTCACTTGCATGGGTGTTGCCTTAGCAGCCTAAACGAGGTGGTCCAATGTTTATGGGAAAGAAACTTTGGCCCTTTGGATGATTAGGACTATAATTCTCTTTGCTTACCATTGTCCCTTACGTTACAAGCCCTGAGTAGGGCTGATAAGAAATGTAGGTTAAAACCTCAGAGGGCTCCAAAGTTCTCCACTCCCTCCTGGTTTCGAGGTTCTTCTAGCTAGGTACCATTGACTCAGGAGCACTTTAAAGCTTCGTTCCCCACCCTGACATGCTCCATATATGTTGAATTTAAAATCCCATGGGGAATTATAGTCCAACACCTCTGGAGGGCACCAGGTTAGAAAAAACTGCTTTCGGGTTATGGTCGTTATTCCATTTCGCCCTAGGCGGCTCCTTAGGTTCCTTGTCTTTGAGCCTTGAAGGTTAATAATCCAACTAAATTGATCTTATTTTCATCGGCAAGAGTGTATGGTGACTAACTGCAGACTTGAAGGCGAGAGAAACTCGAGTCCCTCTTCACAAGGCTCTGCTGGCCCTGATCTCTTGGGGGCTCCTCAGATCACGGGGCTGCCTGTACAGACAAAATGGACGCCGGTCCCCTATGCCTCACGGGAAAAGAATGGAGCGTCTCCTGCCCCACACTTCCCTTTACAGCGTTCCAGTGCCTGAAACAAAGAAGGGTGGTATTGCAGTTTCTCAAAAAAGATTTCAATCCTCTGCGTTGTTTCTGCTGTTTATTACTATGTATACATAAAAAACAAAACAAAAAGAGGGGTTTAGTTCCTGTACCTGAAGCAGGTGATGTTTATGTAGAGACATCTGAAATGACAGCAGGAGAGAAGACCAAATCTAATCAAGCCTAATAAACCGTGCGAGTCGAAATGTCATTAAACCTGATCAAGATGAGCCTCCGAATCGCCGAAAAGGTAAATGCCTTCATTAGGGTGATCTCTGAAGACTGTCGAATATTTCATTAATTTATAATTTATGATTGTTTGACAAATATTGAAAAGTATGTAAATATGAGCAAGATAATGTCTTTTCTGCGGGAGATGAGGAAATGACCCAAACGGTAGATGCCTGCAAGATTACACACGAGGTCCCATCTATCTGCTCTCAAACTGTGCCTTCGCCTCTCCCCGACATATTGTGCGACTGACAAGTGAAATAGTGCAGATAAACCAATGGTTTAAAACGTAATAAAGACAACAGCTATTTGCATTTTTTACATTTTATTACAAAGGTAATTTACTATGACACATTTTCGAGATGTCATCTCTGGAAAACATTGCCAAGCAATTACAGAAATGCATACAACACCGAGAAGCCTGTAAAAGTCAGATAAAAAATAATATTGTGGTTCTTGGGAGATTTTTCAGGTCATGCACTAGGGTGGGTGGCAGGAGAGAGAAGTGGAGGAAGGATGCCACGTTTGCAAAAATAACAGACAAATATGAACACAAGCAGCAGCCCGCTCCAAGCGGGAGCCCTCCACACTACAACTCCCATCATCCCCAAACAGTGAGGCTTTTGGCTCTAGTTCTACACTTCTAGAAGGACCCAGGTTAGGGAAGGTTGTCACATACACCATAAAAACAACTTGACTCCACTGAGAAGAAACGTCGGTTAAGATGGTAAATAAAAAGATCTAAAACGTTCCAGAGAATTCTGGTCAAATTTACTCATTAGGAGTTCAGCCAAGCTGGAAATGAGGAAACATAAACAAACGTTTAAACTTTTAAAATTGGGTGGGATTTTCAGGGAATGGGGCCACTAGGATCCTACTGGAACTCCGGAATCTTTTAGGAAAGTGAAATGTATTAACAGAGCGGGAAATGTTGCGTTGAAGCAGTCGAAAGAAAGTTCTGCATATTGACGATGAATCAACTGCATCGTGGGTATAGGACTATCAAACAGGCCTATGACCCTCTGAAATTGTCTATGTGTGTGTTATAAAGGACTCGATCCTATCTCCGATTATGCTGCTAATTAATAAAAGAAGTCCCTCTCCCCATTTTTACCAACACCAGCAGCAGAGGATCTCCCTTTGCATCTGTGATGCTTCCTTGCTAAGTGTTCTCCCCCAGTCCATGGTGAAGGTTCCACCACCCCCTTGTATTTAGTGAAATTTCCTCCCAAGCAACTCTTCATAGGACTGAAACCTTAGGTTGCAGAAGTTCTCCATTTTGATAAGAATTCGTGGATGAAGTTTAAAGCTTTGGTGACATCCGGACAAACAATATTCAGCAGCTGGAGCTCAGCTAGTGCCCGCCTCTTCCTGCCTCCGCTTACCCTGCATTTTTGACCTTTAGGCCGAATATACAGAGCAATCTCAGCTAGTCTATAAAAAGTTCCTTTATTACGGAATCGTGCAGCTCCTTCAGTCGTGCATGATTTAGAAGAGGGGATGAGTGGGGGAAGAATTGCTGGAAACCTCCACCCGGTCTTGTTACCTACCGGGAGCCAAGAGTGCCAAGCCCCCCTTTTCATCACACCGATTCAATCTCCCCCCGCCCCGTCCCCAGCAGAAAGCTTGTCACAATTGGAATCCGATTTATTGTGGAACAGGGAGGGAGGCAAGGTACAGGCTGCCTTGAGCCTCAGCTTTGGCCTCTAAGTGGAAAGTATCAAGTGCCTTTTCCCCCCTCGAGGCCTTATAAAAAAGGAACTCCATTGAAATTCCTCCAAGTTCGTGAGGGCTTCCTTCCAGAGAGGCGTGCCTAAGTGTTTAGCACAACCGACTCGCCATCCAAGTTTAAGCTTGCAGAGAAACACTCTGGGAAAACCTGCTTCTTTTTCTCTGGAAATGGGTCTTTCCAATAATTTGTCAGCAGGAGTTTGATTTTCTTGTGGCAAATTAAACTGAAGTTGACCCTTCTGCGCTCCCGCTTTCCGGGGTTTCCAAGACTGTTAGCTGACACGCGAATTCTAAATTCATTTGTTGGGAGCCAATCCCCGCTGGTTTAAGTGGAACCTGTTTCCCAATAAAACTGCTCAGGGAGGAGCATCTCAGGTAACCAGTTCGTAATTCAGTGCCCTTTCTCTTTGAGGGTTGCTTCACACAGTGGAGCGTACTTCAGATTAGCTAGGAAGATGTTTTTAGGTTTATCCTGAAAATGTTAACTTTCCAGCAAGACACACACGTGTGGGTAAATTGCTACACAACAAGGGAACACTCCACAAGCAGGTATGATGGGCTGGAGTTTCTCCTGGGGCACGGATGACCCACTTGTGACCTTCTCGATGCCGTTGGACTGCAATTCCCATAGGATAGGGCTGATGCGAATGGTAGACCAACAGTATTTGGAAGCCTATAGGTTGTCCGCCCTCACTTCGGGATGTGAACTTGGTGAGAAATTGCGTTTACTTTTGTGCGATACTTAAGTGGCTCTTAGAGTCAAAAGTTATACCTGTTCTCTGGGGAAGGTTACCTTGATGCTTTGTGTGCACAGAAACTAAGGCTTAGAGGGTTTTGGCTCGCAGGAAATACAGGAAACAGATGTGTGTCTCCTTTAATTGTATCGGCGGATGAAGTTGCAGATCTCCGTCCCAAGGGAAAACCTGGGAGTAACCCATTCCACGTCTTCAAATGAAACTGCGTGCCGAACGCCTTGAAGCAATTTCTTTCACTTAAACAAAAGTAGACTTATTCAAAATAAAGGCATTACAGTGGGACTATGACTTGGTGAGGTCAGTGAGAGGCACTTCCCCACCTACAGAACCAGTGTGACATAATGGTTTGAATATTGGACTACGAGTCTGGAGATAAGAGTTCAAATTTCCTTTGGGCCATTGAAACCCACTGGGTGACTTTGGGCAAGTCACACTTGCTAGGGCTCAGAGAAGGGCAATGATAAAACCGCCTCTAAACAAATCTTGCAGCGAAAACCCTGTGATAGGGTCGCCTAGGGTCTCCATAAGTCGGAAACAACTTGAAGGATCTCGATAATAAAGCTTCAGAGAGCCAGCCTTTGACTAGCAACAAGTCGGTGTGGAGCCACCCTGGCATAGTGGTCTGAGCTTCGGACTACGTACGACTCTGAGAACCAGGGTTAGAATCCACGCTCGGTCTTGGAAACCACCAAGTGATCTTGGGCAAGTCATATTCTCTCAGCCTCAGAGGAAATGAAGGGCAAACCCACTCGGAATAAATCTTGCCAAGAAAACCCTATGTTAGGTCCCCCTTAAGAGTTGGAAGAAGTCGGAAATGACTAAAAGGCACAGGGCAACAGGGGTCAGTACCTCTCCTCTGAATTCTCCTTCCCATCCGTGCTTCCCCATATTGGTCCACGTAGAGCACCAATGGACAGAGTTCAGTTTTGCAAGATGTACTGTGCAGTTGTTGCAGCAGTAGGGGAGAAGGAGGTGGAAGAGCCATACACAAAACCAGAGCCATACACAAAAACGTACAATTGGATTAAAGACGTTTGAGCCAAACAATTTGTTCTGAAGACTAAAGTGGAATAGAAATCACAGTTCTTCCTTTCCTATCCAAACACAATTTAACGCCATTTCTCTTCATTTTACAGTATCGCTCAGGATGCATGGAGAATCATTTTGTGGCCTTTGTTATGAAATAACTGGAAGTCAGTGATCCTGACAAAATCACACAGAGATCGCCCAAGAGATCCAGATCTACTTTCTCCCCCCTTAACTTATAGGATCTCTTTGTACACAAGCTCAAACACGCTTGGTTTAAGATTAAGGGTAGGGCGCTGGTGGCTGAGCAAGAGGCACTGCAGAACTTTGAGGATGGACCAATGGACGAGGATGAAGAAAAAGGCCGCCTGATTCAAGGAAAGAAGGACGTAGCAGGAGCTGAACAACTCAGCAGGACTTTCCCTTGCGCAAGTCCAAGGCGAAATCGCCCATAGCCTCCTCTGCTGTTAAACGTTTTCTCAGGCGAGCTTGCGCGAGAAAACTTCCCACTGGGCAGTCCCTCCCTCCGTCAACAGAGTTCAAGTTTGTCCCTTCGTAAGGAGGGGCCGTTTTGGCCGCTGCAGCGTGTCGGCTCCGCCGGGCCGACCAATCGCTTGGTAACAAATGACTCCCGTAAAAGGAGCGCATTGTCTTTTGCGCGCAACCCAAACCTCGGCGTGGTCCCGGCTCCTTTCTGAACTACCAGTGTTTTGAAGACTTATAGTATATGCAAAAACAAACTTTCCTGCGGTGGCTCTTTAAAAAAAAAATCCGTCATGCTTTCCTTTTGCAAATAGCCCGATGATTTTACAAAGGAAAGGAGGGGAGGGCGAGAAAACACCCCGATATGATAAATCGGGTGGCAAAGTTAATGGCTGGAGGGCGCGTTTGCCAATTCATAATCATTTATTCTTGGTGATGTATGACCCTTACTCTTAAATCTCAAAAGCTTCTATTTGAAGGTGTAAATAGCTTTTCTCCCCCTTCGCAGTAAACCTTCCTGCATTAGGAGTGATTGATCTCCTGTACAATTCGTCCCAGAGTGCTATTTTAGAAGGGGAACACTGGCTTTTGGAGATTAACTGGGGAGTCTGTTACATATTAATGAAGCTCGCCGATATACTAACGTTTTGGTAATTTAGTTATTTGTGTCTAGCGGTCTCGCCGTTATTTTCTCTTAGACCCCCGCGGTTGTTATACATCGAATTAAAAAGTGCCCTTTTCGCGTCATTTTCGCCCCCTCCCTTCCAGTGGCAACTAAACGCCATTTAATGGGAAAAACAAATGTTGACATGCCTCTTTGAAGGAAGGGTATTTCTTGGCAAGACATCAAAGTGTTTTAAACGGTATTGGCGGGGGCGGGAAGCGGGGGTGGGCGAGATCTTCGTTTGCTATTAGTCCCAGCCTACGGTAATGTCAGAAAACAGCCGCTTGGCGTTCATAGAGGGAATCCAGTCTCCCTTCAGGGTGGAGGAAGGCGTGTGTGACGATGGGGGAGGAGAGAGAAGCTAGTTTGAGGCTGGGCAAGGTGGGAGACCATTGGTAATAAATAGACCCGAATTTACTCGAGGGCTCGAGCCAATTTAGGTCATTCCAATCCAAAAGTAGGCTGATATTTTTGTAGTAAACGTGTATCCCCCGTTCCCCCAAAGACTCATAGCAAAGAACAACAATGTATTGAACACATATGCCATGCAATTGGCGCATGCCAGAAACAAGAAACACAGATCCCTGGAGTGGAAGGCCAAGTGTCCTGTTTCCTTATTATTACCAAGACTCAAAGAAGTACAGTGGGCCAGATCTACCTAGCACAGTTACCTTCCAACGATTTCCATCTTCATGAAATCTACTATGCCTCAAGTCCCTTTCCACTGAAGTCAGTGAGGCTAGAAGACGTTTAGGGATGCTTGGCCGGGCTCCCTCGTGTCTGTGCCTTCAGGTCTTCAGCTTATGGAGACCTTATGCATTTCATAGGGTTTTTAAGGCAAGGAATGATTCACAGGTGGTTTTGTCAGTTCCTTCCTCTGAAATATAGCCTACAGCATCTGGTCGTTTCCCATCCAAGTACTAACCAGGGCTGACCCTGCTTAGCTTTCAAGATCAGCCAGGATCTGGTGCCTTGAGGGTAATTAGGTCTCCCTGCTCATCAGATAATCAAGAAAAAATGTCAATGTCTCCCATGGGACATCGTTCTTGTGTGCCTTCAGGTCCTTTCGCACTTAATGGCAACTCTAAAGCGAATTTATCACGGGATTTTTCTTGGCAAGATTTGTTCAGCAGGCATTTGTCTTTCCCATCCTCTGAGGCTGAGAGAGTGTAGCTTGCCCAAGGTCACCCAGTGGGTTTCCATGGCTGAGAGAGGAATCGAACCCTGGTCTCCAGAATCGTCGTCCAGCACTCAAACCACTACATCACTCTGACTTCCTATGGAACGTTAAAGTGTTTAATATATTTATTTGTAAAATATAGGTGTTTCAGGAGCATTTATTCTGGCACAGTTTTGTATCTCGGATTAGATACATTTATATCTAGTATGTAGGTATATTTCCAGGGGAATAGTTTATCCCAGATGAAAGAAATATATATGTGGATGAGAACTGTCTCCTCCTACCTACACTGTTTACACTATTGAAAACACCTTACTCCTCAACCACTTAGGTGGAAGTGAGTCCCCTGAAATCAGTAAAGTGTAGACTTCCTTCACACATTCTTCTTGCGTTAAAAGAGTGATGTGTGAATGCGTAGGATAGGTACGCTTTGTTTGAAAAGGGATATTACTGGCACTAAGTCCCCTCTGGATATCTACTGGCGACACAACCGGTTGTGTCTGTTGTGCTGTCTGTAAAATGGCTTTTAGTTGGGAGGCAGTATGTAGGGATATATAGTAAGAAAACTATAAACCCCCCTCCCCCAAAAAGACTCAGCAGGAAGCACCAGGACCTCCCCATTAGAGAGGAGCCACGCTTCAGGAGAAAAAGCTTGTTATTGGAACCTTTGTTGTTCATTGTTGTGTGCCTTCAAAGAGTTTCTGACTCAAGAAGACCCGAAGGCAAGATTTGTTCAGAGGTGGTTTACTTTTTGTTGGGGAAATTCCAGCATTCTCTCTCTACCCCCATCTTCTTGTTAGAACAAGCGGGCAATATTCAGATAGGGCTCCCTTTGTCTCCTGCATGCCAGGTCTCCTCCATTTGGATTTTCTGTCTTTTATTGCATGATCATAAATACCTTTGGTTCTCAGGTGATCAGACCATGTGACCCAGGACTGTGCTTGGGTCATCGGTCTTATAAAAGTTAAGATCCCTCCTTGCTCCCTCTCTCTGATCTTCTCTTTGTTCCCATGGCTGCTTTCTCTGAACTCTTCGCATGCTTCAAGTCCCATTGAGAAGGATGGTGAGTTAAAGCCGAAGATTCTCCTATTCACTAATTAGACAGGTAGCAGGCTCCCAATGCAGATGTAAATGAAGAAGCCATTAGTAAAGTCTTTTAAGTCTTTTATCCAAAGCTACCTGTGTTTGTGTTTACTACATCAGCCAGTCTGAAGCCACAAATCATTAGACAAGCTTTTAAACGTTTCTCTGTGTAACTCTGCTAAATGAAGGCTGAACCCTAACAGTTTTAGTCTCATTTCCTACAAATTTGGGTTATCAGGACCCAGGATAAAAGTCCTTTGTTTGATCACCACGTGGCACACGGCCGCGGAGACTGACCGCTTCAACAATAGAAGTTTAAAAAGAGAAGATGGTTTCAGCTCCTCCAAACCAATTTCTTACTACTGAAAAGTTAAATGGTAGCAATTACTGAAATTGGTCTTGGAATATGCAAATGCAATTAACTACAATGAGACTATTTAAAGTTGTGAAAGGACAGCGTCCCATAGAGGGTGTCGCACAACAACCGAAATTTGACGAAGATGATGATAAAGCGACAGCTCACATTTGCCTAGCTATAGATTCAAGCATTATTTACCATATCAGAGATCTGAAAAGTGCTAAAGAAATATGAGAAAAACTGAAGAAATTATTTGATTCTCCCAGTATTGCAAAACAAAGTGGTATTATAATAAGACTTACAAATACAAAACTGTCCAATCCTCGATTTTTGAATGAGCATATTAACACATTCATGACTATGCTATCTGATTTCAACGTTCTGGGGAAAATCTTCCAGAATCTGTGAGACTTGGACTATTTTTGGGTAGTCTGCATGAATTTTATGGACCAATAATTGATGTTCTACAAATTAAGGGAGATGTGAATTTAGAAACTGCTGTTGCTGAAGTTATAGAATATCAAAATAGGAAAAATTTGATGAATTGTAAATTTGGAGCAAAATCATCTGCTGGCACAGCGTTGGCTCACCTCGCTGAGGAGAACTTGCATATCAAAGAGTTTTCTTCACCGAGGACAAATGGCAACCAAATTAACAAACCAAAGTCTAAGGGGCACCAACAACAGAAACCTAAAGATAAAGGTGTTTTTAACTCCATGAAGAAATCTTCTACAAATTTTAATGTTGGTCTAATTAATGAATGGTTATTTCAATCTACTGAAAATCAAAATCACAATGTGATTGTTATTGATAGTGGTGCTTCTAGTCATTATTTTAATCACAGAAAATTGTTTGTGGATCTTGATACAAGCATAAATTTTCCTGTTTACCTTGCTAATGGGCAATCGGTGCTTGCAAAAGGGAAAGGCACAGTCCTTTTGCAAACAAATCTTGGCCCCAACAGGATAGAAACTTTAAGAATTCCTGATGTCTATTATGTGCCAGATTTAAAAGCATCTCTTTATACTGCCAGAACCACTACAGCAAGGGGAAACGGAGTCATTTTCAAAAAGGAGTCCTGCTTTGGTCTTCATGACAAAGATTTAATTTTTCAAGGAATCCTAAAGGGTGACTGTTACCAAATGCAAATTTTGGATTCATATGCAAATAGTGTAATCCAATGCACTCACAAAGATTGTTTGAACTTATGGCATCACAGATTTGGCCACAGAAATGTAGAGTGCATTAAGAGATTGCCTAATCAAGAACTTGCTAGGGACTTTAACTTCAAACCATGCTCTAACAATGAGAGATGCATAAAATGCTTACAGGCAAAAGCTGTCAGAATTTCACATCTGCCAGTTACTGAGAGACTATCCACCAAACCATTGGACCTTTTATATACTCATCTTTGTGGTCCATTCAGCCATAAGTCTGCAGGCGGAAATTCTTACTTTATGACTATTGTTGATGATTTCAGCAGATATACATACACTTACCTTCTCAAAGAGAAAAGTCAAGCTTTTGAAAAATTCAAGGAATACTTTAATCTTGTCTCCAATAAATTTGTCTACAACCTAAAAGCCTACGCTCTGACAATGGCAGTGAATTTGTTAATGCAGAGTTTGATGAGTTTTTAAAGGAACATGGCATTGAGCATCAAACTACACAAGTTTACACTCCAGAACAGAATGAAGTGGCAGAACAAACGTACAGAAGTCTCAGAGAGATGGCAGTCACAATGATTTTAGAGGCTAACATGCCTAAACGCTATTGGTCTGAAGCTGTTATGACTGCCACATATTTGTGCAACCGTCTGCCAACCAAATCCAGAGATGTAACCCTATTTCAGTTATGGAATGGAACTAGCCCAAATTGAATCATCTCAAAGTCTTTGGAAGTAAAGCATATACCTACATTCCCAAGCAGAAAAGAGACAAACTTGACTGTAGAAGTGAAGAGGGAATTTTTGTTGGTTATGCTAGAAATGGTTATCGAATTCTGAATCCAGATGGGCGTACAATAAAAGTAACAAGTGCTGTTTATGTTGATGAAAGACCACAGCCCAAATCTAATCCAAACCAAGATGTCTATCCAGATTTGTTTGCAGTGGAAGGAGACTCCCACCAGCAACCAGAGTATGTGACACTCTACCATCCTCCAGATGTCTTGCATCCAGAAGGGGCTACAGATGTGGTGAACCAGCCAGCAGACGAGGAACCGGATGGCACTCAAGGAGCAGAGCCAAGTATCCAAATCCAGGTAAGAAGATCTGAACGCAGCAACAGAGGAGTGCCACCTGACAGATTCTCTTATCTAGCCACAGAGGAGAAGATTCTACAACCCTCTGACCGGCAAAAGATCAAGGGACTACCAAAGTCAGATTCTCAGAAGTGGGTGGAAGCTGCTGTTGAGGAGATGCAATCTTTATATAAAAATAAAACATGGACTTTGTCAGAATTGCCAAAAGGAAAAAGGGCAATTGGTTGTAAATGGGTTTTTACCACAAAGCAAGATGCAGAAGGGGAAATTCAGAGGTACAAAGCTAGGCTTGTGGCAAAGGGAGATGCACAACAATTTGGTGAAGATTACAACGAAATTTTTGCCCCAGTAGCCACACACACAACCGCCAGAACTCTCCTAGCTGTTGCAGTCTCTAAGAAAATGCATGTTCAACATCTTGATGTTAAAACAGCTTTTCTTTATGGACAATTAGATGAGGAACTGTACATGGAACAGCCTCCTGGATTTCAAGTTCCTGGGAAAGAGCATCTTGTATGAAAATTGAACAAGAGCATTTTCGGCTTGAAACACGTTGCCAGAGCATGGAGTGAGAAGCTAAACCAGCTTCTTGTCAAAGAAGGCTTCACTCCAGGCACTGTTGACAAGTGTGTTTACAAAAGATTCAGAAACAATAAATGGACTTATATCACATGTTATGTTGATGATTTGATCCTGTGCAGTCAAGATAAAGCAGATAGTGAAGAGATAGTCAACAATCTCAAGAAAGAGATAGATATCAAGAATTTGGGAGACATCTCACACTATCTTGGAGTACAAATAGAAAGAAGCAGAGATGGAAGCTTCTATCTTAACCAGAAACAGAAGATAATATATCTTCTGGACTGCCTTGGATTAAAACAGTGGTTCTCAACCTGTGGGTCCCCAGATGTTTGTGGACTTCAGCTCCCAGAAGCCCCAGCCACTATGGTCAATGCTCAGGGCTTCTGGGAGCTGAAGTCCAAAAACATCTGGGGACCCACAGGTTGAGAACCACTGGATTAAAGGATGCCAATATTGTGGCAAACCCAATGGAAGTGGGTTTCTTAAAGAACACTGAGAAATGTGAACCTTTGAAAAATGGAGAAAAGTATAGGACTGCAGTTGGAAAGCTACTATACATAGCTAATTTCACCAGACCTGATATTGCAAATGCTGTTGGTATCTTATGCAGAATGGTTAACTCTCCTACTGAAAAAGATCTCATTGCAGTAAAAAGAGTTGCCAGATATTTGAAAGGAACTGAAGACTACAAGCTGATGTTGCCAGCCTGTGACCAACCGCGACTGGTTGCCTATGCAGATGCGGACTGGGCTGTAGATCTGGCAGACAGAAAATCAACCAGCGGAAACCTGATCTTTTATGGCGGAGGAGCCATAAGCTGGTCAAGTAAGAAGCAATCCACCATTGCAGATTCTTCCACAGGTGCTGAGTGTGTTTCTGCAAAAGCAGTATGTGATGAAATAAAGTTACTGCATAATTTACTTCTGGATTTAGGCATAACAGAGCCCAAGCCAACCATTTTGATGCAAGATAACCAAAGCTGCATCAAGATTTCTGAAAGTGAGAAGCCACTCAAGAAGAACATTGACATTGCTTTCCATAAGGTGCAAGAGATGTGTCGCAATGGACTTGTTCAGCTAGAATACTGCAATACAGAAATGATGCTTGCTGCTATTCTTACCAAGCAGTAAAGAGACCAATTCCAGAGACTACGAGAAGGCATGAAGATCCTCGATGTGGGTCCAAGAGAATGAGAAGGGGACTGTTGGGGAAATTCCAGCATTCTCTCTCTACCCCCATCTTCTTGTTAGAACAACTGGGCAATAGTCATATAGGGCTCCCTTTGTCTCCTGCATGCCAGATCGCTTCCATTTGGTTTTTCTGTCTTTTATTGCATGATCATAAATACCTTTGGTTCTCAGGTGATCAGATCATGTGACCCAGGACTGTGCTTGTAACATCGGTCTTATAAAAGTTAAGACCCCTCCTTGTTCTCTCTCTCTGATCTCTCTTTGTTCTCATGGCTGCTTTCTCTGAACTCTTCGCATGCTTCAAGTCCCATTGAGAAGGATGGTGAGTTAAAGCCGAAGATTCTCCTATTCACTAATTAGACAGGTAGCAGGCTCCCAATGCAGATGTAAATGAAGAAGCCATTAGTAAAGTCTTTTAAGTCTTTTATCCAAAGCTACCTGTGTTTATGTTTATTACATCAGCCAGTCTGAAGCCACAAGTCATTAGACAAGCTTTTAAACGTTTCTCTGTGTAACTCTGCTAAATGAAGGCTAAATCCTAACAGTTTTAGTCTCATTTCCTACACTTTTGCCTTGGTCTGAAGACCAGTGTGACTTTTGACTGAAGATGAGGTCGGCTTTTGGTTTCCTGGGCATGCAGGGATACCACTCCTGGTCTCCTAGAGTACTTGTCCAACACTCAAACCATTACCCCAAGACCTCAGCCTAACGCAAATTTCTCCCCAGACTGGACGACTGGTAAGTAGGAGACTGCAAGGCCATCAAAGGTCTCCCTCTCTTAGAGACTAACTCCAGTCTCTCACCTTTTAAAAAAGAACAAATTTTTTTAAAAATTATGAGGAGGTGAGCGATCTTCTCCCACTACATCAGGACGCCCTGAGAAAACTGACGGCGAATTGAGGCCCCATGTCCTACTGGCCCATTCATTGGCAAACGAGATACTTCCTATATGAAGGGCCTAGATATTTCCGTGGCTATTTCTTTGGGGGAATTCTTGCCAGGAAGGTTTCAAAGAATTCTTTTTCGGAGGGAAAGCCCATCTAGAAATAGATGATGCATATTCACCTCCATCTGTTATTAACTGTGCTTCCTAGAGCCTAGAGACCTCTTGACTACTATTTTGGTTTGGTTTAATCCCACAAGAGTTCAACCTTCAGAGCATAATCGTGCCCTTGCTTACTCGGGGGTAAATCCCCCTGAGTTCGGTGGAGTTTACTACGCAGCCTACTAAGCAGTTCCTGGTTGCAGCCTCTAAAAAAGAGGGGGCGGCTTTTCGTGATATTTCTTTTTCTTTTTTAACTGCTATATTTAGTCCTAGAATTTCGTTTGGTTTTTGTTTCCTTTGCTTTGTTTTCTTGGTCCTGGACTCTTTTAGTGTTCCTCTCCCATTCTTTGCGTTGTTAAATGGCAGTTGCATCCCCGCTTCGGGAATCGATTTGATTGAAACACGCGCTTAAAACAAACTCACCAGCAAAACAAACAAATGAGTACGTTAAGTGTGGAGCTGCCGGTTCATACACACAAATGCCGATAAGCCTACCAGTTGTCTTAGGCGTCACTTCTCCTTCGAAAAAAGAAGCCGGGCGAAACCGACCCCATTGAATTGAATAAGCTGCACCGTGGCTACCGCATTAGGCGGAAGTCGTCGAGCCGGCTTTCAAGGAGGCCAACGAGTGCCATTGAATCCGAGGAGGTTTACTTGCAAGCAAACGTGAGGAGGACTATACTGCTTTAATATTTGTGCTATTAAATAAGCTTCATACGGTGCAGTCCTAGGTATGTCTCTACTCAGAAGGAAGGCCCATTGATTTCAGTATGGAGTTGTTGCCAGGTAAGGGGGTGTGGGGATTACAGCCTTTGCGTTACGCAAAATATTGACAAAATATTTTAAAATTAACCTCGCACACCTTATGTGTCCCTGCTGCTTATGATTTGGCTCCTTTTTTTGGGAGACACCCAGCATGTGGCTCTTGTGCGCCTGCGCGCCCCTCTCTCTCTCTCTCTCTCTCTCTCTCTGTAGTCTGGCTATAAATACACCATAAATATTCAAGTCCTCCGATTCTAGCACTTCCTTAAGAGCAAATTTTATCACTCCCCGTTTGATTTGATATCCAGTCTTTTCTCCTTCTTCTGCCTGATAATGTTGATAATGTCTTTTGTGATTGTGAAGCAAGTGAGAGAAACAGCTTCCTAGCAGAACAAAACCCAAGTTGACCCGGTGTGGGGGGAGGACCACTGGGCATTTTTTAAAAAGTTGGGAATTTACAAATATCTACCTAAATTGAATGCTCCAGTGATTCAAATCTATTTCCTGGATTAAGCAAGTCAGATTTTTTTATTAGTTTATGAGTGGGAGAGATTTTTTTCTTTCTTTTTCGGGGTGGTCATTGTCTTCTTCTTTTTTTTTAATAAATATGTGGTTTGGAAACTTTTTTTCGTCCTATTTATAGAGAAAGAGAGAGTTCAAAACGACCTTCAATGAGAGAGAGAGAGAAGAGTACAAATTAGGAGCCATTTTCCCTGATCAAAGGGGAGCAAGAGAAAGCGAGTCCGGGCATTCAGCGAGCTTGACTTATTCAGACAACTTCTTTGGAGAGCAGGGCCAACAAGCGTGTCTTCAATTGAAAGGCGCCTCTATTCAGCATGCAGGTGCGAAGTAGTGTGGCGCATCGGCCCACATTATGTGGAGGTTGTTGGGAGATTAGTGCTCGGCCTTAATAACTAAAGAGCTTGATTTACATTGGAAGGAAGAAGAGAGGAAGGGAGGGGACGGGGTCGAGAGCGAGAAGCTCAGACTCCTCACCCGTGAAAGCAAAATCACTGAACGCGTGATCGTTTGGAGTGCGCCTGATATCCTAATACTTGCCATTGTTCTGCGGCGGCGTAAGAAAAAGAAGTCCCAGAGCAGCCCGAATTGATTCATTTGCAGCTACAGAACTCTGCTCCAATCGCTGAAGGCTGGGTGGAGGAGGGAGATGGATCTGGGGCGAGAAATGAAAGAAGAACAATTTGAGGGAGGAGGGAGGGACAGAAAGATTTCCTATTGGAATAAAGAGCGCCCCCCCACTTCTATTTGCATACAGTACACCGAAGTCCAGACGGCCTCCACACACAGACGCCCACCCCTCCTCCGTCAGATTCCTTCCAGCCATTAAAGACAAACGCCGTCTTTCTTCTTTACGAGACAATTACAATTAGTGACCATAAGCTGGCATTCAGACTGGGGGTGGGGAGCGCGAGAGGAGGAGAGAATTAGACCTATACCTATATTGACCTAAAGGGCACGTGGGACTTCTTCCACGCGCATGCGCGCACCCGGAAGAAGCATAAGGTTGGACTTAAAGGGAGGGGTAGACAAGCAGCGAGTAGAATTATGGCGTCGTTTGAGAGGAGGAATCCAAACGTTACAGAAGCCCGTGGGGAAGGTAAATGAAACTTGGATAAATCTAAGTGTGAAGAAGGGGAACACAAAACAAAACCTGCTACTGGCAGCCAAACTCACGAACAGAAAAATTTGGGATTTAATCCCTTTGACAGGTTGATTCTATAACAGTGCCACTGATTTCAATGGAAATGACTATTAAGTAGATTCACATTTTTAAGATGGATTTAGGTTCCAATCCCAAGACCAACAGAGAAGCCAACGAGGGTTTCTGTACTGAACTAGGACTCTAGAAGAACAAAGTCCTGCTCAGTCACGGAGAACCACTGGGTGATCTCGGACAAATCACATTTTTCTCAGCCTGCGAGAATTTCCTCTGACTAAAGCCATTTCCGCACTAGACTGTTATAGCGCTATTATTCCATTTTCAACATCCTATGGAATCCTGGAGTTTGCAGTTAGAGAGGGGCATTTAGAATTCTCAACCAGAGAGCTCTTTGGCCCCTCCCTAAACTGCAAACCACAGGATTGCATAGGATATTGAAAGTGGAATAATAGCACTATAACAGTCTAGTGCGGAAATGGCCTATATCTTGTCAAGAAACCTCTGTGATAAATTTGCCTTAAGGTCCAGTTGAAGGTACATAACAACAACATCAACCAAGCGCAATGGAGCCGATTCCTGAATAAACACATTAGGGAACTTAATTCCCAATAGGTAAGATGAGGACTGGGTTGTAACGGTAATTGGGTTTGCCGCATTAAGTAGTTACACAGCAGTGTTAAGGCTTTCATTTCCGTTCCAGATGTTCATATAAATCAGGAGTGGTCAGCAGAAGGTCAGGCTTGGAAAGTCACGTAGATGGATGAAGTGCTACAGTGCATGTCCCGAGCATCACCTGGAATAAGGAAGGGGACTGGGGGAATCTGATCTTTAGTCACTTTTCCTTGAAAACACAAGCAGCGCTAGGTCTGGTCATGTCCAAGTTGAGGTAGACCTAGTGAGGATCCTGAATCTAGTGGAAGAAAACTAGAGTATAAGTGGGGCAAAACAGATTCAAGAAAAGTTTCACGGTGGGCTGTTGTCCTGCATAGTAAAACTACCCTGTAGTTTTATCTCATTTTACAACAACGGGGTGGGGGGCGGCGAAGAATTTTTTTTTTCTAAGCAAACTCGGTTTGTTCCCTGGTATTCCGTGTGGAGAAGAACCATATTAAACAAGGCCAGATAAATGCTTGCCAGTGCGTAAAAATCTCCTTCTAAGTCCTGTTCGTTCGCTGACTACATTTCAATCCATCTTTCCTTCAAGGCACACATGGTTCCCCTTCTGCCTTCCTTGCCCTCCCAACAGGTATGTGATGTAGGCCAGGCTGAGAGTAAGTAACCCAAGTTCACCCATTGCAGTTCGTGCTGGTGGGGGGAATGATGGCAGGGGAGGTGGGTTTGACCCCCGGCCTTCTGAGCTAACTGCTCCACCACACTGAGTTCTTGTTGCTGCTGTTGTGTGCCTCCAAGCCGTTCCGGACTTATGGCGGCCCTATCATGGGTCATTCTGGCAAGATTGATTTAGAAGGGTTTTGTCTTTGTCTTCCTGAGAGAATATGGCTTGCCCAAGGTCACCAACTGGGTTTCCATGGTGGAACGGGGATTCAAACCTTGGTCTCTAGAGCTGTAGTCCAATGTTCAAACCACTGTACTCTGACTCCACACTGATTTGTTGCAAACTTGCTCATACTTAACTAGAGTGCGAATTTTGCTTTGAGCTGATGGGACCAGAATCACCCTGGTGATGAATGTGTTTGGTTATATCTGGACTTCCAGCTATAGTTCCAAAAGGACTCACGAGTAAGTAGGACTGCAGTCCACATGGGTTTGCATCCTATTCATTCAGCTTCAGGAAGAATCGAATAAAACTAATTTTAGAAGAGATTTCAGAGGCAGTTAAATGAATCTAAATTAACTTCATAATTTGAACGTCAGAAACATTTCCTCCACGCCATTTCCCTCTTCCCCCATCATCTTTGCAATGTCTTATGCCAGGATTACCCACACAAAACTCTTTTTAAAAAGACAAATGATTAATGTCTGTGGCCATCACTTATACACACGCTGGCCACCCATTTGGGAACATTGAGGGAGGAAGTAATTTCTTATAAACTACCTATCCATTATAATGGAAATATCTACAGCTTCTTTCAACCCTTTTGCGGGTCCCCCCGCGCCCCGCCCTCCAATTTAAAGTAAGAATCTTAAGGACATTTCCATAAGTTCTCCACGAGTATAAAAGCCATATAATAGGAACAAGGTGAGAAAGCTGTTCAGCCTTGTTTCACCAAGAAAAGGTCGTAAGTCAGGCGATTGGTGTCTGACCTGTCAGGAGAAGGTATAAAGGCTTCATTCATGCAGTCGCTCACAATTTTCTCAGCTCTCACAAAAGTGTTTTTATTATTCTGTTTTCTTACCTCGTCCCTTAATTAAAAAGCTGAATGATTAGAATAGCACCTGCATTATGTCTGGACTATGGGCTGCATACTAATTCAAGAGGCTTTACATCTCGTAATTATAACATAAAATCAGAGACTGAATAAAACAGAAGGACTAAAGCCCCGGCTAATCCCCTTTAAAAGAGTCTGGTGAAATAATTCAGGACGCTTTCCGGAAGTTGGATTACCGACCCTTTTTTAAACTTTAAACAATGAAATGATATTTCACACTTAAAGGAGCGTCTGAAATTTTTACAACTGTTCTAACCCACCCCCCCTCCCTTAGGCTGGCCCTTTTCCTTGTCATGGAAAAAAGAAAGAAAGAAAGAAAGAAAGAAAGAAAGAAAGAAAGAAAGAAAGAACTGATATCATCTTTCTCAACAAATTATTGCTCCTTCCCCACCCCCATTTTATCTCTATATCCTATGTATGTATATGTGTGTGTATACACATATACACCTATGTTTTGGACACACATCATATCCAAGTGTAAGAAAAATACAATTACTTGTGCTAGAAATCGGAGAGCTTAATACATTAATGAGGATGTCTTCTTTTTAATAAAGCAGCTTGAAGAAATTGTTACAGATTTACTGAACATATATCATGTTCAAGACATCAACAAAGAAAAACATGGTGAAGAGTTCCACAGCAGCTTTGAATGCTTCTCTACGTGTATAACTGAGGTCAAGAAAACAACCTTTTTAGTCTAGGGTAGTTCAATTAACATTTATGCGATCTGTGGGCTGTATACTGAGTTTTACTACGCAGTACTTTCGACAAAAGCATTAAAGTGGCTCCTTTGAAGGAATAGTCTTTTAAGACTATATGAAAATTCTAGCCACTACGCAGTGACCCCAAAGTATCTAGATTTATACCTACTGATTTTCACAGAAGGCGAGTGAATCGGGGAAATCCCATCTTTAACTGGCTTGTGGATTGCGATTCTCTGCATTGCAAAAGTGGTCTTTGGTTGCTTCGTCAAAGGGCTAAAGTAAAGAACATTGTTGTTGCTGAGAGCCTTCAAGTCGTTTCCGACTTACGGACATCTTAAGGTAATCTTATCACGGGGTTTTCTGGGGTTGAGGGTGTGTGAGGTGCCCAAAGTGCCCAATGGGTTTCCATGGGCGAGGAGGGAATCGAACCCTGGTCTCTTCAGCCGTAATCGAACACTCAAACCCCTTAAACCACACTGGCTCTCAATAAAGAACATTCCCACCATTTAACAGATGCTTTGAAGATCTCAATCCTCCATATGTTTACTCAGAAGTAAATCTGCCCATGACCAACATATTTATTCCTAAGCAAGTACATTTAGGACTGTACCCATAATGCGTATATCTACCACTTTTTAAAAAATTAAAATTGTTTCTTAAAATCTGGGACTCGGAGAACGAAGTATTGCTTGATTATTGACGAAGTCCGAATAATGTTATGGCAGGCTAGTTATGTTTTGTTATGTTTCGCCACTTTAAAGGAAATTAACTTGGCTATTTGAAACAAAGGCGTTGAAGAAATAACCTGGAGAGCGTCCGCCAAAGAGCTGTTACCTTTTGCAGCATGGCTGTGGTTTATTTCCTGCTTTGAAAAGGAAAGTTTTGCCTCTTGATAAATAATAGCAGGTTTGAAAAAGCAAACGAACCCTCTTTAAGCTACACTTTGAATGCTTCTAGTGTAAGAATCATGCGAGGGTTTAACCAAGGTCCAAAGGTTAATTTACAGACGAAGGAACTGTAGACTTTTCATGAGCTTTGGGTAAAAATAAGAAATTCCTAACCGCTGCCTTTATGTTAGTCTTACCATTTTCTTTAAAAACTGGACATAATATTATACCTGTATAACAGAGTTTTACTTGACCCTAGTTTAAGCCTTAGGTGCGGGTAGAAAAGCACACAAAAGCGACTGTTGCACATTGTTGTCCTTGTGAATAAACAACCAATGTATGGGGGACTTTAAAACGCTAACTTAAAAAAAACAACTGAAGGAATCTATCCGCTGTGTTCAAATGGCACAATCTGAGTCTTCATTCGGAATTCATCTGTTTAGGTATACCTTTTGGTTAAGGAGATGTCCGAGGCCGAAGAGAGAAATGTATTTTAAGTGTGTGTAAGTTGTGGGTGAAGGTACAGGGGAGATGAAGGATACAGTTTTAAATTTGGGGAACAAAATTCAAGCAGGCAACCTAAAACAACACGAGGCTGGGCAAGAAACCATAGGGCTCAGATAACGTGAAGTGATGAAATTATTAGCATGTTTGACCTCTGTGCGCTTGTCTGTGTGCGAGAGAGCTGAGAGAGAGAAGGGGGAGAGCTGGACTAAAATATTTTAAACATCCTTTTCATTTGGTTATGATTAGTTTCTCACTCTTCTTTGGTAGAGACTACGGACTGGATCCAGGCCAGACTTACTCATGTTTAAAAGTATAGACCTAGACTTATGTTAAATCCTACCACTAGGACAAATGCCCTGTATATCAATAGGTCTTTTCGAAATATAAGTCTGAAACAGGCCCCATGATGATCATGATGATCTAAACACAGTTACTGGTTTCAACTACAACAGGCACATTGCATTAATAGGAATTTGGTATCTCAGCCCTTACTATATCAGCTCCGTTGACTGGATGGGTCTCCTCTAGATGAGACTAACAATTTGATTTAGGCCGATATTTATAATGACAAAAAGGCTAGAGCAAGCTGTTTGGGTGTAGGATTTCCACGATGTTACTTCCTTTATATCAGGTCAAAAAATACCAGTAATGTACGTCTGTCACTTCTCTAGATTCTCCCGTTTTGAGCGCATTGAAAACCAGGTCTTGTTCGTAGTCTATAACTCATTAGGACTTCATAGCCCACAACTCTTTAGAAAGACAATGATAGAAAATAAGTGACAGGACAATGCTAGGCGAATCCCTCCGTGTTCAGGATAGCTCCTCCCTAGTCAAGCTCCTTAGGATTGGAGCCCAAACCTGTATGCACGCTCTTAAAAGACAGTGTCGGTGAATCGCCTGAAGTGGTAGGGAATTAAAAGCTACCTGTTCTCTTGGATTTAACACAAGGACGCTAAACAAGTTGAATCCATTGCCATGCGTTTCCATCTGGTGTAAAACTCCTCACAATGAATGGGAGTTAGCCAAGAAGGAGATGGGGGGTGTGAGGGCCTTCCCTCTTCATTCCTAGGAGTTGCAACCCATACATTCCTTGCTCTGGAAGATTTTAATTCAGTTCAGATGTCGTTTATTATCATGTGCCTTCAAGTCGACTCAGAATTATGGTGACCTTTTCGTAGGATTTTCTGGGCAAGATTTATTCAGAGGTGATTTTTGTTGAGGAATTTTGCCATCGACTTCTTCTAAGGCTGAGCGAATGTGACTTGCCCAAAGTCACCCAGTGGATTTCCATGGGGGAGAGAGGATTCGAACCCTGCTCTCCCAGAGTCCTAGTCCAACATTAGATCTGCTACACCATATTGTTTCTTCATTTCAGTGAACCCTACGACATCTGCCTGTGAGTAAATGTCTGTCTGGTCTGTATTCCCCATGTCCATTTTTCCCAAGGGACGCAGCACACATAAAACTAACCTATCCGTGGAAGGAAAGCATCCAGCCTTTAAAAGCAATGTGCTGTGGTGGCAGACTTTCATCCTCCAGAATTTCGTGGTCCTGTCATAAACAGAAAGTGGCAATGTCTCTCCAGGAACAAGCCTAGGATTTGAGGGCTACCTTATTATCTGTGTCTCTTGACACAACACTTGAGTCTAACCTTCTCCTTGCAAGAAACGTGGAACAAGGGGCGGAATCACTACCCCCGAGGTCAGATCTTTCAAGAGACAAGCGCGGGCTCTTCCTTTTGATGGGCATTCAGTGAAAGGAAGTGCAAAGACCCCGAAAGTCCTTTCTTCGGTTGTTCGCCTCTTTCCCTCCACTCAGCCCCTAGCCCCCACCATAATGGGCCTGGGCGGAAACGGGGCTCGGCTGTCCTGATTCATATTTTCTAATCTTCATTTCCTAAAGATACAAATGGCCTTTTGTGAAATGAATGGACTCTAATGAATGCGTTCGCACAATGCCGGGGCTTGCATGGAGGAATCGATGCTAGAAAGCAACAGGGGAGGAAACCCTCCAAGATGGGGTTTTTCAGCACTGGAGGAAAGAAAAAGGCAGCAGCATCCATAGAAAGGCCGGCGAGAGAATTTCCTCCCGGGTTCTGTGAGGAACCTTCCTTGCTGACTACAGTCGGATGAAGCAATCGTTGCGCCGCACTGTCATTAGGAGTGGTTGACTTTGGCTGGTCTGCACCCTGCCTGCATCCCCCCCCCTCTCCCTGGATCGCTGTCTTTTCCCAAGTCTGCCTTCTGTGGTTCTGCTCCCCTGACCTATTCCAGCTCCACTTCTGTTTCTCGACAGAGGTACAGGGCACTTGTCAAGAAAACAGATCAGGATGGACTGTAAGAAACACAGATAACTATGATGCCCTAACCGGGTTTGCTAAAAACCAACCACTATCCATTGAAACAAACCTTTAGCCCAGAGAGAAAGAAAAACGGTGATTTGGATCTAAAGCTTATACCACAAGTCCCACTCTCCTAAAACATGCCACACAAGTATTTAGTGAGCCAGCGTGGTGCAGTGGTTTGAGTGTTGGGCCATTTCCACACTAGACTGTTATAGCGCTATTATTCCACTTTCAACATCGTATGGAATGTTGGGTTTGCCCAAAGGCCCCTCCCTACACTGCAAACCCCAGGATTCCCTACGATGTTGAAAGTGGAATAATAGCGCTAATGCGGAAATACAGTCGGTCTGAGACTCCGGGTTAGCAAGGTTCCCATCGAAAGCCTCGAAAGCTCACTTAGTGAGCTGGGGTAAGTCACACTGTCTCTGCCTAAGGGAAATGTGGAACTTTCTCTAAATAAATATTTCTAAGAAAACTCTGTCATAGGGTCGCTGTAAGTCAGAGTGGACCTGAACGCAGGAAACAGAAACAACAGGCGTCTACTTGAGAACGAGCCTCTTTGATTTGGCCAGAGCTTCCTTGTAAGCAAGCCTGATCTCATAGACGCTGGCTGGATGAGTTTCTGATTTCGGTGGAACCAAGTCTCGATTCCCAGCTATACACTGACAATACAGTAGGCATTTCTGAGCTGAAGAAGCAAAGTGACGTTTTCCTTAACGCGCCCTCTGAAGTCCTTCAGGTCAGTCAGCGCGCATGTGCGCCGAAACGCAGGGGGCATAAGAGAGCTAGGAGAGCTGGAGAGACATACAGGAAGGGGAGGTAATGGGGCTCATTATGGATTGTTCACGTAGAGAGGGGCTGGCACTTAGTTTAGGTCAGTTTTTTTTTAAAGTCACAGTTCTGGAACATGTTTATAGAAGCAAAGTACTAGTGTGGAAAAGGGAGATTATTTCCCTATGCAGAAAACTTTCCAGGCCAGCAACGGCTTTCAGACTCTAACTTAAAAGAATAATTTATCCCTTGTGAAAATCACAGTGGATGCCTGATTTTCAAAGAACCAGCTGGAAAGACAAAGGAGAGAAAAGCAAAGACGAATATAGTCACAAAACCCGAATTTCATATTTCTCATATGAAACTTTATTTTAAACACTGCAAATATACTTTTGCAAAATGATTGATTACTCAGAAATTAACAACATTTTCACCAATAATCGCTTGCATTTTATTTAAATATTTAAAAAACCACATTTCAGTTATATAGCCATCATATCACATTAGAAATTGACTCAAATTACACATAGTGCATAAACCTACATCTTCGCCACTCATTTTTCTTTCGTTATTTACTGCGCCCATGCCTAGGTGGAGGTCCATCCCGTTGAATTCATTTGATTTACCTCCAAGTAACCTTATATAAAAATGGACGGTAATGATGAAAAATCTTCTCAGAAATTGAACAGTAAGGCAAAGAAACGACACAGCTTTTAAATTAATCTTCCTAGAATGTACCACTGAACCCTCGTCCATACATAAAGCAAAAAAATTAAGGCAAAAAACGATTACATCGGGCAGAATCTGTGTCTGAATATCTCTCTCCACTGAGGAACTCCCTCAACCTTTGAATTGAAGAGGATCTATAGGTGGACTGAAAAGGGCCTTTGGATTATGATTTCCCTTGTTATTTAAATGTGATTTTATAATGGGACTGGGTGTGACGTTCTTCCCAGTGTGTATCTTTTATTTCCATTAAGGTAACTCGGGGTTTTTCCTAGTTCGAGATAGTTACAAGTAAATCTCTTTCATTTCGGTCTTCCTCTTCGCAAATGGCTTAGGATCGGGGGCTAGAGTTACCCTAGAACATCCCGAAAAGGAAAATGATACACAAAAGGCATTACCGTGGATTTCAGAAGGACTTATTTTACACGCTGTTTAGGATTGGCGTGCAAATTCTCCGGATTAAATAAGTTAAGAGATCAGGCTGCGTGTGAATCACTGTTCCCAAGTCCCTCCCTCATGCAAGACACAGTATCTTCCAACACATACCGGTCAGCCCTCTCCTCATCGCTCTGTTTAGAAATCAACTGGGACAGAGGAAATGTGCCATACAGTATCATAACGGGCTGCGACATATAGTGTCTCTAGTTTCCACGCATTTCAGCCAAAACTAAAGTGGCGGGAAGACAAAATCTAGTAAACAATGGATTGCTTCCCTCGCCCCCGCTATCCTACTCTCTTGAACACCCTCTAAATGTCTATTGTTAGGTTTCTCGGTTGAGGATAGGAAGTGAGGGCCGGGTATTACTCTTCTTTCCGCTCGCTGACAATAAAACATGGCAACATATGGAAGCCATCGCTTTGAAGGCGAAAACCGTTTTAGTGCATCGCAGTCGAGGAACGTGCTTTTAATAGGTAGTTCCAGCATTAACACGAGCCAAGGCTGTATAAGGACTGTTGGATTCATTACACTGGAGTAATGGCATGATGGGGAGCCACAGCAGTTCCAGACTGGATGTTAAGGACTGATGTTGTTTATCAGTATTTGGATTCTGGGCAGAGAACGATTACTTGGACAGAGTTAAAGGAAACAGGTTCAGAAGGGAAGGTCCAGTAGATTACTTCCTTTAGGGCTGAGAAGTTTGGAAGGGAGAGGAGATATTCTCTCTGCCCCGGTCTCTCTCTCTCTCTCTTTGGTTCCCCCCCATCACCGTTCCATCCCTTGCTCCACCACCACTCTACAGAGAGACAGACAGACGTAGGAAGACATAGGTTTCTAATTATATACACTGGGACGTTTTCCGTCTCCATCTCAACGTTATCTTTTAGAAAGTTGGGTTTCATCTCTTTAGAAACGGTCCCAGCTAACGGGGCAAAGGGAGTTTGACAGAGGGGAGAACAAATCGCTGACAAAGAACCTTTTTACATTTCATCAGCGTTGTTAGGGCGACGCAGAGGAATTTTTGAGATAATAACTCCCACTTCAAAGATTTCTCAGCTCAATAGAAATTGGACCATCCTTTTTTATTCAGCCACAAGGGCTAGCACTAAAGACGACTCGACTGTTTGAATTTTTTTGTTCAGAGTGTTTATTTTTGCCCTATTCACTGGGGTACTTGGATAAAATAAACAAGAAGACAATTACTGGAACATGGACTTCTAACTTTCCCGGGACCATGGCCCATCGCCCGTGGCCTCAGACTTGGGAGTGTCAAGTTCTGTAGCCCTGGAAGGCATTACTCTCTGGTTTCCTGTCACATAGTTTTGTTATGTTGTGTGGCCACACACCTGTGCTCTTTTTTGTTTGCTTTTTGGGTGTCTATGAAAAATGTAAGGCAGCAGAAAAGTCGTAATGGGTACCTGCCCCCACCCCATGTCTAGTTCATTCTATTGTGTCAACATGATAGAATCGTGTACAAACCTAAATCTATATTTACCTGTAAATAACAGATATATATAGTGGTAGACGGATGCAGGAATAAATCGCTTGGAAGAAAACAGGTGAATTCAATAAAGAGCTCGATCCTAAGGAAGATGGAACCAAACACAAACATATCTCACTGTAACCGATAGAACAAAGATCAACAGATTTTGTATAGCTGTATGAAGAAGAATATTACACAAAACAATAGTCGGTGAGATAGTTAGAAGAAAAGAAGTAGTGTGGAGTGGGGGGAGTTCACTAGGAAATGAAAAAAAAAATGCTTTATTGCGGATACCGCCATTGACTTTCTCGGGAGTAGTCCCACTTCAATCAGTTGGGCTGCTCTGAGCAAAGTGTCTCAGGCTCTTTGTAGAGGCGTCGCCTCCGATCTTAAAGGTAGTAGCTTGGAAGTAAGACCATAGATTTCCAGGGATGCATAGATTTCCTACCGCCCCCCCCCCGCCCCCGCGCTCCTCTCTCTTAACCGCAGCGGCCCAAGAAGATACTGCAACAAAAGCTGTCCTTAGAGGGCCAGTCAGGAAGGCAACCGGAGGGGGCGAGATGGAGGAAGTCCACCTCAGAGGAAGACCAGATTGAATGTATTAAGCTAGCATGAAACCAAAGGTCAGCGCAAATGTATCTTAATAGACTGTCTCGAATGGAGTGTGCCTCCTTTTCAAGGCCGCTTGCTATTGCTCCGCTCATTACCATAGCGATCCTAACGTGGCATGTTGATGCACCATAAAGCTTACACTTTCACCCCCAGCCTCCCTCTCCCCCCAGCCTCCGCCCCGCACTCCAGCCCCAAAATCAGAGCCTTTGAACAAGGCCGGGCTTGATTAGACCTTTCTCCTTTTCTTTCCCCCTCCTTCGAACCCATTTCCTCGCCTTTAGAAAAGTCGCCATCAAATCCCAAAGGCCGTCTCTGATCAGGGCGCAGAAGAAGAGAAACAAAAGTGAACTGACGGGCGGCGATTCAATCGGCCCCATTTTTCTTCCTGACATTCTTATCCATTCGAAGAGGGGGCTGGAACAACCTCCCCAACCCCCAAACCCAACCCCAATTCGCGTGGGGTTTTCTCTTGCCCCGGAAACTCGAAAGAAAAAACGTTGTATATTCTATGTCCAAGAAGAACACAACATTCAGATATATGCTTATATACGCAAATGTGTGCGTGCGTGCTATTGGTGAGTATTATACACTGGGGAAGAAGATTTCTTTTCTTTTTCTTTTTAAAGAAGAGTTACTAGGAGGAGGCCGGGGGAGGGCAGAATCTGTTAGACCTAAATATTATGTCCTTCATGAAAAGACTGGACGGGCTCTAGACTTCGCTTTTCACTCTTTGAAAGTATGACTTGCCTATTGCTATAGAAATCTTAACTCACCATGAAGATTCACCGTTGCGAAGAAATACGTTCATTGTGAGAGCCTGCTTTGATGTCTAAGGCATAAGATGCGGGGCTTTTCAGCTGCCTCTGTCTAGATTACCTTGAGAGCAACGGGATAGACATCTGTAACAAGCAAATGAAAAATTAAAGGTGATTAGCCTACACAACCAAAAACCGCTTCGGCAAAGAAAGAAATCAAGAAGAAAAGGCGCGCGGGGGATGGGGAGGGGGCGAAGGTCCGAGGAGGGCTGAGTAAGGAGGAGGAAAGTCCATCTCCAGCCAAGGTGGAAACATCTTCTCCTCTTGTAGATGGCCTCCATACCTCCGGGTGTCGGCTTGGTCTCCTTCGCCAATTCAGATGGATAACACAACAAAAATAACAACAAAAATAAGACAACTTCTTTTAGGTTTTTAGCTCGGTTTATCTGAACGGGATACGTATTGATTTAATTAGGTTGGTCCCTCTCCCTTCCCTCCAATTTTGGCTGCAATCCGATACCCATTTGTCTGGCAGTTAACTCCATTGAACTCACTGGGGCTTAGGTCGAGGTAGACATGCGTAGGATTGCACTTTTAGCTAGGATATCTGCTAAGGCTTTTGAGACAGTGAGGATTGCTACAACCCGCTTTGTAGCCCTGCTAGCTGTACACGATACAGAAGCAGGTAACCAACCGTTCTTCTTTTGGGATGCGAGGATCCGAATGAGGCCAGAAAACTGATCGCCAGACAGAACCACCGTGGCATTTAATCCTAATTTAGGATATTCCACCGAATTCAATGGGCACAGTAGCCACCATTCAATGAATCTACTCCTATTGGGATTAACCAACAGAATTTCAGCCTTACTACGTTATTCACACGCGCCTGCGCGCACACACGTAGATTCTAAAGAAGAGATTTTGCTTGATAGTGACGGCCACAAATGATCAGATCTTTCTGTAGTGGTTAGCCCCCAAAAGACTAAATAGACAACATTATAGACGAAATTGGCCTTGTAGAAATTATCTGATTAGTTTACCTTCGACACAAACGAATGTTTCCATTTCCCTTCGGCTGTAGTGTTTTTCTACCATCGACCAAAATCAACTCCAATATTCTAAATACACAGCCTGCAGGTATGTTCCACTGAAACCTATAGGGTTTATTACAAAGCAGTGCTTTCTGAACCCGGCACAAATCCATTGAATCCCGCATAATAATGGCAGCTTCTGCACTGTTCCTCATTTTTCACTCTAAGGGAGAAGGGGAGGCTAGATAAGACTCACGGCTCTGGAGACTTCTGGAATATGTTCAAGATTTTAAAACAATTTTATTTTTGCCATTACAAAAAATTAATAATAATAATAGTAATAGTAATAATAATAGTTTCGAATTATTATTTTACATGACAACTGTTGTGCGTTTGAAAACAAGACCACCACTGGGTTTACACCATCGGTTCGGAGAAACTGACACGCAGCGTATCCTTTCGGACAATCCAAGCAATTCAGCACAATGACGTCACTCATAACATACCCCCCCCTCCAATTAACATGGATCTCACCTTCCATCCACTAAGGAATCACAAGAACTCACAATGCAACAGAAATAACACGGGAAGGGGGAGGAGGAGAGAAAAAGAGAATATGTTTATGCATTTAAATCCATTACTAGAGTAAATTAAAATGTACCATAAATCATTAAGCCACCCTGGGGACTGTTTTATTCGTGACACGTGGGAAGAATATACTGGCGAAATTGGGGCAGCAGAAATGGATCATTTCCAAAAAGTTCAAGGGAACGGTTAAGTTAATCAAAGTATTGAATGGATCGACCGGTGTACAATTGCTTAGCGAATAATATTTTTATAGATATCGATATTAAAGAAAAGTAAACAGCCGCACAGGGCCAAAAGAAAGAAAGGAAAGGAAACCAGTTCGACCCAAAGCAATGGGCTAACAAAAAAAGCCCAAGGCGGGGAGGGGAATTACACTATCACGAGAGTGACACCAGCACGACGATCGCAACTATATAGCTAGAAATCCGTATTAAAACACTTTGGTTCATTGAGATACAAAAGGATGGTTGTAATTCAGTTCGAGGCCGTTTGTAAACGCATGGAAAGGAAGTGATCCAAAAAGTCTATGAACAGAGGGTGTGAAAAAAAAATTAGAAGGTAGGGAGAACGCTTGTCGAACGAGGTGCTGATCTCTTGACTGTCTTCTGTGCTTGGCACCATAATAAATACAAAACAGGAGTTAGGGAAAGGGCTGTGGGTGGGTCTTTTTATTTTTTTATTTTCTTAAAAAAAACCAGTGTAACTTCCCTCCGGTGGCCTGTGCAGCATTTCTGATGGGGAGAGAGAGAGGAGGAGAGGGTGCTCCTCAGATCCAGGATCTATTCCTGTCCCTCTTGTCTAATAACCGGGCTTTCCACCGACCCCTCGTTGGCCGGGGAGGGAGAATGGGGTGGGCGAAGATTCCAAAGAATGCTCCGAAAAGAAACGAGGAGGAGGAGGAGGAGGAGGAGGAGGAGGAGGAGAACAATGCAGTGTGTCGCCGGCGGCAAGCAGTCCTTCCGTCCTACCGTATTGACTTTAATAACTGGGCCGAGGATCACAGTTTGTGTAAGAGGCCTC
Source organism: Iguana delicatissima (assembly GCA_948472985.1). NCBI lineage: Eukaryota > Metazoa > Chordata > Lepidosauria > Squamata > Iguanidae > Iguana > Iguana delicatissima. The sequence continues at coordinate 1,329,727 of CAOKZL010000003.1, forward strand.
TCCCGGGTGAGGTGACGGAGAGTTACTGGGTGGAGTCGGGATGCCGCCGGCCCCTGAGCTCTGACACACGTACCATTCGCTCAGGTTGGCCGCCGCCTGGGTGGAGGAGGCCGCGGCGGCGGCGGCGGCGGCGGCAGGAGGCGGCGGCGGCGGCGGCGGTTGGGGGGGCTCCCGGCCGCAGTCGGACGACGGTGACACCAGCGACGGGGTGGAGGACTCGTAGCCCGAGCTGGGAGGAGGGGACTTGCAGTGGACCTTCATGTGCTTCCGCAGCGAGCTGGGGTGGGTGTAGGACTTGTCGCAGCCTCGCACTTTGCAATTGTAGGGTTTGTCGCTCGTGTGCACGTGGGAATGCTTCTTCCGGTCGCTGCTGTTGGCGAAGCGTCTCTCGCAGCCTTCGAACTCGCACTTGAAGGGCTTCTCCCCTGCAAGGAAAGAGGCAAGCCAGGGAGACTTGGCATGACGAACCAGTCAGGGAAAGGGCTCTGTGCGAGTGGGCGTATGAAGGCTGACTGGACTGGGGGAAGGGAGGAAGGCGACAGGCCTCAGGACATGGCAGGATAGGATTCTGCCTAACCCTCCCCAAAAGCCTTTCCCAGAAGAGACCCGCGAGGACCCTTTTCCACTCTACTGGCAGTGGGGCTGGGTTATTCCAGCACAAGCATCCTTCTGAACAAGGCTGCAACGGCTCTAAAGCTCTAAACTGGGGCTGGGGTCCCCTCCTTTGAGAAGACCAAGGAAGAAGCGCCTGGAGACTGGGAGCATCCTTAGCAATGCCCCCTCCAAAAGAAAGGAAGCAGGGAGGGTTTGCAATGAAAGTACTGGAGTGGGCAACAAGAGTCCCTAGCCTGGGTCAATGGCTTGTCTTCCCTGACCTCCTGCTCCCCTCCACTCCCACAGTCGATCCCGTTTGCTTCCTGCCCCCTCCTTTTCCTTTTTCCCACAGGGGCATTTTCCTTCTCCCATAACAAGGTACTGCCTCCCCAGTTCCCACAACCTTTCTTTCGAAGATGGCGAGGTGGCTTTACTTTGGATTCCTCAAACCAACCAAGCAACCAAGAGATTTTGACATTCCGGTGCTATGTTTCTCTGTTCTGACTTACTCCCTTATTACCGACTACACAGGTTCCCTATTGCCCTCAATGGTAGCCACATTCTGAGGCTGTAGAGCAAGAGTTCGACTTTCCTAGCACATTGTAATTTGTGGGGAATACCCATGAAAGGCCAAAGCACACCTTCATTCCTTTGGAAGCGTTTATCTGCGTTTTTCTACAGTGCTGTAAAATCTGAGAAAACTGCACGTGCAAGCCTACCTTCCTCACATCTCCATAGCTTCTCTTAAAGGCAGCTGAAGCAGTGTCTCCAGAATACGCCAAATAATATACGATACAGTATCCCCTTCGCAATAGCTGCAGTGATTAAAATCTGAAGGGATCTGGGTAGCCTTTTACACACCCTTGTTTCCTTCAGTCGAAGAGTAAGTAGGCCAAGCTTTTATTTTGCTAGTAAGGAAGATCTGAGGCGAGTAACAAGCAGGAATGCATTTAGTGGAGGGCAGGGGCGCTAAGCAGCCCACTACTGAGGTCAATGCAAAACTCCCCTTGCTTGGAACAGATATGCCCCCTAACCTTATTAAATTCCAGATGCGGGAAGTGATGGGGGTGAGACTGGAGAAGGAAGCCTGATTTCCGGGAACACGACTGGAAATGGTTTATACACTAACTGCTGAATGGATTGTTTTATAAAGCAAGACACGTTGAAGCCACGTGTTTTGAAGTCTCTACGGGCCTGGGCTGTATTATTTTGAAAAAGCGGCCAGACAGTGAAGCTAGCATACAAAAAGACACAGATTTAAGCTGGGATGGGAAATGAAAGCCAAGATAACTGTGTGTGTGTTTTTGGAAGCATGTATTTAGCCAAAACATAGCAGGGTAAGTGCTTCTGTGTTTATTCATGTAGTATTTCTTAATCATGACTTTCTTAATGAGGCCAGGTGATATATATATTGGGAGTTCAACACAAAGCTTGTTTTAAATTGGAGTTAACTTCCCTCTTTTTTGCATATCTATTGAATTTAGACGGCAAATCTACTGTTTAAAACAAATGAAGGGGAGAGTCAAACAGCTACTGGTTGCTTTTTTTTTTAAGGTAAGGGGCATATTGTCAATGTAATATTTCAGGGGGGATCCACAATGCTGGAGAGCGATGAAAGGGGTTAGGGAAACGACAACAGGGAAATACCTGCTTGGAATGACACCTTTTCAAGAGCACAGTGCCTGCAGATACCAAGACTGGTGGTAGGCCCTGGGAGAAACAATGTCTCCTATAGGAGACCAGACCACCAGGTCTGACAAGCGATGCTTTCCATGTACCTGCGTGGAAGGATGTTCAGTTTATTCATTTTGAATCGCGGGGGAAAGGGGTGGGTGTGGAAAGAAAAGTAAAACAAGATAATCTATATATTTTGATAGCTCTTTAAGCGTTTTAATTATAGTTGCTTGTAAAGAAGCAGTTTGACCTTCCGGTGCTCAGCTGAAATAACAAATCAAAGGGATTGGTACAGCACAAGCAAGCAGTAAGTTAGGAGGCCCTGGGGAAAGCCGGCCTCATAAACCCGGCGATCGAGCTGAGAGAGAGTTACATTCTGGTAAACGTGGCGTTTTGAAGCTTCTCTTTTACTGTGGCCAGCACAGAAAAGGGAGGGGGATTTTTCTGACCCTCTCTAGTCTACGGAACAAGCCGCTCCTCATCGAAGGTTGCAAAGGTTCCTTCCCTTCAACGTCTCCAGCAAGACCAGCGCTTAGTCTGCCAGAGCCTTCGCTGCTTCAAGGGAAGGGTTTCCTACACGTAAAAAACGCACTGATTCAAAGAAAACACCCGGGAATGCTTCCTTTCGCGAGTTTAATTTTAGGAAAAATTTAGGGATGGGGGAGTGAGTGGAGGCAAGAACCGAACATGTGGGGGCTCAAACGGGAAGGCGTGCGCAACCACACACAGAGCCGAGTCTGTGCCGCCATTTTCTACCCACACTTGTAGCTCTCTCAGGCCTCGCCCGTACATAGAGCCTGGAGATTTCAGCCTAATCCTCCCAACTCTGGGACTGGATTAAAGTATTTGCAAAATTCTCGGAGGAGGGGAGAGGGAGGAAGAAGAATTAACGTGCCAGCCACAGCGCCATAAATTACAAGTTAAAACTGATCTTTCTTAGGCCTAAAACCTACCTTGGGCACTCATGTCCACTAATGGCTGTCACTAAAGGTAAGGAAGTAATTTTTCTCTCCCACTTCGGATTCTTTCTAGAAATTCATTCTTGTCTTCCCAGGCTTGGAAAAGCAACGTCATTATTACTGGAGAAGACAATTATTTTCTCCTTTAAATCTAGAACTGTCTTCACGAATAATTTGTAGCAAGTTCTTCTGCTATTTTAGAAAACGCTTGGGTTAGGGGGCTTGGTATAGGAAGAGTCTACAGTCAACATGAATTTGTAGCAAGGCCTGCAAGATTCCGCCTGAGTCCCTCCTCTAAACCTTAGTGCAAAAATAAATAACCGTGGAAACTCAAGTGCAAGAGTATACGAAACATACATTTTTTTATAAGCCATCAAGGTAAGCACCTTTCTAGGAGGGTCAATTGGCTGCGCCAAATGTAGGCCAAATTTACCCAGAATGCGAGCATTTCCGACTTTATTGCTTTCAAAGGAAAAGGCAAGTAAAGGAACATACAAGTTTTTAAAAAATTAAGAAAAACACTGCCATTAAGGGATGAACTTTTCTGTATCTAACACCAAGATGTCTTGGGTGTCATTTCTGTTATTAATTATAATTCTGAATAAAAATTTTCTTATTTTATTTCCCCTTCAAATTTCAGCATTATTTTAAACACATTAAAATGTGTAAGGAAAGAAGGAGGAAATAAAACTATGTTAGTGATAAGGCAAAGACATTTAAGGACTTCAGGGAGGGAAAAAATGGCGAGGTTGTAAGAAGATCTTACAATTGGATTATGTCGTTTCCTTAGGGGTGCGTAAGGCCGGTCAGGAAGGATATGCGTGTGTGGAGAAAATGTACAGTGGAACGGATTTAATTTTCCATAAGGGCTTATTTCTTATCTTCTGCCGAGAGAGAGAAAGAGATCGGGTGGAAGGGGAGAAAGAAGGCAATAAAAACGACAAACACCGGCTGCTAAACTAATTGAGAGCATACAACTTCACGGGCTGATATTACAGAAGTGTGAAAACTTTCTACCTTCGGTTTTATTCATTAGAGAAGCTTTTGCAGGACGATTGAGGTCCAGCAGAGCAGAGGCAAGCCCCCCACCGCACCCCTTCGGAGAACCCATTTGCCTTTCAGAGTTAACGAGAAATAGCGAGTGTTTTCTGACACGAACTCCCTTTAGAATTCTGGCTGATGACCTTTCCAAACGAACAGGCCAGGAACGCAAAATCGATCTCCAGCCCCCTCCCTCCGCCAAAGCACGTACATTCACCCCAGACCCCACTACTAGTACTACGACCACCACTGTCCTTTCCAGGTTCCAAACCTGCGCCCTCCCAGCCTTCCCAACACACCACACTTAAAGAGGGGAAGGACCCCTTCTTGCTCTCGAAGGATCCGGCTTGAAACATCGCAGGGTTCCTCATTCTGAAAAACCACCATCGCAGCAACAATAGAGGACCTCGCAGGCAGCTGTGTCTTTCTCACTAGGAAAGCGGCCAAAGCAGCGGCGGAGGCGGCGGCATCACTCGAAAGTGTCTGGATAAGTCGCGGCTTCCATCGCCCGCCTTGACGAGCTTGCGCCAAGACTGGATGCTTTTCCTGCTTGAAACGGGGCTTTAACTCTCTCCTCCCCTCTCCAAAATCACAAATTCAGTTGTGGAAAACACCCCCTTCTCTCTCTGTGTTACGCACGCCACATATACGCATTAGTTTCTGCACGTTTCTAACCCAAACTTCTTTTTAAGGGTTTTATGGGCTCCTATTATTAAAGCTACGATGGTTAGAACGAGAAGAGGACCCTCCCGCAAAAAAGTGCCGGTGGAGCAGATATTAGAGAGGAGGGGCGTTAAATGAAACTGAAAAGTAGAAAGACCTTTCCATACTGACCTGTATGCGTCCTTTTGTGGATTTTGAGATTTTCCGACCGAGCGAAGACTTTCCCGCATCCCGGGAAAGGGCATGGGAAAGGCTTCTCTCCCGTGTGGACTCGGATGTGGTTGACCAGTTTGTATTTGGCCTTGAAAGGCTTCCCCTCGCGGGGACACTCTTCCCAGAAGCAGATGTGGTTGGACTGCTCCGGCCCGCCAACGTGCTCCACCGTGACGTGGGTCACCAGCTCGTGCATGGTGCTGAAAGTTTTCGAGCATAATTTTTGAGGAGTCTGGTCCAGTTCGATCCACTTGCAAATGAGCTCCTGCTTGATGGGCTGCCTCATGTAGCGGAAGAAAGCCCCCGGGCCGTGGTGTGGAGCTAGGTTCAGGTTCATACCACTGTAGCCGTGGAAGGAGGAGGCAGCGAAAGGATCTGTCCTGGAGACTGGCACTGGAGTGAAGGGCTCAGACCTGGCATACATGTCTCCAGGTAGCCCCAGCCTTATCTGTCCGTTTAGACGGCCACCTGGAGCTTCATGGGGAGGCTGCTCATGGTGGAGTCCAGTGAAAAGAGAATGAGTCCCGGCTTCTGAGTGGTGGTGGTGAAGGTGATGGTGATGAACATGGTGTCCAGGGTAGCTACCTGTTGTTGAGACAAACATTCCATGATGAGAACTTGGAGCAGCAGAGTGTTGAAAAGGGAGCCCTGGCATAACTGGACCTGTCAAGTCTCCGCGCAGGATTAAATCCCTACCTGCCGAAAGAGCTTGACTTGGGTGAGGTACTGCATAAGGGACTGTGGTTGACTGCGCCGGGCCAAAGGCTCCTCTTGGACTGGGGACCACCTCAGCTTGGCCTGTCACAGCATGGCGGGGATGAGGCTGAGGGGCAGGGCTGAGTTTAAGGGCCGCTGAGTGAGGAGGAGGATGATGAGGAGGGCGGTGGTGGTGGTGATGATGATGATGGAGATGGTGATGATGGTGTCCCATGTATTCTGACCGGAATGGACTCAGTCCAAGGTGGGATTCTGCAGCGTACTCCCCGGGGTGCGTGGGAACCATAGAGTGGGGATGCCCGGCGAAGCCTGTCATGCTCTGAGGGGAGTGGTGACGGTGGTGGTGGTGATGAGGAGGAGCCCCTGCCAAGCCTACTAATTTCAGCGATGTGTTCCTTTTGGAAAGTGCAGCAGAGTCCATTATTGGGTTCCCCCAAAGTCTCCAAGCTCACTTGGTTCTACAGTTCTAAAAAAAAAAAAAAGTCACCTGACAGTGGGTGGGGGAGAGAGAGAGAGAGAGAGAGAGAGAGAGAGAGAGAAAGTGTGGTGGAAAAACTTTTTTGAAAGTCCCCCCCTCGGGTTTCCCCTTCCTTCTCTCTTGGTCTGGACTATTTGGCTTTGTTTTGTTTTTGCTGCTGCTGCTTGCTTCTGAGCAGCCCCCTCCTTCCCCTTCTTTTCTCCCCCTCCTTTTTCTTTTTCTTTATTTTTTGGGGATTTTTCCCCCTCCTTCCTTTTTTTTTTTTTTTTTTTGATGCCTACGTGGAATCCCATACGCTTTGAGAAGCAGCAGCAGGACGCTGGGAGGCTACTGAATAGAGCTTCATAGATTCGGCTCCAACCCAGAGAGCTAAACAATCGGGGCGGTCGTTGATTGGCCGAAGCCGCCTGACCGACGTCAGCGATGACAGGTCCCCCCTGAAGTCTGAAAAGATTTAGGAAGGGGAAAGAAGCGGGGAGGGAATGAAGAGGACACAGAGCGAGCTTTGCGCGTGCGCTACGTCGGCTGTGTTGTAGAGGGGTAATTTCCAAAAGCGTTCCTGCTCTTTTCCCTTCCTTGCCTCTACCCCGCCCAGCCCCAGCCAGCGCGCCGAGCTTGTCTGGTGTTTGCATTTATTATTTCCCGCATTTTGTTTTTATCTGCATTTAACTGACAGATTAAGGGCGGCTGGAAAGTCTCCCTGGTACAAGCCAAGGGGTCCTCCGTGCCGTTTAAGCGCTAATGAGCGGTTGTTGCCAAAGGAGGAGCAAGGCCACGAGGAAGCGGCGGCGGCGGGTCCCATGAGTGCAGGGAAGGCGAGGCTGGCGGGCGGGCGGCTAGTGATCCCCCTCCCTACAATGCCACTCTGGCTCCCCACCACCACCACCAGCTGCTCAGACAGAGGCAGACGCTCGAAGGTTGCCCTGATTTCCTGACCCCTGCACGGCTTGGATCGTGACTCTGACCCCTGCTGTCTCGCTTCTCCCGCCAATCTTGCGCACACAAGAGTCATTCTTCCTCTTCCCCGCTCCTCCCCACTCTCACTCTATCTCTTTCTCTCCCCCTCCGCCCCCCAGACGCTATAGTGGAGAGCTAAGAACGGGTTCTGCCTAGTGGTGGGCGGAGGCCCTGACTGACCACGGAGCCACAGGGTTGGAGAGCGACCTGAAGGCAATTCGAACTCCTTGGGCAGTTTCCTTCCTTCCTGTAACGGCAACAACAAAGATGGAGAAAGCGGGGGGGGGGGCGGAGAGAAGGGAACACGTCGCACTTTCTTAGAACTTCTTATTTTGGCTGTTGGTGGGGCTGTCACGGCCAGGCCAGGCCAGGCCAGGCCCTCATGGAGATCCGCGTGAAAGGCGGCAGGGAGAAGAGAGAGATGGCCCCGCCAGAGCTCCCCGAGAAGCTGCAAGCTCTCCCCGGCCTTCCTCCCGTGTCCTACAAGAGCGCATCCAGGTTGTGAAAGATTTCGAAGCCGGGCTTCTTTAACCGTCCCTGAACCTCGTTGCTGAACTCCTGCGGGTCACCGCTGGAGGAAGTACTAGGTCTGTTAGCATGCCTGCCTTCTGCCCGAAACAGAAACCTAGGAGAAAGGAGGAATAGTGATGACGGTGATGGTGGGATGATGATGTTGCTGATGATCCTGAAGACAGAATTATGACTCCCAGATCTCTGGATCCTTCCGCAAGGAGATGCTTCGGAAGGTTCCCTTGCTCCCTCACCACGGACCCCCATTCCTTCTCCTCCAGCACCTCCACCCCGCGCTTTCCTCGCCTCTCAGCCTAACTCCTTCGCCATCAGTTTGGCTGCTGGTTATTTACAGCACACACACATCTCTAGGGCCCCCATTCCCCACAGAAATGGGTACAATGAGGAAAAGACAGTCGAAGTCGTCTTGGGAAGCAGAGTTGAGCAAGGAAGTATTTAGATTTCTGACACTTGTTGGCGGCCCAGAGAACTGGGCCTTTAAAAGAAAAGCGTGTGTCTTTTTGTGGGGGAAGAGAACTAAGTTCTTTACCCCATGTCCTCCAATCGCATTAATAAAAGGGAAAATGGACCTGACACTTGCAAATAGACTATAACCCCAGCCAAATATTTACCATCGTTTAGGGAAGCTACTGCAACGTCTAAATCTGTATACTCCTCTCTCTGTGGACTAATAGAGAAAATCGGAAAGACCGTATTGAATCCAGCCCTCCCCCACCCCAGGTTCCCAGAACATTGTCCAAGAATCAAAGAGAAGGAATAACAGCTATCAAGTAGAATTTTTGGTAAGGCTGCCTGTAGATTTGATTGCCCCACAAAACCACTTTGATGTTACGGCCTCTGGACTAAGGAGATTGAACTGGCTGCAAGTTTACCCTATCTGCTATGAAAATAAAGTCTAACTTTTCCTCTTTTTCTGAAGCCTTTCTAGTGAAGGACAACCAAGATTTTATTGAATTCAGCATATTTCTTCTTCACCCCATCCTGTACCTCATATAGTTTGATGACATCAAAATTTGGTCTCTAACTTCAGGACCCAAACTCTAGAATATAACTTACTTCTGAATAAAATCAGGAAAAAAGGCTGTTTTCCATTCAGTTTAAGAATTTCTGCGTATATTTTCCAGGAGCGTTCACTTTTGGTAAGGAACACTTGTTTTTGCGTCAAGTATTCTAAACCTCATATCAAAAATCAAACGCAAATCCAAATCTACATGCACTTTCTGTCCCGGGTTAATCACATTTAGGAGTGACGCTCCAAAAACCCCAATCTTCTCTTAACATACTTGTGTTAATGTCTTGAGTGTTAGTGAGGTCAGTGATATTAAAGATCCAGTCCTACCCCTCTCCAAATGAGCCTAGCTGAATTCTTCAGGGCTTACATCCGCGGAAACACACATAGGATGGCTATTTAAGTTATGTGAACGCAAGAATTTTGGTTTAAACTGGGTTGTTCCTCGTGTGCTTTGCAATTCTGTACAAGCCAATTCGGGAGTAAGCCCTACTGATCTCAGTAAGCACCTCCCAAGTTAGGGTGCTTAAGTCTATGGAGCCTCACAGTTCCATCAAAGGAGGAAGTATCAATTCACAGATCAAAGAAAAGCATTTTAAACTAAAAGAGGTGGGTGGAAAGGGTGTTGGTGGGTAGGAAGGAATCTCTCGGGGAACATGACTTCAGATTCAAGGATAAACACTTCTCTCTGGCCATCGCAGAATTTAGAGTCTTGTCATCCAATGAGTATGCTATTCCAAACCACATTAACACTTTAGTGAAGACTTTCAATTGCTCCCCTCAATCAATAGCACTGAAACCTTAAAATAAAGAAGCATGCAACATTTAACTATATCGTGAAGCAGTTACCAGGTGTTGAGCTGAAAGCATTAAAAAAAAAACCGAAAAAAGAGCAAGGCAAACCTCACCCAATTTCCTAGCCTATTCTGAAGCGGATAGCCACTTTTGGTTTCTATGAGACCTTAACAGTTGCTGACTAAAGCATTTAAGAATCACATTTAGATTAAGCAGCAAAGCAGAAGAAAGCCTTGCATTCCAAATATTTTTAAAGTACTAAATTCCCCCGAACAGACTTCTAACTAAGGACTTTGAATCGTGTCCTTAAAATACAGGACACAATCACATTTCATGACACTCATAACTTCATGAGTTAAAATCCTGTTTTGACCATTTTTACCCCGGTTCTAAAGCTGAGGATAAAATAAAAAGCAGGTAATTCACTATTATTGAGCACACAAACGCAACACACACAAGTACAAGCACACGCAAATACACATTTGAATGCTCGGAATACCTGAAAAGTTGCACATGCTGCAAATAGCTAACTAATCTTACACAATATGTTTATGTATAAATTTTAAGCCCCCAGCAGTTCAAGCCAACCATCCCTTGCTTTGAGCCAAAAAAAGAAAAAAAAAAGCGTTATCTTCTCCCCATTCCTAACCACCTCCGAAGGAGATCACAGAAGAACAAGAAAAGAAAGAAACGTTACAGGGAGCAGGACTCTGGTAGGCTGCTACTTACAAAGGTCCTGAGAGTGTGACTTCCAAATAAAGCTGTTTTCCTCATCCCTCCTTACAACCACTTCATCTCTACACACTCGACATCCTTCAATCCTGACAGTCCTCAGTCAAGGGAGAAACATCTGGAACAGTTTATCAGTTGTTGTTTTTTAAATAGATATATGTGGGTTACCATCGGTTGGCTTAGGCCATTCTAAAATATTGGCGTGGCTTCTTGTCAAACGCTAATGGCTTTATCCGCTCTTACTTAAAACCCTGAGGTTCTTCACAGGGGTTTCCCTAACACACACGGCCCCCCTCCTTGCATGAATCCAATGGAAAAGAAATGGCCCATGGTGTCTCTCTCATTATATTAGGTGAAGTTAGTGCTCTCACTCCTAGCATTTGTTGTGTACCTTGGGAGACATATCTGCCCGTGTGTGTGTGTGTGTGTGTGTGTGTAGGAAAGGCGAAGAGAGAAGAGGACAGAAAGGGAGGGTAGTGGTGATGGCTAGATGGGGCTGTACACATGACCAGAAGGTGGAGAAAATGGAAAGACGAGGACATGAACAAAGTTGTACAGCGATCCAAAGGAGAACGGATCCGGAAAGCTGCTGGTACCTATCTGACTGTGCACTTCCCCTTGATCAACTCAGTGTGTGTGTGCGTGCAGTTTAATTTGCTCTTTCATTTTGCCAGAAAAACGGGTTCTGTGTTGACTAAATCCAAAGACCGAAGGAGCAGAATAGCTTAGAGTTTCACTCATAGATAAATCCGGATGGCTAAGGGGCACCACGTCGTATATTGTAAAACTGTCGTGGTCCTCACAGAGGGATTATTTTTCTAAAATAAATACCGGAGCCGAGGAACTTGTTGACAAGAAGAGCTGATCTTTCCAAGAATAACGCCCAGCGGAGTTACCCTGCAGCTATTAAGACAGAAGCAGATTCTCGCCTTCTCCAATGGTGGAGGGGACTGTTTCTGGTAGTTCCACTGGTTCCGGATTCACTGTCTTCCAACAGGAAGGCCACAGCCACTCAGGGCAAGGGCGAGACCAATGAAGGACAGGGAGAGGAGCTTGCGCGCTTGGTCATTCAAAAAATCCCAGGTCTTGGTTTTGTTTCTGGCCGCAGTCTTCTCCCCATCCCCCACCCCCATTTTCTGACCAGTTCACTTAAGTCCACTCACTGACATATATAATATCCCCAAACCAATTAAGTGCAAGGAAAATGCATTGGCTTAAGAGGCTGCCTGGGTCTGTATTTTATTAACAACTCCAAGATGCACTTGATGGCTCCATTGCAACCTTTGCCTGCCAGAACAGGTAGCAGAGAGACGAACCCCAAAGGCCGCCCGATGAAAGGCAATGAAATGATGACGCTTGGCTTTTCCCCCTTCCCCTCTAAGGTTTGGCTTATACTGTAGGAAATAAACGAGCCTCGGAAAACGTCCGGCTTGTCCTCAGTTAAGGGTGCCAGGTTCCATGGACACTGGCGCAATTACGGCTGGTTAAGTGGCTGTAGGATTGTAGGATTGCCGCCCCAGGCTGGTTTTTTCAGTGACCTCAGTCACGAACTGAGTAAAATGCGATTAAGATTTACACATACAGAAGCCACTGGACTCATCTTGTGCTTTTGGGAGGCTGCTTATTTGAGCAGGAGTGGGGAGGGATCGGTCTCAGCAAACCCACATCTCGTTTCCGAAATACCTTCTTTCCCCTGTTAACTTTGAAGGATCAAAAGGCCACCCCCTCAGAGAACTTTCAGAGTTTAAATTTGTGGGTAGTCGTATTTATATTAAAAACAATTTTTGACATTACATGTCGGTGTTTTGGACAATACCATTTCTCTATCTTTCTGAAGCCTCTTGGCTGCAATAGCTGTTCAGGATCTTTCTCAATCCAGGCAAAGGACTCCGAAACAAAACAATGACATCTCAAAACAATGAATGAAAGTGACCTTGAGTGACTTTTCCAGAAAGGAAGGAAGGAAGGAAGGAAGGAAGGAAGGAAGGAACAAACAAACAAACAAACTTTCTTAAAGGTTGGCCGTAGTAGCGGCATGTAATCTTCCTTGCCCCCATGTCTTGAAGAGAGTTGCTTAGGCTGTATCTGCGAGCAGAATCTGACCTTTAACTTTTACTTAAAACTGCCCGATTCTCTGGGCGATTGAAACCCGCAGAAACTTTTCGCCTGGTTCTATGTCCATCTCGATGACGGGTCACTGAATCTTTGTAGGGCAGCGGTGACCTTTTGGAAGAAGGTCTCCACTGCCCATGAAAGTCTTGTGAGGAAGGAATTTCCTTGCAACAGCTCCCCCAACCCGTTTAAAATCGCCCTGAAGGGCAGTTTTAGAGGGTCCACTCCTGAAACTGGAGCCCAACTAAAGGAAGAGTAACGTGGGAAGTGTGAGTGAAAAGATCAACCGGATCGGAAGGTTTTGTTAGGCTGGGGGGATGGGGAAAGAAAAACAATTATTTGGTTTCAACATTTGTGTCCTGCGAATATGACTTCAAGCAAGACAACCCCATTGAAAACTCAAATTATCTGGAGGATTAGCTGTGTTGTCGGTGGGCTGTAGGACCACAATACAATGGGGAAATCCGAGCTTCCTCATCTCCTACGGAGCTTTTAGACCCTGGAGAAGAGAATTCGACGTCAGGAAGAACCACAGGGTAAGATCGATCAGGACTCAGACCCAGAGGGGCGGGCAAGGCAACCCGAGGGTTCAATGTGGACTCACATTGCAGACCCATCCAAGGAGGCGCTAGGGAGGGGAATATTGCAGGAAATGTGGGAAGAAACGCCACCAAAAGCTCTTTCATGCCTCTTCCCTTTTATTACTGACAGGTAATTTTCGATCTAAGTGGGCGAGGTGCCGGGAAGGATGACAGGCCAAGTAAGAAAGTCGAAGCAGTTCCCAGTGGTGGAGGCAGGGCAGCTTCCTGTCCTCTCCTTTCTCTCAGTTTAAAACTTGAAGTACCCAAGATCAGCCCAATCAGATGCTTATTTCAAATAGAATACTTAATCCACTGCCTCCAGATTAAGGTATTCCTGTCAGATAAGATGTCAATTAATGCCCTGCTTAAATCCTCACATGGTGGAAGCTGAAGAGCTACCACATTGCGGAGGGCTGGGATACCGGGTAACGATGATACATATCATGTAAACCCCATCGCCAAGATCAAAGTCTTCCTTCTTTAATAGGATCCAATACACGTCAAACCTCATTCCAGTCAAATCGTCCGTAAATGAACGCAAGATGAATATGTCATATAATAATGTGACAGTGCAATCACGGAGGGTCAGGGGTTGTTGTTTCAGTGAGCGAGTCGTCAAATATTAATTCTAGAACTGCCAAATGATTAGGCGTAGAGCCGGATTAAACCATTGCTGGTGGTAGGTTGTATGGCTGATTTGTGTTTATGCAAGCAAGTTAAACACAAAGGGTGGGGGACCTCGTATACTGCATAGGGCCTTTAAAAAAAAATCATATATTTTAACTTACTTGACTGTTCCAGAAAGTTTCTGTGAAGTCGTTTTCTTTTCCTCATTACAAGGGCAACCTTTTGCCTTATTTTCTGATTTGGCTCCTGTTTAGAAAAGAGGAGTGGCAGGTTGTTGTCTTTTTTTTTCTTTTTTCTTTTAGTATGTAGTTTATATGCCAGTAATAAATAATTTGAGAATGGCCTGAAATCTTCTCCCCGCAACCCAGAATAAAAGCCCCACATTGTTTTGGAACTCAGTCTTTGTGTCTACAGAATATGGCAGAAATAAAGGAGGGGGAAGGGAGGGAGAGAGGAAGAGGTGCAGAGAACCTGCTTACAATAAAACATTTCAAAAGTTTGTGCATATTTTACAGAGTAACCCTAGGGTTGACTTAGAGAAAGAGATAGGAAAGGAGATTTTCCTCAGTTCTGCTTTGATCTGACACTCACCCCCCGGCAGAGAACTGAAAAAAGTTACCACCGACTTGGCTGGATTGTTTATGGACTTTTCAGAGCTGATATTAAGCCTGGTCCCATTTGCAAGACTCCTGGAACCAAAGATGCTCTCTCAGGTTTAAATCAAACAGCATCGGGATGGATGAAACGCTTTTAAGTTGCCGGTTTCCCACCTGTCTCTATTTTTCAAAGGGGGAACCAATGGCCTGTCTGTGCCAGACAGCTCAGCTCTTGCTACTGAGACTTAAGCAGTACCTTGAAAAAAACAACAGCAGCAACTACAACAAAAACACTCTAAAAAAATACAAATAGGAATTATTCCATCAACAACTGCAAACAGCAAGTAACAATATGCAATATTGACAACAGTCTTGGAACCAATAATAGCAATAGTAGATGTTTTCATGACTGAACATGATTGAAGTAAGAGGTCTTTGTGGATATGGAAAAGTTGTACCTGGATGAGAGGAGAGAGATAGCATTCCATAAGAATTTCACACAGATGTAGGAAAGCATGAATAGTAGGCTTTAAAAAAGAAAAGAAATGCTAAATGGGAAATATAATGATGATGATGATGATGATGCCACTCAAGGAAGCTATTGTACCATGAAGGAGCTTGATCTTAAACTTCTTAGCTTAACAGTATTCATCTCAGATGCTATCACTTATTATTATATATTAAAGAAAAGTTGGCCAGGTTCTGTAATAGGAGAGGGAGAGCTGGATTGACTCAAAAATCATAAAAATTGGTTTTCATTGGCCAGTATTAAGCAAAAATTTGAAACTGAAATTAACATTGAAGTAGTGTGAATAGGAAGAAGATGCACTTTTGGCTCAAAAGAGGATGGGGAGAGGGCTCTTTTAAGGTGTTTCCCTCCTTGAATGCAAACTGCAAGATATGCTTTCATCTCACTGATTAGCACTTATCTCCTCCTATTTTGGGTTTAAAACACACTTTCTCCAAAATGAAGGATTTTCTAGAGGACGGAAATTAAAGTCCAGCCTTCTGCTTCTTGAAAAAATTCACATGTATTATATTCATGGTTGTATGGGCTGGTTTTTAAAAACATATGGAACAATTTCTGAGATGAGATGGATTAAACTTTGGGGTTTGGTGTGTGTGTGTGTGTGTGTGTGTGTGTGTGTGTGTGTGAGAGAGAGACTTTTGCCACTGGTCCAGATAACCCACAGCCTCTGTTTATAGTATCAGAAATAGTTTGGCTATAGGCAAATAGCTGCTTGTAGTGGGACTTTTGGTGCAGCTGGACATCCAGACAAACGTTTTGCAAATCTGTGACAGATCCAGCTGCCTCTCTAGAACACCAGGACAAACTGAAGTTTCTTGCCAGAGATAAAAATGATCTGGCTATAGCACTTGAGAAAACTGCAAGGAGTCTATCATTTATAAATACCCTTGAAAGTATCAATAACCATTTCTAAAAATCTCATAGAGGAGGCACATACAGAAAACAAGCTGTACTCCAGTCTCTGGCTCTTTCCTCCAGGAATGAAGGAAACCTTGGCCAGACGCATCTTTGAAAAGGTTTTCCAACTGTTTTGTGGGAGGAACTGCCAGCAGCTGTTTCCCTGGATGGAGAATAGGAAACCAGGTAGGACTAGCTGCTTGAAACCAAAAGGCAAACCCACGTCCACCCCTCCGCCCCCACTCCTCTCCAGTGCTGCACACTCGAGTCATTGTGCCGGATACTGTCGGCCTGGCACATGTTCCCGGTCGCAGGTCAAAGGTCAAACTCCAGGGTGTATCTAAAGCCGGCCACTTCAAGAGCTCAAGCCTTCAACACTTATCCAAACTGATTAACTACATGATCAACAGTAGCCGAGGAAATGAAGCGGGCTTCACCTCTCCCGCCACTGGGAGAAGCGGCCAGACCCCTAAGGGGGACTGGGTTGAAAAAGTGTGTGAAAGGGGATGGGCTGGGCTTTAGGAATCCTCCTGGGTTCCTATTAAGATTTGGGAAATTTTCAACTCCGTCTCTCGCTCTCTTTTCTGATCCAGACTTTTTATTTTACCCAAAGAAAGTAATTTTTCCCCCTAGATCAAAAATAATTTGATGGGCATGGTGGCTTAATTCTTGGAATCAAGAAAACCACGGGCCTGAGTCTGCAAGACCTGAACGGAGAAGCTGATGACCGGGCCTCCTGGAGGGCTCTCATTCTAGGAATGCCGAAGTCAACTTGACTGCAAATAACCAAAATAAAACAAAACACCTTCTAGTAAAAGCTGAAGTCCAAAGAACAGGTTTTAAAAGGAAGCGGTTTGCAGTGGGGAGGGGGGGTGGAGAGAAGGAAAGCTCAGTTAAAGAAAAGTCCAGGTCGAGGTGGGGGTGGAAGGACTCCATTGTGAAAGCCAAAAGGTTTTAACCACTAAACGTTTATGCTCAGACGGGGTTAACTCTTTCCTAACTAGGTGTGTGGGAGAGAGAAAGAGAGAGAAGCCAGACCAAGTTCCCAAAGGGCAAGACCTGGACCGACCAATCGCAGCCTCTCGGTTTCCCGGGCATCTCGAGCAAAAGGCAAAAATGCCGCGCTCTCGGTTGGGAGGTTGCGATGCGCAGGGATAACCGCACTTCTTCAGGTCGCACGAGGGGGCAGTCCCGAGTGTCGTCTGCTTAGGTCCCAGCTTTCTGATCCTTCCTTTCTGTTCCCCTTGCACTCCGTGACTAGCGCGGCTTCCCTGCAACCGTCTGGTTTCTCTGCCCGCCGGCCTGGATTGGGATCCTTCCCAGAATCAGAGAGCCTAATTTAAAGGCAGCGCAAGAAACGTTCTGATCTCCAAAGCCTCGGAGGTTTCGGAAAGGGAGGAGCCCGTGCCCCCACCCCACCCCTTTGGCTTAAGGATCATGGATAGCCTTTCCTTCAGCCTCCCATAGTGGCGTAGGTTCTTCCCCACGCGCCTGAAAAAGGGCCAAACCACTTCCACGCTGCGTGTGTGTGTGTGCGCGCGCGCGCGCGCTGGGAAAGCCATACTGGTTCACATTTTCACATAGCAAAGTTCTCGGAAGTGAAATATTGCACACACACACACACTGGCCAGATTGGTCTGACCCCTGGCTAAAGAGAATCTGCATTTCCCCAGTCCCTTCCACCCTCCTCCTTCCCCCGCCAGTCACTTACCCCAGGCCACCTGTTGAAGCAGAGATCCCCTCATTTCTGCCCACTACTGACCAAAACTAGAGAAAGGAAAGGAAAGGATAAACAGTGAAAGGAAGAGAGAGCCGAGCCTAGAGGTTTGGGGTGGGTGAGTGGGTAAGTGGGTGGGTGGAGGCTAGGTGGGCTGCGGTGAGATCAAGCAAAATCAAAACACCTCTTGGGCGACTCCATCGAGGCAGCCATCCTTCATGAGTTCTCCTCTCTGTGAGCAGTTGGGCAATGTATGGCGAAGCAAGAAGGCACCAACGGGGTGATATTTTAGTGGCTTCTGTGTCACGTTGGTGCATGTGGCTTTGAAGAGGAGCAGCTTGCGTTTCATGCAGAGAGCGTGCCGCAAATCCCACTTGATAAGTTCTGCAACCCACAACCCTTGCCCACACGCACACACAGACACGCACACACAAATGCCAGGAATGGACTTGGCCCCTTGAACCTACTCCAGCCCCAGTAAACAAACAAATAAACAAACAAACAAACAAACAAACAGATAAACAAACAAAAAGTAAATAATCATTAGGTCATGCCCTTCCCTGACTGGGACCATTGAAGACCTAGCGAGTTTTGTTCTGGATCTGGAAGAAGCCAGTCTGCTACCTTGTGCTAGCTCCAAGGAGACGTGAGATTTCTCTCTCTCTCTCTCTCCCTCCCTCCCTCCCTCTCGGACAAAATGTTCCTGAGATTCTCGACCCTTGCTCTGGGATTAGGCACATCGAAGCGAAAGAGGTACACTTCTTCTCTCCAGCCCACGTTCACTCCATGTATCCTCAAACGAATTTCTGATCGACACGATATACTCAAGACCTGTTGCTTTAGGACCCTGGAGATCATTTTCTCCCCTTTTTTTTCGTTGTTTGCAAGCCTTCTTTGACCTAAGAATTATTTCTAATAGGAAAAAAAAAACTACGAAAACTACTGTCTGTCTAAAGTATTCCGAAAACCTTCCTTTCAGTATTGAATCTGCATGGAAATCTAATACAGGACATTAATTGCACTGCGAACGATAATAAAAGGAAATTGTGTATGTGTGTGAGTGTGTGTGTTTAAAGGAACATCTAACCAGTTTTTAAGATCTTCTATTCAACACATTTCCTCCAAATATGCAGCTTTAAAATTCGAAACATTATATAAAGGAGGGATGAATTATTTCGCTAAGGGAACAGCAGTGAAGTCACATATAGGCTGGACAAAGGTTCAAATCCCGAAGGATTCTGACTTTTGGATTACTTTTGTTTCTTCTCTCTCTCTCATTCTCTTTTCTTCCTCCGATTTTTGGATACTAAAACACTGTTCCAGAATGATATATTTAAAAATCTGTGTTCTCAGTTAACCCAGCTCCTTACAAATAAATAAATTCCCAGGCATCGTAAGGGATAACGTGCCCGAGTTGCTTTCCTTAATGAACGGAGTCACAAAGATGGTCTCTTTTTAAGTACCATACTTCTACATCTCGACAATCATTTTAATATATAGTCAATGGTTCTTTGTAGGAGGAACAAAGAGGAACTATCCACAGTTTTTCAATAGGTTTGAGCTGGGGAAAAGGCAGGTTAATCGAGGGGTTGCATCTAGAAAACAAGCAAGTGTTGTATGTTTGCACTGAATCCAAATGTCTGCATTTTCCTAACTAAATCAAAGGGAGTGTTATTTCCTTTTCTGCTCACTCATCTGAAGGTAAGTAAATTTTCTCTGGCGATCACAAGCTTGGTCAGCAACAAAGGCGCCGCCTGCTTTTTCCACCGTCCTGGTGTGGCAAGTTGAGGAATTTCAATAAATGTGACAAGGGTGACTGATTTGTGAACTAGAAAAGGGTTGAGCGTCAGAAAATTTATACTGGTCCCATCTAGCCAGGATTTCTAATACATTATAAAACCCCAGGATCCGAGAACTCCTTGCAGCACAGAAGAGACAAAAGCTACTTTGGGAAAATTTACAGAGCGTATGTGTGTGTGTGCGTATACACACACATACACATTACACCCTTGCATTAAAGCAATCGGGTTTAAAAAAGAAAAGGAGGGAGAGAGAAAACAAGAAATAAAGTGAGGGTGGAAGAAGAGACAACAACAGCACTACACAAAAAAGCAGAAAGTTAAGCACTCTCACCCACCTGCCTTTTGATGGGTGCTACATTTTTTCAGAAAAATATATACACAGAATGATGGGATGGAACAGTCGTTTTCCCCACAGAAATCACAGTCTGTTGTTTTAAAGCAAAAGCTAATGTAACCAGCCCAAGCGTTTTGGAGAGCCTCATAGACAAAACAAGGAGGAAGCGCACACTGAAAAGGATCGAGTCACAAAAGAACTTCCTTGGTCAAGCCCCCTTTTTTAAAAAAAGTTGTTCTGTGTTGTTCAGAGGTCTTGATCGCCAGGAACCCATCACCACCATCAAAAAGTAAAAAGGAAAGGAAAGAAAAGAAAGTAAAACACAGCACAGGAGCAACACCTTTCTTAGTCTCCGCAAAAGAGCTACAGAAAAGAGGCCTTTTGGACTACTTTCGAACCGAAAAAACCCCCCCTATATATACACCTATACATTATATGTTTATGTATATAAAAAGTTGCTACTCCTGTACAAGCCTGTTTGTCAAAAGCGATGTCAATGAGCTTCACAATACCTGGGATTGATGAGCGGAGCTGGCCAATCAGGAGAGAAGAGCTGTTTTGCGCACCCTTAGTTGGAGAGGAAGGAGGGAGTTGCAAGCGAAAGTAGGAACGGGCAGGCGCCAATGATCGGCGACGCTGGCCTTCACGTAGCTCCTCCCCTTCTCCCATTCATCAAGGGGGGGTACGGTGTCGTCTTTTCAATTCATTTATCTGCAGGAATGATTGCCGCTATCAGTCTCGCGTTCACCGCCCGGCTGAGGAGGTGAAAGTTTCTCCCCAGGAAGATAAACCGCAAAAGACAATATTGTGCATGATTTGCGCCTTTTTTTTTAAACAAAGCAGGGGGAAAAAAGGAAAGTGAAGGGGGAAAAAGCCAGAGGAAGGGGAAAAGAGAACGGAAGGGGGGAAAAGAGTGGAAGAGCTGGAAGAGAAGAGAAAATTGCGCGTTAATTCCTTACATTCCTCTAGCCTTCTTCTTCTTTTTAAAGACAGAACTGGAGGAAGTTTATTTTATTTTATTTATTTTTTGTTCTGAATTCCCCCCCGTCTGCGCTTTGCTTGCTTCCTCCTCTCTCTTCACTATTGTTATTTGGGAGCGGGGTCTTTTGAATTCTCTCCCTCCTCCCTATTGAAAACCCCCCGAAAAGTGCAGTTTGAGAGGCAAGAGAGGAGGAGGAGGAAGAGGAGGAGAAGGAAGAAGGGGAGGGAGAAAGAAATCGGGTGGGTTGTTTTTTTCCTGTCCTCCGCATGTGCCGATGTCTATTTTATTCTTATTTTCCAATTTTTGCAGCTTCTAGTTTTCTTCCTCCGCGCTCCCCAGCTTCCCCCCAGCCCCTCACCCACCCTCTCGTATTTGTGTCTGTGTGCGTGAGTGCGTGTGAGCGCGCGTGTGTTTTTGGTGCGCGGATGTCGAAGGGGGAGTTCCCGATGTGGTCGCTTTAGTGGTGCTCGTCGCGCGGACTTTTGCAAGAGAAAGAGAGCGAGAGGCGAGGCGGGTTGGATTGGCGGCGGCTTTTCCTCGTCGGTTTCTCTTGCGGCTGGTTGGCCTTTTCTGCGGCGGCTGCGGCAACCTCTTCGTCCTCTTCGTCGTCGTCCTCCTTTCTCCGCTTTCCTTTCCGAACGCCGGCTCCCTGCTCTCCGTCCCTCACTTTGGCTCGGCGCTTGGTGCCGAGAGCCGGGAGAAGATGCTCCTGGATGCCGGACCGCAGTACCCAGCCATCGGCGTGACGACTTTCGGCTCCTCTCGCCACCACTCCACGGGCGATGTGACGGAGCGCGAAGTGGGACTGGGCATCAACCCCTTCGCGGATGCCGGCATGGGCGCCTTCAAGCTCAACCCCAGCAGCCACGAGCTGGCCTCCGCCGGCCAGACCGCTTTCACTTCGCAGGCCCCAGGCTACGCGGCGGCGGCGGCACTGGGGCACCACCACCACCACCCGGGCCACGTCGGCTCCTACTCCAGCGCGGCCGCCTTCAACTCCACGCGGGACTTTCTGTTCCGCAACCGGGGCTTCGGCGACGCGGCGGCCAGCGCCCAGCACAGCCTCTTCGCCTCGGCGGCGGCGGCGGGAAGTTTCGGCGGACCCCACGGGCACGGCGAGGCGGCGGGCCATCTCCTCTTCCCGGGCCTCCACGAGCAAGCCACCGGCCACGCCTCGCCCAATGTGGTCAACGGGCAGATGCGGTTGGGCTTCTCCGGAGACATGTACGGCCGGCCGGAGCAGTACGGCCAGGTGACTAGCCCGCGCTCCGAGCACTACGCCTCGCCCCAGCTCCACGGCTATGGCCACATGAATATGAACATGGCAGCCCACCACGGGGCGGGGGCCTTCTTCCGCTACATGAGGCAGCCCATCAAGCAGGAGCTTATCTGCAAGTGGATCGAGCCCGAGCAGTTGGCCAACCCCAAAAAGTCCTGCAACAAAACTTTCAGCACCATGCACGAGCTGGTGACTCACGTCACGGTGGAGCACGTTGGCGGGCCGGAGCAGTCCAACCACATCTGCTTCTGGGAAGAGTGTCCCGCGAGGGGAAGCCTTTCAAGGCCAAATACAAACTGGTCAACCACATCCGAGTCCACACGGGAGAGAAGCCTTTCCCATGCCCTTTCCCAGGATGCGGGAAGGTCTTCGCTCGGTCGGAAAATCTCAAAATCCACAAAAGGACGCACACAGGTATGTCCGTAACTCTCCATAAATAGGCAGAATTTCTCATCCCCACCCGCGGCTCCTTGCGCCAGTTACGAGAAGTCGTTCTTCTGGAAAGAAGGCACCTCCAAACAAATTAAAGTTGTTTTTTTTTTTTATGGAGGGGGGAAGGGAGAGAAGAGAAGAAACTACAGTAGTGATGGGGTGAGTGCTTGTCCTCCTGAACAGACCCGCAAACAGAAAGACGATTTAGCTCAAATTTTTTAAAAAATAATTTTCGCCATAAACGCAACACGGTTTTTTTTTTTTTTGGCCTTCTCTCTCTTTTTTTTAAAGGGCAAAACAAAAGGGGATGGGGAAGAATTAGAAATGTAAGGCAGGAAAGAGGTGGGGGAGGGGTTTCAGAAGGAAAAGATGGCAGCGGTCTGAATTGTTAAATTTATTGGTTTTCATTAACTGGTAGCCGAACAGACTGTCTTACAATATTGCTGAATATGTGGCGAGTTAACCCCAGCAATCTTTCCTATCAATTTCCCCCCTTGTAAATATTTAATTATGTGGAACAATTGTAAGTAAACTGTGCTGCACGGATTTTATCTGTTATTCCACCGCGAGGAAGGAGTTGGGATCGTTGAAACCTCCAAACCGCCCACCCTCTTCGTCTGTAATTTCTCTACAGATCTTCTTTACCCCTTGTTCTCTTTAAAACGGTCGAATGTTTATCTAAAAATCTAAAGAAGGCAGCATTATAATTTGAGGGTTCTTTTTAATCAGAGAATTAAAATGCACTAGAAGTCTAACAACTGTACAGAGTTAGGTAGTTATATGAATTCTACCGTTTAAACAGGGAAGAGAAGAGGAGGCAAAGCAATATAGGATTTAGCTGTTAGATAAGTAACTCTTCTCTCTCGGCCCAAACCTGAAAATGTACCACGGCCAGGCGTTCGTTTGAGAAAATGCCAGCGTTTGGTGTTAAGACTCGAGCATACGAACGGACGAAGGAATGTATTTTATTGTTTACTAGACTCTGTTTTCCCATACTTGTATATCGGAAAAGTTACCGTTAGAAGGATCGGGGGAGGGGTTAATAAAAGTCAAGCGCCCGATTTCTGTTCAGGACGACTTTGTTTGTTTTTGTAATAGGCGAAAAACCTTTTAAGTGCGAATTCGAGGGCTGTGACAGGCGCTTCGCCAACAGCAGCGATCGCAAAAAGCATATGCACGTCCACACTTCCGACAAACCGTATCTGTGCAAAATGTGCGACAAGTCCTACACGCACCCGAGCTCCCTCCGCAAACACATGAAGGTAAATGGTCGCCTCGGGTTTGCCTGACGCTCTCTGGTCCCGGGGACCTCCTCGGCCTGGCGGGCCTTCGCCTCTCCCCTTCCGCCGCCGCCTTGGAGAACGCGCTGCGGCTGACTTGGGAGTGGGGAGGGGGAACAGAGGGCGCGAAGGAGGGGGAGTCGAGGAGACAGATGCAGACCTTAGGGATTTCTGAAAAACAGAAAACCGGGAGCAGGGCCCGCTTTCATATTTCTTCTTTAGAAAGGACTTTCGACGAAGGGTAGAGATGTCGACGTTGCTCAAAAGGGGATGCCCAGATCCCAATTCTTTACGCTGTAAATCGCCTCACAATGGATCTCGGTTTTGGGCTAGTCTGGGGTTATGCCTTGCATCAGGGGAAAGGATTTAAAGAAACGACTCGCTAGGGAGTCTGAAGAGACCCAGGCAGGCATAGCAACTTCCTTCTGCCAGCAGCCTGCGCCTGCAAACCCTTCTTTTGTGTATCCCAGGGCCGTATTTATCTTCCATGGCAGTTCACTGAAAATAGCTGGGGACAGGCTCTTCACTCTATGGGGACCGTACAGTGAAGAGCTCAAGGCTTCTATGAGATCAGCCCCCATCCCGATTAGGAAAGCAGTGTTTCAAAC
Organism: Iguana delicatissima; assembly: GCA_948472985.1. Taxonomy (NCBI): domain Eukaryota; kingdom Metazoa; phylum Chordata; class Lepidosauria; order Squamata; family Iguanidae; genus Iguana; species Iguana delicatissima. The sequence continues at coordinate 1,353,866 of CAOKZL010000003.1, forward strand.
TTCACGCCTTTTCTCTCCCCCTCCCTCCCTCCCTCCCTCCTCCTGTGGCACCGAGAGTTCATTCTGGGATCTGAGCTCAGCAGTTTAACGTTTTGGGTTACGCAGCCCGTGCATATATACTCTTACACTCTACCCATGTTTATATCCCTATAGATCTACACAACCGTGTATATGTTTGTGTGTTTGTGTGTGTAAGCACCCCCTGATAACCTCCCCACACAATCTTCAGGCGCTGCCCTTTGTTATTCATTTCTCTGTTTTCTAGGTCCACGAATCTTCCTCACAGGGTCCCAGCCTTCTCCTGCTGCCAGTTCGGGCTATGAATCTTCAACCCCCCCAACAATCGTTTCTCCATCCACAGAAAACCAGACCACAAGCTCCTTATCCCCTTCGTCTTCAGCAGTCCATCACACGTCCAGCCACAGCACGCTTACGTCAAATTTTAACGAATGGTATGTTTAAAAACAAACGAGCGAGCAAACGCAAATCCACCCTATTTAAAAGACTCGGAAATTAATGAACACTATGAAACAGAATTTTCGGGGTGTGTGTTTGGTTTGGTCCCCCCTCCCCGCTTCTTAAATGCTGCCCACAGACCCAGGACCGATTCAAATCAAGAATTTTTTTCTTTCTTGTTTTTTCTCTCTCTTTTCCCCTCTCCTGCCTCTCTCTTCATTTCTGCTGTTTTGCTTTGGTTTTGTCGTTTTGGGACAAAGCCTTGGGAAGCAAAAGGGTTTTTATAGCGTGCGTGAGAAGGGCAGGGTTACCAGGCCATCTTGCCAACGTGCAGGGCTTTGAAATGGAACCACTGGCTGGAGTTCTCCAACTGCATGTCTTTTCGGGCAGCGGCCTTGTTGTTTTTCTTTCCCCCTTGTAAATACAGAAATACTAGCTTACAATGTACTGTTTGATTTTGTAAATAGTTACACCACAAGTTGAATAAGGGGATATGTGGAATTGTGGTCTTTGCATATATGTGGGGGGGAGGGGGATAGGGTGGGGGAGGGGGATAGGGAAGAGAAGGTTGAAAGGGGGAGGGAAGGAGGGAGAAGGTAGCAAATCAACTATTTGTACTGAATGGCAAGGATGTTCTAGTAAATGTGTACCAAAATGTGAATTACTTTGTATTATTACAGTCTAAACGTCGACCTAACAGAATACTATTGGTATTAATGTGCTTTTTCTTTTGTATAAAGTGCAAACATTTCGTCCCAAAGTCCAGTCTAAGTAGTGCAGTAAAATGTTGTTACACGTCCTGTCAAGAAATTCGTATAGTGAAAGCCTGGATCTACGTGTCAAACTGTTACATTTGTTTATGTAAAGTGATATTAAAAAAAAAAGAAAGAAAAAAGCTATAAACTATAATCTGTCCATTGCTTTTGGCAAATACAATCACATAACTGTATATATTTCCTAATTTCCATATTTATCCGCATGTAAAGGTCCGGTTATACATGTTACAGATATTCAATATTTATGGCTAGAAGAACTGGTATGTACACTTTAGTTTACAGAACTGTTTGGTAACATTTCGTACATTATTAAAGATTCTGAAATCCCACAATCTGTGGCAGGAATCCTTATTGACTCAGCCTGGGGCTGCAAATTAGTTAGCTTTTAGGACTGTAAACTCTAGACCGGACCAAGGACTTTCTCCTCCCCCTAATTCTTGCCCCCACTGTTCTGCCCTTATCTCATCACTAAAGCAGTAATGTGGAAATAAATTTGATAAATGCACTTGTCCCTGCTGGCAGAAGGGTAGTATGTAATTAGTATTTATGTAAAGACCTATGAAACAAAACAAAACAAAAAGTTTTCGGACGCAATATAATTTAAACGATCATTGTAGACATAGAATAACGCCAAGAGTAGCAATAACCAACACCACTAAAACAGAACATCAGTTGATTGTATATGGCCCATGGATTTTAATGGTGGCAAATCTTGCCAGGAGGGGAAAAAAAAGGAGGGGGGAGGTTGAGGAGGCGTGTCTTACCACAAAAAATCTGCCCTTTGTTACAGTCAGGAATTGTTGAAAAAACTTATTTTTGACCTCGAAAGGCTTTAACCACAACTCTTTTTAAAGGATTTCCAGTCTCAAGGAAGTGTAACCTTTTTACTTGTAGTGTCTTTTCCCATTCCATCTCTCACCCTAAAAAAAACAAACAAGCAAGCAAACAAAAAACAACCACCCCGAAATATATTATATTTCTCCAGGCTTGAAACTGATGTTAACCAATTACATGCTGTTTTAGTTCTTTTTTCTTCTTCCTATAATTTTGCCGAGTTAATAGTTTCTTACAGCAGTAACAACCGCAAAAATAAACCAACGAGGGTGGGTGAATGGTGGGTGGGAGTTTATATACTTTGATAATTCCTTTTGTTTTCCTCCCATTCACTTGAGAAATTCGTTCCATTGACTGGCGGTGATACAGTAAATTTGTAAATGAGAAGACAATATATATTAAAAAAAACCCATCCTAAATTACTTGTGCTTAATGGTTGTAGCAGAATGCCTTTTTCTCTAAATCACATTGTCTTTCTTGCAGTTTAGTTTGATAGATTTGCAATCCGTGGTGCTTCCGTTAACTTAGCGACGCTGGTAGCAACCGCTAGGCTTTGTTCCTCGGCGTAGCTTGCGTGATCGCCCCATTAAACAGACAACATATCAACAGACAACAGGAATCACGAGCTTGGCTAAAGCGCCCTGGGTTCGGGATACCATGTTGCAGAAAGGATTTGCACCTGCTGACCTTCTCGTGGGCCAACGTGGCATTTTAACAGCTTCTTTCAAAAAAAGATACTGGGAGGGAGAATGCACAGACCAGCGATAAAAGGGATGGTTGGTGAGAAGTTCCGAAAGCCAGTCCCAATATCAAGGGAGATGAGGATTTGGAGATAGGGTGAGGTCTGTGGTCTGGTTTCGTTCATCCCCTTATTTTTTAAAGTCCTTCTCAGAACTACTCACAATATATATTGTTGTAATGGTATGGCCCTCTTATTACTTGGGTGTGTGTGTGTGCGTTGGAATCTTCTTGTAGGAGGGAGAGATTTTGTTTGGAACCTTTGCATGAGGGATTTACACTAGCCGGGCCTCACTCGACCTGTAGAAGTGCGTGGGGACTGGAGAAGAGCTGAGATTGTTTTTGTTGTTTTAAGTGGGGCTCTTCTATTGCAGGACAGACAAACAAACGGGCAGAAAAATGGCAGATCTGGTTTTTGCTTTTTTATTTTTCTTATTTTTTTACTTTACTTTCTGGAAGACGTTATTCTGACGAGCAACCCATTTCTCGGCTCCTTCCCTGCCGAGAGCGCCACCTTGCAGGACCTACAGAGACTGAAAAGAAGTTGGAGACAACCGTAAAAGCAAACAGCAGCCGGGAGCAACTGCAGCCGAAGGACAAGTTGGCTACCCATTTAACACTAAATAAATGCAATACTCTGGCAAAGTGCAACTGCCTCTAGATGGCCGGCCTTAACTGGAATGCAGCAGTAATCTAGTTTTCGAGTCAAAATGGAAAGGACGAGCAGAGACAGGAGCGAGTGCAATACGGTCACCTTTCCTTATTCCCCAGACCAATATAATGAAAAGATGCATACATTCTATTTACAATATCTAGATGAATATATATGAGTGTGTGTGTGCGTGTGCGTGTGCGCCTGTGTGTGTGAGAGGGGAATAGCCTTTTTGGGGTGTGTATGTGTATTTTTTGAGCGTCTCCAGTAGTGTTTTATTTGAGAAAATTGCTTTTATCTGAAGACAGAATATTTGTTTCTAAACCTAGATAATTTTTACAAAACTTTAACAATGAGTTCTAAGTATGCTAAAATTATATCTAAAAAAGCACTCATTAAAAAGGGGGATTCCAGAAATAATCAGATAGGCACGGATATCAGACTACACAACTCAACGAGCGATCACACTATATGTATACACACGCGCGCGCGCGCGCGCACACACACACACACACACATATAGTATATTTCACAGGCTTGTTCGTGGTGTAGATTCGAAGAGATATTTGTGTGTAAGGTATTGTGCTTTCTTGTAAAAATGTTTAATTAACTCTAACATTGCCTTGATTTTTTTTAAAAAAAATATGCCTGGCAAAGACTTCTACTACTACTACTATTATTATCGTTGTTGCTGTTGTTATTATTTAGTATTGGTGGTGGTAGTAAGAGTAGAACTTATTGTTTCAAAAAAGACAAGGAGGCTATTAAGGAGACAGGTTCCATTAAATGGCCTTTTAAACTTCGGCACTGTCTGTCGTCGTGTGGGTACTTTTAATGCCTTAGCGAGATGTATTTTTCATACTTTCCTTCATGGGTTATTAGGTCTAGAAAATCGTGAACGCCGGTTGAGAAATATGAATTGTTAGAGCCTATTTAGCAGAAACCTCAGACAATGCAGAAGCAGGCTGGCAGACAGAGCTTGAATTGCTGAGGAGGCCGTCCCCCGGAGCTCAGGAGCTTTTGCTGCTGTTTTATTCCCACAATCTCTCCATCACCTAGGAAAAGGATATGAGAATGACTTGAGATGGAGTCTTTAAGGACCAGAAACACTGTCCGAAAAAAAAAAAAAGTCCCGGTGCGTTGGTTTGGCTTTTATGTACACGTGTATGTGCGTGTGTGCGTGCGCGCGCGGGCGCGCGCCTTCAAGTCGCCTGTGGACTTTTGGCGATTCTTTGACTTTCATAAGGATTTTTTAGGCGAGGAATACTGAAGAGGTGGTTTTACCTGTTTCCTCCTCTTAAATGTAGCCTACATTTGCTAAACGCAAAAAGATTTCTTTGACTGTATCTTTACTTTGGAACAATACACATTGCATTTAATGGAATTTACCTGCGCGTAAGCATGCACAGGGCTATCACACTTTTCTAGTATTTGGAGGTATCATCAATTTGTATTCAGAAAACTTTCAGAAGGAATAGCATTCCAAATAGGTTTCTCCAATGATATCATTTAAGCGCCCCACTTTTTTTTTTTTTTAAAAAAAATGGGAGTCAGTAGTTGTTAGGTGGATAATACGATCTTAAGAGTGACATTCTATGCACAGTTAACCGGGGATAACTCTCGCTGAATTCAGAGGGATTTACTTATAAACATATATGGTCAGCCTCCCCCAACGGGTGTATTTATTTGGAACTTATAATCACTGAAATCAATAGGATTTACTTCATAGTAAAGACGGATAACATTGGGTCTGCAAGTTAGTTTTTTAGAATGAGCCATATTTGAAGAAAAAAAAGGAGGGGTCTGTGGTGACTGACATTACGTGGAATTGTGGAATTTGTAGATGTCCTATAAACACAAGCAAGAACGAATCTTCTGTACGTCTAACAGTAACAAAAAGAGCAATAAATTTTGTTGCGAATTAAAAAGATATAATATTTTTATCCGTTAAGGAAAATTTTCAGTTTTATACCCCAGTACTAAATAACGCAGAGTATTTAATTTAATTTAACTATTTCTCTCATCCCACTGAAATTTCATTTGAATTATCAGGGGGAAAAGTATTCCATTGCATTATTAATTTTTCAAAAGAAATCTCACCAAAATTCCCATTGATCTCTTCAATGAAATCCTAGATAACTTACTGCCAAGAACTGTTTAAGACTGGGGTATAAGAGCAAGGTGAAGAAAAAGTAAAGAAGAAGGCATCTTGGCTTACAGTAAGAGCCCCATAAGGAAGCTAATAATCACTGCAAAAGGCTTCAACGATAAAATTCCCAGGAAAAGTATGACCTAGAACGCAGAACACCTTCAGTTCTATATGGGATTACTGGAACTGGAAGTCTTATGGAAGAAAAGGGGAATACAATTGTATTTAAATAAATCCAGACCCAGTAAAGAAGGAGAACGCCTCCATCACTTCCTTCCTATCCATTTGTCTCTTCCACGCCTATATGCCAATCACTGAATTGCTTTGTTTATTTTGTGACTTGTATGGATATATGTTGTTTTGAGGTAGACCTTAATAGGCCTGAGCTGAGCCAGTGATGTAATGATATACGATCCTGAGACACCAATGGCAGAAAGTTACAGAGGCTACTAAAGGGATATTGTAGTATTTTCAAGATAGGAGAAAGCTTAGGCTATGAAGCCATCGCATAAAGTGATAGCCAAACTAACTCACACAATGTTTTTGACTACCAGCTGTGAACAAAGGGTATATGTGGAAATGGCGACTATGCGTTTATTTATTTAAAAAAGTAGGCAGAGGACAATTTTTCCTTACTCAGAAATCGTGATAAGTCAGCTCTATACCTGCTGCGATTTCTTTACGTGGATTTTCTGTTATTGCTTTTTATGCTTTTTTTCATGAATGGATACAACTTCTGCATTTGGATCTAAAATACATCACATACATATCTCTGATCTACATCTAATGGACACATTATCTGATTTAAGCGGAATTTTTCCTTATGTGGATCAGATTAGGGCCTAACCTCAGTATTAACCTCTAGCACAGCGACTGAACCTGTGTTAAGGTGATAAGTCAACAGTTACATAAATTCATTTGCTTCCGTGGTTCTACTCTAGTTGGGACTAGCAATAAGATTTAGGCCTACATATCCTTACTAACTTTGGATTTGACTGGTAAAGTAGCGTTTCTTTTTAGGCTTGGGAGATTTTGTTGTTTCTGTGATCTCTCTATAATACACAATCTCTCTTCCACTCCTCCCCAATCCTCTCTCCTCAACTCTATTTTTTCCCCTCTCTGTTGATCGCACGCACGCACGCACCTTCTCTCTTCCCTTCTCTACTAGACATTGGCTCAATCCATTGTTAACTAAATATATGCACCTATGTGACTATGGAGATGACAAAATCATATAATTTATTGTGCAAAAGGACATTTCTCTATTAATTGTGGACAAAAGAGATAGGATCTCTCCCCTCCCCCGCTTTAAAGTCCATTGCAATCTTTTTAATATGGTAAAATCAATCTTAATTCCTCCCTTCCCTTTCTAGGCTCTGTAAGTCAGGTCTGGTTCATCCTCGATTAACAAGAAACACGATCATGTGAAACCAGAGGGCTATTTTTACCGTGCAGCTGGAAGCTGTCATCAATTGGTAACATTTATTTCAGCTTTAGAATGATAGTATAAAATAGCATGAAGTTTCCAGATGATGCTCCTATTGGAGATTGGTTTTTGACGAATAATAAATCAGATTAACTACTATATATCTATATGTAGGCACACAAGTACGCACAGACACTTCTCTATGATAACATTAAAAGCGTGCCTGTGTCTAAATACAGACTTTTAAATTTACAATCAGACTGATTGTTGACAGCGAACAACGGTGGAATTCCAGTTTAAACAATACAATTCGACGCAATAAAAAAAATAAGCAGTTTAAAACGCAATTAAAAGCAAAATAAAAAAAAGGAACGACACCCCTCCCTTTAGCTATAACGCAGGTTAGATGCCCAAAGCTTATCTAAATAAAAGGGTCTTTGCCTGACAGCCCTAGGGACAACGGGGAAGGGGCTGGTCTCGCCTTCCCATCCCACTAAGAAAGCCCTCTGTCCGGTCCCTTTCAAACAGTGCCTCTGATAAAGCAGAGGGATAAAGAAGTCTGTCCTCCAAATATCTTAAAATCAGAACAGGCTGTTAAGGAAGAAAACTGCGGTCCCTGGTAGCCTACTCTTGTGGGGACTTGGCGGGTCACAATCAGCAGACTGGTAGCCAGTGAAGCTGATATAACAAGGGGGAGTCACGTGCTTCCTGTAAACGCCAGGGTCGCCAGTCTGGCTACAGCGTGTTGGACCAGGTGAAATTTCCAAGCATCGTTTCCCAAGGTAGCTTCGTGTAAAGAATGCTCTGTGCATGTGGACTTATGGCGAACCCATGAATTTCATTGGGTTTTCTTAGGCAAGGAATATTCAGAGGTGGTTTTGCCAGTGCTTTCCTCTGAAATATGGCCTACAGCACCCGGTTTGCCGTCTTCCATCCAAGTACTAACCGGGCCTGATTCTGCCTGGCTTCCAAGATCAGACAGGACGTGATAGTGCCACCTAGGCCATTTCCGCACCAGCCTGTTATAGCGCTATGATTTCACTTGCAACCTTCTATGGAATCCTGGGGTTTGCAGTTTCGGGAGGGGCTGGCTGGTCCCTCCCGAAACTGCAAACCCCAGGATTCCATAGGAGGTTACAAGTGGAATCATAGCGCTATAACAGGCTGGTGCGGAAATGGCCCTGGTCAAGTCTGCAATTTCCGAGAAGAGACCGTTGGAACATTAGCCTTAACTATGCAAACTTGGTCCCAGCCGGTAGAAAAAGCTGGGCATCCTGAATCATCTCTCTCTCTCTCTGTGCATGAAATTTTAACATCTTGCAGGAGTCAGCATATTTATGTATACCTCTGTATGTGTGTGTGTGACAATTCACACTTCTGAAACACAGCACGCAACTTCTGAAACACAGCAGGCCCACATTTCTAAAACAGGCAGGAAGGATAGGCTTGCTAGGACAGAATCTCACAAAACTGAAGCACTTTGAAGGCACATTTATTTCAGTGGGAGTGTCAAAGATGTGCTGCTTATTGCAAGTCTATTGCCCTAAGTGGTTCTTAAATTTGCTTAATGTCACACATAGTGTACAATTGTTTAATATATATTAGACAACACAAAAATACGCCAGCAGTACCTGGAACTACATGTACGTTTTTGCATGAGTCTCACATTCTCCCTTGGTCAAAATGTTAAACGGTTTTAATTGCAAGTCACTGGATCCTAACGTTTCTTGTCCACTTGTCAGGGTGTGTTTGAAATACAACTATATAGAAAACCGAAGGGCAAGAACAGAGAGGAAGAAGCAAATAAGCAAATAAGCAAATAAATAAATAGCCTTAACCAAAAAAAAAGAAAGAAAAAAAGACGACCCTCCCGCATAAGGGCATATATTTTCTTTTCGATGCTGCCTCATTTAGAGAAAAAAAGAATCTGGGAATGCAGAGATAGCTAACGTGTAATGCTTGGTTTTTGTTTTTGTTTTTTAAGGAAAGAGTGTTCCTGGATAACAAGAAAAATACCGCTTTTTAAAGAAGCCTCGCTGTGCTTTCTGGCTGCATCGGGGCTGCCAGGCGTTTCTGAAAGAGTTTTCCAGTGCCACACATGAAACAGCCTTTCTCTCTTTAAGTACACACACAGCGCTTGGCGTTTGATGTTGACTGGCCGCGCATGCGCCTTCCCCACACTCGGGCAGCGCTTCCACGTGCTGTTGAATATTTATAACTCTCCGCACTTCCTAAACTGTCTAGAGAAGGTAACCACACAGAGCCTAAATCATCGGGAAACCGCTGGCGTAGCTCCCAAAATAGTTTGGTAGGGGAATATGCACGTGTTTGTTTTCAGACATAGATGACGGTTTAAGTAAGATCGTAATACACAACAAGGCACAGAAGGTTCATAAACAATGCGGGGGTGGCGGCGGCGGCGAATGGCTCTGTAAAGCGGCGGCGGCGGCGGCAGTGGAAGCAGACCGGTCTCAAGGACGGATCCCTGGTTGCAGCCTCCGCGACGAACGCACATTTCACTCCGGATGGCCTGGGAACCCACGGAGCGGTTATCCAGAATACTTCACGCGCGAGAGAAGGCGGCCTACTTCTCCCTCCCCACGCCTGGCCTAATATTCACACTGTAGCTCTATTAACATTGCTTTCAAATTAATTTTATTCCGTGCTTAGGTAAACCCAATCATGCACCGAATATCCTCCCAGTCCACTCTTCTTAGGCTCCTGCGGGGATATCTTTAACCTGTAGGCCCGAAAGGAGGTTTCAATTGTGGTTTGTCTGCCAACAATGATCCTGTTAGTCCTAGTTCTCCTCCTTATGGTAAGCTACTCTTTCACCCCATTTCGTTTGGCAGAACCTTGAGCTGGGTCCGTCAATCTTAATAATTTTAGATAAGCTGTCCCTTTAGCCCGGTCCTTTCCTACACTGTTAGATGGAACGCTGAGGAGAAAAGCAAAGTACAAGAAAAAGTGTGATCCATGGACCCTGGAATAGAAGGGCAGGCTGATAATGATCAATCCCTCCCTCACGAGTAAAGTAGGGTAGTCCGAGCCCCGGGCCCGAAATGTTCTGGCAAGTTTGGACCACCAATAATGTTCCTATGTAGTTGAATCTTCTCAAGAATTAGCATAAGTTAGAAGTCCATTAAATGACCAAGCACTAAGAAACCGCAAAAGAAGGAATAATAAAGGCTGCCTCCAATCTGTCACGTGCAAATTTACTCGGGAGTAAGCTGCACTGGACACGCGGAGAGTACTTCTGTGTTCAGATTTTGCTTATAGGAGTCTTCATATTTAAGGATGTTTGAACGATAATGGATGGGAAAAGTAATTTGCCTTCCCCTCTGCAAATAGGCAAAACTGATAACTACCTGCCTGCCAATACTGAGCCCAGACACCACAAAAAAACCCAAACAGTTCCGGGTTCCTTGGAGTGATCAAACCGGTAATGATGTTGTTGGGTTCTATTCTGCTTGATCGCTTCCTCTCTGCCATTCTTTCCATACCTTGCGTAATTTATTTGCAGGTTATATCTTGCCAGTCAGCTGAATTAAAAGACAACCGAGTATGAAGTAGGACTGGGATCTAGAGCTTGGGAGATTTCAGTGGAGTTTTACGTTGTAGGTAAATGTTGATGAAGTACACCACTCAAAGGCATCTTGAGCAAAAGTGCGTGCATGTGCGTAGGGAATTAAAAATAGAGCCATTCTGATATGCGAACAGAGAGAGAGAGAGAATCTGCACAAATTATATATAAAAAGTGATTGTTTTCCAGCTTTTTGTAACGACGAGGAAATCACACACCAGGTTAATAGCAGTTGACTGTTCAAAACTATGTTTAGCCCAGCTGCACTACTCGGTCAAAGCTCTTGGATTTCAGCCTGCAGAGTCCCACTGAAGTCACCAAGAGGGCACGGACTTAAGTTAATTCTTAACAGTACTTAAGCCTCTCTGATTGTAGATGAGACTAAATGCGTGTGAAAGAGGAAATACCCCACACGCTGTAGTGGAACCTCACTCGGAGCGGCTTTCTCCTTGTCTTGTTAATTAATTAATTAATTATTAAAAAAAGAAACCTGTATTTTAGAGGGCAGTTTCCACCCTTCCAACTATATTTCTCAATTGGCTCAAAGGTTGGCTTAGATTAGAAAAAATAATTTTCAGCCTTTCAACGGATGAGCCATTCTGAGTAGAGGAAAAGGATTGCTTTCATTCAGCCTCGTCACGTTTCATTTGGCCCTCACTTTCCTGCAGTAGTAAGCAGTCTATCATTATCGAGATACATTCATCTTAAAATAATAAAATAAATATGTTTTTGACAACTTACATTCAGATTCAGAACCCACAAACATCCAGGACGCACTATGTAATAAATAAGTAAAAGACTTATTTACTGTAAAGGGGAATAAAAATCAGTTCTTCCATCTTGACCAAATATTATTTCCTCTGATTTTGTTTATTTACTTTCACAACACCACCTTGGAATTTAAAACCGAAAACGTCGAATCTCTCCAAGTAGGTTTACTGTAGCCCTACAACCTATCGGCCAGTGGAAAATATTTTTAGCCCGGATGACGAAGGGATGCTGGTGACTTTTAAAAAGAGGATTGAAGTGGAGATGCGCGCGTGCGCACGCACACACCTCATTCACGTGACCGGTCAATCTCTGCGTAAACAGATGGATTCCTTTCGTTCGGAAGGTGGGAAAGGCAACCTTCGGCCCCTCAAGTGTATATCATCTTCCCTTACCTGATTATTTATGCTGAGGGCATGTATTAAGCACTGTTGCAAAGGTGCTTCCTTTGCGCACACGAAGTTTAATCTGTTTAGCCGTACCGAATCTTCCCAGCGCCCTTTGGAAGAAGCAAGTTGTTTAAGGGAAACTTTCCCTGAGGAGAAAATATTAAAATCTAGGCAACAGGTCCCTCTCTCTCTCTCCTCTGGAAGGAGAGAGGGTGAAACAGGACGAGTTCTCTTTTATTGTTTAGATACCTTTTCTTCCCTTTTTCAAACATCCAGTCTATTTTAACACGAGTCTCTCTCATTTCCTTTGCTACGGATATCTCCCCCCGCACAATACATAAACACAATACCGCTGTGAAGTTTTGCCGACAGGCTGTTTTGTTTACAAAATAATATTTATTGTCAAGGGACATCCCCCCCCGTCTCGCTATCTCTGAAGCGTTAACCCTTTCGCTAGCAAGATTGGGAACGGAGATTTGGCCCAGAGTGTAATCTTCTCCCCCGTCTGCCTGTCCCCCTCTCCCCCTTTCTCCCTCTCTCTGTGTGTCGAGATCTGGCACGCTCCTGGTCTCTTAACTCCCAGATCTTTGTTTTCGGTGGTGGCAGCCAGAAAGAGGAAGAGAGCGCTGTGCTCTCACTTCCCACTGGCTTCCTTAAAAAAAAGAAAAAACCCCCCAACTCTGCTCTTCCAACTTTTGCTCCAGTTACTCACTTCTCAGCCTTACTGGCAGCTTTTGCAGAAAAACCTACACTCCAGCTTTGGTAAGTTGATGCGTTGTTCCGTCGCAAAAATGGCACTGCTCTGGAGTTTGTGCGTGTGTGTGCGTGTGCGACTAGGAGCTATAGAAGTATGTGTGCATGTGGGCGCGCGCGCGCGCGTTTTGTTCTCGAGCAGAGTTGCCCGACCGAAGTACTTTCACATCAAGCAGCAGAGAGTTAAACTATTGTGGCGTCTGAAATCTCGACAGAGAACAGCACGGTCACTGTGCGTTGGCTCAGACAGACTTTAAGGCACGATGACTGAATCTGACCGGGATTTTTTTTCCTTTTGATGCTGCTGCTATTGTTGTTGTTACTGCTGCCACTACTTTTTTGGGGTGTGTGTGTAGGGGGAGTGAAATGGTGAGAAAAGTTGTAGTTTGGCTCTTCTTGATATTTACAGTGTTCACTAAACAGTAATTATACAAAGTATGCAACTGCAAAAGGTGCCAGGAAGTTCTAGGATCATCCGGTTAAGCACGGAGGGGTTATTCTGTATACTGAATTTTATTCACTTTTTGCTATTCTCATCCCTCAATCCAGTAATATCGCAGAGGCACAGTTGAGAGCATACACCTAAGCCAGCGTTCAGCGGTTTGATTTTAAAAAAAAATACAACAAACAAGTCTGCGCATAGTGTTTTTCAATGCGTTCTACATATAAAGTTTCACGTTAATTTTATCTATAGTTTTTAATGAACCCAATATATTCAATTGTTAACTCCGAGCCCCTGCAAATTCCAAGTATTTAAGTTTGATTTAAGTTTAAGACAAGCTTAAGTCTTCATGGATTTTCCCTTCTTCTCCCTCCTCCTTGGTAAATCCCTTTCTTTTCTTTTTCATAGTAGAAGAAAGTGAGCATAACCGCTTTGTAGCGTTGACCTTTCGCTGACACGCCTCGGTAGAAGACAGTTTGCAAATGAGGGGCTTGGATAAATTAGGCACTAAAGTTAGCTGAGTTTAGGTAAGCACCCGGCAATGGTCCTTGAAATTCGCCGGCGAGTCTTTCAGCCCCCGAGGTCTGAAAGTTTAGCAAAGTTCAAGGAAGTCGGGACAGCATCTCCTCAGAGCCCTGGGAAGCACAATGGAGAGAAGCTAGCTCCTTCGGGATGAAAAGCACAGAGAAGAGCGACAGCAGGAGCAGCACCAGCCACACCACTGCTTTCAAGTTCATGGCACTTTCCGCTTCTTTCTCGAAAGCTTCGTCATTGTTCTCACTTCTCTGCACCGTGATTCTCTTGTTCTTCGAAACACGGAAGTTAAAGCGCGTAGAAACAGTGTGTTAACACTTGTGCTAACAAGTTGCTGTTACTTTCTTGGCTCTAGAAGTGTTAACTCTACATTCCTCACCCGTTCCCCTCCCAGCATCCTTTAAAAACTGGATCTAAAGAAAGAATCCCAAGGCTTCAAAAACTAGACGCCCAGGTTTCCCTTAGCATAAAATGAATCTAGACAATAGGAGGGAAATTGCTTTCAAGCAAAAGTCATCTGGCCGGCCAGCCAAACAACAAAAGCCATGCCTCGACTTTTCTCTCTCTTTCTCTTTCTTAAACTTAACACACCCATATTATAAAACCCTGGTCCTACTACACACGCCAGATTCACGGTAGTGTTCTTATATTAAAATCAAGCTGTTTAACTTGATACAGCGATATGAGACTTCCCACGGTCTGAAGGGCGAAGACTGGGCACAATGCTCCAATATGTTAGTATAACGGCAAAGGAATGCCCCCCTCCCTTTTCACACCTGCCCCCTGCTCTGTTAACTTGTCTAAGGTTACTTAATGAAGTCGTGCCGGCCTTGACAACTTTTGAGATAGGCTGGGCTCTGGAAGTTACTCTCAATAGGACTGTTCCCCTCCCCCCACACAACAGTATATTGGGGGCGGTGAGAGGGACTTACGTATTTAGTAGTTCTCCTGCCTGGTCCACCGTAATAGTGTTTCACCTGGTACCCAGAACGGCAGGTTCAACCAAGAACACATTGCCAACGTGTTAACTAGAAGTCTCTTTCACACGCGCCTTTAAAACATCTTTCTAAACAATTCTGCATTAAGATTTCAGACCAAATAACTGTTTGCCGGGATTTTAGATAAAAAGACAGGGGTGCGGGCGACCCTGTATTTCCCTAGGCTTGCAAAATCGATAGACAAATGCGGGGGGTGCGTAGATGGGGGCACGCACTTGAACAAATGGATCTTGAGCGGTATTCTGTTTCCACTAAAACACCTTTCTAGCCAGAAAGAAACATCAGCTTTACAGATACTATCTGAATATTTATATCGCAAGAAGGTGACGTCGACTGCTTTCCACATCTACTTTTGCAAGTGGGTTAATTCTACTAACCAAGCGCCTTGAGGGCCAGAACTTTTTCTCAGACAACTTGATGATCCAGGTTTAACTTTAGAAAAGCCTGAAGTTAGACTGATGAAAGAAAAGTGGAATCCTTCTCCTCTCGACAGTCCTGTTGAGTGAGGTCAGGTCTTGGTACGTCCTTTCCCTTGATACTTTCGTACACCATATACTTATTATCCATACCTACCTACCTACCTACCTACCTACCTACCTACCTACCTGCGTGAGAGTGTATGCGCAAGCATCATGAAAGCGTTGAAACGTCTCCTCTCTTTGTTCCCCCCTTTCCCATTTTAGACAACAAAAAGGTCATGACAGTGTATCTGGAACATCGGCATCCAGATGCTAAACGCATTTACATGGAAATAAATTCTAGTGAAATCAAGGGGACTCATGTCCAAGCAAATATATTTTAGAGACAGGTGTAAAGTGCAGGAGACTTGGCAGCAGCAAGTTAACTTTAGCAGAACGTGTTCTTATTTTTTTTTTTTTTTTAAAGAAAACATATCTGGCCCTGAAGGCTCCATGTCGATGACTCGCTTTGGCATCTCGTCTTCGACACTAATCAGAGGGACTTTCTTCCAAGTAAATGCGTTCAGAGTGAAAAGGTTGCGGAAATTAGTTGAGAGCTGGTGTCGGACCACAAACTGGAAAACCTTGGTCGTTTAATTCGATCCACCCTACCTTATGCAGTTACCAGGTTTTTAAAAAAAATAATAGAAACCTCAACACGAACCATGAGTATCGAAATAAGTATCATTGATTTCTTTCGGGTTTAGGTACCCCATAAATGTATTTAAGTTTACACTCAGTGGCTCCACAGCTCACCAGCTGATCAGCTCATCTGAAAATATTCAAATCCCATAGAAACCAATGGGGTCTGTATTCTCAGTGAAGTCAGTCGAGAATGGGGCTCATGCAAGATTGTTCCCATCATGTTTAAGGTCGAGAGTCAACCGGTTTAAATCTAATTCCTTAAGCGAAGTTTTACTGGGAGCAAGCCCAGACATCTGATTACACTGTTGATATTATGGGCATCTCTTATTAGACGGCTGAGGATGTCTCTCCACTTTCAGGAGAGAGACGTGAGAATGTTGCCGTGCCAATACCTTTAGGGTTCCTTACGCTACCTTTAAAGGTCGAGTCTGAACTTCAAGAAAGAAACCCAAACATATCTGAAGCATACACGGGAGTTTGATAGTGCATTTTGATCTCAGGCGGTTAGCACAGGCAACAGATATGCACCCACTATTAAGTGGCATCACTTTAGGATTATGTGTGTACGTGTGTCTCACGTAAATGATACTAAAAATGGAAATAGTAGTATGGCCATTAACCTGGGCTAGAAAGGAGGAACATAC
This sequence comes from Iguana delicatissima, assembly GCA_948472985.1. Lineage (NCBI taxonomy): Eukaryota > Metazoa > Chordata > Lepidosauria > Squamata > Iguanidae > Iguana > Iguana delicatissima. The sequence continues at coordinate 1,370,111 of CAOKZL010000003.1, forward strand.
TGATATTTCAGAATGGAAAAATCATGGCCAGTTTAAAAATAGTCTTAGCAGAAGAGCTTCACATCTGAAAGAGGGCTTCCTGTGACAATATACTGCAAACAGGCGTTATATTGCAAATAAATTAGAATTGCTATCACTCCTTCTGTTTCAATCCATTTTTTAGTGCAAGACATCACATAAAAGCAGTTTGTAAACACTCTCTATACTATCTGCATCCTGCAGTCTGTCATTTTTAGACGGTTCTTTGTATCTCCAGAACATTTAGCTAATTAATCATGCTTCCATTTTTCCCCTCTTGTCTGGAATCCGCAGTTTGTGGAAAATGAAATGGCTCGCCATAACATGCGCTTAGATAACTGTTTACAGTCTACTGCTGTTATCTCTACTTTAGCATGCCGATTGCAAGGCAGAACTACGAAATACCTATATGACTTGAGTTTACATCAAAAAAAGATATTTTTAAGGCAGAGAGAAAAAAAAGATAGTCATACAGGAAAACAGACCAATCGCTCTCTACAAAGTTAATGCCGGGTTTTCTACTGTATATCCCAAAGACTGTATTATCACGCAGGCACTCCGGTCCTTCCTAGCACCTGCGAGGACCCCTCCCCCATTGAATTCAACAGGGTTTTCTTTCAAACACCGAAACTAGGATTGGGGCTCAAGGCTTTTTTTTTAATTGACAGATTCTGTAATATCTACCAGTATACTTCTACTTTCATTTATTGTTGGAGAAGTCAGCTTGTGGAGAGTGTCATTACAATGGTAACGTGCATTTCTTATCTTATAGCTCAGAACTAATCTGGTCATTGTAAACCTCACTGTTTACATTTCAGACTAAAATAAAGTATTATATTACTTAAGTGGTGTGTTCACTTAAATATAGCGGTAAAAGCATCACACAAAGTGTTCTACATTTGCACTTTTCTATAATTCACCCCCCCTCCCCTGTGAATTGTTGATTATTTCTTGTTGCAAGTCTGATAACTTAGAACAGTTACATATGTGAGGGTGGGTTTCCATAGCTCTAGAAGGAGTTTGTGGAAAGGACTGGACATTAGCAGCAAAAGATATACCATCATCACCACCACAACCACCACCACCACTACTACTACTACTGAGAATATTTTCAAGGCAACAACATGGTAATAATCAAGAGGTGTGATTCCTGGGTTCCATTTATCCATCTTTAGTGTCCTCATTTCTATTGCTTTGTTCTGGCAGGATGAGATTGGGTTTTTTTAAATTGCAGGTGCCTACAAAATCTCACAAGTGAAGATTGTAGTAGCAGTAGTGTAGTGGCTGTTGTTATTAATTGGGACTTAATTGACCTTATGACCCCTATTTTTTCAGTCATAAACATTTCTTTTTAAAATAGATGACCCCTCCCCCCAAAAAACCCCACTCTGAATGTAGCTGTCAGATAAAAATTATGTAACAGCAGATTTGTATTGTTCCTTTGCAGCTTTCAGAAGAATCTTAGCAAAATAAATGAAACTATTTTCATAATTTGGAAGCAAAATTCTGTGTATTTTTACTTAGAAGTAATTCTTCTGTATTCAGTGAGACTCATTTACCAGTAAGACTACCTTACATTACAACCACAGGGTTTTATACACCAACAGAAAAGTTCAGTCAACTACCCCAATTGTATATAAAAAAGTACCCTATTATTTCTTTTGTTGATTATGTTAGTAAGTTCATAAAAGAAGAAATTCAAGACTAAAAACTGCCTTAATTATATTTGACTGCTATTGTCCTATATTCAAAATAGCATAATTCTTTTTAGTTTACTTACTACTTTGAAAATAAGAACTTTATAACATAAAGTGTGTTTTCAAAACCAATAAGTTACTAATACTAGAAGAGGTTTTTTATTATGAGAAGTGCTTCTTATGTAACTTAAAGTCACAAAATATATTTCATTTCAGTAGACATTCTATAATATTGTATGGGCTTGCCATTTCTCATATAAAACCAAACTATTCCTTGTAATTGAAATATCTGCAGTGAAATTAACAGTATTTTCTCATAACAAAATTGAAAATATCTTAAGAACTGGGAAACTGAATCTTTGTATCAAAGTCTTGCTTAAGCACTATCACAAGGTTTGTTCCTACAAAATGCTGAGATGAAGGAATTAAAATAAGGAGGGCAAAAACCTCAGAAAGCACTCAAATCTGTCTGGCAACCATCTGTAATGTCTCATTCTTTCCCACATACCCATTTGATGGTGATATTTACAAAATCTTTTCTAGATTCTTGCTCTGTCTACAAATCTATCATTATCTGCTTATTTTTAAAAAAATCAAAATCATACTGATTTATAGAGGTCTCTGGAACAATAATTCATTTTTATGGCGAACCATCTTACATTCTGTGATAACAGGTTTTTTTTTACTATCCACTATCTAATACAGAGATATGTGTGCTTAAAAACCATTGATATTCATGGGTTTAAGCATTCTAAAGTCTCTATTGGATTGCATCCAGATTATTTATTTATTTATTTATCATGAAGCACTCTTAAACTACATCATGGTGTGGGGAATAAAACTGATTGAATTGGAAAGTTGAGAAGCAATGCCAGGAAAGTATTATGCACGGACATAAAAAAAACAGTGACTTTTGCTGAACAGTTATTTATCTCTGGGATGAATATTATGCCTCCCTTCTTCTCAAAAAAGATTATTTACATCAGTTCCTGACAATGCATAAACAAACAATGTCAAACCTACTAGCCAAATGTACACTTTAGCTGGAAGTTAATTGCATTGAAATCTATGTCAATTGTTTACGAAAGGAAACATGTTCAGAATTAAGCCCCTTTGGGGGAGTTGTATATGTGCTGTAGATTTTTATGAAACATCTTCTTTCGGGTATCTATTGTTAGGTAATTTTTATGTTATCAATGTACCAAAAATATAGCATATTTTAATACTTTTACTCAGTCTTTATTGATCAGTTATATCAATCGTATTTTTTTTTATCCAGGTACATGCTTTTAACCACAAGTGTTAATTTTATGCATCCCAAATGACTACAATGTGCTTTACAAAATAAAAGGAATAGAATATATATTACTTGCCTGTTTTTATATAAACACGTTTTTAAAATCTGAGGGGCTTTGTGTGGGCATGTGTGTAGAATGGGAATGTACTTTTTCTGCCCATTGCAGAAAGTTGTGTGGTGGTAGGATAACCTATATGGCTGTTAAGAGTTATAGATACAGGAGGAAAATGAGACCTGGATAACCATTGAAATGCCCTGACTTCTGAGGGCCAGAAACTTTGCTTTTGTTTGAAAAGAAGACAACAGAAAGGGCCAGGACTACAAATTCTGTATTAGATAGAAGATTGTATGAAGGATCTTCAGGAAGAATGGGAAGATAACAATCTACTTTGTGTATGTTGCTGATTATTTTTCTTTTGAAATCCATTTGCTTTTGGCATTGGTAGATTCAAGGTAGGCAGTCTGAAACGTCTCCCAATGTGTGTACTAAGTGAATAAAGTACTTTGAGTAAATGCTATGCAGCTGTTGGGTAGCTTGCAATTACTGGAGTACTGAGTCTACGCTTTGTGTACGACTATAAATCCTGCAAGCAAGCACTGTTATTTCTAACACACCATGGTGGATTTCATATAAGTCTTTAGGTTTTGTCTCAAGGAAAGCAAAATAATGAAAGAATATAAATATTAGATACCATTGCTCCAGCATATGGTGCTGTAAATCTCTGAAGATTTACAAAGAGACGCTGACAACGTTGCGCAGCTGCATGTGACACCATTAAATGGCCTGATTTGATGAACTAGTTTTTCAGTGCCTGAGAATCACTGATTGTACACATACAAGTTTTGGAACATCCCATAGAGTTTTTCTAACCCTCTGATTATTGGTTCACCCTAAAATAAATCCCAGAGCCCAATGCACTGTTGCTCTTAACTCTCTAAACAACATTTCATGTGACTTCAAGGGAAATTGCATCTACAGAGAAACTTAAATGCTTTCTGTTACATCTCTGTGGAATGGCTCCTCTAATTCCCCCAATATTTCCCAGAATTTTGTTAAAGTTTAAAAATAACCTTGGACGATGTGAAAGAACACATCTTCTTCCATGCTAACAATGAAAGAAGCTCTTTTCCCCAGCTCTGCTTTAACTGATAATTTAGGCCAGCCTGTATTATAGCTTATGATGAGGCCACAGCTGATTTGGGACTCAAACACTGTGCACCATGACAGACTGTGCATTCTGCATGAAAAACATCCACAAACACATTCACACACAGTGTTATTTTTGTACAAATCACCAAAATCACCACAAAATCATCATCACTGGCCTGGAAAGGAACTAGACTCACCAAACTCTAATCTAAGGATTCTGTTGAACCCCTGCAGCTCTGCAACTGCAGATACATCTATCTGACCTTCTTCCTTCTTGCTCTTGTCATCTCTTGCCCTACTGTATGATGGGACGAATAGGACTTTTGTCTTTTCCCATGGTGAAGGGTACAAGAAGAGTAAAGTACAACATCATTTAGAGTCCCAGAGGCATAAAAAAGACAGATGTTCATTTCCTGATCATTACAAGACAGATAAACACCCCTTTTTCACGAACTTCAGTGCAAAACATATATGTAGACAGACACCCAATGGCATTTGAGCTCATATTTCATAAGCAATTGCTCATATATTCAATTATTATCCATTTTGGCTCTGTGACAGAAAATGCAAATAAAACAGATATCTTTATTTAGATATAAGCACCAGCCTGGCACATAATTATACAATTATGCAAAATTTCCAAGGTGAGACAGAAATGGATTGTGGAAACAAATAAATCCCATAAGCAACTGGTGATGGTCCAGATACTCTAGATACAGCCATTGAACAATGGCAGACAAAAGATGTGCTTCTGTTTCAGAACCAGTGCAAAGAACTATGAAATAGCAGAAGTTATTGGAGAAAAACTTTGGGATACTGAGAAGAAGCAAAGAGTGAGTTCCAATGCTTTTCTGGTATCTCCTGTTACTTCACTGTTTTTTTTCACTGATCTTGAATTAGAAGCATATCTTATGTAAGTAAACTTACTCTTTGCTTATTTACAACATTCCAAAATTTTTATTCAGTGGGACCCTGGAGACTAGTGTTGGAATCCTATTCAGCCACGGAAACCCACTGGGTGACTTTGGGTAAGTCACACTGTCTCAGCCTCAGATGACAGCAATAACAAAACCTGCTCTAAACAGATCTTATATAGAGAAAACCATGTGATAGGTTTGCCTTAGGATCATCATAAGTGGGAACAACTTGAAGGCACATAACAACAGCAGCAGCAGCAGCAGCAAAACTTTAAAGATCCAGCATGGTGTAGTGGCTTGAGCATTGGACTATGACTCTGGAGACCAGGATTCAAATCCCTCCTTGTCCCTGGAAACCCACTGGGTGAACTTGGGCAAGTTGTACTGTCTCAGCCTCAAAAGAATGGTAAAACCACTTCTGAACAAATCTTGTCAAGAAAACTATGTGGTAGGTTTGCCTTAGGGCCGTCATATGTCACAAATGACTTGAAGGTACACAACAACAACATAGCAAAGAAAACATTGTTTGTCTTCTAGGATTTAGCTAAAAAGCCTTCATGAAATTCCAGTTTTCAAGTTATATACGATCAGGGCATTTATTAGTTTCTAGCTTAGACATGTTAGTTTACTTCAGTCAGGTTAATTCACTTTCAAAAAAAGTACTCCATCTTGGCTTGCAGAGCAAGCTTTTATTTGATAGTTCTTTAACCCACACTGTTCCCATAGGCTCAGGGTGGTGCTGTAATTCTAAAGATGAAAAAATGGAACAGTTATATATTGATGTAGATAGGAAAATTTTCCTACTGTGCCTAGTACTGGAGTATTTTATGGGACCATGAAATTCCTTTTTCACTTCTCCATCTGATATATGAGGAAGAATTTGCCCTATCACACGGCAGTGATGATGTGATGGAAGATTTCTCCATTGAAGTCCACAGGAGAGTGATTGTAGCCTCACTGAATTCTATAAATACAGTTCTGAGCAAGCGGAATATCCCAAGACATACAATCATGATGAGGATGTAAGCACCTGAATTTGTGATTAATTTTCCATTGATTTCTATGTTTTTTATTTTGATTTTATACTGCTTCCCCTAGACTGCATTCCATGTGACTAACTTCTAAAATGTGGCAGTTCTCTCACATAATTTATGATTTGTACTGATAAACTCACAAGGTAAACCACTATCCTCCTTAATTTAAAGCAAATAGCTATTTAGAAGTGTATGACTCAAAAGGGGCAGGTGCATATTTTTCAGTGAGCAGGACTTAAAGTCAGTTTAGACCATTATTGCTGCCATGAAATGTATGTACATGTAGAGTGTCATACATGATTCTGTATGTGCATGCTTTTGGAGTGAGAATGACCCAGCAAATCAATTCTAAGAATGAGATTAATAATGAGCAAATAACTTTTTTCTACTGTGATAATGTATCGTCCTCTCACATAACTGTTTAAGAGTCTAGAACTGTTCCACAAACACATACTGACACACTTGATAATAGTTAAAGAAAATTCTCATTACATAGACTTATAGAAATGAATAGAACACTCTTCCTAAAACTAAGCATTTGATCTTTTAGGGACATTTAATAATAAATTAGCAAAAGCTTTTGTCAGTTTCAAATGTAATAATTTTAATGAAGCACAGAGTGCATATATATGGCAAAATTATGACTGGACTGTAGATTGTATACCTATTGTTAGATATTTCATGTATCACATTTATTTCACATAGCAGACAATCATATAATTTTCAGAAAATGTATAAAAGGAGTTGTTAATATTTATTTAAAAAGAACAATAGCCTTATGACTATGATTATGTGGCCATTTTATTTTTAACTGAAATCTGATTTTTTAAAAACACACTCATACCAAATATCCTCTTAGTATTGATGCATACTTAAAAAGCACTTTAAGGGCATTGTTTGTTTAGAACAGCCAGAAATTAAACTTCCTTCACTGGACTAAATCCATACAAATGCCTGAATATACTATATATATGAGTTGTAGTTATGCATAGATAGATTCACTGACTGACAGACAAAAGTTATTTGTGTACTTATACCATGTAGCCCTAGCATGAAATCATGTTCAAAGCCTAAACCTTACCAGTTTAATTTTTAGGCTCAGCCATACTAGTGTTGGAAGAATATGAGAAGATGGGACTCTTCAGTAAGAATGTGCTGGCCCTGACATCCGTTAGGCTGTACTCCTGTAGATCACTCTGATTGTGCAGGATATCCTTATGCACAATAGTATATGCTAGTTTGGAATCATTTCAGAATCTACCTAATGCCATATGCTAACAAGATTTGGAGAAGCAAAAAGGATAAGGTGGGATATTTTGGATATTTTACTTCCCATTGTATGACACTAGTTTGCATTAGAAGTGTTTCATGACACTTGTCTCAATCATCCTCCAACAACTTAGTAACTTAAGTTATATGATTATGCCTGGTTTTAGGACTTGGGGAATGTGGCTGAACTATACCAGCTTTCTCCAAGTTAAAGAGATGATTTAATCTGTGATTTGAAACATATTTTAAAAACAGTTTATTTGGATAAATCTCACCAATTTCAACAAATTTGCTCATGATCAGAGCACTGGTTATTATGTTTGCCTGTGTATGACTGACATCATTAACAGAACTGCTTCATAAACTTTCTTTGGAGAGGAAGTATATCAATTTCCAATGTAGTGTACCATCTACCATATCTGCCCCAGGGCAGGCTGTGAAACCCTCTGGAACAGTTTTCAGCTGTACAAAGGGATGCAGGTAAAAAGGTTGGGAAGAAAGTTCTGCCACACTAGCAGTAAAGCACACTAGTGGTTTGGTCTATCATGGCATGTTATCATATCATGATAGGCTATAGCAATGTTTGGGGCTTTCCAAAATTTCAGGAGAGTAGAAAGGCAAGAGGAAAAAAATACATATTTTATTTTGCTATGTATCATCCTGAAACTATCACAAGTTTTGCTATACAGTGCTTGTCCTTATACCTAAATATATTTAATAAGGCATCAAACAGCTGTTATCTCTGCCTGTGTTCTAAACTAGTATTGGGATGCTGCAGTCAAGTGGATTAACAGGGGGAAAAACTAAACCCAGAGGAGATGGAGAACATCTTGGTGAGGAATAGCAGTGGTCTGAAGGTGATTAGTCTGCTTCTAACTGCGGAGGTGTCTCTTCATTATTGCATCTGATTTGGTAAAGAGCCTTGGGAATACTCTTCAACTTGCTACTGTTCCTTGAGAAGCAAGTCAGATGCTAAGAGTGCATTTCTCCATCTTTGACTATTTAAGAGAGTTTTTATCTTTATTTATACAGGTTACAATCTGCTGTACTTAAATCCATTTTCTGTCCATTACACATGAGCCCATTCTTAAAGATGACATAGGAGCTTCAGCTGGTTCATGATGATGCTGAACACGTCTCAGCTGTTACTGGGAGGTAGGTTGGATGCATATTCAATCTATTTTTTTCTCATTATTAACTTGTTCTCAGGCCTAATTCATAATTCTGATTTTAAACTTTAAAGCATGTTTGGAAATCATGTAGCCACCCAGACATTGTTGAAATGAATCTTTTTATGACATACAACAAAGCATGTGCCTTTTTTTGGTCATTGAAGGGGGAGGAATTCATTGCTTTCAAAACCCTCCTTTCTCCTCTGCTTCCTTCATGGTCATTTGATGGCTAATAGAGAGTCAGGGGCAGTGAAGAAAATCCAGAAAAGTGCCTATAGCTGTTTGCACAATCTTTTGGAACCTCCTGAGAGTGCTCCATACATCTTGCATGCTGTTGACATTGTGACTCCAGCTATCAGCATATAGCTGGATGATTCTCTATCACCACCCTGCTTTCCACCAACCAGTAAACTATTGTAAAGGGCGGTTGTCACAGAGCTGGGTGAGTACTGTGGCAGGAGAAGGAAGAAGAGGAACAGTTCTGTCTGGCTATAACTTTGTTACATCCTGTCTGTAGATGTTTCAGAAGAAGTGCAAGACACTCCTTCTCATGATGCTTTTGACGAGCATTCCTGTTTTCTGGTTTTGTTTCCTTGTTAATATTATATTTTGGGTTTTAAAGTTGTTTAAGAAATTTAAATTTTTCTTATGTAAGCCAGTTCCAACTTTAGGTGCATATAAATAAAACTTTATCTAAATAAATGTGGTGGTGGGGGCGGGGAGGGAATTCCAGTAAGTAAAAGAAGAAAGATGTCCTTTTCCAATTTTATCTTGAAGTGACAATATACTGTGTAAGGAAGGGGTATTTTACACATGTTGATGTGTAGCCCTCTTGCTCCAGTGTCTATCTCCAGGATACTATAAGCTATTAGAGACCTGTGCAGTCCAAGTGTTTGTCTTTCCCTACCCCCCCTCCCTAATGATGTTCAACATTCTATGGCCATTTCCACACTAGACTGTTATAGTGCTATTATTCTACTTTCAACGTCCTATGGAATCCTAGGGTTTGCAGTTCAGGAAGGGGCATTTAGAATTTTCAGCCAGAAAGCTCTTTGGCACCAGTAAACTGCAAACCGCAGGATTCCACAGGATGCTGAAAGTGGAATTATAGCGCTGTAACAGTCTAGCGCAGAAATGGCCCATGAATAAGCATGCTTAGCTGTTTGGTTTTTTAAAATCTCCCTTTAATTTACAAATTAGTATCTTTGTCCATGCATGAGAATTCACCAAACATGCAGAAACAATTACCTTTTCTATATGGGACCATCTGACTTATAGACAGAGGTTGGTGGACACTAACTACGGCATTAGAAGGAATTATGTTAATTAAGATATATGAAATAAGTTAGTCACAGTAATTACTTCATGTGTTGGCTCCTGCTGCCAAGTAATAATCCCCAAAGCAAAGTCTTACACTGTCTGAAGTGCAGATCAATCTGTCCTGACTCATGTTTTAGTTAATTTCCAATGGGAGTTTTTGAAGTGACCTAGGCAGCCATGAGAACATATTTTCACATTTCCTTCATAAGCAAATAATTTGCACCTAGACAATTACTAAAAGGGTCCTCTTGATTCAAATATTTACAACAGAACATAAAAAGATGAACTTCGCAATATATTGTTCTGCGCCTTCAAGTTTTTTCCATAGGCAATTTTAAGGTGATCCTATCATGGGGTTTTCTTGGCAAGATTAATTCAGAAGGCATTTGCCTTTGCCTCAGAACAATCTGAAGCTTAGGGCGTGTGACTTGCCCAAGGTCACCCAGGGAGATTCTGTGGCTGAGTGGGATTTGAGCCCTGGCCTCCAGAGTTGTCTGATGCTCAAATGACTACACCACACCAGCTCTCACAATATACAGAAACCAAATAATGTGGAATTGTGTAGTCAGTATGATGGCATTACAGAGGTAAATGCTCTTGATCGGTCATAACTGACATCACTCACAGCATTTTAATAGTTTTTAAGAACAACTTGATAGATAGCATATTATACCTAGTAACTCTGTTTAGAAGTATACAGATAAATTCTATGGGCCACCATCCTCACTATCCTTGCAGTGCATTTGTATTTAATCCATCTTTTCTACCAGCTGTTCAGAACAAAGTTTTCATTTAAGAAAGCCAGGCAAGAAATGCTGGGCTGAGACAAAACAATTTTCATAGGGCTGTAGTACAAGTGTCATATCTGGGCATGAATCTGAATTTCAGATGCTGACGAAGAAGCCCAGTATTACAGCCAATGCTTTGTCAAAATATTCACTAATGAGTTGTTGAAAATGTCTTCCAAAATTCAGCCAAGCTAGCTGTTTTAAGCTCATTGAAATAAATGGCCTTCTGTGTAATTAAAGACACTGCTTCTGCTTCTGCCACCATTTACTGTTTCGAGTCTACGCTTTTACAGCCCTAACTGGATTATTATTATTTAAGTTGCTGATCAAAATTTTGGCCTGATAAAAATGCCTCAAAACCTACAATTTTCAACATAAGTTTCACTGCAAATTTTCAACACCTACAAATCAATGTTACCGCATCACACACTTCAGAACAGTAGGTTTGTTTCCAAAATATTGTACATTTGAGAAATTATTCAGCAACTTTATGACCCTTTAGCTATAGCTAAAGGGTCCTACTGCTTCTACTGCTGCTGTCAAAATTCCATAGACAGCAAAGCCCTTCTATTTACATTTTCTTTACCAAAACCAATTATATTCGCTTAAAAAAAATACGGAAGGGAAAAAAAAATACTGCACAACTAATATCTCAGGTACCACCACTAAATTCTTCTTTCATAAACCTCAGTTTAGTTAATGTTTGGCAGGTGACTTTTCTTGCATGACAGAGCCTGTGTTGAGTTAAAAGACATTTTTACAAGGTCATACAGAAACAGGACTAATACGATCACAATTTTTTCAGGTTCTGACCTTATTGCAGTTGTGCACTGAGCCTATAAATTGGACACTTGCAACCCTATTAAATGAAAATAAATTGAAATGACATTTTATTCAAGCAGATATATATCCTCTTGATATGTAGAGGAAAGGGCATTTAGCTTTTATTTACTGCTCTGGTAAAATGTAATTAAATAACAGCTATATTGATATGTCAGGATAAGCAATGATACAATAGCATCACTTACAGGTCTGGGGTTGGTTCATTGTTTTGCAGCTGAGTGAATCCTTCATGAATTCAGATAAGTTCCATCCTATAAAGCAATAGAAGACATGTCTACATGTAGCTGATAGGCCTGTAGTAAATGTATAGTTCATGTATAAATCCATTTGTTTGACATCAAGCTTTATTATTTCTGATAGAACACCTTTTGAAATAATACTGAAGGCCTACACACTTCCCTGGGAGTAAGTCCCATTGGATCCCGGTTTATAGAGTTTTCTTCTAAAATTCTGTGGCATCACATGAATTGAACGAATTGATATAACTGAATCCCTTAAAAAATTCTTAACAATCAAAGTAATTGAATTCTAATTAAACGTAATATAGCGTTGTTTGCTTATTTTTTTTATCCTATGTGTGACTATTGTTCATTTCTTGTTCTGTCAAGATGAAAAATAATTCTTGTATAACCGAATTCCTGGTGAACCCTGACATTAGAAACTTGATAGAAGTGAGGTATGAGTAGAATCTACCAAAACCGATTTTAAAAGTAAAAGCTAATTCAGACTACAGCCATTTCTGCACCATACTGTTATGGTGCTATTTATTCCACTATCAACCTCCTATGGAATGCTGGGGTTCGCAGTTTAGGGAGGGGCATTTAGAATTCTCAGCCAGAGAGCTCTTGGGCCTCGGTAAACTACAAACCCCAGAATTCCACAGGATGTTGAAAGCAGAACAATGGCACTATAACAGTGTATTGAGGAAATGGCCTACCTTACAGTAATGGAGTTAGAGCAAAACATTTCCTTTCCTGTCACTTTCCCTGCTGAAAACAACCCACTCCATAGGGCAAACCTCAGCAATAGAAATTCTGTGTATGGTTTAAACTAGGAAAATGGCACAGATGTGAAAGGTAAAAAGTCTTTTCCTCAGAGCCACACAGGGGCCAGTCATGACTACCTTGACTTTACCATAGGAAATCCTATTTCTGGATCTCCTTCATCACATCTAACTTGTACAAACACAACAGTTTCAAGCCGTTCCCCTGATTGTGACTCACAGGACAGATGTCATGAGAAGCAGTAACATCCTTTCCTGTAGTACGGAGAAACTTTAAAAATATAACAATATGGCTGATGATGATGATGATGATAATGATACACTCTAGAATTCTATTATTTGTCTACTACTACTTTATTCTGTGTAACATGGCCAGTAGTTGAAGAGGCACACAGAAAAAAGGACTGTGTAACATATTCTTTTCAGTTTCATCTGTAAACAGGACAACACTTGACATATTAGTGGCAATACTGAAATTGATATTTACCTGGTCCCATGTGCAGATTTGCCTGGTTCATTATGCTCAGCTATAACAGAAAGTGAGAGCCAGCATGGTGTGGGTGCATCACACACTCTCAGCCCTAGAAATCCCACCTTCAGGTCACTATAAGTAGAAATGACTTGAAGGCATACAACAAAATAATAGAAACAATATAATAGAAAGCAAGCACAATTCCCCAAGTATAATGTGCATCTGTAGGATCTAAAAAGTGTAGGGCTGAAAAGCAGTATTGTGTAATTGTTTGAGCATTGGACTATGGGGTTTGAATCCCTGCTTGAACATGGAATACTGGGTGACCTTAGGTGTATCACACACTCTCAGCCCTAGAAAACACCATGATAGCTTCACCTTACGGTTGGCATAAGTTGGAAACAACTTGAAGGCACACAATAACAACAAGCTGTGTGGAACATAAGACAAATTCCAAAGTCCATATTATAGTAATATTTTAATTGGGACCACCAAAACGGAATAAAAATCTGTGCAAGCTTCATGGAGAAATTAACCTATCAAATCCAAACCTCCAAAAGAGTAATAACAACAGATAAGTTTGCCAGTATGTGGTATGTATTTATTATGTGTGTGTGTGTGGGGATGCAAATGTGCCTTCAAGTTATCAATTTATGGTGACCTCATGAATTTTCATAGGGGTTTTCTTAGGCAATGGATTTTCGGAGGTGGTTTACCAGTTCTTTCATCTGAAATGTAGTCTACAGTACCTGATATTCATTGGTGATCTCTCACCCAAGTTCTAACCAGAGCTGATTCAGATGAGCTTTTAAGCTCAGATGGAATTTGGTGCTTTTAGGATATTCAGGCCCTGTTAACAACATGAGCCTCAGGTAATAGTGACGTATGGACACCCAATCCTTTCAGTACGGGTACAACATACCTGCAAAGATTTTTCCCACTATGAACCTCCATCTGCACATCAGAAATGCTAGAAGAATATTTCTTCACAGCTATAAAAATATTTACTTATGTAATTCTGAGATCATTTATATTGAATTAATATATTTATCTTTCTTAAAAAAATTGTGTAGGCTTTCAGAGTGAACAATTACTTATCAGGCAAACTTAAAAAAAAATTATCAGGGAAGGGGTGAAGTGAATGTATTAGTCATATGATGTTGCCTTCAGATTATGCAAGAGGAAGGATAAGTTGCTGTTGTGTGCCTTCAAGTTCCTCTTCACTTGTGATGACCCTAAAGCAAACCTATCATGGGGTTTTCTGGGGCTGAGAGTGTATGACTTACCCAAGGTCACCCAATGGGTTTCCACGTGCAAGCAGGGAATTCAAGCCTTTGTCTCCAGGGTTGTAGTCCAATGGCCAAACCACTGAACCATGCTTGCTCTCAATGAAGGATATACAAACTATTAAATTAGACACCCAATGCCATATCCCTTAACAGTCAACAGCATTACAAGGTAGGAAAGCAAGATCAGCCCTGCCGTTAATCAAAGCAAGTGACAGGTTTTGTGGGCAGCTACATCATGCTCTCTGCTGTTCCTTCTGGACAAGTAAGCTATTTGCCTCTGTTGGAGTATAGAGATGAATATATCATATAACCTGCCCCAGTATTTCCAACCTAGCCTGATGCTCTCACTTGGGGGGGGGATATTGTCATATCACTAGTTGTTGTTGCTATTATTATGTGTCTTCATGTCACCTTTGACTTATAGGGGCCCTATCATAAAATCAAAGGGCTAGTACAACTGGTTTTCAAAATATGGAATAGGGTGGTGGTGACATTCTGTCCTTTGCTTCAGAGAGAAAGATGTTCGAGTACATTTCACAACTGAAAGCTGGGACATGTTCGGCTGAGCAACGTCAGAATGTGTTCAAGATGACGAAAATTATTAATGAGAAAGAACACACAAGTTAGGTGAGATTGCAGCAGTTTGCTTTTGCCTGAGTCTACAAGACAAGGCAAGTTCCTATCCCCTTTTCTCCCCCTCTGCTGAATTAATTGAATACAAATGACTTTTGCATTTTGAATTCAATTTGCAGCAACTGAAATAAGCTGAGGACAAAAGAGGAAAGTAGGAGGAGGAGAAGAGAAACTGGGATATTTCAAAACTGGCCTAGGAAGTAGGATGGCAGAGGATTAATAGGGACGGTCCCTGGCCAATCAGGAAAGTTGGTGGGTATGCAATAAGCTGATTCTGCAATCACATTAGTGGAATTCATTTCTAAATAGTGGAGATATGCACAAGGGTAGAAGTCTTCTGGAGTTTCTGTTGCTGGACACAGGTGTCTGGTTTTAAGAGTCAATGGAAAGAGTCAGTATTGCTTCTCTTTCATCTTCACAATCCATGTTAATATTTGGTTGTCACCTAAGAATCTAGACAATTTGGAAAAAAAAACAACACCTAGATTTTGGTATGCAAAAATATGGAGCAACCACAAGGATGATGTCCCTTACACAGTTCACGCAGAAGGAAACCTGGACCTGTCTCTGAATACATAAAACAGGAAGCTGCAGCAACTCACTGATGTGTTGTTGCATTATTCAAAAATCCATTTGAAAAGAAATCTGATGCAGTTGTATGCTATGTTTTTAAGATACACTATGGAAATTTATCATGTAGACACCTAAAAATGTAATACACACACATATAAGCAGCCTTGAATATCACTTCTGAAAACTTGCATTCTGGACTTTGCCAACTAGCTTGTGATTCAGATGCAGACTGAACCTAACACCTTGCTCAATTTCTTCTTCAGGGTGTAGCCATTCTACAATGGCAGGGTGTGGGATAGGACGAGACCCAAAATTTTTATGGTAAGAAAAAAAAGCCATATGAATTCAAATCAGCAGAGAAAAGACCTGCTAGAACAGTACATATCATACCAGAGTTTGGCAGGACACACAAGATAACAAACTCCACTTGAAGAGGATAGCAATGTGGTTGTGAAGACAAATTGGCTTCAGCTCCTGTTGCAAAAACCATTTTAAACCAAACCTAACACCAGGCAGGCAAATACAAACCATATGGGCTGACAAGCTGCAGCCTTGTGAAAAAGTTGCCAGCTGCCTCTGATCAGCCTTAAGGAGTGGAGTCGGAAAGATATATAATGCACAAAATCTGACTTCAACTGGGTAGTTCAGCCTCACATGTGCCCGACTGTTGGTCTGCTAATGGCCTAATATACAGTATTAGGCCCTGATCATTTTCTGCCCCTTCCGGGAAAACAGTTATGCTTTTACCTCATGGATAGCAGATGTATTCTGAGCATTCCTCACAGGAATAAAGGGGAAGCCACTTGCTGCCAGTTGTCATTCTTATTTATGAAGAGACCCCCATTCCTCCCACAGCTTTGTTGCCCAAGGCATGAACCTGACTGCCTTGATACTCGGGACAAATTCTCCCTGTTAACTTATTTCCCCCCTCACTGTGGGTTGGCTGTAGCCAGACCGTGCACTGTTGGCACGGCCTCTTAGCCATGTTGTTCTTCATCGTCCAGACTTGTTCACCCAGACTTTTTAAGCTGTTTGAATGAATCACATTAGAACTGGGACAAACTCTCTACTCTCAGGCTTTCCTGACTTTCAGAGTGAAATAGCCCACTTCTTGAAATTCACAGTCAGGGCTAGCCTTTTATGAAACATTTTGAGGCAATGACTTTTGGTGGGGGCTTCCAGAGAAGCATCATGTTCCCACTTTCAGTCTGAAGTAATGAGAGTGGTAGGGAGGTCTATCATTTTGACTTCTTATCTAGTCAAATAATGTTGGGAAAATTCCAGCATTCTCCCCCCATCTTGTTGTTAGAACAAGTAGGTATAGATAGCAAAGGGCTACCTTTACCTTCTGCATGCCAAAGCTCCACCTTTTGTCTTCCTGTGTTCAGGTGATCAGATCATGTGACCCAGGACAGTTGCTTGGGTCATCGGTCCTATAAAAGAATGAGACCCCTCCTTCCTCTCTCTCTTTGAACTCTTCGCTTGCTCCTCTCTGACCATGCTTTGCATCTCCATCAGAAAAGATGGTGAGTTAGACCGAAGCTACCTCTATTCTTAGCTAGCTAGGCAGTAGGATCTCCAATACATATGTTGATGTAGAATTCATTAGTAAAGTCTTCTAAGTTTGTAATCTGCCTGTGTTTGTTTTATTTCTTCAGTCAGTCTGAGATCAGGTCATAGACAGAACTGGACACGTTTTTCTTCTGCTACTCTGCTAATTGAGGCTGAATCCTCACAGTTTTAGCTTCAATAGAATTTCCCAAATAGGGCTAACACTCTGGGAAACTCTAATTTCCAACAAATAATAATAATATATGTATATACACAGACAAAATAATAATATATGTATACACCACATGTGGATGTATGCCCACAATATTCATTGCCTCTAATGTTTGCCACAGTTCTGAATGCCACAATCCTGAGGAAAGGGCAGCAGGTGCAACTTTTCCCACAATGCAGCTCTAAGACGGGAAAGGCTGCACCTTCTGAGCTGGTACATATCATGCAGCTTTTACAAGCACAAGAATCAATTTCCTACTCACCTCTGAAAATTATTTTTCTCTCTCTCCTGGTAGTATATTAATATCCCACATTTCTTCCAAGCAGTTCAAAGTGGCATACATATCATCTCCCCCTAGCTCCCTACTTTTCTTTTGTAATCTTCACAGCAATCTAGTGAAGAAGGTTGGGGCCATCAGAACTGTCTATTGTAGGGTTAGAGAACATGTGACCCTGCAGAGGTTTTTGAACCGTGATTCTGATCAGCCTTAGACAGTATAGTAAAGGCTGATGGGAGATGAAGTGCAACATCTTTATCCCTGATGTATTGTTTATACATCTGATTTTTCCCCCAGAAGACAGGAGGGAAAGAAAAAGAAACACCTTGTAGCACGTCAGACTATTTGCCCCTTGAGGTCTCTTTAAGGAGATCTTTCACAGAATTGGCTACATGGCTCTTTTATCTGGAGGCAGCATAGCCTGAACCTAGGAATTTCTAAATGGAAAGCATGTGCTTTTGCTCTCTCTCTCTCATTCTCTCTCTCAGTGTTTGATGGTGGACATATGTCCTCCATTTTGATGATGCATAAGTGGCCACCAAGTGCAAGAGTTTTCCCAAGGTAATGCAGCAAATGCATAGCAGACAGAGAATCTATGGCCATTTCTGCACTATACTGTTATAGTGCTATTATTCCACTCTCAACATCCTATGGAATCCTGGGGTTTGCAGTTTAGAAGGGGCTTTTAGAATTCTCAGCCAGAGAGCTCTTTGGCCTCAGTGAACTACAAACCCCAGAATTCTACAGGATGTTGAAAGTGGAATAATAGCACTATAACAATGTAGTGCAGAAATGGCCTAAGTGTCCCAGAGCCAGGTCCAGTGTTTTATAACACACCATGCCAGTTATCTTTCTGATGGGAAATCAAATGGTTTTCAGATTATGGATGGAACTTTCTCTACAAATAGGCCCTCACTTTACTACTGATAAGATCTCTTCTCCACATCTCTCTCTATGGTGCTTGTTTACTCAATATTTCTGAGAAATATGCTGGTCCCAGGTGTTATGTGTTTGGGAAAATAAGTCCTCAAAGGAAAATGTTTCCTACAGTTTGCAGTCTGTTGAGAAATCAGGCCATCTAATCTGTCTATTTTTAGCGTGCTTGTTTTCTTTAGAATAGTACACGTGGAAACACATTATAGTGACTTTTTGCGCATGACTTTGCTCAGAAACTTAATCACCCTTCCATTGAGGTGCTAGATTTAGACAATGCTAGGTTTCAGAATATGATTGGTATGCTGACATGGTCTACATTTTGTACCTGACCCATTTTTCATGTGTTATTCATGTAGTGTTATCCTTGAACCAAAACCAAATCTTCTCTTGCCTATTGTATTTATCTGGTTCTTAATACAATTGTAGCTATTTCCCTTTAAAATCTGTATCTGAATATATGTATTTTAAAATGTATACTCAAAATTGTCCTCTCAGCACTCCCCCCACACAGTATTTTTGTACCCTAATACAATATTAAATATAAGTATATTAAGTAAGACCATTTCTTAAACTGCATAAGTTCATTAAATTTAAGTTATTTCTGATAGGTGTTCATTTCTAGTACTTCACTTTAGAACCCAGTGGTTAGTTGCTCCACTAGAGAGAAAGATTCTGGAGTTAGGCTTGGGTAATCACTTTCTTAGCTCATCAGGAGGTTTTTACTTGGACAAATTCACACATTAACACACTTTTTGCACTCTTCCCAAAAGCAGCAAGAGTGGAATCTCTTGAAGGGCATGAATTCCAACATCTGTGAGCAACATAGGTGCAGATGGAGTATGAGTAATAAGCTCTGGTATTTAAAGTTAAGTAAATGATGTTGTGTCTATGTTTTGAACAAACTGGTTTCTTTTCTGCCTTTAACAGTAGCACCATGTGTACAACACTACAGTAGTCCAACCAGTCACATGAATATTTGTGGCCTGTTCTATTTTTGCCAGAAAAGGCCAAGCAAAGCTGGTGAAAAACATTCTTCTCTAGCAGTGCTACATGGGTACCAAGAAGAGTATTGTTGAGCCTCTCCAGACAAGAAAAAAGTCTCTGAAAGTGCCAGTTTTTGTTTCTATGTGAACTGATTTTATTTTGAAGGTCTACATGATGTTTTCTATACTTTTAAGTATTCCCAGGGAACTCCTGGCATTTTCATTCCAACTGCCCAGGTTAGTTTAAATTAACCTAGTATTTCCTGAAACAAAATATACTTCTCCTTGCCTGTCTGTCTGTCTGTATTATACTGGAACTAGCTAAGGCCCTTTCCACACGGAGGATGGGGGAATGGGGCAGCGCACGCAGGGACGGATCTTACCTTAAAACGGGTTGCTCCGTCCCTGCGGGGAGCGCGCGTTCGCCGCTCCACACGCTGGCAAGTTTCGGCGGCGTTCGGCAGCGCCCAAAATGGCGGCCGGCGACTTCCGGTGGCGCTCCGCCAATCAGGGCAGCGCGCCAGCCGGAAGCCCGCCCCCGGGCAGCTCTGCAGGGATGCGCTAGCGCGTCCCTGCAGTTTCACACGGGGCACTGCAATGGGTTAGCGCGCTCGCGTTTCGTAAAAACCACATAAAATGTGGTTTTTAAAAAACGCGCCGCGCCACCCCTTGCGGCCGCGCTAGCGCAGTTTGAGGTGTGGAACCTCCACTATTCAAACCGCTCTAGCGCGCTCCACGGTGTGGACGACCTCCGGATGAGTCGCCCTAAGCCGTTTTTCCCCCCGTGTGGAAAGGGCCTAAGATGGCCACTGCCAGGAAACACAGCAATTATTTCCATGACCCAAGATTCAACAGACATCAAGCAAGGGAAAGAGGAAAGCTAGCGATAAAAGAAAATGGTCTTTATGCTTAAATAATGTATTATTATTAAAGCCCTTTAACAGTTTAACTCCTGATTAATAACAAAAAGAACTCAGTAGAAATTTGTGAAAGTCAGCTTATGAAATATTGCCTGAGTATAGTTGTAATGGGATCAGTGGGAGGGGAAGGAGGAAGGCAAGAGAAAGGGAGGGGGAAACTTTTGAAATTTCAAGAGAGATTTTTGGATGCATAACCATGACTACGCAGCTAAACAAAACAAAAAGAACTGGAAAATCTTGATACTTCCAGAGATTTATTTTCCTCTCTGGATAAGCCTATTGTCAAGCAACAGCCCCAGGCTCACATTCTTGATACATTACAGGGATTGAAACCCTGTTTAGAACAACTTGTTGGTTTACCAGCATCATATCTAGATTCAGTTTTTTTCCCTTCTTTTCACTCCTGAACTGATACCAGACACTAATTTATCATTTCTTCTAATGATTTGACACAAATTTGTCATATCAATGATACTTTCTAGTTGGCCATTCTCAGTAGTTTCATATAGCCTATCAAAAAACATGGCACCCCATAGTTCAAAGCTTCCAGGTGAAAGAACAATAGCCTCCCAACCTCATTTTGAGAAACTAGTTTTCTAGGAAATAGAAAAACCACTATAATGCAGTCTACCATAACCCCATCCTCTGCATGAACACAAACCATCTCCACATGAACGTAATCATAGGCACAGAGCAGTTTTTGACCATTGATAAGAGAGTCTGGATCTGTTATTCATGTCAGAAGGCAGATGGGTCTCAGAAAATAGGAATGTGTGCTTTTGATTTTTTTTAATATTGGAGGGATCTTACTAACATCTGTTCATTCACATCTGTAGTAATGAGATCAGAGTCAGACTACAAAGTCTAGGTTTTAAAATCATAGCCTTTTTTGGACCCATGCCTCGCTTCTCTTTTCTGTTTTAACTTCATGGACATGCTAACATTTAATAGTATCAGTTGAATCTATTGTCTTGGATTGTGTGCCAGATGTGAATCAATAGCGCAGTATTAAGAAAATGATTGAAAGTTGCTGTGAAGAATTTGGTTCGAATAAAACTCAGCTCTTACCAAGATTTTGCAAAAATTACTTTTTTTGGATTACAATTTATAGTCAACCCACTCAGCATGATTATCTCCATAGTCTGATTTTAGCATCTAACTAAGGTGGTACCAGTTGGCAGCTTCCCATCTCAGATGGAATGACACAGAATGACACTGAAAGGAATTTTCCTTAGCATTGAGCTTAAGATATAAATACATTTGGTATTTAAATAAATTTAACATTAGAATGCCCACTACTTTCTTAACACATCAACAGGCTTATTTAGGAGCTGCAAGCTAGTGGTACATAGTCATAGAGAAAATTCATTTTCATTGCCCAGTGAATATGTTGAGAATGGTATTTGTCAGGAAATTGATTGATATCTGAAAGTGTTTTGTTTTCAGTGACTGGCACTGCAGAGTTACAACCATCTATCATCTAACAGGTAATTAGCCAGATTTCTCATCATGAGCCTTCAATCCTGCTGTTTTATTATTGAAAAACCACAAATCGGTAAGCATCTGAATACAGATACAGTTCCTTGTCATGGACAAAGACACGGCTTTATAACACAGCTCTAATATGTTTGAGTAAAAGTTAATGAAATGTAAACCAAAAATGTTAATGCCAATAAAAAGAATGACTATTTCTGTTATGTTAAAATCTACTTAGACTTCTAAGTGCAAAAGCATTCAACAACTCTCTATTTGCTTAATTATGTTACTTCCTTAAAAGTTCCCAAGAAATATTCAGTATGCCAAACTTCCTATTTCTACATTGCAGCAAGGAAGAAGAGAAAAAGACAAGGTACAACTAATATGCCAATGGTCACACTTGCAGTTGGTCATCTTGCTTCAATTCTTTCTTCTCTAAGGCTTCATCCACGACATACAAAAAATATTTAGAGGTGGGAAGAAACGGTGAACCTATGGCCCTTCAGATATTCTTGGAGTGCAACTCCCATTAAGACATGATGACCGGGATGGATAGGAATTGAAGTCAAACTACAAATATACTTGGCTTATTACCCTGCTTTAGGGAAAAACTTAAACTAGAATTACTGTTTTCCTATAATCATGCTATAATTCTTTTGGCATGCTCTTATAATTATTTTGCCAATTCAGTGAATAATGATAGAAGAGCAACATATATGTACAAGGACTTTACTGTTACGGCATCGATCCACTTGTATTTTCCTTCTTTGTTCTTAGAAAGTCCAGTAAGATTTTAATCAACATTACTAATACTGCTTTTAAAGATATTACTTTTAGTTTCTCCTTGCCCTTTTAATAGATTCCTTTTATTGCTGTTTCTCTGGCATCCTGTTTTATTCACAGCTGTCTTTACAAAGAGGTAGAAGGGGACAAGAAAGTGGTTAAGAAGGAAAATAAATGCTTTGGAAACATTAATGCATGTGTAATGGTGGCAGATAGCTCAGTATTTAGATAATAGCTCAAGGAAAGCATTTGGATTATTAATTGGATCAGGTATGCATATTGTACTGGGTGCTGCTTATAGAATTCCAAGCAGAGGACAAAGTATATAGCATTTTAAAAAATCTCACAGAAAATAGCCTTGAACCTGTAGACCCGCTATGGAAACCTACACACTGCAAATAGCAGTTCTAGTTTCCCAAAGATGATTGGGCCTACCTGCTTTGAATCTTCCAATCATGAGTTTGGGACAGTATGGACTATTCTCCCACCCGTTTCTCTTTTAGGAGAAAGAGGATGAAGGATTTGGACTGACCTTCCTACATCTCTCCCAAATGTCCATTCAGCTTTGTCAAAGCATTTTCAAAGCCGATAGCCCCAGTCATCTTTGAGAACTGTCCATTTAGAGGTTTGGAGTGCCAGCATTGTGTAGTGGTTTGAGTATTGGACAATGCCTCGAGACCACGGTTCGAATCCCCCTGGATCACTTTGGGCAGGTCGTATTCTCTCTATCTTCGAGGAACCACCTCTGAACAAATTGTACCAAGAAAACACTGTGATACGTTTGCCTTAGGGTCACCACAACAAGACATCCATACTGGATCTACTGTTTCAGTGGTGTTTTCGAAAGTTGAAAGGAGAGATCATTTAGGTGTGAACAGATATGAACATACACATTTAAAAGCTTGTCTGTGATAATGGGAAAAGTCTAGCATGTTTAAAATTTAAGTTTGTTTCTTGATTCACTGTTTGCTTGGTAATAGCAATCTCTGTCAATCATTCACGGCCAAAATGTAAAAACAGCCCAGTGATTTATTTGTTTATTTGAAACTGATGAACCTCTGTCTTTCTGTAAAAGCAGCAAAGATTCTTATGCCTTTCTGAATATTAATACATTTATTGTTCCAAATGTTCATCTGGTGCATCTGTGGCATGCACTCTCTCTCTTCCCCCTATGTGTTTATATGTATGTGTGAGAGAGAGGGAGAGGGAGAGAGAGGGAGAATGCCAGGAGATAATACTTCATAACATCTGTTAAATAATGGTATTTAAAAGGACTGTAAAGCATCATGGATAGTCAGCATGGTATAGTGGTCTGTGTGTTGGATGCGGACTCCAGGAAACCAGAGTCTGAAGCCCCACTCAGCCGAAAACCCAGTTGCTGACCTTGCACAAATCACAGCCTCTCAGCCCTAGAGGAAGGCAATGGCAAACATCTTCTGAACAAATTTTGCAAAGAAAACCCTAAGTTAGGATTACCATAAATTCAAGTCAGCTTGAGAACACATAACAACAACAACATAAGGCACTCTCCTTTTTACAATACAGTACATGAAGGGAGCGGTATTATTAATCTGTGATACTGTTCCAGCTTTTAAAACAGTAGCTGTCAGCATTACTCACCCTTGGCGATACTGCCTTAGGCTGTTGGGGCTTTAAGCTGAACAAAATCTTCAGGGTGGTAAGAGTCTTTCCCCTGCTTTAAAACCTGGTAACTCAGGTTGTGTTCAGGCACACTGAGCTGTAAACTGATCCTGAAAGTATAACCCAGCTTCCAAACTTCCCCTTCCTTCATTTCCCTTTGACTGCAGTCAAACCAACTGCAAGCCTCTGTTAAGAGTCATGCTGGTAATACATACAGAACCCTGCTAATAAACTTTTGAGCAAGACAACACAGTTTTGGAATAAAATTCTGTTAAGTACAGGTATTTGTTGGGAATATAATTTTTCAAAAAGTAAAATGTCTTCCTAAAGTTTATTTTTGTGATAAATGGCTGAAGTTTTTTTTAAAAAATTGGTTTACATTCACATGAATGAAAATATTTATTTGTGTATATTTTTTGTCAGCAAGTAAAGCCTATATTCAATTTTGCCCATCAAATTTGGTTATTCATTCATTCTTTTTGAGTCCATTTGTTTAAAAACTGAGAAAAAAACTTATAAATGTGGTCATAGGCATCAAGGAACATTTCTAATCTTCTTTTCTATGTTGTGTTAAAAAGAGCTATGTTTCAAACATAAATTGGTAGGTATGTATACAATTCTGTACATATATATATAATTTGTTCCTCAGGTACCAAAATGTTGAAGGTTCTTATTTCATACATAAAGCAATTGTTATTATTGAGTACTGAAGAATATCAGAAAGCCAACAACTAAGAAAATCAGATGGATTAACAACTTTCCATGTTAGATTGTTCAGGCAATTAGACTTTTCAGGTTTGAGCTTCAGTCTCAATGAATACATGAAAATGGGGGAAAATGTTGTTGTTAGTTTGTCACATAATACAATTGTCAGAGGACACAATTGTATGAAAAATATTTTAAAAAGATTGTTCTAATGTTCATTTTTTGTGGACAAATTGAGTTAATCCAGCTGTAAGGCTAACTCAGAACTTTGGTATGCCAACAATGCAGGCAACAATGATCACCCCCCGCCCCCATTTTTGCAGACTAAATTAAAAAGCAAAACAAAACAGGAAGTTTTAGAGAATACTTCCACTCCCCACCCCCCTGCCCCGTAAATTTTGTTAGGCAAGAAAATACTCTAATCTTGCTTTTGTGAATGTAAAGCATTTCTTTAAAATGATTGCTGAATGTGTGAAACTGTAGGTACTTTCATACCATTGAATTAAAAGTGGTAATTCAAACAAGTTGTGGTTTATTAAGTTACAAACCATGGCAAATGTTATGTATAATGAAACTATTTAACAATTAACATAACATTGAAACTCTAGCAAATCCTAAAGCACTTGGATTGTCATTATACATTGGTGGTATACCTCAAGCATGTTTGCACAGAGTAATATGTCTATACATGTCTACAAAAAAGCAAGCATCTATGAGTTCAAGGAAAACTACCTCCAGATAAGTGTGAAACAGCACTGTGTCTTAAGTCTTTTTAAAATATTTAATAGTACTTATTCCCTAGGTGGTATTGTATGCCTTTGAGTTGTTTCCAGCTGAAGACAACTCTGTCATGGGGTTTTCTTGGCAACATTTATTCAGAGTGGTTTGCCTTTGCCCTCCTCTGAGGCTAAGAGAGTATGACTTGCCCAAGGTCACCCAGTGGGTTTCCATGGCCAAGTGGGGATTTAAACCCTGATCTCCAGAATTATAGTCTAATGCTCAAACCAGTACGCCATGCTGTTTCTCTTATGTGGGCTAAATATTTCATCTTCACAACCAACTATGGTGGAACTCATTGTCCTGGGTTTATTGCCAGGTAAGCAGAACAGAAATTGTACTTTTAAGAAGAGTTCATATATTGATATACCAAAGCCATCCATAATGTAATGGGATAGCATGATGCTCTGGGACCCTGAGCAACTTTCTGCTGCTGATGAGTTATGAATGACTTCCATATGCAATAAGAATTTTTTAAAGAATCTTTAAATCTTTCTTTAAAAAAAAAACTTTAAAAGACCTGCAGGTGAGTGTATCAGGACTGCAGTTTTGACGATTTCATCCAGCCCATTCCAACTGAGTCTGATCAAATATCTAAATATAAATATAGCTATTTATTAAAGTACTTTCATGCTGTAACAAAGCACAGATAAAATCAATTTAAGCACTTTAAAACGATAAGAATAATGTGAATAGACTAAAAACATATTAAACAATCTTACAAATTAAAACCAAAGAGTGTAAAACCAGCTAAATTAGCTTAAGGTGGTTTAAAGCCATTCACATGTGCTGGTTTGGATTAAACCAACTAGGCCCCAAAGAATCATGGCAAAGCCATGATTTTATTTGGCCCAGGAATGACATCAGTGATGGCTCCAATTGGGCCTCTAAGTGGAGGGTATTCTACATTTGGGGATCGTAGTAGAGAAGACCAACTTCCACATCTTCCCCAGGGGATTAGATATGGAGGTGGGCAAAATGAAGGCATTGCCCCCTAAAATAAAAACTCTGCTCTGTCCAAAAGACTTTTTCTCCCCCCAAAAGACACTTCCTAAACTTCTAGCCTTGCAGTAACTTCAGGCGTCAGATAAGCATTTGTAAATGCAGTTTATGTATTCAAAGAAAAAGAATGAGGCGAAATTATCAAGGACATGTGAACACAACAAATATAAGTTCTAGGTGTGAATGATTTTCACTCTCTGCAATGCTAGAAATTTGGATACCTCAGGGAATTTTTGTTTGCAGTGGCTGACTTCATATTTGGGTGGGCAATGCTTTAATTCCTTCCATTCCTGTAACTACACTCTGGATCTTTGTGTGATGTATTGCTCCCACTGGTGGGAGACCCAGGAGTGCTGCTTCAATAGAACTCATTCCTTAGGTAGGCCTGTATAAGGAGAGGTACTCCTTCAAGAATTGTGGTCCCAAGTCAATTAGGGTATAATATAGTTAGTTCTCTCCACCCACCTGAGGGTGATGGGAAATGTATGGGGGTGGGATAGTAGGAGGTATGAAGGGCACCAGATTGATTTGTTACACTAAAAGGTGGGGGACCTCTAGGTCCACTGACAGCCAGCATCTCCCTAGGATTTGGGGTCAAAGGAAGCCTATGTTAGGAGGGTAATGGCAGGATCTTTTCACTTCACAACACTAACTGTAGAGATGACTCCAGTTAAAAGTTAAACAGAGTATTTTATTGGAAGTTAATAGACATACACAAGAAATCAGTCACATAAACCATACAAAGTTATTGAAAGAAAAGGTGGGAATGATTGCATAACGAGAGATGCTGGGTGGAAGGGGCAATATTTACTGGTCCTGAAGCAGAAAACCGAAGTAGAATGGCTCAAACAGGATTTTGAGGTCAACACAGAGGAACACGAGTCTGGGGTGCAGTGTGACACCCAACATGTTATGTGCTGCAAATTACTTGGGTGGGAGTCAGGTTTTTATACTCCATTTACTACCCTCAGGGGGTATGTGTTAATTGCTTTCTGGCAGAGCAAAGAAAGTGGACGGGAATGAGCTGATTGTCTCAATTTTAGGTAACAAAGTATTGGTGGGAGTCATGACAGTCTCTTAAAGTCTTGGTCAGGTAAAGTGAATAGGGAAGGTTTCTGTAAGATATGCTCACAGCGGGAGTACTTGACTGCTTCACCTTGGCAATTTCATCTTCTACTGTATCTGGAGGTTGGGTTGTTCAGAGGATTATCCTAAATTCATTGACGTCAGGGGCTTCTGTCTAATCCTCTTGAACTTATGACCCGGCCATGCTGAGGTCATCCTGACCTACCACATGCTTGCAGCCAGTGTCCTTCTGCTACATGTTTTCCAGCCATAAGTATCTAGTTTTATAAGAAAATGATATTTCTCATCAATTTTGCTATCCAGCAGGATGGAGAAGTATAAGGTATGGTAACAGATTTATATAGTCTGTCAATAGTGTGATTTGTAATACCTAGGAACATAGCAAACTGTCTCCTACTGAGTCAGACCATTAGTCTGTCTAGCCCATTGTTTTCAGCTCTAACTATCAGTAGTTCTCCAAGTTTCCAGGCAGGATTCTTTCCAAGACTGGGTTAGTCTTGGAAAGAATCTTGCCTGGAAACTTGGAGAACTACTGACAGTCAGATTTTTGGTATTATCTGGGGTTCTCCCATCCATTTATTAACCAGGCCAAATCTGTTGCTTCCCAAATCTGATTAAATTTGTTTGTTCACTGCAGCATAATGGTGTACTTAAATATTTTAAAAGTGTTTATTCCCCTGGCCATCCATACGCTAGGGCCACTGAGGGATGAGCCCCCTTTCCAGCTTGGTCTTTGGGTCATTGCTAGGGTTTTCAGCATTTTTTTCTACAGTAATCTTTGATTTTTTAAAAATTTCACAGGTTACAATTTATTATACTTTAGAGGTGCCATTTCATATCTTTCTTTTTCTTTCTTCACATTACAAAAATACTTTAGATGCAAGTTTTTTGGAGGCAATTTTCAGTCACTCAGTATGAAGCATACCCTCCACTTATCCTGGTTTGGCAGAGAGAGTCCTGATTAATCTCCTGTCATCTCACTTTTTCAGCTTGTATTAAAACGTCGTTGTTTCTCTTTCCTCTTCCCACTTCCTCCCTTTGTCCTAAGCTTGCTTCAATTCCTTCAAATTGAGTTCAAAGTGCAAAACTAGCTGGTACTCAATTAATTCAGCAGGTGGAAGGGAAAGGAGCGGGTGAAATCTTCTCTATCCCTTTAGGTTCAGGCAAAAGCAAAGTGCTACAGCCTATCCAAGCTCCTGTGTTCCTCCTTGTTAATAATTTTTGCCATCTCAACTGCAATCTGATGTTGCTTGTCCCAGTTTTTCATCTTGAAATGTATGAAGGTATGGATGAGGTATTCTTGAGCTTGATCACAAGCAGCCTGCGACACTGATATATATATCTGTAATATATATTACAGAAATTATTGGCCTCTCCCCTGTCCTGCCAAAATGGTATGTTATATAGGGCCTTTCTGCCCTACACCGTTATAGTGCTATTATTCCACTGTCAACATCCTGTGGAATCCTGGGTTTTGTAGTTTACTGAGGCCAAAGAGCTCTGTGGCTGAGAATTCTAAATGCTGCTCATTAAACTGCAAACCCCAAAATTCCATGGGATGTGAAAAGTTAAACAATAGTACTATAACAGTGCAGTGCGGAAAAGCTTTCCTCTTTAAGCCCAACTCAGGCAGTCTTAGCCCTATCATTAGCCAGAATGAGATATTAGAGAACAGAAGTCCTCAATCTTGTCTCAGCTGTGGTGGAAGACCTTATCCTGTTCTTTGCACTGTCAGCTTCTGTACACAGATTGGATAGGGGCAGTAGTTGAATTTCTTTTTAGAAGGCAATTAAATTATAATCCTCAATACCAGAAATGTTACTGTTATAGTTACTTTTTAAAAAGTAACTGTCCTATTTCTCAAAAGTAAGTAAACAATTACTTGTAAAGTACTTAAAAACATTGGAGGAGCTGCTTGTCTTTGTTATAAAACATAGCCCAAGGCATTAAAAACTAGCAAATATATACAGGATATGATTTTGAAATAAAATATAGAATTAATAATCAACAAGATAATGATCTGACAGTCTGGCAAGATCTGTTACAATGCCAAGCAACGATGGTGAACAAAGCACAGAAATTTTGGAGGCGGGAATGGAAATAGTGTTTAATATTTTTCCTTGTAAAAACCACTTGCTTAGGTAATAGAACTTTTCTCTTTTTTAAGGAGGATCATAAAGTTTGGGTCTAGCCGTGCTCATTTTGAGAATAAAGATAACAGAGGAAGATAGCAATTTTTTCACTCTGCCCTTTCCCCCCACTGCCAGAAATTAAAATCATGATTCTACACATTCTTTTTGTGTGTATGTGCCTTCAAGTCACCTGTAGACTTATGGTGACTCCATAATAGAGTTTTCTTAGGCAAAGAATACTTAGAGGTGGTTTTGTCAGTTTCTTCCTCTGAAACATAGCCTACAGCACCTGATATTTTTAAGAGGTCTCCTATCCAAGTACTAATAAGGGCTCTGACACTGCTTAGCTTCCAGGATCAGTTCAGATCTGGCACCTTTAGGGTATTTAGGCAGGATATATACACACACCTTGCAATATATCCCACTGACATTAGTGGGACTTACTTGATAACAGTAACTATAAACATACCAAAAAAGCAATTAGGGAAATAGTGATGTTATTCCTTATTACACTGAAACCACAATATAAGTTAGTTATGTCCTCATTAATGGAAAATGGAATGAACTGCAAATAACTCCTTAGCTGTAACATGTTACTTCCATTTTAGGGGGAGAGAGATACCATCTGGTCCTTTCCCTCAGTGAGTAAAATGACTGAAGCTAGTTCTGATGTAAGCTCTTCAAAGCAGGACATAAAAGGAGAAAGAGAAAGTAAGTTTTTGAAGATGAAGGTTATGAAGTAAACCATCACACATTCTTCCCTTTAGATTACTCCTGGTTATTTTGTGATTGATTTATCCTACTTTGGACTGTTTCAAATACATGGCTCTCCCCGCTACAAACAGCTGTCAGCATTGTGTGAGTTTAGGGGTGTTTGTCGACCACAGAGTACAGAGAGAATTCCACTGTATTGTGGGAATCTAAAGTACTCCAACTACAAAGCAAAAGGTGGAATAAATGTCAAATCAAATCTAATCAAATTCTTTCTTTCTTTCTTTCTTTCTTTCTTTCTTTCTTTCTTTCTTTCTTTCTTTCTTTCTTTCTTTCTTTCTTTCTTGGTATTATGGGACATTTCTTGATCACAATGAATACCAATGTCTCCCAATGGAAGAAACTTCGGTTTTCCTCAAATGAAACCAACCTACTGACAACTTGAGAATGTCACTTCTGCTTCACTGCATCTCAGCTTGCAGAAAATGGCATAGGACATTTTTCTGTCTCAAAACAAACACCACACACACACACACACACACACACACAACCAAACACCAAGTAGCAAAGGAAGGAAGGAAGGAAGGAAGGAAGGAAGGAAGGAAGGAAGGAAGGAAGGGCTATAGATTTGTTGAGGCATTTTTATCCTAGCCGTTTTAGTCCATTTATTGGGGGGGGGACCCTACATGACAAGTGGATGAAATTTGTGGAAATTCTTTATGACTGTGACAATGTCATACAATGCACAAGGGAAAAAGGGGGGACGTATTTCAAGATGCTGGAAAAATGATCTTTTGTAAGCTAAAATATCCAATGCAGTTTGGCTTGTGGATTACTCTTAAGGCCTTCTTTGGGGGCTATATAAAAATCACAAAAGGAAAACACAAAAATAAATGACATCATGTTCAATAAGATTATTGTTACATTTGTACATTGCCTATAGACTGTACATACCAACTTAAAATGCAGAAATATCTGAGCTAGGAACTCCAAAACCATTTATTGGCAGAATGAAAGCATGTGAATAAGGGCTGAAGTTTATTTACTATGTCTCTTAGGAGCAGATGGCAGAAAAAATAGATAACATTAAAGAGTACATAAAGATATCTGGGCTAAAGGGGAAAGGAAATCTCTGAAAGATTTGAGGAAGAGGTGATAGTTTCCTTGCTTGAACCTAAAGATACCTGATTTTTTAATTATAATATCCAACTCCTATTTTCAGGAGAACCTATCATCAACAGAATTCACTTTCTTTACTGACCAAAATGTAAGGTCCATTGCAGAATGGTGATGTTCCAAGAAGTGGCCCTCCAAGGGAGCGCCTTTTGTCACTTGTAACATATAAGCACTTCCCTTATATGTTAAGAAGCCTGGTTGTTTTTACTTGCATTACACTTTTGATACATAAATGATAATCTTTTCAACATCTTAAGGTGTTTCTCCCCTTTCTCTCCTGGATATCATTGGATGCTCCCCTCCTTTTTTTGTTCTTTTTAATGTCATACAATAATCTCCATTGTTCATGAACCTTGTTTGAATTCATGTTATGAACTTCCTTGAGAGAAAAGCGATGTAGTAAACAAATATTATTTTGTTATTGTTATTCCTGTTATTATCACCGTAGGAAACTACTAGAAGAAGCTATGTTTATTCATGCTTCTATGTATCAGGGTACTTTTATCCCCTTAAAAAAATGACAGAATATGGAGCTTTTCTGATTACAGATTAGCCCCTGGATCACTTGGAACGATTACAACCAAGCTACCATAAGCTGTGAAAGTTCACCCAAAACTAGTGTGTTTGCTTGTATTGGATCTTTGCTGGGAAACCACCAGAGCTGTCCTTATCATTAGGGACTGTTGGACAGTCGCCTAAGGCAGTGGCTGGTAGCTGGCGATGTGATGGGAAAGTGTTAATGAACAGAAGGACTCTCCATCTCTTCTCTGCTCACTTATTGCCCTTGGGTGCAATGAAAAATGCTATCTTCTGTATTTATCTGCCAGTCTAGTCAACTTTGAATAAGAGGCACCCTCATGTACTTTGCCTCAAGCAGCTAAATGTCTTGGGTGAGCCAGTCTGTTTCAAGGCATAAGTCAAAGTCTTGGTTATGGCCTATAAAGCCCTATACAGGCCTTCCCTTGGTATCTTACAGGTTAGGGACTGGAGCACTGTCAGAAAACAGAATCGGTTGAATAGCAGAACCCATGTACTGTAGAGAACATGAAAGATTTACAGAGGCTGATTTGGAATCTGTTACCCTAAGAAGTGGTGGATGCAATGCCAGTGCCTCTTTAAAATTTGGAGGAATTATAGCTCAACGGAGGCCCTTTGAGAGGAGAGTAATGGCAGGATCTTTTTACCTATGTATACCAGTACTATCACGAAAAATCAAACACTCTTAAGAACCGTACATGGCTATCAGAAAGTGAGGTGAGAAATGTTGGATAGAGAGAGATTAGGGTTAGAAAGGATGATAGTTACTAGTCTTGAAGAAGGAGGTCACAGCAGAAGGACTCAGACAATGTCTGAAGGTAGCACAGACGAATGGCAGTCTGGGGCACCCTATCTACTGGATGGGGTCAAAGCTTCATACCCTGAAGGGATACATTAACAAAGCCATAATGGGACTGACAAATGGGTCCTGAATGAGTTGATTTCTTTAATTCCAGAATGACATAACATTGATGGGATTCATGACAATCTCTTAATGTTTGGTCAGGTAAAGTACATGGGAAGATCTGCATAGGGCATGATTGAAGGATGGGCTCTGATTACTTTATCTTGGCAGTTCATCTTCCACTATGTTTGAAAATGCAAAGAGCCTGAAGTGGTAAAGGGGTTAGCCCAAACCCAGTGTTGGGATCTCTATATAATCCTATCTGAACTTTCATGACCCTGAACATATCTCCAGTCAATGTGAACCTGATCATGTTCTCTGGTCATTATTAAGTCCAATTTATGAAAATCGGATATCTTGTAGTAGGGGTGGTAGGGTATGGTAACAGACCGACTGCATGTGTTCTGCTTGCAAAATTTCTCAGCCACCTTAGCACTTCCCTCAACCCCCATCTCAGCTTGCTTTGCAAGCAGTGTGCAATTCCAAGATGGCCTCCGTAGGCAAGAAGAATGGATGAAAGAGTGGAACCCTCACTGAATTAATGTAGCTGGTCCTTAATTTGGAAGTATCAAAAGAGTGAGTTGTCAGATAATGGGGTGTCAAAAGGTGGGGGCTTCCTGTATGGCTCAGATTCAAGATAAGCGAAGTACTGCGTCTCTCTGCCATGTTTTGATTTTTTTTTTCCAAAGAAAAAAGAAGATGTTTTGATTTCTGAGGTGGCCCTCCCCGCTCTTCCACCACCTCGTATGTACATCTACTGGGAATACAGGAGAAGGCCTTCTTAGTGCCTGTTCCCAGGCTCTAGAACTCACTCCTTAGAGAAATTAGACTGGTATCCTCCTTACTATGGTTTTCCATTTTGGCAGGCTTTTGGGAACTGAATGCTTGGGGGAGAAGGGCCTTTCATGGGCTGTGTTTTTAAATAATTTTTCTTTTCTTTTCAGTGGTTTTGATTCTAACTGTTTTTAATTTTATTGATACTTTAATTATATTTTTAACTTTGGTATGTTGCAATTCTTTCCCCCTGTATCTGTTTTAACTTTTATAAGACACTTCGAGTCCCAGACTGGGAAAAAGGTGGAATAACAGCAGCAACAATGTATACTTTTAAGAAAAACTTTTCTCCTCCTGCACATCTATTCCCAGAGTAGCATGTCTTTCTACCATGTCAGTACAGTGGTTATACATCAGGTACAAGATCAGGGCTAGTGTTCCATAGCTGTTTAGTTAGTCCCCTTTAGCAATCTCTTTTATTCATGCAGTTTTACATTAGGGAGTACTTAATATCTGCCTGTTCTGGTCTGCACATGCTTTCACTTTCCCTTACAGTTAGTTTGCTTTGTCTTTGATCTAACTTTAGATTAGCAATTTCCTATTGACAGAGAGGTTTTTTTTTAAAAAAGAAAATTATTCTTGTCTGCAAAGTGCAATTAGAATAATATTCTTGTGATTTGCTCTGGTGTCCTTGTGCTAAGTGTCATTTGTTCCTCTGCCATAACAGATCTATACATGCCCCTAAATAAACTGCTTCTTGTCATCTACTGAGTACTCAGGAACAGGAGTAATGGTCAAAGTTAAGCTTTTGTACTTGCTGGGCACCTTGATCCCAGTTTTCCGTGTGTTGCCAATGAAGGCTGCCTTGGAATTTCCTCATAATAGTTGCACCAGAACACAGAAGTTTCAAGGATGAAAGAATGAGGAAAAGGGCCAAACATATGAGCAACCTTGGCACAACTGACCAACCATTTTGCTGATTTAGTTAGTTCAGTTTCTAGTAGATTCTTATAATGTTAGCCTGGGGAAAAGGTATAAAAGAGGGACAATAACATCAGTGTGTGTTTAATATGATGGGGGAAAAAAAGGAGGAAGAGAAAACCTGACACAGATCCAAGACTGTGGTTAGCAAGCTTAAGCCTATCAAAAACAATCTAAGCAAGCTTAATTCCTTGTTGTATTGTGGACTCTGCGGTACACTGAGGACTGTTTCATTCATTACTTTCTTTTTCCAACTTGGAGACTGTCTCTGTACATGGAAACCACAGACTGATTGATGGTGCTTGGATCTTTATATCTGCTGTGTTTACCTGGATCAGATGCTTCCTCCCAACATTGAAATAATGTGGAAGGTTCTTGACTTCTGGAGTTATGTGAAGATGAAATGTGGATGATGGGGGACAGTGGAGCAAGAGCAAATATGATGAGATGTGAAGAGAGAAAAAAGGCAAAAAAATCTTTAGCTCATATCTGAACTTACATGCTACTATCAACCCTTTGCTCTTGCTGTTTATTCCTATCTCTTACTTCTTCCTCTAGCTTTCTATTATTGACTCATTCTTCTCCCTACCATTTTACCCTCATCAGCAAGTTGTCTGCATTTCTTGTACTTGACCTTTGCAGTTACACAATTCTCTCTCTCTCTAGGCAACCACTAAGATGTGAAACATTTTTCTTCAGTATAGCAAGTTGCTGTTACATGATATAATTAAGATATGTTGTCATTAAGTTTACTATGTTTCTTTTGCTTCAAATAATTGCCATTTCAATCAGGGCTCTGGAAATGTATGCTCAACTGTAACTGTAGCTTTACAAAGACAAATTAGGGCCATTTTTGAATCTGAAGAAACTCCTTGCTCACAGAAAACTAGCAAAGAACGGGCAGAGAAAATGTGCACTATGTCTTTTTCCAGACTGTGAATAATTGGACCTAAGACAGAGAATGTGACAAGTTGATAAGGCAGATCTCTGTATCCATGATCAAAGAAGATGGAAGGATAGTAAATTGCTTTGGTTGAACCAACAAGGAGAAAGACTATTTGGGAATTCTGCAGTAAGTACGAGAGGTTTTCACCACTAACATTAATGCACAATTGAATATACAGTGATTTGCAAGGTTTTTTTTTTTATCAATTTAATGAAGCACATGTGCACAATGATTAAAAAAACCTAAAAATCTTCATAACAAGGAAGTTAGGTAATGTAGGACAAACACAGTATGTCTTAACTAGTCTGGCATGCAATACTATTTGTTTATGGCAGGCCAATGAGAGCAGACTGTACTTTAAGCAATGGTATTTAGCCAAAGTTTAAGAAGCCATCTGACACCCTTGTAAAAAAATACAGTCTTGGGTAAAGACAGAAAATGTCAGCATTATAAGCCATTTTGGTATTATCATCAATATGACTGACCAGAGAGTGAACCAACCTCAAAGACTGTTTATTGACTAATGACATACTGATAAGTAAAAATTCTTATATTTCTTTAAAATACCAAAGATAATATTGGAATAATCAGTTCAGCAAATTGATATCAGAAGCAAAGAATTAAAAAACATTATGAGCCAACCCAAGTAAAAACCTCTTCTGTGTAGATCACATTCAGAGGCCCTAGAGGAGAAATGACAAGTAGACTTTGTACAATTGTTTGAACACATTAGAAGTTGTTTATTTATTTACCTAGGAGATACACTTGCCATATTATAAAATACTTCTTATGTCCCCTATTTGCTATAAGTAATTTGCAGTGCTCCATACATGGGTAGGATGAGAAGGTTATTGTTTTTCATCGCAAATGGAAATCTGTCCAGGTGTATGTAAAGTTGAAGGCTTTCACGGCCAGAATCCATACGTTGCAGGTTTTCTGGTCTTTGAGGCCGTGTTCTATTAGTATTTTCTCCTGACTTTTCGCCTGTATCTGTGGCTGGCATTTTCAGAGGATCTGGGGGCTTGGAAGTGAGACAGAGTAGATATACTTGCGTAGTTCCCAGGTGGGAGGGAGCAATTTGCATGTGTTGCAGTTGGCTTGTGTGATGGCCTATTGTATTGTTGTATTGTTAGTCAGGGCTTATACATAACAGAGTGTTAATTACATTAGCCATCCATTGCATTGTTTCTTGTAGAGGGACCTCCAGAGTCTGGGTGGTGTTCATCGGCATATTTTTGAGTTTTGATTTTAGTGTTCTTCAGTACTGGTAGCCAAATCTTCTTTACTTTCTGAGTTTCTTCTTTCCTGTTGAAATTGCCCATGTGTTTATGGATTTCAATGGCCTCTCTGTGTAGTCTGACAGCAGTTGTCTGAATGGTCCACAATTTCTGTGCTTTCAAAAAGCATTCTGTGTCCAGGTTGGTTTATGACATGTTCTGCTACTGCTGATTTTTTTGGGTGTATCAGTCTGCAGTGTCTTTCGTGTTCTTTGATTCATGTTTGGACACTGCGTTTTGTAGTCCCTATGTAGACCTGCCCACAGCTGCAAGGTATGCGGTAAACTCCAGCAGAAGTTAGAGGATCCCTCTTGTCCTTTGCTGAATGTAGCATTTGTTGAATTTTCTTGGTCAGTCTGTAGATTGTTTGGAGGTTATGTTTCTTCGTCAGTTTCCCTATACAGTCAGTGACCCCTTTGATGTATGGTAAAAACACATTCCCTTTGATTGGCTGCTTATCTTCACTGCTGTGGTTTTTTCCAGGTCTTGAGGCTCTTCTGATGTCTTAACCAGAGTAACCATTGTCTGAAACATTGGCCTGTAGAGCCCAGTTTAGATGATTCAGTTTATCTTTCAGGAGGTGGGGTTCACAGATTCTTTTTGTGTGGTCTACCAGAGTTTTTATTGTGTCCTTTTTTGTCCTGGGTGATGGTTGGAGTTTTTGTGTAGATATCTGTCAGTGGCATTTTGTGTGTATTTTTTCTGTAAACTGTGTGACCCAATTGTTGGTTAGGTTTGTGGATGACCAGGACATCTAGAAATGGTAGTCTTTATTCATTTTCTTTTTCCATGGTAAATTGGATTTTAGGGTGGATGTTGTTCAGATGGTCTAGAAACACAATCAGTTCTTCTTCTCCGTGACTCCAAATAGTGAAAGTGTCATCCACATAATGGAACCATATGGTGGTCTTTTTTGGTGCAGCTTCCAAGGCTTGCTTTTCAAAATGTTCCATGTAAAAATTTGCTATCAGGGGACTAAAGTGGGCTTCCCATGGCGACCTCATCTCTCCGCTTGTAGAACTCATTGTCCCACTGGAAGTAGCTTGTGGTGAGGCAATGTTGAAACAGGGCTGTGATGTCTTTGGGAAAAATTCGGTTGATGAATGTAATGGTGTCCGCTATGGGAACTTTGGTGAACAGAGAGACCACATCAAAGCTGATCAGTTCATCTCTGTGTTTAGTTCAAGTTTGCTGATCTTTTCTATAAAGTGAGCTGAGTCCTTGATATGGTGGGCACAATAAAAACTCTGTAGACTGTGCAAAATGAATCTCTGAACCCCACTTCCTGAAAGACAAACTGAATCATCTAAACTGGGCTCTACAGGCCAGTGGTTACTCTGGTTAAGACATCAGAAGAACCTCAAGACCTGGAAAAAACCACAGCAGTGAAGATAAGCAGCCAATCAAAGGGAATGTGTTTTTACCATACATCAAAGGGGTCACTGACTGTATAGGGAAACTGACGAAGAAACATAACCTCCAAACAATCTACAGACTGACCAAGAAAATTCAACAAATGCTACATTCAGCAAAGGACAAGAGGGATCCTCTAACTTCTGCTGGAGTTTACCGCATACCTTGCAGCTGTGGGCAGGTCTACATAGGGACTATAAAACACAGCGTCCAAACATGAATCAAAGAACATGAAAGACACTGCAGACTGATACACCCAAAAAAATCAGCAGTAGCAGAACATGTCATAAACCAACCTGGACACAGAATGCTTTTTGAAAGCACAGAAATTGTGGACCATTCAGACAACTACTATGTCAGACTACACAGAGAGGCCGTTGAAATCCATAAACGCATGGGCAATTTCAACAGGAAAGAAGAAACTCAGAAAGTAAAGAAGATTTGGCTACCAGTACTGAAGAACACTAAAATCAAGACTCAAAAATATGCCAATGAACACCGCCCACTTAACATATTTAACAATAGACCATCACACAGGCAAACTGTACACATGCAAATTGCTCCCTCCCACCTGGGGATTACACAAGTATATACACTCTGTCTCACTTCCATGCCACCAGATCCTCTGAGGATGCCAGCTACAGATGCAGGTGAAATGTCAGAACACAGCCTCAAAGCCCGGAAAACTCACAACAACCTTCCAGGAGTGTTCTGAACTTGCTGCATGGTTCTCTGGACTGCATGATCACATTGTTTCACTGGACAAAGTGTATGAGTGAAGCAGGAATTATTTTAAGTTTCCCCCACCCACACTGTACAAGAAGCCAAAGAACTAGTACAAAGGAGACACTTCTCCCTAATTCACCTCATGCGGCACATTATTTTGCATGACCATGCAGTGCAGTGTAGAAAGTGAGAGAGATTGGCTCATTGAAACATTGGCTGAAGATATGTTGAGGTGTGATGGCACTGTGCACCAAAACAGAACTGATTAAATTTTCACAACAATGGAAGTCATTACAAAATCTGATGATGACAAGCAGTACTTTCTAGGAGCCAGTGAGTGCTCACCCAATGGTGCAAAAGGAGTGCTGGCAGTTAACAATACTTTCAAAACACAGTTGGACCCAAAGTATCCTTGTTGGAACAGGCATATCGCTGGTTACAATTATTTATGTCTAATATAAAGTTAAAAAGACTGAGAAGGTAACAGTAGTCACTCTGTTTCCTTATCTTTCTCACATCTATTTGTTTTGAGAAATAATCTTGTTTCTGATTAAAGCCCATTTTGCCAACTGCACAGAAACCATTCTACTGCACATTTTGTTTTCCTACTGCACAAAATGTGCGAAGTTCCACATTAGTGTAACACCTGGAATGGAATATTTTCAGATCACGGCAAAGATAAAACCAATGGTGCCATCAGAACAGAATTTCGTAGGTAGGAAAGCAGGGCCCTCTTTAGCAGAAGGAGCAGGAACGCCTCTAATACAGAAAGGATGGATTACTACTTTTTAAAGTTAATAGAGCAACATATATTGCCATCTATAGTGCTCCCTTTCATTAAGATGATTGTTCCTAGAGTCTCAGACTGTCTAATATGTCCCTTTAAAAACAGTGCATTGGAATATTCTCAATAGTGTTGCATCACATTTCAAGTTTTAAAAGTCTTCATTAGTTACTAGGGCTTAAATGCGAAACTCTGCACAACAGAGGAGCAGAGTACCTGAACAGATATTCCTGGGGTTTAGAAATATCACTTTTTGGACTACAACTCCCAGAATTCCCTACTCAGCATAGAAGGTGACTATGTTGGCTGGAGGAAGGATTCTGGAAGCTGTTGTCCAGAAGAATATTGTTTCCAAGCCCTACTAATTCCAAACAGCTTGCCTGATGGCAATTATCACCAAAGTTTTCAGAGGTAAGCCACGTAATAAAGGGAGAGATATGCCCTCTTTCTAGAATGCTTTCCTCTGAGAGGCTCATCTCCTGCCTACTTTGTTGCCTTTTTCTGCAGCAGAGATCTTCTTCTAAAAATTCTCCCAGGTATATTTTTTTTTTACAAAAATATGTGATCCATATCTTTATCTTGTTTATCTATATCTTTATCTTGTTCTGAATCTTTGTTGCATTCTTTTGAGGATGTAAGCTGCTCTACAAATGTTTATACTGAAGTGTGATGTACACACATTCATGCATTAATTGTTTTTTACATGTTCAGATATGATATGATCTTCATCAACATGAATCCAAGTCACTTCTGAATCTGATCTTAGATCAGAAGCCTGAAGCTGCTAATGAGGCAGCTTAGCCCTAGGAATGCTTTCCTTTGAAACTGAAAGTAGCGCTAACACTTCCCGCAGTGAATGAAGTTGCTCTACTGCCAGAACTTGGAAGTGATTAATCCACTGTTATTGACTGGATAGTCTGCTGATGAAGTGAACTCATGTTTGCTTAATAAAGGCTACGGGTTTCTACAGTAGTGAAGAATTAACGGAGACACTGCTTAAAATGGGTAAGAATAGAAGTAGAAAACTGTTTTTGTGATATGACTGAAAAACAACTATATATTCTCTAGCAAAATCCACAAAACAGTGATACCTTTATAAGGTTGACTAAAATGCACAAAATACATCATGCAAGCTTTCAAAGCTTCTCTGGCTTCTTCATCTGGCGTAGATATTAAAAATCATACAGAAGAAGAAAAATTACTATGATTAGAGTCATAGACCTACATTCTGTCTCCAAAGTTATTTTTGTTGTCAGTTATTAAGGTCTAGAGCAGTGGTTTCCAGATTTTGGTCTTCCAGGTGTTTTGGACTTCAACTCCCAGAAGGCCCATCCAGCTTGGCCAGCAGTCAGAAATTCTGGGGGCTGAAGTCCAAAAACCTAGAGGGCCAAAGTTTGGGTATCGCTGCTCAAGAGGGATTATCAATGTGGGTAGAGGCCACTCCCCTTCTTGGCTGGGTGGGGGCCAGGGGCAAAGGGCAGCAAAATACATTCCTGCTGCTAGCAGATTTGAAATTTTATTGCTTGTGTTTTACTGCTCTTTGTCTCCAGTCCCCACGCAATCTAGAAGGGGAGCACCTCTCCCTAAACTGATATACTTCCAGAGCATCTTAACTGACAATAGAAATATCATCTGAGACAAAATGGGGGCCTGTGATTCTAACATCATCACTTTTCTTCTCCTGCATGATTTTTAACACTTTGCCTAATGAAGAAGCCAGAGAATTTTTGAAAGCTTTCATTGATGTATTTTGTGCATTTTAGTTGGCGCAATAAAAGTATCACTGTCTTGTGGGTTTTGTATTTTGTTTTATTTTGTGGCATGAGTATGTTAATTATATATTGTATGATTTATGTGAACTTTGAAAAAAAGAGATTGATTACTGAATTTGTAATTGCTGTAGCAGACCTGGCAACTATTTTAACAGCAGCGGATTACATTTCCTGTACACCTGTTAGCTATTGTAACCCCAGTACACTTCCCATATTTTCCCTTCCCTCTGATTATTTTTGAAACCACTAGTGTTCTCAGAATTTCCCAATGGAATTAAGATGGAAAAAAAATTAAAATAGTCAAAAATATGCTTCATTTTCCTTCAGTGTACAACTGACATTGAAGCTGTAAGAATAACGATTTAAATTGAAATACCAGGAGTACAATCC
Organism: Iguana delicatissima; assembly: GCA_948472985.1. Lineage (NCBI taxonomy): Eukaryota > Metazoa > Chordata > Lepidosauria > Squamata > Iguanidae > Iguana > Iguana delicatissima. The sequence continues at coordinate 1,412,478 of CAOKZL010000003.1, forward strand.
AGACCTCAGAATCTTAGTGGGATTAGAATGCTAGATTGGTGCTCCTTTGCTTATCTCAGCCAGGAGAAAGAGAAGGCTTAGATGTGGTAGAGACCTCTGCCTTTGGCAACAGCAAATGGAAAATCCTGAAACTGAATATTGAGTGGCCACAATGAGACGATACCTGGATGGGCTTGACCTGGGCCCATGAGCTACTGCAATTGGCTGTGCCAACCTCCTTCTTTCCCCTGCCCTCCTTTCTCCTCAACACCCACCCATGAACCCATGAACCCACCTACCCTCTCTCCTCCTGACCTGCATAAAAGAATCTCAAGTAAACTTTGTCATATAGTTCATAGAATCATAGAAATGTAGAGTTGGAAGAGACCACATGGGCCATCCAGTCCAACCCCCTGCCATGCAGGAACACCCTCAAAGCACTCCCAACAGATGGCCATCTAGCCTCTGCTTAAAAACCTCCAAGGAACGAGACTCCACTACACTCCGAGGCAGCACGTTCCACTGCTGGACAGCCCTGACCGTCAGAAAGTTCTTCCTGAGGTTCAAGTGGAATCTCCTTTCCTGCAGCTTGAATCCATTGCTCCTTGTCCTGGTCTCTGGAGCAGCAGAAAACAAGCCCTCTCCTTCCTCTACATGGCATCCCTTCAAATATTTAAACATGGCTATCATGTCCCCTCTTAACCTTCTCTTCTGCAGACTAAACATACTCAGCTCTCTAAGTCTATCCTCATAGGGCATGGCTTCCAGGCCTCTCACCATTTTGGTCGCCCTCCTCTGGACTTGCTCCAGCTTGATCATGTCCTTCTTGAATTGGGGTGCCCACAACTGGACACAATATTCAAGATGAGGTCTAACCAAAGCAGAGTAGAGTGGTACCAGTACCTCCCTTGATCTAGACACAATACTCCTGTTGATGCAGCCGAGAATTGCATTGGCTTTCTTGGCTGCTGCATCACACTGCTGACTCATGTTCAGCTTGTGGTCTATGAAGACTCCTAGATCCCTTTCACACATACTGCTATCCAGCCACATGTCCCCCATCCTATATTTCTGTATTCCATTTTTTCTACCTAAGTGTAGGACCTTACACTTCTTTCTGTTGAATTTCATTTTGTTAGCCTTGGCCCAGCTCTCCAATCTATCCAGGTCATTTTGAATTTTGATCCTGTCCTCTGATGTATTAGCAACCTCTCCCAATTTGGTGTCATCTGCAAATTTGATGAGCATGCCCTCTATTCCTTCATCCAAGGCATTGATGAAGATATTGAACAGCACTGGGCCCAGGACAGAACCCTGTGGCACCCCGCTAGTCACTTCTCTCCAGGATGAAAAGCAGCCATTTGTGATCACCCTTTGGGTTCGGTTGGTCAACCAATTACAAATCCAACTAACAGTAGCCCTGTCCAGCCCGCATTTTACCAGCTTCTTTGCAAGAATGTTATGGGGTACTTTGTCAAAGACCTTACTGAAATCGAGATATGCTACATCCACAGCATTCCCTTCATCTATCAAGCTAGTAACTCTATCATAAAAAGAGATAAGATTAGTCTGGCGTGACTTATTTTTGAGAAATCTATGTTGACTTCTCGTGATAACCGCCTTGCTTTCTAAGTGATTAGCAACTGACTGTTTAATGAACTGCTCCAGGATCTTTCCGGGTACTGACGTCAGGCTGACTGGGCGATAATTATTTGGGTCCTCTTTTTTTCCCTTCTTGAAGATGGGGACAACATTTGCTCTCATGAAACAGAACTTAATTTTCAGGATATCTGTAAACCTAGGTATATTCTGTACAGTAAACAAAAGTTGAACTGACAGATAACTTGTGATAACTATATGGCTGGCAGCAAAAATGATTATCCTTTTGCCTGGAAAAAGTATTCTACATTGTCAGGAATAATTCCTAGGCATAGTTAATGTTCATACATTGCATTTGTTTATGTGAGCACATGGCCAAAAAAGGTTGGAACTGTTCGTATGGACAAAAAACATATTTGTGGGAATGAGTCCCTGCGGTGAACAATATGTTATGGATACACCAACTCTGTGTTTTGCCTACTTTCTCTAAAGTATTTGGTATAGCCATAGAAGAAACAGAAACTGGCCTAGATGGATTATGAGCCTCAACCCAACCTCTAAGACATTTTTATTTTAAGTCTCAATTGGCAGAAAATGTGAAGGGCAAGAAATGCAGCTTGAAATGTAAATTGGCAGAGAAGGTATTATCAGTGGCCTATTAGATGACAATAAAATGTTTGAGATAAGTTTGGAAGTCAACTAAATAATCAGTGACAGACTAAACTTATCCATTCACACTCCAGAAAGACATGAGTTTGTCAGGGAAGAATGGAATTATGGGTTGCAGTAGGAAAGTAAGTAAGTTGAAAATTTAGAAATGATTCGCACACAACCATAGAACATTTGGTCACTGTAAGAATTACTTGTTCCTTTGCATAACTCATGAATATTACAAAATAATAGCATATAGATTTCATCCACTGCTAGCTGCTTACACTTAGAGAACAATTCTGATACACAAAAATGAAAATGGGTCAGCTCTGTAGATATTTTCTCCATATGATGATGTGCATCATCAAAATCTTAAAAAAAAAAAAATAGCCCTAAACCCATATTAATCACTAGCATATTTACTTGGTGTTGCCCGGGATTTTATTTTCTCATAGGTAACACTTGTTAGAAATAGCTTAGGAATCACCTTACCTTACCGTAGGAGTTAGATGCGGTTGAAATACACAGATTTGATATCCTGTGTCTCTAATTGCCCAAACTGCATTGTCCAGTACCTGTAACTTTTCCTCACATTCCCCAATCCAATCTGTATTCAGAGTTGTCAGCATACAGAAGTTCAGTTTCTGAGGGAATACACTATCCTCCTCCTTGCTGCTAGGCCTTGTCTCCATAGCAACTGGCCAGGCACAAGAGCTCTCTGGCTGAGAATTCTAAAGGCCCCTCCCTAAACTGCCAACCCCAGGGTTCCATAGAATCTTCACAGGCAACCAATCGTACGAGGTCTTCCCACCTGACACAGCCAATCAGATGAGGTCTTTGCCTGCCTGACACAGACAAACTCACAAACTTTGCTTTTATATATTAGATAGAGTAAGAAATTGTCTTGTAGGCAGTCTAGCCTATTGTGCATCCTTTTGCACGGTGCAGAAAATCTGGAGCTAGAGCATGCCTGGCATTATCCAGTGACTGCCTAAAGACCCTCCAGCAAGGAAGGACTGACCATCTTTCAAGGTAATTGATTGTATTATCAATCTGCTCTTACCATCAAGACATTTTTTCCCCTAATATCTAACCAAAATCAACTGCCACTTAAATAAAATAGATATAGTCCTTACCTCTGGGGCAGGAGAGAGCAAGTAATTGTCAATGGGGGCTCTCATGTCCCTGTGATAAACGTACCCAATTCCTTCAACATTTGTTCATAGGACTTGCTTTCCATGCTCCAACCATCTCTTTAGTCCTCTTTCGAAACCTTTTTAGTTAATCTCTATTTCTCTTAAAAGTGCAATGTCCAGAACTAGACAAAGTAGTAGAGATACTTCTTTTACTCAAAATAAATTCTACTCTTGTCCACTGGGGCCTTTTCCTAGGTAAGTGCATTTAGGATGCACACTTAGTAAGATTTAAGTCCAACTGAGTTCAGTGAATACAGTAGCAGTATTACGGTTACAGTCCGAACTTCTTTAAAGGGCTCTGCAAACCTTTTCTCTTTTGTATGGATCATCTTAACACCTAGTCACCTGATTAAAATTCAGAGAAAATAAAAAGTTTGTAAACAATTCATGCTGTAGGATTAAATAATGCAAAAAAAAAAAAAGAGATGGATTGTTGGATAAATAAATAAATAGCATACCAATAGAATAAAATGCTCAGATGGCCAATGGCTGTTGTACATATATTCCTATAGAAGCCTATTTAAAATGAACCTACTGTTACCTTTCATAGTTACTATACTAAGCAAATGTGAAACAGTGACATGTGGCATTGAAGATTTCCTGCTACATCCAGCAGCAATGTATGTGTGTGATATATGACATCCTTCCATAAATCCTAAATTTACACAGTATGCTAATACTCGATTCCATAATTTCTTTTAAAATGATTATACCCTGCTGCTATGAGCAAAGGCATACTAAAATCAGTTTTCTATGCTTTTCCAACAATGAAATGCAAGCCAGCACACCACATAACCAATACTTACCATATGTTAGAAGATAATCCAGTAGGCTTCAGTCGCTGATATGATTTGCTTAAATAAAAATCCCCCATTTTTAGAGCAGTAACAACAATCTACATTTTAAAATTATTATTCCTTCAGCAAACTCCTAGAGAAATACTACTCCTAGGCAGAAGATGATTTTTTTCTCCTCAGATACTACTCTGATTTTTTTTATTGCAGTTGTTCTGACATTTTTCTAGTTAAGATGTTATGATGGAGAATCAAGCATTTAAATTCTTTTCAAGAATTAATAAAAACTTACACATTTATTCAACATATCAAAAGACATTATGCAGAACAGCTATAAGATCAACCTGGTATATGTGCAAGTCATATAAAGCAATTAAGCAGGATATTATCTTTTGCAGTTAAAAATTAGTGTCTTATAATTAACTGCATATTTCATGGTAAAGAGGTGAATACGTGTACCTCACTGTCCATAACATTGACAACTCATTATTATACAAAAAATACAGTTGCAATCCTTCTTGTTGTTGTTGTGCACCTTCAGTTTTGTTTCTGACTTTATGGTGACCCTAAAGTAAACCTATCACAGGGTTTTCTGAGACTGAGAGTGTGTGATGTGTCCAAGGTCACACAGTAGGTTTCCATTGCTGAGTGGAGAATCAAATCCTGGTCTCCATGATTGTAGTCCAATGCTCAAACCACTACAACATGCTGGCTCTTGCAACCCTAAATCCTATTATATAAAATAAATGGAAGTGCCATTGAAATCCATAGGATTAAGGCATACCTAAGCTATTGCAGCCATGGGGACCACTTAGCAGAGGATCTCTGTCATAGGTTGAGTTTCTTGGAAGTTAAGAGAAATAGTATTTCCAACTAACCTTTTAAATGTAGGCAATAAATAAAGCCATAATGCTTTGTAAGCAATAGCAGACTGAGGGCTAAATCTAATTGCTAGTCCTAGCTAGGATAGAAATTGAATCAACTGCTGATTGACAAGTCAACACTGATGTCAATCTTATTGATTCAGTGGGTCTACTCTATTTGAGAATAGCAATTGGTTTTAAATCTGAAGACAGGAGAACACAAGAATCTTTATGAGCACTCTCTTTAAACACTTGGTTGCAACCACAGTAGAAGCACTATTTCTGCACCATAGTACATAATTGTAATAGAGACTACCTCCCACATACATGTCACAATGTTGTCCCACAATTACATGTTCAGTGAAAGTTTTTTAAAGAAATGATTTTGAAACTATAAGATGGCCTTAGCATTAGGGCTTTTTAACCACATCTGCTATGCTGACCAGCCATGGAATAATGAGACTGGACACAAACAACTAGGTTGAACAAGGGCCTAAAAGCTATTGAAATTGTGTTGAACCTGGAAAGAAGCAAGAGTGGGGAGTAATCTAGTGGGGGATCAGCTGAGGCCAGGTGTCACCCTTCACTAGGAAGTGAAGGGTGACACCTGGCCTCAGCTGATTCTCCACTAGATCATCCCCTAGGTGAGCCACCTGAGCCCTGAGAGCAATCCGATAGCTGGGTTGCTCTCAGTCTAGCCATCTGCTGCAAAGCAGACCCAAGCCACACTCCCCAAGCTGTGGGACATAAAGTGAGGGCGAAGCTTACAAGTCCACCTCTAGGGTACTTTCCTTCCCCACTGCCCAGATCACAGGACCTAAAGAGGCAGCTCCAGAGTGCTTCCCTTCATCAAAAGGGTGCCAAGGCATCCACTGAAACTCTCACTTTCTCTCCCCCTGCTATCTGCCAAGCGATCACCTATTTAAAGACAGCACCCAAAGTCAATTATCAAAGTCCCTCAGGTAAGTGTGGGATGGAAAAAAAAAAACAGGTGAAAGGGACAAAATTTCTGCCTGGCCCCAAAGTGACCAGCTACACTCACATTGCTCTGGAAGTGGGAGGGTGGGCTGAAAATATCATCTGAAGAGGCTGCAGAGGGGAGTGGACAGAATTTAAAAACCTTCTGGCTCCCCCCCCCGCTCATCGAGTCATGCACCTTGCACCAATACAGAACAGCATTGGCCTTTTCTCGATGGAGGCCATCAAAGACATCATGTCCCCTGCAGCACCTTGTGCAGTGTGGGTCTAGAGCCATGGAATAATGAAACCAGGTACATGGAACTATTTTGAACAAGGATTACTTTATTTAACCTAAAACCTATTTAAATTGTGTTGAATTTGTAAAGCAGCAAGACTGGGGAGCAACCTAGTCATGGATCTGCTGAGGCCAGGTGTCATCCTTGATTTCTTCTTCAGCCTTCTTCTGGGCAAACCATTTGAGCCCTGAGAGCAATCCAACAGCTGGTTGCTCCTTATTCAGCCATCTGCTGGAAGGCAGATGCCAAACATCCCCCTCCCAAGCTGCAGTATTTAAAGTGAGGGCAAAGCCCCCAGGTCTACCTCAAGGGCAGTCTCCCCTTGCCCCTGGATCATGGAACCTAAAGAGATAGTTCCAGAGCATTGCCCTTCACCAAAAAGGTGCCAAGGTGTTTGCCAAAACTCTCTATCTTCCCTTACAACTTGGCACAGACAAAGGGACAAATGTCTGCTTAGCCCCTTTCCCCTACCAGGCCAGCCTATAGGGTCCTCACTCCTTGTTGCAAATCCCTCAGGAACATACCATACACTTCTGATAGATGTACTCTATCTTCCCTGTTATGCTGTAATGCTGAGGTGGCTTAAGAACTGTTGTGGTATGTGGTATAAAGTTTTCCAACCATTTATGAATCTTTTTGATTTTGAATTTGATTTTGAATCTCCCTATTTACCCTTTTATGGCCATATCAATGCATCAGGGATGTCCTTCATCTTGCCAAATTTGATAAGGCAAAGTAATTGACTATATCAAGGTTGTACTTGGCCATGTATTCTGTATGACCTGGAAATCATGCAGAACCTGAAGGATAAGGGCCTTCCCCTTCAGTAAACCCAAGTCATTCCCACCTAGGTGAATGACCAGAACATGGGGAAGAAGCCTGCTGCACTCTTTGAACAGTGGAGGCAACAAACCATTCCCAAACCACTCTACTGTGGCATGCTTGCTCAACCCCAGTTGAGCCCCAAAATGGCAGCTTCAGCCTCATGCGCTGCCCAGTAAACCATACTATGGCTGTAGATCAAGAGCCACTGCTTCTCCACACAAAACCTAGAATTAGGAAAAGACAACATTAGTAAACAACAAAACATACTTCAAAACCAAAGATGTCAAACATATCTTCTAAATGCTAAGGATCTCCAACACCAAATATGCTTTATTGATTCTGTATGTAGGCCCATGGCAAAAGCCATAGTGGCTGCCCCAATCCTAAATGAATGGGTCCCAAACATAACCCCTTACAAACCCAAGCACTGCAAGGTCTTAGAGGTAATAGTCCAATATTGGTATTTGGCAAACAGTAAAAAAGTCAGCATGATAAAACAAAGGACCTGGCCTAGGTGCTCTGACCCAAATATAATTCTGCAATGCTTGGCCAGAGGCCACTTAGCTGGGTGTTTACCTTGAGATATCCCACTGCCTTTCTTGGATGCCGTGAATTGTAAAGAAGACTAAATAATAGTCCAACACTCAAAACCTACTACAGCCCCAGCAACTTAGGCAACTATGAAACTAGGTAAGATATGCAAATATAAAAATATATTGCTGAACACCAACATCCACACTGTGGTATATCTTATTTCTCTGTACAGATGTGAAGGGTGGACAATAAAGAAAGCTGCCAGAAAAGGAATTAACTCATTCTAAATGTGATGCTGGAGAAGAGATTTACTGATACCATGGATCTCAAAGCAAATCAAGCCTGCAAATCTGAGGCTATTATACATACTTTGCTCATATCAAGAGAAAACACACTGGCAAAATTCATTAATGCTAGGAAAACGTGAATGCAGTAGGAAAACAGGAAGACTACATTACAGATGGATATATTCATTAAATGAAAGTATGGCCCTAAGTTTGCAAGACATGAACATTCCTGTTAATCATGCAACTTCTGAAGGTCATCCCATTCACAGGGTTTCCATAAGTCAAAGTCAACTTGATGGCTACAAGGGACATGTAGGCATTATTTCCACCTTCTGGGTAGTGGTATCACATCTTGCGCTTCCTCACAATCCTAGCCCTCAGACCTCTTAGCCCTGCCATCTACGAGTGACAAATGACAAGGGAACAGTAGACATTGTCCAGGTTAAAATCGTCCTTTCATTTCTAGTTCAGTGAAAAGATTTTTGTATTGTCACTGTTAGACTATTAGGACTTAGGAACCCTTATCACTCTAGTGGAAATCAGCCAGTTCACTTACAAGATCCCAGTCTACTTCTGCCCATCCCTGATCTAAATGATGTATCCAGAGACTTGATCACAGGTGCTGGATGCTGTTTCCCATTAGACATAGCACACTTTTGTATATGTGAATGATGTGTCACTCTTGTCCAAATTGGGTTTTTGCTTCTGTCTTATATGATGCAATTGAAGCATGTCTTCTCTATCTTCTCTCTTCTCTCTCTCTTTAAAATGTTAACTCATCCCTAGTCATAGGCCATTTCCACACTACACTATTATGGTGCTATTATTTCATTTTCTACATCCTATGGAATCCTGAGATTTGCAGCTTAGGGACAGGCATTTAGAATCCTCAGTCAGAGAGCTCTTTGGCCTCAGTAAACTACAAACCCCAGAACTCCACAGGATGTTGAAAGTGGAATAATAGCACTATGATATTAGCAATAGTGCAGAAATGGCCATATACACACTAATATCAACTTCTATGTAATGTAACTTTATGTTTACTTAACTATGCAGCAGAAGTGCTATGCAATGCTGTTACTGAATTGCAAAGATGTGTAATGGGAGACTGGCAAGAGTATCCTGTGTATCTTGTGTGCATCAGCAGAGCCTGATGTGTATATAATTTATATGCAGAGAAAATATAGTTTATTGTATATCCGTTTAAGACACAAATAATTGTTCCAGAAAAGTCATGCTTAACCTTTGTTCCTCCAGATGCTTTAGACTTCAACTCGCAGAAGTCCAAGGCCTTTTCTGCAGGATGTTGTCATCCTGCATTGGGGATGGGAGAGTACAGGACCCAGATGATGGTTCTGCATGACGTCCTCTATGTCCCATCATTCTTCCATGCCCAGGCAGCGTGATTGCACCACAAATCTTTGACAGGATCTTCCCATCCATAACTGGCGATCGCACTCCCCCCTGCTGCCCTCCTGCACTTACTTGAGCTGCGGAGGGTCAGGAAGTGCAATGGCCATGCTTCCTGCCCCAGCAGAGCCTGGGACAGTGCCTGGCTGCTCTGTAGAAGGAAGAGGTGTGGCCATTGCGCCTCCTCCATTCCCACAGGTAGCCGGTGTGGAGGGGAGCACTCCTGTCACACTCCCCTCCTGGGACAGGCTCTACTGGGATCCCTATGGGATGCTGCCAGGACCCAGTAACCTGCGAAAAGGGCCCAAGCCAGTATGACCAATGTTCTGGAATTCTGGGAGCTGAAGTCTAAAACATCTGAAAGAACAAAGGTTGAGAATGACTCTTCTAGAGCATAGATATATATATGTCTAATCTACTGAAAATGTTGAAATGAAAATGTCATTACACATTCAAGTAATTTTTCCCATTTCCTAATTTATTGACAGTAATTCCTTTACAACTGTAATCATGGAAGTATTGTGTTTACATGTACATGTACTTGGTTAAGAAATGAAGATTGCATTCTATAGATGCTCCTCAAAAATGTAAAATATTAACTTCCCACTAACATATTTGCCCTTATTGCTTCATATTTGTATATTATTTACACAATGGTTAAAATGTCAATGTATTGTTAAAGTCAATGCCAATGTATTTACTGGTACTGTTATCTAATGTAATAAAGAAAAAAAAAGTAAAATATTAATTGCAGTGTTGTTTTGAAAATACGTATTCCAACCCCCCAAATAATTCAAAATTTAACGCAAATTCTTTATATTAATCAGATTTTTTGTGTTCTCAAAATGGACTGCATAGCTTAGTTTCAACATATTCTAAACTATATTCAGCAATCATGGACTAAAGTCCATGTGATTTTTCCCCCCTTGTCAGGTGAAATTCATTTAGAGGAAAAAACAGTTCGTTCTTTTATTACACAAGGTACTAATTCTTCTTCATTGTTTGGCACAAACTCAGCAATATACACAAGAAGCAAAGTCACTATTACAAATAAGAGTAACAGCCATTTGTAAAAATAAAAAATAAAAATTAAAGAGTAAACAAAGCAAATGGTTTAAGTCTAATTAGTCTCAAAACAAGAGTAGACCTATTCAATTCATCGAACACCTAAATATTGACTGAACAAGACCCATTGATCCAATAGGCTTGGCCCAGCCAGCACTAACATTTCAGTTTATTGGAAGACAGGTAGAATGTATGATCCAGAAAATGTCATACCTCACGATTTAAGTGTTTATTGAGAAGTAAGTTCATTGAGAAATATGTTACCCTGTGAATTGGGGGTCTCGGAGGGGTGCCCAAATAACCAAACAAACCTGGCAAGATGGGGAAAATTAGCTGGAGCACTCTCTTGGCTAACGAGAGGCAGGGTAACGCAGCAGGATCTTTTACCCTATGTCTACAGCGTTAGGTCAGTGAGGAGGCAAATAGTTCAAATAACAAGATTTATTAAACAGTTATTAAAGAAAAGCACAAACACACTCCTAACTAGAAAAGGAAAATAGAGTTCAAGGGGAATGGGTGATACACCACCTGTCCTCAGTCCTGGGGAAGCCAATTGTAGAAGAGGAAACCTGGCAAGGCAGCCGAGGGGAATTCGCTGAACCGGGCGGCAGCAAGGCGAAGCAGAAGTCCAAAGCGATCTGGCGAGAGTTCCAAGGAGCTCTCAGAACTGGGGGCTTTTATTGGGAAAAGAACAACCGCAGGCTAGTCTGGTCTTGGGTGAAAGCAATAAGTTTTGGGTTGGAGACAAAGCCTCTGAAAGGTCAGAATTTGCATGATTGAGTTAAAGTCCGTGTTGACAATGGTAGACGCGGCTAGCTCAGCAGTTAAGTACTCAGCTCGCCAGGGTGTTCTCTCAGGGCAGAGGATCTCTTTGTGGTGGTGTGCATTTGTAATGAAGGTGCTTGTTTCGGGAGATCCCCTAAAGCAGATCTGGCAATATCTGGCTTGGTTCGGTGTGAGCAGCAAGTAGTAGCCATGCCTAGCTTCGCGCTTGTTCGGCGGGCCTCACAAACACTTGGCTGGTGGCACAGTAGGGCTGAATTGCGATATCAAAATGATATCTTTGGTTCACCAAAGACCAGGCCAGTACACGGTGGTAACAAATAAGCCTGACTGTGTTCAGTGGGGCTTACTCACAGATACATGCTACATATAACTGCATTCCTAATGCACTAGATCCTAGAAATAGTAATGCAAGTTTAATAATGCAGGTCACAATACCAGTGTTGGTGCTTCCTCAGGGTAGCTGATAGCTCTTGGGTAGGTCTGTGCTATCTGTGCCTTTAACATCATGTCAAAGACTAGATTCTGGCAGACCTTTATGCTAACCTTTGTTAAAGATTGATACAACTGGGATTGAACAAAGTTTGGGAAAACACTTTCTACTACTGGACGGCTGCCAAAATTCCCTATTATATATAACAATATCTTCCATTGTACTAACATGACTTGAATCAGAATCCAGTGTTTGACAGTTTTTGTTTTGTTTTAAAGCAGCTTGACAAGAAATCCATACTATCAGGGAACTCAGCTTAAACCTACAACGCTAACTGCAATAATACAGCAAGCTATGGCTTTGCATACTTTTTATTGTATTGAAATTTAGAAGGATATATTAAATATGGCCCACTCTCCAAAGAACAAATTTTGCCCACAAGGTTTTGCATATTTGGGGTGAAGAAGGGAGAGCAGGATCCACCCTCCAAGTAGACATCCTCATTGGATAATCAGCTACTTTACTGTGTAGAATTAGCTTACTGAAATAAAATTCTGTAAGTCTCCTGGGAAGACACAGTTCAACCACATTTGTTTATTTACATGATATTTCACTCCCACCCTTCCAGTGCCTATGCCTTATTCTCAGTGTTTTATAGGTATTTAAATTATTGGTGTCACAATTCTTTTGGTTAAAAAAAAAAGGTATTAAAATACAATAAAGTGTAATGCTAAAATATATTAAAATGCAGGACGCCACAGATAAAATACAACATTTTATCTAAAGCTGTATCTACTTGTCAGGACTGCCACCACTTTGCCTTACCTGAACACATTACTTTGTCATCCAATGTAACGCTTACGTTTTAAGCATGACATTATTTTAGGCTGACAGAGTACTCAAAAGTGTGATAAGCTACACAAAGAACAGCAACATTTTGTACTTAATTAAAAAACTAAAATATTTTTCAAATTCACACTGAGGGCACTGTGCATGGGTGCAAATTCATTATTAGGTCATGTCCAGTAGAAGGAGAATATGTACAGTACTCCTTATTTAATGGCACTTTGCTGGAAAACACAGGAAATCAAGTGGACTAATACTCAATGGAATATTCAATGGAATTAATCTGATATATCTGGTGCATTGCATAAACATATACCATTATATTTTTCAATCAATATTTTCCCCTTTTCCCCATATTTTTCAATGTACAATGAACACAATGACTATAATCTGTATCTATAGTAGCAAAGACACAGATATAGAACTGTTTTGGATACATTTATGAAGGATCCCAGAAGGGTGACAGAAATGTCAATGACCTCCACGAGGTATGGGAAGCATCCATGCATGTACAGTGAGATCATCCTAGCAGACTGAGGCTTTTTCTGAACCACCAAAACCAAGACTCGTGAAATCAACAGAATTTGACAGGATTTAACTGTAGATAATCATGTCACACAGTAAATGATTCTTTGATTATACAGTTATTATCAAACCTGTGTTATTAAAAAGAAGCACAATTCAAGAGTCAGAAGGATTCTTCAGAAATTCAACATATTGGATTAGTATGCATGAAGTATTCCATTTGTCTGATAGAGGGGGCATCTCTGCATGTGTAAAGGAATTATCAAGTATATCTCCACTGAAGTGAATATATGTGCCTTAACACACACCACAGCTGGCTGAGTTCCATATCTTGAAATACACCTACAGGTACATTTCACAAATGAAAGTACGCCATCCTAAATGTTGCTTTTAGACTGTTTGGGCAACTCTTGCAATTCTCTTTATGCAGACTTGTTGAGGATATAATATCCAATTACGTAGACAAGACAAGCTATGAATCTTAATAAATAAGGATATAAATGTCACAAAATTATATAGCAATATCATCTAGATGCCAGAGAGTGGGTGAACTGGATCATTCCCCAAGAAAAATCCAAGCAAAACATATTGAAGGAGAGAGAATTAAACGCAAAATATAGGAAATGTGGCAAACATTTGATGTCATAAGCACAATATTTAGAGAACATAAATTTAAATTTATAGCCATGACTTCAATGTAGGAAATAAATATGTACTATGATTCCTTCATATTAATGTTAAAAATAGATGGAAATGGTAGATCCTATGTTGATCCTGATCCTGTGTTACTGAGAGCCAACATGCCTTTTCTTTTTTCTTTCACTTTTGCTAATTATATCCTTAGGATCTGCAACAAATATGTTATATGATGGCCAGAGTTAGAGGTTGATGAATGAGCCTCCCTCTGGTTTCCCCCTAGAGTCAAGGTATGAAAATATTAAAAGTGAGCCAAGAGGTCTCTGTCTACTCCACCCATCCCAGCAGGGTAGCATTCACTGTGATAAAACAGGGATGGGCAACCTCTCATCCATGTTTGGCCATCTGGCCTCCTATGAGGCTCCTTCTCCTCACCAAATCTCCCACCATCCTCAGCAAAGGAATTAGGGAACAGGAGAATGGCTTCTGAGAACCAGCATGGTGTAGTGATTTGAGCGTTGGATTGTGACTCAGGAGACCAGGGTTTGATTCCCTGCTTGGTCCAGTGAGTGATGTTGTGTGTGTCACACATTCTCAGCCCTAGAAAATCTTGTGATAAGTTTGCCTTAGGATATTATATATACATATATAATAGTATATGTATACACAAGGATACACAAGGAGAAGAAGTATACACAAGGAGAAGAAGTATACACAAGGAGAAGTAGAAGAAGAAGAAGAAGAGGAGGAGGAGGAGGAGGGGGGGGGCTTCTGACTGATCGGCTAGACATTGATTGGGAAAGATGACGAGAAGTCAGTGAAACTGCCATACCAGCAACTTGGGGGTCATTTCCTGACCCTGCCTCAGCCTGCTTTGTTCCCTCCTCACCTTTCTGGCAATTATTTCAGCGCCAGCTCAAAAATTTTCATTTAGCCAGATGCTTTAATTAGATAATTTTGGCCATTCTGTTGATAATTTTGGCCACCTTATTTATTTTGTTGTAGGGATGTGTGTATGTTTGTGTGTGTGTGCATGCACATGTATGAATTCTAAATGGCCTCACTTATATTTGTACACCATCCTAATATCCACAAGAACGAAAGATGATTTTAAAAGATCTAAACAAATATAAAAGCCAACATTGTAGAATGAGAAAATAAGACACATGGTTATAGCACATAGTCAACATGAGAAAGAAAAACTATGAAGGAACAGAGACAGCTTTATGACAACTGTTCAAAACTGGGCTGCTGTTATGGCCTACGTACAAAAGATGGTTTGCAGATCTGTAGATGTGGCTGATAAAGCCTCATAATTTCCTGTTGAAACATGAGGTGGAGTGGGGTGTGTGTGTGGAGATTTAGTACATAACCTTCATTGATTATTTATATTACTTGAGTCCTTTTTTTAAAAATGTAATAAAATATTCAAGAGACAATCTTGACACATAAGAAACTGAAATGTAGTGTACTGCATTGTCTGCGCTTGATTTGACATGTCTTGAACACATGATTGCCATCGTAGCACTAAAAGGATGGTAGTCAGTAGGTGTTCGAGTTCTAATCATTACTGAAGAGTTTATTTTCACGTTGCTGCTCTCCCCTTCCCTTCTCTAGGAAATCATATAGCTAAAGCGATAAGTTAAGATTAAATTAGTCAACATAATGGTAATCAACAAATTGTTCTGACCTTTGGCAGAGAAACAACAATGCATGACCTTGAAGCTTGAGGAGCAAAGAGAAGGAAGGAAGATCAGGAAGTCTTTAACATTACAAATATAATAAAAATAACAACAAAAAGGTATGGCACTTCATCAAAGGAAAAGAAAAAACAGTAAAGATAAAATTAAAAAAAGGAATAACTAAAAAAAAGCAGATTGAGAGATAGTCTCAGGCTTATTTTTTGCTCTTATACAAAGGTAAAATAATAGGATATCTAGGCCATTTCCGCACGACACTGTTATAGTGCTATTATTCCATTTTCAACATCCTGTGCAGTTCTGAGGTTTGTAGTTTAGGGAGGGACATTTAGAATTCTCAGTCAGAGAGCTTTTTTGCCTCAGGAAACTACAAACCCCAGAATTCCACAGGATGTTGAAAGTAGAATAATAGCACTGTAATGTAGTGCAGAAGTGGCCTTAGACTTATATGAAACCCAATGTGGTGTAGCGGTTTGAACATTGGACTACAACTCTGCAGAACAGGGTTTGAATCTCCACTTGGCCATGGAAACTCGTGGGTGACCTTTGGCATGTCACAATCTCTCAGCCTTAGACCTTGCCAAGAAAGCCCCATGATAGATTCACCTTAGGGTCACTGTAAGTCAGAACCAACTTGAAGGCATATAAGTAACAACAAAAACAAAAACAGACTTATATGTGCTATTTTTACAAAGACAAAATAATTAAGGTATGTGGCAGCAGCAAATGTTTCTTGAATTGTAAAACTGACAGTGAGTTTAGTTGCAAGCTGGATTTGGATGAGGACCACTGGAATCAGTGAAATTTAAGTTAGTTAACGTACACTGGAGTGCATCTGCGACACACAATTGTAACAGTTTTATACCGCATTAATTGCCACGGCTCCATCTTATAGGATTCTAGTATTTGTGTTTTGCTAAGGTACAGTACTTAGCAATCTCTGCTAGAGCTCTCTAGTCTATTCCACTTAGTACTATTTCCAAAGTACTCTGAAAAGAACTGGATTGAGGATAAAATCTGTTTAATTCTGTAGTATACACAAGCAATGAGGATAAATGAATGGTAGCTCAGCAAATGAAACATCTCTTCAGGCCTGGCTACTCAAACCAACTGAGGGGCAGGAACTGGCACACCTGAAGTCCTATAGGGCACAACCAGCATGTATAGCCTTATTGCTCCCTACAACTTAAGCCCTTATCCATTCAGAAGGATGTCTGTCCAGGGCTACAATGGTCAGTGCATGGAGGAATTGCCTATTTTCTGGTATGTTCTGTACATTCAATGGGGAATCCTCACTTTATGCCTAGATCAAGGGGGCACAGCTCCATGGGTTCAAGGGCCACCCCATCACATTTCTGGCCATTCAACAATAGCAAACAGCAAATACATGGAAAATTATGCCTCTTCTAGCCCACTGGAGATGCGATTTAGAGAACACATATCACTCTGGCCTTGTACCAACTGGGTTAGCTTCCAGCTTGCTTCTGAGATCAATTCAAGGTGCTGTTTTTGACTTACAATGCCCAGGTTCTGATATGAGCCTGGCTCAAATTTGAGATTGTCAGCAGAGGGCCTGTTGTCTGTCTCACCACCCCCAAGAGGTTGGATTAGTGAATACATAAGATATGGCTTTGATGTTCAACCATAGAATAAAAAGACCAGATACAAAGTTGGGTTAACTAAGGGCCAATTTATTTTGACCTGTCTTATCTAAAATTGTGTTGATCTGAAAGATACAAGGCAGGAGGGGGGACAACCTGATATGGGTCCAGCTGATGCCCGGGTCACTATGTGACGACCTGCTCAGCCTACCTATGGGCAATAACACCTCAGCCCCAGGGCCAATCCAAATTGCTTTGGTTGCTCCCCAGTCCAGCATCTTGGAAGGTAACCTAGGGACTCCCACTCAAGCTGCAGGGCTCTAAAAATGGGAGCCATGTTCCAGGTTAACTTTAAGGGTAGCCTCTTTCACCAACCCCCTGGGCCATAAAGAGGGGGTTCTGGAGCCCTACCCTACACCATTGGGATACGAAGAGGTGAAGTCTTAGGCCCTTTTTGCATGCCAGTCCTTTTGCGAAATGGCCTCTGGAGTGTCACGCAATTGCAAGGACTGTTCCACATGACATCCTCGCAATTGCGCAATGCTCCCAAGGCCATTAGGGGGTGATCGTGCATTATATCATTTTCAGCTTGTTGCTGAAAATGATGCATGATCGCGCATCGCTCCCGTGCCCCACACGCACTTACCTTGCATGCAGAAGCTCTGGACGCACGGTCATCACGGTTCCTCCCCCAGCGCAGCCTGGGAAAGTACCCAGCTGCGCTGCGCTGCGGAAGGAAGGTGTGGAGCACTCCCGCTTCCTTCCAGCCAGCATGGAGCTGGTGCAAAGGGGAAGCAGAGGGGATGCGAGTGCCTCCTGGATGAGGCTGTTCACGTGATCCCTGCACGATGCCAGTGGCACCAGGTAAGCTGCAAAAAGGGCCTTATTCTCTCCCATTAGCTGTCAGAGAACAACTTATTTAACATTACGACCTGGAACCAGTTTTCCCAATTCCATCAAATACAGATAGGTGAAAAAAAAACAAAAATCTGAGGAAAAGGGGAAAAAATTCCTATCTGGCCTCAAAGCAACCAGATTAACTCACACTGCATTGAGGGTGGGAGGGTGGATCAATGCTGAAAGTTGAATGGCAGGTGTAGTGGGCAGACGGCTTGCTTTCTTATTTGCCCCTATCTTGTGTCTTGATCTGGAACTTACCACAAACCAAATATCACCCTCTGATCTCCCTCCACAGAGACCATCGAAAGCTTATCCTCCCCAGCAATGACATTCACTGCATGAGTCCAGGTAAGTATTCTCTTTAGTGCACCCGTGCTGTGGAACTGCCCTCCCAAGGGGAGTCAGTCTGGTTCTTTCCCTCTTGAAGTCCTGGAAGGTAGCCAAGACTGCCTCTGGTGCTCAAAACCAGGATGGCTTTCCTGATCCTTTCAGGTGTGTATGTTTTTTGTTTGTTTGTTGAAAAAAGTATTTTAAAAAGCTCTTTTTTTAAAAGGGTGTGTTTTACTGTCTTAATTGTTTTTATTGTGGAGCTCTGCAGGCTGAGAGGTGATAAACAAATGTTTAAATAAATATATAAATAATTAATAATTAATTTGAAGCTTTCTTTTAATTTTCTGATAGCGTGGGGCTTGCCAGGAACCCAAGACACCATTGTTCCCATCCTTGGCCTCAAAGAGTCTCACTCATTTGAAACAAACCTTCATGTGCATATAGCATGCTTCATACTGACAAACGATCACTCCATTTGAATATTTGTGCACCCGACACTCAGGTATTCATCAGAGATAGAGCACTCAGCTCTGAAGGATTGGATCTTTTTCCATGGTCCTCAGAGTGAGGGTGAGGGATCTCAGGGCAACAGCATTTTCTTGAAAAGTGTGTGTGCATATTCTTTTTTGTTAGACTTGGATTTTTTTTTTTTTTTGAATGATACGCTAGAAAGACCTGTGGCTGATGCTTGATGACTGTCATGGTCTGCTTTGGAAACCCAGACAGTGAGGAGGAAGATTCTGAATCTGACATAGAAGTTTCCTCAGAAGTTTGCTCAGTGGAATATAATACAGCAGGAGTCTGAGCATGGGGAACAAGTATCAGAAGCCGAGGCAACATAGACTCTTACCTTGTGGGAGAAACGATGCCAGGAAGGAGGTCTCAGGTGTTCAGTTCATTTAAATCAGACTTTAATGAGGGAACACTTGTGGCAACATCATTAGAGTATAAAAGGCAAACAGCTGGCCCAACTACTCTTGGGGGAGACAACTGATCTTCCTGGTGATTGAAGCACTGGGCTGTGTTTTCCTGACTTGCTTGGACCTCTGCTTGTTTGATGCTGATTCTGATTTGCCTTTATGGATTTGTTTGCCTTGGAACTTGCATTCTTGACCTAAACTTTGTTTGGACTACTCCTGCTCTTGCCTTTGTGAGTAGGCTCTGCCCTACTGATGTGTTAAATGGTTGCCTGATCTGCCCGGGACACGGCAATGACATCTATATGACATCACCAGAAGCCTTCTTTTGGTCTCAGGATATGGTATTGAAATCTCAGGGTAACCTGGAAACATTAATCAGAGCCGTTTCTGTTCACCAAGTGCTGTATACTTTTTCATGCAATCTCATGCGCATATTTGGAGGTAAAAACAAATGGGACCTATTGAAATCAATGGGATATGATTTCCTTCAGGATTAAAATCAGAAATTTCATAAACAACCTGGAATATTTATATCCTTTGAAAATGTACCCATTTCTTTCATATTACAGGATACAGATCAAGGAGGCAGAATCTCTTTCAGCCTAAGGGCCAAATTTAATTTCAGAGAAGTTCTTGGGTTGCATCACAGGGTCAAAGGCAAAAGCTAAAATGAAAAATACTGGTATATTTCAGTTTAAAGCTCTAACCACCAAGAACCAAACCTTGGGAGAACCATTTCAACTTTTCAGAATGGGAGAGAATGTACAAATCTGGGAAATCACTAAATGATAGTGACATGAGGAAGAGGGATGACCATCTGGCAAACTCCTAGAAGGCTGGATTGGGATGCAGAAGGCCTGAGATTTCCCATCTCTGATGCAGACCCATGAAATTTTGCTCAACTCTTTTCTTTCAGTGATTTAATAATTCTGACTTAAAAAACAATTGTTTATGATTCATCAATAATCACCTTTCCACACCAGCTACAGATATGAATACTTCATAAAACATAATGATAATGCCTTTTATATTAAGGTAGGAATAATTGCTTTTAAGGTTCTGTTTGAAGGAATTGCCTGATATATTTGAGCCTTTGTTGATTAATTTCAGCCTTATTTTTGCTTTTTCATCAGTATGAATTGTTTTTCTAAGATGCTTTCTCCAGCATTCCTCCCCTCTATCAACAATAGTGTGTTTATTGTTAAAATAACTCAGGGAAGAAGTAATGTCAAAAATGCCCATGACGGTCCTTAAGGTCATGGTAATTTCAACAAATATGCTATTGAACTGGAGACAATCTTAAGCTTTAATGAAAAGGAATCAGATTATTTGCATGCCATTTCTGCTGCACATCACTTTTTTTTTAAAGATCATTCTGGAATTGTTTTCATAGAAGACAGTGAAATAGCCAATATGGAATTCAACAGAAATAGGGCCAAGACAGCACAATGACTTCCCATTATGTTTCCTTTTATTTGAACTGAGTATTGGTGTTTATTTATGTAGACTCAATGAGAAAGTGCTTAATTACTAGTAATCAAATCAACTGTCCATCTGACAGCATTTGAGTTCCTATTTGACTCTAAAGATATCATTGGAGTTTATATTTTCCTTCAATTTCTTTAACTCATTTTGTAAGAGATAGCTCCACGGAGTGGATTTTTTGGCAACATGATGTGCTTGTCACATTTTCGTTACATTTTTTTGGACTATTTTCTCTCTTGTAACTGTTATCCATTCTCTTTGGATGAATCTCCTTGACTCTTGTAGTTAGAAATTTTGCGTTGGGGTGGCCTGGATATAATGGTGCAGGCAGTATGGTAAACGAAGAGTGGGTGAGGCACTATATTTTTAAATGAATTATTGAATAGGCTCCACATCTTCCACCAGGAAATAAATATGTGGAAAAGCAGAGCAAGTACAGATAATGGCAGATAATGTCTAGAAAATAAGAGAGAGCAAGTCAGAAGGATGTTCATGGAGGTTGGGCCTCTGTGGATGCCCTTGTGATTACAGGACAGATTCTACGGAACTTAGTCTCAAGTAAGCAGTTGGTAAGTTTGGCCTTACATCCAAACCTCACAACATTATAATGTATTCTCATATACGTTATCAGAATCATAGATGAGCTGACATATTATTGTGGTCAAAGGATTCAAACAGAGGGCTGCTTTCTGTGACAGGTGACACAAGGCCATCTGAAGCAAAGGGCCCCTGGAAATAAATTATTCTTGGTGTTACTGAGCTTTTGTGCTCAGGTTTAGTATTACATATGAAGATGGGTATTTAAATGTTTTACATGTTAAATACAAATTCTGGGAGAAAAAAGAACTATAGCACTACTACATATAATATTTCTATTTAATACAGCTGGAAAACATTTCCTTCTTTTCCTTAGGAAATTATGAACAAATCTTAAGCCAAACCTTCTTTAAAATTTGGTAAGGGCATCAGGGACCAGAAAAACCAATCAATCCAGGCGTTGAATCTTGCCCATTGACTTTCCAACAAGTATCGTCTCAGGGAATTTTTACTGGCTAAACAAGCCAACCTGCTTTCCCTATGTATATGTTTGCTTTGTGAGTAGCTAGTTATATTTCATATTGCTATGCTGTTTTGATTTCCTGACAGTCCTGGCACATGGAAAAAAAAGTCTAGATATGCTTTGGTTGGCAAATTATTTATACGTAAAACCAATTTTAAGGTCACCATGCATAGTTGCTCAGAAATGTGTGGGCTCCAAGAATATGACAGTTTAGTCATTCAAGATTTTGCACACTAGTAATTGTAGGAACTTGAAGACTGACAAAAAACACATGGGAATTCTTAGAACTATTTGTTATTACCAGAACATGAAATGTGGCAAGCCATTTGAGAAACCCATATGTATTTTTGAATGTATGAATGGGCACAGTGAAGGCCAAAACTAGGCCAAAACAGTCAAACTGTTGTATGTGTCTACCTCAACATTTCTAATTCTCAGCTAAAGCAATGTGTAATTTGAAAACTGCAACCTATACAGTGTCTGACTACTGGAAATTTTCTGGAATAAACACTTTGACAACTGCTGACTTGAAGCAATAATCAGTGGAGGTCCAAGACATTCTGCTGTTTCAAGTAGAACAGTAATTTCTTGTTCTGCACATACATCACAGTCAAAATGCAAACACCCTCAAACATTTCACTGATGAAAATTGGACACATATGGCCAAGATATATTACAGCGTGATCAAGATGGCAAAAGTTATAAATAAGAAAGAACATATATTGGAAGAGGCTGTAGCAGTTTGCTTTTACCTGAGCCTCCTGGGAAGAGCAAGATTCTGCTCCTCCTCTCCTCTGCCCCAACTGAGTTCATTGAAGGCAAACTATTTTTGCATTTTTCATTTTGAACTCAGTTTGCAACAAATGAAGTAAGTTGAGGATAAAGGGGAAAGTGGGAGACAGAGAGATAAAAAGGGACATTTTAAAATCAGCTGAAAAAGTGGGATGACAAAGGAGTATTTGGGACTCTCCTTGCCAAATTGGGATAGTTGGACAGCATGCAATTGACATAAGCTGACAACAAAGGTGGAAGGTGGGATGAAGGGAGGGAAACTAGGATGTTTTGAAAGCAGCTGAAAAAGTTGTACCATGGAGGATTAATTAGGATTGTCCCTGCCAAACTGGGAGTTTTGAGGGTATCCATGCATAGTACCCAAGGCTGGACAAAGTTTGTTGGCATCTCAGTTAGAAAACAAATGCCCGTCTCAAATCCCAACAACAATACATTAAATGTTTTTCAATATGTTGCTATTTCATGAAATCCAAAACCAGCAACTGTGCATAGTGCTTTCTCAATTTTGCTATGAGGTTTCCTCCCAGTCAAAAGGTTTGTGGCCTTATTCTTTTACTTGTAGAATTCCAGATTTTTGACAGTATAGAATCATTACTGTAAGTGTTTGCCCATCCCTAGAGAAAACTAAATTGGCACCTCTGACTCCAGGCACTTACGGATGTCTACGACTTTGTCACAGCCTCAGTAACAGCAAAATTGGGCTGGCAATGCTAATAGGGTCTAGTGGATAGATCTTATTTCTTCAACAGGCAGACACTGTAGTCCGAGGGCAGGGAAAATATGCTGTCCCAGGAATAGATGAATTATTTGGGGTGAAAATGACTGAGTCACTCCCAAGAAAGAAATGATGTAATTGTGTTTGTTTTTACTCTCCACCACCCCTGATTGCCTGTGCAAGCCCTTAAACTTGGGGACATAAATGAGAGATGACATGGCTGAATTGCCTCTATTGGTGCTTATGGTTAGGCCTGACTGCTGAGAGAGGTTCCCTGTGACACAGCTTGCTAACCCTTGCACTTAAGTCTGTTTTGTTTCAACAAAAAATATAACGCTTAGTACTCTGCCTTACTAAAGGAAACTGACTGTCAGTCTCATAGACATTATTTCAGACTCATAGCACTGTACATAATGTGCTTAGTTAATTGAACATATGTGCATCCTATGCCTTTCCTAACAGTTCATGGTGACTAACATTTTTTTAAAAAAATCTCTCTCTCTTTCACACACACACACACACACACACACACACACAAATAAATAATAGACAACAAATAGGTGAATGCTTTCCTAGAAAGGAAAGACTACATTATTTGGTGAAGGCCAAGAAAGACAGGGCAAGGTGAAGTTCTTTCATGCAGGGGATGAGGTCTACTGCTTAAGTGGGACTGCAGACAAAACCCTTTCCTTGTAGACAACACACCTTTTCCTTTTCTTTAGAGTTTTCAATCACTTGGGCAGTGGAATAGTGCCAAATTTTGAAGTGCATGCTATCATCACAAAAGTGGTACCCCAAACGCAGGCAACTGTGATTATCTAACCCAGTGGTTCTCAACCTGTGGGTCCCCAGATGTTCGTGGACTTCAGCTCCCAGAAGCCCTGAGCATTGACCATAGTGGCTGGGGCTTCTGGGAGCTGAAGTCCATGAACATCTGAGGACCCACAGGTTGAGAACCACTGATCTAACCTCATCTGTGCTCTGCTGTTGCCAGTCTCCATTGCTTGTCTCATGGCAGACAGAAGGGACCCAGGTAGGAGTTACGCAAGTAGAGTAGGTATTTGGAAGCCCAGTAAGACTGCACCTAGAACTATCAGCCAAGTTTTCATCTGACAACCATACAAAATGTAAATATAAAAGCCAGAAGTACAGTAGGCTGGGGTGGCGAGTATCAGCAATGCCTTTTGGAAGGATAATGAGGTGGTATTGCGGTGATAATGATAGGATGAATACTGGCAACAATGTCAGATGCTGGGTTGTGTCGACAGAAGCTGTAGGTCACCACGCCAGCATTCTAGCTGACTCTAGCTGACATCATTTCACAGATGAAAAGCAGGACACATTTAGCCTAGCAACATCAAAATGTCGTCAGGATGGCAAATGTTATTAGTGTTATTAATTATGTTATTAATGAGAAAGAACACACAAGCCAGGAGCGGCTGAAGGAGGCTGCTTTTGCTTAGCCTATTGGGAAGGGCAAGACTCTGCCTCCTTCTCTCCCCAATTAACTGAACACAAACCACTTTTGCACTCTAAACTCATTCTGCAGTGACTGAAGTAAGCTAAGGACAAAGCAAGCCAAGCACATTTTAAAAGCTGGTGAAAAAGTGGGATGACAGAGGATTAATTGGAACTGTCTGTGCCAGATTGGGATAATTAGAGCATATGGAGACTGGGGCCTTGGTTCCCGCTAAACTGGGGCTGATTATAAAATGGTGGTTCAGACCATTTTACGTTTGCCTGCATGGCACCCCCACACCATGCCTATTGCTCTTCATGAATTTCTGTACAGTGCACACAGGTGCAACACAATGATTATTTATTTTAAATTTAAAAATTAATTAGGGGTTGGCAATGGGAAAGAAATCCTAAAGGAGACATAAACTGAGGATCATCCAATGGAATCCATGGGGAAAAAACAAAAAAAAACAAGAGACACATCTTGCAATCTTAAAAGAAAGTTGTTTTATTAGAAGAAAAATCCAACAAGTTTCAGCCTGTGTGTACTCTTAAGGTCTTCTTCAGAGGGCTATATAAAATGATAAAAGGTGGACATATATGTACATAATATCACATTGCATAAAATCATTTCTATGCTTTGTACATCATTTGTGTCTTGCATTTGTACATTGTCTATAATGTGTACAATACCTATTTAGATTCAAACTTCAGAAATTTCTGAACCAGAACCTCTCATATTTTTTATTGGACAATTAAAAATTTGTGAGCATAAGGTATTTGAAGACCTTCAAAGTATACATAGGCTTAAATAGTTGAGTTTTCTGTTAATAAAACAGCCATCTTTTTTTAAAACATCTTGAGATGAATCCTTTGTTTCTTTGGGAGGAGGACTCCTAGCATGTCCTTTTTCTGCTCTGTAAGATGTAGTTGGAGACCTATAGCCGTACTAGTTACAGATGTTAAAACCATCATCAAAGAGGCCATAAGCACAATGGCAAACAAAAGTACAGATAGCATTGGAAAAGATATCAGTACAAAAGTCTCTAACTGAGGATAGGAATCTTCCTCCCTCTCCCGGTTCAAGGTGAGATGAGGAGGGGAAACTAGCATCATTCGGTAGCTTCTAGAAAGCCAACTCTACCAAAGTAAATAGCTCACACCCATGGAAGTTTCCTTTCATTGCTGTCCTAGAGAGAAAACATCTTTTTCATTTTACTAAGAAGATGTACCTGGAACCAAGAGAACATAACATCTAGCAGTAGAGCTTTAGGGACCATCTGGGCTTCAGGCTGTCCCAGACTTGTGGCTGAAGGGACATAAGAACACATTCTTTGCTTATATTTTCTGTTACTGCATCTTTTAAAAACTATTTGTCATCAGTATAGTTAGATCTTGTGCTCTCAGTGGCTTAGAGCCCTTTCACATCAAATAATTATTTATTCAGCTTTTTAAGTGCCATGGCATCATCATGTAGAATTCTGGGGTGCGTAGTATGGTAAGACACTAAAGCTTTCTGGCTAAGAATTCCAAATAATGCTTTCTAAACTAAATATCCAGGAATTCCACATGATGTTGCCATGGCAATTAAAGTGGAACCATAGGGCTCCAACAGTATTGTGAAAGGGCCCTTAGTCTTTCCCCCCCCAGTGTATCAATTGAATCTAAATTGAGTAACTTATGGGTGTATCAGGTCCTGCAGATCAGTACAAATTCACTCTTGATTTTACTGCTGCTCCTCACCCAACCACTCTGAATTGAGCAGAAGCTCTGCCAGGGCCAAACCTCTGGTCCATGACTGACAGAGCTCCCATTAAACTCAGAGCTATGTTCAGGAGAAGGGGAGGAAGGAGATCACTGTGACTTTACCCCAAAACCTAGAGCTCTGCCTTGACTAACTGGACCTCTATTAGTAAGTAAAGTCTGCAAGAATTCTCTACACCAGTTTGAATTACTTGAGAACAAGCCTGAATCCAGTGGGACTCACTCTTGAGTAGATAAGCACAGGATTGCTATCTTAACACAGTATATTCAAAGCTGTATTGTTATCAATAACATATAAAATAATGCCCAAAGGAGATGGCCTGGAACTAGCTTCATATTGAAAGCTAATGTTTTGCTATTCATGTCACCTATGTAAATAATATAAGAAGAAAAAAACATGGAAATCTGAAAATCGTCATAACACATTGCCCAGGATGTTCCTCTAAACCTGTCAAAGTTTTCAGTGGTAATTTAATTCCATTTTAATAACATTGAAGCAACTATATGTCTAACAGTTCATAAAGTGAAGGTAGGAAATGAGAAGGCACAATGTGGTAAAGTTATGGTAGAGACAAAATTCTCTCTTAGCCAAGGCAAAGGGCCAAGAAGACTGTATGTAGAAGATACAACCCTACAAACTAGTCTTTAAAGAATACTTTTGACCAACTGTGCTCTCTCAAACAAGCATATTTGGCTTCCTTTCCAAATTTCCAGTAATTTCCAGATTCTTAGCTCACAGATTAAAAGTATTTCCAAAGTAGGCCAGCAGCATGTGAGAAAAAGTCAGAAATCCTACAAAATCAAAGAGACTGACTGAGTTTGGATCCTCCTTAAAGGGACATACACTCATTCCTGGTTTACACAAACTCACAGACACACGTGTCACATTTTAAAATGCACAAAAATGTAATATGGTATGGAATAACAGAAATGGTACATCTGGCGTTCCCTCTCAGACCCAGATACATCATGAAAGTAAGACGTTCAATGCTTTGATGAATATGTCATCATCATCCTGTGCAATATTTAAATGTGTATGATTATTCAAATATTATCTTTGATCTCCCCTCCTTTCCAATAATTTGTATGCTGATGTTGTACTTAATGACAAAATAGGCTGCAGCTAATAAAGACTGTGTGTTTATGTCAGCATTTGCTAGTGCTCTTAAAACTAAGAGAGAAAAGAACAAGGAGAGAGACTAATGTGTCAGTTTTCTTCTGGACCATCATTGTGTTCACATTCTTTGGATGAGTTCACAGAATGCCATTTGTATAAAGCCAGAACAAATTCAACTTGAGAAGTGCATGGAACAAATGTGGAACAAAGAGGCCATGTTATAGTCTTTAGTGTCAGAACAATGGCCTTGTTACTATTTGATCTGTTCCTTGCAGTTGATTTCCTTCTTTGCCCAAAAGACCAAGTTATATTGCAGTTCAGTGCTATGTTCACTTGCTTGAACCTTGACATCTCCTTTCCACAGATTTAAACAGTTAATCAAGGAATCAGCTTTTGTCTTCTAAATGCTGAACTCCATCAATATTTATCTTAGGGACAAAGAAAGCTTTCTGTAGAGATGCAAAGATTGTTTTGGGGCATATGCAGAATGTTCAGTATTCTTAAAAATTCAAATCTCAGGCCACATTTGCCATAGTATTTTATTTGAACTGAGACCTGGTTACAAAGCACAAAAAGCTCCTCGTTAATGGACTGTTGTGAATTTGCTTTAAAATTAGGCACATCAACATGTGGCTAAACCGTAAGTGACATTTGCTGAAACAAAGGCAACCCCAAAATTCAAGGTGTCTACACACAGCAAAAGCATCATGTCAGACTGCAGATAGCTTTTGGTTATAAAATTATATAACTCTCTTCATGCAATGGCTTCAGTGGCTACCAGTTAATTTCTGGGTACAATAAAAGTGTTAGCTATAACCTAGAAAGCCATATGCAGCTTGGATCCATAATATCTGAGAAGCTGAATCTCTCTGTATAGCCTGTCAGAGTTTTAAGATCCTAGAGCAGAGCTTTCCAAACTTTTTATGTTGGTGACACACTTTTTAGATGTGCATCATTTTGCAACACAGTAATTCAGTTTCACTAGTGAACTGGAGGTTAAACTAACCCCTTATAAGAGATACAGACACATATATAAATTGTAATAATGAAATGTATGGGGACACAACATACCTTGTGAAAATCTTTCACATATTCTTTAAAAATATGACTTATAAATAATAACATACACTTCCAAGATTGTTGTCATTTATGAGTAAAAATATATAAATATGTGCAAGAATTTTAAAAAAATTGAATAAAACCAATAATTACTTACCATTTTAACAAGATGTTTCTTAATTAGAAACTTATCCATTTTAGGGGTAATTCAACTGTGATATAAGTTACTAAGCATGAAAATAACAACACCAGCACGCCTCTCTCTCAGTGTTAAAGTGAGAGAACAATCCCACGTGGCACACACCTACAGAGTGGGTGTACCCTTTCACATTCACTTCTACTGTTTCAAACCGATTACACATGTGCATTACCCAGAGGTGTATCTAGGGTGGGGAAAGGCAGTCCCTCCTCCCCAATTCTGACCCACTGCCATTGCCCTCAGCAAGGAAAGATCCCAGTGAAGGCTATGGCAGTGGGAAAGGCTTGGATGGAGGGTTCTTTCTTGGCCTGGGGAGGTGATACACCTACACACTTCAGGCCACATGCTAATGTGTTGCAACACACCATTTGGAAAGACCTGTCTTAGGCTTTCACTTTTTCTTTAGCACTACCATCTTTGGTAAGGACACAGGAAAGGGTTTTTTCAGTAGTTTCTTCCAGGTTGTAGCACTCGCTTCCACAGAAAGCTAGGCTTGGTCTCTCCCTGCTCCCATTCTCTTGGCAAGGGAACACCTTTTTATGTGGATAAGCTTTTTGGTATCAAGTGGTGACTGCAGAAGGCTATTTTAATGTGGGAGTGCTGTACTTTTATTCTTATTGTTATGTTTTAAGCGCATTTAATGTTTTTTAAATTGATGTGATTTTTAATAGGATAGTTTATTTGTTTTAAAAACTCTATTGTTGTTGCTGTTGTCGTTGTTGTTGTTATTAACAAACTGGGAGCTAGGTGAGATATCAAATACTTACATAATACATAAATACATCCTGAAATCAGCTGGAAAGGCAGGCCTAAATTCAAATTTCATTCTTAAGACTATGACCCACTGAATCCATGAAATCTATGTAAGTTTCCTAAAAATCAGTGGTCACCTCCATAATAATAATAAAAAAATAAAAAGAATAATTAATATAAGAACTGTCATGCCATAGAAATTCATACCTCTACATTCTACAATTTACTATTCTGTTAGATAGACCAAGCCAAGATCTCTAAAACTATGGGCACTCCACAAGGAATGTCTTGTGTTTGCCTTAACACCCAATATGGAATAAATGTTCCACTTGAGACCTGCCTTCAGCCACGTATTGATATATTCATTTGACAACTCAGGCTACTCTGTAGCCTCAGAGAATAAGAGCTGTCTGCTTTACAGAACAAACAGACCACCAAGATACTAAAGCACTGTGCATGCTATGGCTTGCTTGTGGATATGGCCTATGTATGCTTGCTTGTGGATATGGCCTACTGAATACAGTAAGACTTGCATCTGAGGAAAGGACTGGGTGTGTAGGTGGCTATGGGAAAAAGGTTGTACATATCCTATGAAATGAATTAAAATAATTTGGTAGTCCCAGTTTTATGTTTTATGGCTGACTGTTCCAGCTGGTAATAATTTCTGACAAGACACCTTACTGATTTGCACATTGGAAAGGTAATATGAGGAGTAAGTTTCCTCCCCCCTGAATATATCCAAATATTTTACTTAACCTTGTCTTTAATCAGGATTAAATAAGACATTTATTGGCTATACCTATGGTCATTACAAGTGGAATGAATTATTAATGTTATAATGCATCCGAATATATGGAATGATTAGAATACATCTCATTTATAAATTCTGTCAGAAGTCCTAAAATGTTATAATTCTTTAACATGTGCTTCCCTTCAGAACTTTCCAGATGCTTATTTTATGTACAGTAGAAGTGAAATTTTTGTTCAGGAATCATGGAGTTGCCAACAATCTGTTCCCTAGTAAACTCAGCTGTCATGGAGAAGCAATGTTTGGCCAGTGCTCAAGCGGCAGAATTTTGCTAATTGAAAAAATGTGATATTTATTTATAATTTCTATCCTACATACCTCCTGATATAAGACTCAAGTTCAAATTGCCTGTCAACTTATGTAGCCTGTAACAAAGTTAAAACAAGATGCAACTAAAAACCTAATACAGAAGTAAGTAAGTAAGTAAATGAAAATAATCTATCACATTTCTTATTATTGTCAAGTCAGTTTCAACTAATGGCAATCCTATGGATGAGACCTCAAGATATGCTGTTATTTAAAATCCTCCTCAGGTCTTGCAAACCCAGAGATATGGCCTCCTTGATCAAGTCAATCCACCTGTAATGCAGTCTTCCTCTTTTTCTACCACTTTCAATTTTATCAAGCATTATTTCCCCCCCCCCCGCATGAGTCATGTTGTCTCATGATATGTCCAAAGTATGATAGTTTCAGTTTAGTCCATTTGGTGTCTAAGGAGAGTTCAAGCTTGATTAAATCTTGGATCCAATAATTTGCCTTTTGGCAGCCCATGGTATCAGTAGAACTCTCCTCCTACACCACATTTTAAATGACTTGATTCTCGCTGACAGCTTTCTTTACTGTCCAGCTTTCATAACCATACATAGAAATTGGATATACTATGGCATGGATCATTCCAATTTTGATATCTAATGACACAGCCATGTTTAAATATTTGAAAGGAGGTCATGTTGCAGAGGGAGCAGGCTTGTTTTCCACTGCTCCAGAAACTAGGATGAGGAACAATGGATTCAAGATGCAGGAAAGGAGATTCCACTTGAACCTCAGGAAGAACTTCCTAACAGTCAGAGCTGTCCAGCAGTGGAATATGCTGCCTCGGAGTGTGGTGTAGTCTGGAAGTTTTTAAGTGGAGGCTGGATGGCCATCTGTTGGGAGTGCTTTGATGGGCGTTCCTGCATGGCTGGGGGTTGGACTGGATGGCCCCATAGTCTCTTTCAATTCTATGATTCTATATCTTTACACTGGAAAACAATTATATGAAATTATTAAAATATTAAAATATTTTAAAAGAGTTTAAAATAATTTAAAATGTAAAATACAGATAAAAGTACAGCATACAACCCATTAAATGACCCTTAATCACTAAATGCTTTCTTAAATAGAAAGGTCTTTACCTGTCAATGGAATGAGACCATCATTTTAGCTTCTATGGGAGGGAATTCCACAGTCTGGGGGTAGTCACATGACCTCACCAAACAGGCCTATGACAGTGGTGGGACTGAAAGAAAGATTTTTCTCCCGGGGGAGAACTCAGACAGGCTTATATAGGGAGATACAGTCTTTCAGACAGTATGGATCTCAGCTTTATAGGTACACATTACAGTAATCCAAATGGGATGTAATCAAGACATGTGCTACCATTGCTAGATCTGACATCTTCAGGAATCAGCACAGTTGGTAGACTAGCGTTAAGTGTGCAAATGCACTTCTGGTCAGCACTGAAACCTGGGCATCCAGACTCAAGGCTGAGAATCAAGATAAAACGAAGCTACAAACCTAAAATTTCAGGGGGAGTGTACAGACTGAATCACTATTCCATAATCTGCCTTCAATTGACCTGGAGCACCTCTGTCTTGCCTGAATTAGGCTTCAGTTTGTTCATCATCAACCAGTCCATTACTAACAGTAGACACTGGTTTAGTACTGAAATAGTTTCACTGGAATTAGATGGAAAGGACAGAGAGTGCGGTATCATCAATACTGGTGACACCAAACTGCAAACGTGAGATAACTTCTCCCAGTCATTTCATGCGTATGTTAAGCAACATAGAGGACAGACCTGAAACCTGAGGGTTCCCAGAGGCCAAAGTGTTGACCTGGAATCTCCCACTTTCTGGGAGAAAGTGATACCATGGTCATGATACCATGGTCATTGGTACTGAAAGCGATCAAAAGGTCCAGCAGAATCAACAGACCCCTCCAGTCTAGTTCCCAGCATAGCTCATCAACCAAAGGGAACAAAAAGCCATATTCTTCCAGTTATCCTATTTATGGTTGTTTGGAGTTCATCGTACTATCATAGTAAGTATGTTATAAATGCTGATTGGCTAGTGCCTGAAATATTACTGGTCTTGTTTGTCATACTCTTCTGTAGTTGCTAGAAAAATTTGTATTTTAAATTATAAAAAAATCTGGCCATTTTTGATCGCAGTGACCTAAAGTGTTATACCTCTCTAGCTCCATCATTTCTACTTTTTTTTTAGTCAAAGATTGCTCTAGAATGGTTTCTCTTACTCTTACGCATTCATCTGAAAGAGGAGCTGCCTCAATCTATCTAACATTAGATAGATTGTGGCGCAGTGGTTAAACGCCAGTACTGCAGCCACAAGGTTGTGAGTTCAGTCCTTCTGGGCTCCAGGTTGACTCAGCCTTCCATCCTTCTGCAGGTCAGTAAAATGAGTATCCAGCTTCTTGGGGCAATTAGCTAACACATTGTAAATTTCTTAGAGAGCACTTAGCTAACAAACAGTATAGAAATATGCACGCTGTTGCTAACATTAGGGTCAACCCTCCTTCATACGATGACCCACCCTTTCTTGGAAGCCCAGACTTGTCATTAGAGACTTGGTATTCTGCAGTCTATACTAAATGCTAGAAATGAGAAAGGTTTTTTTTTTTTTTAAAGGAAGAGTTAATGCATTCAAATGTGGATGTGAGACATTTGGGGAAAATGACAAGTAGCCAAGTGGCAACTGTAGCTTTTACATATGTGATGACTATAGAAACTTTTTGTTTTGCTTTAGGAATATAGCAAAGTGACATCTGTACATTGGGGGGAAAAAAACCCAAAGCCGAAAGCATCTATTTAGCCTATATCTACAAAACTTGGAGAGGAGCATTAAATCAACAGAATGAAAAGCAAGCAAACAAACAGAGAAGAACATAAAAATGAGCTGGCTACTTCAAGGCACAGCTACAGTAATTATTTCAGTCTTTGCTTACGGGGGTACCAACTGTTTACAATTTACTGTTTGGCAAAGCTGGGTGTTCTCATTTTCCCTCCTGGTTCAGGAGTCAAAAACATATGCTACCTTTCGTAATGAACTCATCTAAGATTTGAAGCTATCCATATTCATGTCAGGAGAAATGTTTACGCAAGAGCAAAATGTTCTGATATCCAAATAAATCAGAAACATCTCAGAGTTTATATTTCCTTATGCTTCTTTGGCATAGTAAAACAGGGGAAATGTAGTTTAATTAAAAACAACAAAAAATTCTTTTCTAAGAATCATTGCACTCTCATACTAATGCAAGCTAATGTGTACCTTCTGCATACTCCAAAGATTTATTGCCTATCAATAGATACAAGGAAAATGTAATGTATACTGTACACACCTTGCATATTTTCCATCTTCTCTGCATAAATTATATGTTCATTTTCATAATTATACTCTTATTTCTAACTTTAACATAAGCTGCTATTAACTCCTGGGTGCCTATAAAAATGTGGTTGTATTTAATGGTATCTACACAAGTAATACTTGAAATCTTTTTTCTTCCTCATTGCCACTGATGTATTTATGGGACACCTTCTTTCTCAACTTACCCAGGGACGACTAACATGACTTTCTAGGAAAATAGTGGTTGATAGAAAAAGTAGCTGGTCACACCAAGATGATTTCATGCAATATTAACTATCTGGCATGTCATATTTAAGCCTTTGCATTAGCACATCAAAACAAAATTCAGTGCATAATGAGGAATAAATTTGACCAGCCTGCCACATTAAGTAGGAATTCTTACTACATTGATTATTGATTTAAAAGAAAATCACCTGCTTTTTCCTACGTGCTCATAAGAAGCAAAGATAATCTGTTATTACTTTTTAAATAGTAGTATAGCTTCTTAAATTTATTGTTGTAGTAGTCTTCAGTATAGACATTGTAATAGACGGCACACAAGAGGGGGGTTTCTCCTAGAGATCTGGGTTCAGAAGGACATGAATATGGAGGAAGGAGTTTCTAATGTGTATGGGGCCCAACTGGTGGTTGTGGGACTCTTATGATCTCCACAGGATGCTCTGGCAACCATTGTATCATCCTGTGAGTGCCTCCTGTCAGTGCTGCTGACAGAGAGGGAGAGGACATACCCTCTAACTGTCTTAATTTTGCAGGGGCATCCCTACTTCTATCATCTCACTTTTTCAGCTGCTTTTCAAATGTCCTAGTTTTGCTCTTCTCCTTCCACTTACCTCTGAAGCTTACTTCAATTGCTGCAAAATGAGTTCAAAGTGCAAAAGTAGTGTACATTCAATTAACTGAGTTGGAGAAGAGGAGAGCAGAGGGGCGGAGTCTTGCCTTTTTCAGTAATCTCAGGCAAAAGAAAACTGCGGCAGCCTCTTCTAGCTTATGTATGCTTCTTCATTAATAGTTTTAGTGGTCAGTACATCTCACCATAGTGGAGAAGATTGTGACCAGATGATCCATGTGCCTGCTCAGTCTACTGTCTGGGTGCTAATGATTAACTGTCAGCTTCAAGTCCTTGTTCTCCCTGTTTATGACTCTTTATTCTGAAGACTGACTCAGGCCATTTCTGCACGAGACTGTTATAGTGCTATGATTCCACTTTCAACATCCTTT
This sequence comes from Iguana delicatissima, assembly GCA_948472985.1. NCBI lineage: Eukaryota > Metazoa > Chordata > Lepidosauria > Squamata > Iguanidae > Iguana > Iguana delicatissima. The sequence continues at coordinate 1,447,680 of CAOKZL010000003.1, forward strand.
GGAATCCTGGGGTTCGCAGTTTCGGGAGGGGCCAGCGGGCCCCTCCCGAAACTGCGAACCCCAGGATTCCAAAGAATGTTGAAAGTGGAATCATAGCGCTATAACAGTCTCGTGCAGAAATGGCCTCAGACTGGATAGCTCTTCAAATAAAAGATACCTTCAGATTAAGGAATGTACTTTGTAAAGTAGGACACATGGCTACCCTCATTACTACTTTATATCGAGGCCTTTATTTAGGAAATGTAGGCAAATGCCTGTTGTCTTCCTTGGGGAAGAAACTGTCGATATCTTATTTTGGTTAACCGGAGCTGTGTTTAGAGACTCCTTCTTTACCAGTGCTATGTTCCTCTGGATGATTTGTTGATTCTGTTATTTCATTTATCAGCCAAAGTTTGCTCTCTCTGTCTGCACAACATGTACTGTGAACCCTTTAATAGCCATATATTCCAAACACCTTGTTGTTATAACACTTTGTACCTTTCCATGGACATGCAGAATGTCTTCTGGATTTTGGCATGGTTTGAAATGAAAGCTCATATATTGAGATGGGGGGAAGAGGTATAGAGAGAACATATGAGCTTTCAAATCACACCATAATTCAGAAGGTGCTATAATGATCAAGCTTCAAATTTCAAAACATTAGAAGTCTTGCACTGTTGTCTTATCTGAGGTTAGAAATATTGCAAAAGATGAGTAAGCTGTGGATCTATCTACACTCCACAGTTACAGCTCTTTGATACCACTATAACTGTCATAGTTTCATCCTATGGAATCCTGGGGTTTGTTGTTTAGAATTTAGCATTAACTTTCAGAGTTCTCAGCTTTCAGAACTCTAATGCACTACTCTGACCTACAACAAAGAATTGTAAGGGCTTCACTGAACTACAAATCCTAGAAATCCATAAGATGGTGCCATGGCAGCTAAAACAGTATCAGCGTGTTATAATTCTGTAGAGTGTATATACCCTGTCTTCCAGACCTGCTGAAGGCCTCATTGGAAGATTCAAGATCTTCTGTGATTTTAAGAGTGAAAAAGCAGTGAGAATTTCAGCACATGTGGTTTTAAATTTCAGTACCCATTATAATAGTAAAAGCAGCTTCTATTGATCTCTTACATGCAGCTGTTAGGACAGTCATGTGTCCCATGCTGAATCCAACAATTATGTGACAAACTTGTTTATTTCTGTATGATAGCAATTCAAAGGCATCTGGCTGGTGGAAAACAGCATTGTTGCTGCTGCTGCTACTGCTGCTGCTGTTGTGTGCTTTCAGCCATTTTCTACTTATAGTGACCCTAAGGCAAACATTACCACAAGTTTTTCTTTGCAATATTTGTTCAGAGAGGGTTTGCCATTACCTTCCTTTGAGGGTGTGAGAGTGTGACCTACCCAAGGTCATCCAATGGATTTCCATGACTGAGTAAGAATTTGAGCCTTGGCATCACAGACCTGTAGTCCAAAATTCAGACCACTACACCATGCTGACTCCTTCATCCTAAGAAAACAGTGAGCCAATGGCTATTGCTGACTGCAAGATTTTGAATATTATCAGAAGGCAACAGCTTGTTTGTTATTTGGGCTGAAATCTGATTGTTAGTTCCAACCATGATAGATCCTTTCAATCAGTAGGAACTTACAGCACTTATACAAGTTCTATTGATTCAGCAGATCTACTCTATTTAGGACTAACAATTGGATTTAGGCTGGTAATTATAACACAATACAGAATAAATCAGACAGGAAAGATAATCTCATTCTATTTTCCAAGTTTTTATTGCTTTCCATAACATTGCTTTCTGTAACATTGATGAGAAAAGCTGGAGAGACCTAAGATTCAGCAACAGAGAAATCCCTGTGTAAAACTATGTTTTAAAGCAGCAACCTCTTGCTGAAAGTGTTTGGGTGAAATTGGGCTGTCAGCACGGTTACTAATACATAACACATGCATCTAATGCCTTGGGCCGATCTGTCCTCACTGGATTTATGGATTTTACTTTAGATTCCTTCTGTAAAGGCAAGGGGGCTGAGGGGTAGAGGGGTAGAGAGGGGCCCTCCACTGTTGGCCTGAAGAAATATTGGCCACTTGTTTTACTATCTTCCATTGAGAAACTTCTTCTCCTTTGAGGGGTGCAATTCAAGACACACACTGTGGCTAAGAATGGAATGTTTGTGGCTGAAATGACTGCGTTCCTGCCGAGTCACTCCATGACCCACAGCACCCAGGGTAGCAGAAGTCTTTTGCACACATCCAACCAAAGAAGATGGGTAATTAACCAATATTTTGAACAATACTGCATTTAAAAAGGTACACACATGTTTAAAATCATTACATCTATTTTGAGATATGCTTCAAAATACCTATATTTTATTTTAAACTACTGTGGACATATAGACCTGAAACTTGATATTAGTAAAATTAGAGTAGTTCTGCTGAATCAGTTGAACTTATGTAAATGTTGAATTAGCAGTGTCAATAGCTCTGCTATAGTTAGAATTAATCACGTAATATCAGTTATATTTTTTTTGTAGAAATGTATGCATTTAGAATTTTATAGAAAGTTAGACGTATTTCTATATATATTTCCATGACTGATGAAGATTTATGTCTGGTAGATCTACTAAATCAATGGGACTCATAGGAATCAGCTTACCAACTTGTACAAATGTTGATACACATATTTGTATACACACTTGGGCCAGCATCCTGCCAGTGACATATGCAAGTGTAAGTCTATACTTTGCATGTGCATGTGCTTGTGCTCTTTTTCTCCAAGGCTAGGCTACTGACAGTTGGGATGGAGGAGGGGTTTTCATTTGCTTCTGGACCTAAGCATGAGGGTAGCTGTGCCTGCCTCTTTTTCCCTCCAAGGCCTAGGTACTGTTAGTTGGAATGGAGGGGCATGCTATAGCCATTCTGTTGCTGGTGGAGAGTGGATGGATTTGGAAAAAACATCTGGCCATGTGTTTATGGTCTGATGCAGACCAGAACATCATCTGCTGAGATCTTTAAACCACCTAAGTGGATCTCTGTGGAAGATGTTCTTGGTCTGCATATGACTATAGGGACATAGCCAGATGCTTCTCCAGTGCTCTCCGCTCTCCACCAGAAACAGAACAGTAGGTGGGAGGTGGCAATTGCAGTGCAATGGTGAGTCTTGGGTGTGGTGACAGGGGAAAAGAAGTGGAGTTTCACATGGATAACTCTCATGCTGTGATTGACCATATAGGGTCTCAGCCTTGAAATGTTAGATTTTTCACTTTGGGCCACTTCTATGCTGTCTGTCATTTTTAGAACAAGATCCACAGGGAGTTTGGTGGGACAAGTGCATCCTGTTTTGGATTCCTTCAAAATGTAAAAACTGTTGCATAAAAGTCTAAAATTGGGAAGCTCTGATTTCTTTATATATGGCAACTATGTTTGAACCCCCTCCCCCTGTCTTTCAAGAAAGAATAAAAAATATTGACAACATAAAAATTATGAATAAATTTTTCCAAAATTACCAGGTATAATCCTCTCCTAAAGGGCTCCTAGGACTACAAATTTGGATTCTGAATCACCACCAGTTTGAAGCAAACTTGAGTTGGGGATGCAATGCAATTAAAATCAGTCAGAAATGCGTGGTTCTGATTATTTTTGAAGTACTGAACTGGGATTAAACCCAAAATTTTTAGTTGGTGCAAGCTCCTAGTACCCACACATATGCATAGATAAAGTGTGTTTAGTATTGTGTGTGTCAGAAGCAACTGACCAAGAACACACTGACTATACTGTATTTAATTACTATTGTTTTGAAGGATTGCAGAGTTGATTGATTTAATGTCTGTGGCTGAAAAAATATGCAAGATTTAGAGTCACCCAGAGGGCTAGAAACTAAATATGTCTGGGTTTTTTTCCAAAGGTAATGGGAGCTGCCAAAAGCTGGGTGAGTAACAATGAATGATATTGCAAAAGGCATGTGGGAGATCCTTGCTGTGGTCCTGGAATATGGATCCAGACCTGTGTGGTATGTGGTGCTGCATGTGAGGACTCACTCTTGTTGGTTTCTGATGGGGGAGAGGCCAGCAATGATGACATCAGGTGAAATGTACCTTGACACCAGACATTTAGGAGTGGAGTTAGGGGTTTATTAGCTTCATCTGCCTCTCTTTACTTTTTTTTGGATGATGCTTCAACCCACTCTCCTGCCTCCAGCACAGTGTGAGCTTTGCTGGTCATTTTGGGTAGGAATTTTTGCCCTCTCCCCTTTTTTGCATACTCCATACTATATCTGGAGGATAGGGTCAATTGGCTTGGGATGATGTCTTTTAAATGGATGGTCACTTGGCAGGTAGTGAGGGGAGAAACTGGAGTTATGGGAAATACCTTGGCACTCTTTTGATGAAGATGAAGGCTCTGGAGTTGCCTCTTTGGCTCTTGAGACCTGGGAGGTGGGGAAGGAGACCACCCTTGGGGCTGGCCTGGGGGCTTTGCCCTCACTTAAATCCTGTAACTTAGGAGTAGGGTTCTTTGGGTCTACCTTTCAATAGATGCCCAGATGGGGAGCAGCCCAGCTACTGGGTTGCTCTCAGGATGTCATGCCCTGCTTCCAGGACCTAGACATAGACTCCAAGCCTGAAACAGCAGAACCTGCTGAACAGGAGGAGACAGCACCACCCACGCCAGACACAGAATAGGGGGCAGCACTAGCCCCAGCAGAGAGCCCTACTCCTTCTGACACAGAAGATAGCTTACCAATACCCACCTTCACCCATAGATCCCAGCGAATTTAAACCAAGCAGCAGTTAATGAAGCACCAGATGCACTGATCTCTGAACCTATAAAAACTGAGCCATTCGTCTCCAGAACTTGTCAGTGTTTCTCCTGCTAAGCCTCTGCCTGTTTTTCCTGCCTCTGACTTGTGATAATATTGACTGTCTTTGATTTGTAGATATTGCTGGGACTGTTGTTTGCTTTATATTTGTGTAGGACTGTTTCCTTACTAGAGGAAAATAAGGAATCACTTTGTTGCAAGAACCAGTTGCTGCATGCCTTGAATCCTTATCAGCTGCCCTTTGGCCAACTGCTCAGACTAAGCGTGGACACAAGGCTCAGGTGGTTTGACCAAGAGAAGGCTGAGGAGGAAGTCTTGGAGAGTTACCTGGCCTCAGCTGATCCCATGCTAGGTTGCTTCCCCCTCTTACATCATTCCAGGTTCAATTTGGTTTAAATAGGTTCTAGGTTAAATAAAGTGGCTCCTTTTCAACCCAGTTCTCTGTGTCTGGTCTTGTTATTCTATGGCTGGTCAGCAATTGCTGTGAGTACTGGAAACCTTCTATTGGCACTGGCACTAGTAGGGGAGCTCCTTGCAATGTCAGTAGAAGCTTCAAAGGACCAGTTTTAATCAGGATTGCAAGAGGTGCAGAAAGGGTCAAACTACCCCTCTTTTCTGTTCTGATACTGGTAATTATCAGCTTCTGCACCAAGGCTACTATAATTATAATAATTATATATTATATATATTAATGTGAAGATGCTTCTAACATCACTGCCTAGTTTGGTCTTCCCATGCCAAAGAGCTAGAAACTGTTGCTCTGTACACTGTTACCATTTCGTTCTACTACCATTTTTACTAGTGGATTAATTCATTCACTTACACACTTGTTGTGGTTTTAGAGCACCTGATATATAGAATTCTCTAAGCAATGTGCAGCACATTAAGATACACATGAAATAAGAAAAGGAAAACAATGACTAGAGATACCACAAGAGAGAACCAACAGCAGAGTTAACATGTAACAAAATAGAAAACCACAGGAAAAGCTGTCACAAAATGGAAACATGCTTAGAGCTTAAAAACTCTAAGAACTGTTCTTAAAATATTGAGGGTGGGTAGAGTTGGCTGTTCTCTGCTGATTCACCATATTTTAGAACAAGACTGACCAACTGCAATGGGTCCAGAAGCCAATTTTATCTTGGGATCCTCTGGAGACTGCAAAGAGAATACTAAAAAGGCCAAAGACAATGTACAACAGTGGTTCTCAACCTTCCTAATGCTGCGACCCTTTAATACAGTTCCTCATGTTGTGGTGACCCCCAACCATAAAATTATTTTCGTTGCTACTTCATAACTGTAATTTTGCTACTATTATGAATGGTAATATAAATATCTGATATTTAGTCCACCATAAATGATATAAAGTTTGAAGATTTGGTTTCACTGCATTCAGACTGAATTAAATCCAAAAATAAATCTGGCATGGGAATAACACTAGATTTTGTAGGCTTATTCCTTACAATTGATGCAACATTCTTGTTTTTATCAAAATCTGAAGTGGCACTCTCCAGACTGTCCAGTACCAGAGTTACCAACACCTTTTCCAGCAAATTTTTAAAAGAATCTGAGGAAGATAATCTCACTTTATTATCATCTTCTGCATCCTCCTCCTCGGAAATAGAACCATCTGATTTAGAGTCATTATCCCCATGAGTATCTGCCAAACCTGGTTCCTCATCACTTTCAGATTCAGTGTTGATTTGCTCAGAGCGTGACGAAGCAGATTCCTCAACTCTAGTCACTTTGGACCTACAGGTAGACTTTTTTGGTAAACACACACCAGCATCATTTGATTCAGCTTGAATAACTGTTGTATCATCAGGAAAATCCCATGAAAATGAAGGATTCATTGAAGCAGTTTGTTGACTGCTTAATAATGACATTACATTCAAATTCAATGAATTGTCCAACTTGCAATACATTTTTTAAACTTGTTACGTATTTTGTGAAATCATTTCACTAATATTGCTTGCCTATTAACATGCACCTCCATTTCCTCAGCAATCATTTGTCTTACCACCTCCCTACTACACTCAGACACATTCCCCTGGGAAGACATTGAGGGCATAGGAGGTTCAAATCTTACTTCTTTACATTCCATAGGCATTGCAGTTTGACTCCTAGTGAATAATGACACCATACACCATGCTAAATGGCCCTGCGCTGCTGCATTCGCTAACACAGAAGGGCCAGGAACTGCTGACTGAGAGGCTGCCGTTTCTCCTGGCAGAGGCTGCTCGCATGCTTGAGTGCGATTGGTTGTGTTGCTGGCGAGCTTGGATTGGTCGGAAGAGCTCCTTCCTCTCACAGCCCCCTCCCTTGCTTTCTGAACGCCTCTTTTCAACATGGCGACCGGAAGTTAAAGGAGCGGTTGGGAGCCCTTCCCCGCCCTTAACAGACTTAACTGCATTACCAGGTAATTTTCCTTTCCCCTTCTTTTTAATTCTTGCCTTCTCAGACTTCCTTATACTAGATGTTCTTAGCTTTGTTTGAGCCTCGGAGTGGCTGGTCGGAGATTGCCCTTCCAACTCACTCTCGCTCGATGCCAAGAAAATTTTCTTTAGTAAGGTACTTCAAAGGGGGCAGGAGGACGTGAGGGCATGGCTCGTGCTTACACACCACCACCAAGGAGGGAATGGAGCCTAAGACCATCAAAAATACGTATTCCGATGGTCTTAGGCGACCCCTGTGAAAGGGTCGTTCGACCCCCAAAGGGGTCGCGACCCACAAGTTGAGAACCACTGATGTACAATGATTAAGGAGGAAATCTGTTGTTGTTATGTGCTTACTGACAGTGACCATATCATAGTATTTTCTTGCCAAGATTTATTCAAAATAAGTTTTCCATTGCCTTCCCATCATGGAGGTCATAGCCTCCATGGGCAGAAGTCCATCAAATCCCCCTCCAAGCTTGCATGTTCTTTTAATCCAAGTCCAGGGTCACTGGTGCAGGGAGAAGAGTCTTTAAGTTTAGAGAGTCCTCAGATAGGTAAAAGAAGCTGCAAGATGAGCTTGTGGGGTACACAAGTAAGTGCCTTCAAGGGAAGGCTACCATTTCCTCTGGAAAAAAACAAAAACAAAACAGACATACCTATATTTACTTTCTAGCCTTCTGAGTGACTCTAAGGCTGTTATCACACTGAACCTCCTTTTGTTATCCTCCCGTCGTGGTCCCAACAGCATCTTTGCTGGGAAGGGAGCATGACATGAACGCTCCCCTTTGCACTGGGCCGGTTCCTTGCAGAAGAGAGCGTGAGGGACATGCTCCTTCTTTCTGCAGTGCAGCCGGCCTCTTTCACATGCTGTGCTGGGGAAGGAAGTGCATGATTGCCCTTCCACCCCTTCCGCATGTCTGGTGATGACTGGAGTGTTGTGTGATTGCAGGTGCTTAATATATTTTTTTCCATTAGGTGAATATCCCGTGACAGTGATGGGTGGGGGGCGTGTTGGCAGTTGGACCACAATGACGTTATGCAAAAGCACAACTCACAGATTGCTTCCAATGCATACTCATTGTGTGATAGCAACACCATGTGGAAATGGCCTAAATCTTGATCTTGGAGCTTGGAATGTCACTTTTAAACTGTGAAATAAAACTGAGTGTTTGATTGGAGCAAGCATATCATTACCTTACACCTTTCAACAGCTTCAATTAATCCTCTGTCACCCCACTTTTCAGCTGCTTTTAAAATCTTCAAGTTTCTCTCTCCTTCTTCCTCTCCCCTGTCTTCCTTCTCAGTTTACTTCAATTGCTGCAAACTGAATTCAAAGTGCAAAAGACATTGCAGTCAATTAAGTTAGTTGAAAGGAGGCAGAATCTTTATTTTCCCGGCAGACTTAGGAAAAAGCAAACTGCTGCTATCTCTTCTTGTTCTTCCTCATTAATACCTTTTACCATTTTGATCACATTGATATTGCTTGGCTACACATGTTCCCTTTTCATCAGTGAAATGTTGGAGGGTGTGCTGCTTTACTCTTTAATAATGCATTATGTTAGTCATGGGGGCAGCTAAGAAGAAGTGTTCCTCTTACCTTAAATGCACAAGTTGACTATACAGCGGGGGTCTAATTTTTAATTTTTTTATTGCATTATTTATATTTATATTTTATTATTTTATTTATTTATTGTAGACAAGGGCCCTGTTCTGCTCTTAGTGAAATTCTGGCCACACTTATTAGAGTGAAAGGCAAGAGGGTCTCTAGATTCTCAAGGAAAGATATCTAGTGGTTAGCTATATATTTCTTGCGTTGGATTGCTATGGTGTCAGTGATTTTCCACACTAGAGCAAGCAGCAAGTTCCTGTGCTGAGTAGGTCAGGGCCCTTGCTTAAAAATTTCAATACAGACAAAAATCCCTCTGGACCATCCTGTACAATTAATGTAGGAAGCAACATCTTACCAGCTTCCCTGCCAAAATGAGTTGAGTTTTAAAAGTTCTTCATTTCTCCAGAAACGTAACGACTTTTTCAGCTGTCATATTCTTTTGAGAAATAATGCCTTTTGCCCCTCATTATCCTTCCAAATAATTCATGACAGTAAATGTTATTATAGTAAGGTGTTACCCCCAAGCTGTGATAAAGCTGCCACACAAACTTCCTAGAAGCTCTTCCACAACTTTGACATCTGTGAATCCTAGCAATCTGAATTTAAAAGCTAACTTCCTTGTGTTAGCCACAGCCATTAAAATACCTAATGAATATATATATGGATATTTTAAAATCAACACCTTCTCTTATGATATGCTGGCCATTCCTATAATACTGAATGTTGTCTAACTTTAATACCCTTTGAAGTGTGATGAAGCCTAGACAGGAGATACCTGAGTAATTGTACCCCAGCTCTCTTTAGAATATATGTGTGGCAATAGGCCTTTAACCTTATCATAGTTCTGTTAATGATGTTTTTCTGTTTAATTTCACTGTAAATCATATTAGAAGAGTTTTGACTGCTGTGCCAGAGAGCTTAAAAAGTGAAGTTATTTCAAAAGCTAAGAATGTGTCAAGTCTGTCATGTTTAGTCAATATGATCCATTCAAGTATAGAGCTGTCAGAAAGGACAACAGTGGATGGTTCTTAATCTGTTCACTTCTGAAGGGGAGTAAAAAAAAAATGGACTCAGGATAAAGTAATAGTTTTTGATCTATCATGGTTACAGCTAACCAATTTATGGATTTGTTAAAGATGTTAAGCAAAGCAGAGGGGCCTACAAAAGCAAGCATGTACAGCTTCACAGTGGCTCCTCAGCTCAAAAATCCTCACAGTATCTTAAGTTTCTTCACACTTTACTTTGGAAATTCAACTCTTGGTTGCAAATACTACAGAACTGTTCTAAGAATATCTGTATGAGGGGTGGTAACATATGACCTGCAGTCCCATAACTTTTGACATTTCAGAGATGAAAACTGGGACATGTCTGGTCAAGATAGCCAAGAAGAAGAAGAAGAAGAAGAAGAAGAAGAAGAAGAAGAAGAAGAAGAAGAAGAAGAAGAAGAAGAAGGTGGTACAAGCTAGGAGATGCTGTGGCAGTTTGCTCTTGCCTCAGGCAACTGGGAAGGGCAAGACTCCTTCCCTTCCTCTTCTACCTGCTGAATTACTACTTTTACACTTTGAACTCAGTTTGCACAAATTGAAGTAAACTGTGGACAAAGGAGGAAAGTGGAGGAGGAGGGCAAAATTGAGTTCTTTTAAAAGAAGCTGAAAAAGTGGGATGGCAGAGGATGTATCAAGACTGTCCCTACCAAATTGGGGCAGTTGGAAGGTATGCAGTCCACATGCGCCTTCCCAGTTTTAAGGGTCCCACCTCTCATTTGCCCACTGCAGCCACAGAACAATCTGGAAGTCCAGTTTGCCTGCTTGCAAACTCTTGCTGCAAAGGAAAGATGTGGTAATTTCTGGCACTTCTGTCACAGTCTCAAAAGGTGGCATAGGATGTGGCTCTTTGTGACTTCAAAGGAGGCCAACATGTCTTACCATATCTCTGGAAGTTGCTCACCCTGACATAAATAACAATACCAGTGATAACTATTTAACTTCAGAAAAGTGTTATGTATTGTAGAAGACATAGAAATATATTTGACCTCTACCCACTATGTGACCCAGTAGCAGGGATGTGGCCTTTCAGATGTTGCTGGGTTGAAACTCCCTCATTATTGATTTTTCTGGTTAGGGCTGATGGGAATCACAGTGAAAGAGCTGGGTCTCTGAACAGTCTCCTCTTGAGTCTGTAGTCTGTGTTAGGTTCAAGGTGGTCAGAAATGAAATCAGTGTTTGGTGAATGTCCCAGTCATTTGTGGCTTGCTAGGGTATTGAGGCATTGGCAAGTGACTAGATATAAACAAGGAAGGATGGACAAATTCTGAGGCCATTTTATTTGAGATACATGAACATGGTGTATGCACCTTCAGCCATAGCTAGGTAGCTCGATGAGATAGATCATTCATGTTCTTATCATACAGAGTGGATATTGATACTGAAACTCATTTTTTCAGTCACGTCACAGGGAACTCTAGGTTTCACTCCCAGCTTGAGTAGCTGTTCCCTTTCAACTCTTACAGACTGTGTCTTTGACTATCCAAACAACAGAGGTGTTCCTAGGCACTATGAAAATGTTGGGTCCATGTCTGCAGGACACATTAATATGCATCTAATTAACTTTGTATACACCATTTAATTAATTTGTACCCCAGTCCAGATAAGCAGAATTCTTATGCACTTTAATATGCTCTTTATCTTCAATTATTTTACTACCAGGTGAACCAGTTCCATCTCCAAAATCAATGTCCCTTCAGTTAATTACCTGGGTATCATCACCCTCCTCCAATTATATGCTAAATAAGTAAACTGCTGTGGCAGCAGTGTGCAATTCCTCACAAAGGAAGGTAGATTCTTCCTTTGAGAAAAACAAACAAACATGTCCTTCCTTCCTTTCTTTTGTCCTTCCTTCTGTCCTTTCTTTTACACAGCCTCTAACCTCAATATGCTCCAGGAGGGGCAAACAATATTATTTCACTTTCTTTTCTGAGAACATTGAAACTAGGGACACACACTGTCCATGGTGTTGGAGGAGGAGGAGGAGGAGGAGGAGAAAGGTTGTTTGTTTCCCTTCCAAGGGTCAAGCTGAGGTTGCATACATCAACAGCAAGGTCTGCCAGCTTGGTCTCAGTCTCTCTTTATGCTTTTTCAGATGGGCAAATGTGTCAGGAGGTTGTAATAGACAATCAACACTTTGGTTGTCCTGGACTGTTTTCTGATAATTCTTGATACCAGTGGCAACATTTTATTCCCAGCTGTGTGGGGGTTTCTTATTAGAACAAATAAGTCTCCCTTCCTTCCTTCCTTCCTTCCTTCCTTCCTTCCTTCCTTCCTTCCTTCCTTCCTTCCTTCCTTCCTTCCTTCCTTCCTCAGAATTATAGTTGATATAGTGCGCCAGTGAAATGGTACTTCTGCACTATAGCACTGTAATTCTAAGAAGGAAGGAAGGAAGGAAGGGAGGAAGGAAGGAAGGAAGGAAGGAAGGAAGGAAGGAAGGAAGGAAGGAAGGAAGGAAGGATTTGCCCATCCAATCATAGAATCACTAACATACCAACCTTGGTATACAAAAAGCAAAACAAAAGCAAACAAAAAATAAGTGAGCAAAATCTTTGGAAAAGCCATAGTGTTGATCCAATAAATCATTACAGAATGCCCCTAAAGGAATTGAATGAGTTGATGCAGAGGTAACAACAAAACTCAGTAAAACTCAAGCAGTAATATAGGCCATTTCCACACGGGTTAAAAAACAACGGTGCAGTGCGTCCTCCATGGAGGACATCTGCACCTTGGAGCATACTGGGTCTGGACTACTTAGCGTAGATCCGCACCTCAGTCCGCTCCGGAGCGACCCCAACGTGTTTTTGAAAAACCTGATTTTTCAGGTTTTTCAAAATGCTGGCGAGCGCCATTGCATGCCTGCTCTCCAATGCAGATTCGCAGGCTCGCATCAATGTGAGCCCGCAGTCTGCGGAGGGTGGGCTTTAGGCTGGCGAGCTTCAGTGGTTGGTCGTGACCCACAACCAACCAGAAGCCGCCATTTTGGATGCCAGAGCAGTGTGGATCTGCAATCACACACTGCTCCTACTCGCCTCAGACCAGACTGGACCCAAAGAAGATCTGGTGAGCAGTGGCAGGGAGCGATTCCCTCGCCGCTTGCAGAAATGGCCATTGTGAGAACTCACACTTCTTTACATAAGTCTGGTAGAGCCCTCTTTCTGATTCCTGTCCTGATTCATTCCCTCTTTCCCATTCCAACACTGTACCTTTCCTCTTTAGCATCATAGGCTGTAGCTTCTGGCTACTCACAAGAACTACTCAACCATGGACAAGGTATGGGGCGTTTGGCCCTGGAGCTGGGCCAGGCCAAAAAGGCCCAGATTAGAGTGCTACTGTCTGCCCTTTGTGTATGTTCCTCGCCTAGAAAAGTTGAGCTAACCTTGGACATAGAAATAAAACATGCACAATGGGTGTAGTATAACAATAGTGCCACAGTGGAAGTTTAAAAGGGCTAAACCATCATAATGACTCTTTAAATATTGTTAAGGCAGGAGAACTCATAGTGTGGCACACCAGAGGCACACTACACAGTTGTAGCATTATGATTCCACTTTAACCGCCATGGTTCCAGTTTAGGGACAGATATTTAGAGTTATTGCCAGATAGTTATAGTGCTCCCCAAAGTACAAGCTGCAGGATTACATAGTATGTTGCCATAGCACTTAAAGTGGAATCACAACACTACTGAACATCTTCCACTGTTCAGTATTACTTTTGGCAATGTTATCTGGTGGGCACTGCAGTTTGACAAACTCTAGAAAGCTACTATTTGCCAACCATTGCTATAAGGCATAAAGCTCATGAATATTTAACAGTAGCTATTATATGTGTCTTTTCCTATTAATCTTCTAGTGGGTAGGATTGTAATTTCTTTTGTAGTAGCATTAACTTTCTTGCTAAATGTAAGGTCTGTTAGTTATTGGAGATGGATACGTACATACGAACAGCAGCTTGATTCAGTGAAGACATTGAGTGAGTAATTGCCAAAGGTGTGAGCCAGTAGTTCATGTTTGTTATTGCTTTCATTATAATTCCATGTTACAAACTATTCTTTTTTATATAGAAAAATAGTTATTTGTCTTTCTCTTCATGTTCTGGCTGTCTACTCCCTCTTTGTACCACAGACTATAATCTGTTAAAATGCATGTGGAATCTTAATTGTTTGACTTTGTTTATCCCATGGAGAAACGAATACAGCACTTACAGTAATTAAGATATTTTTTCTGGTCTTCTCATTTTGTTAATGATATCTTATTGAAGGCTGCGCAGTAATTACTGCCCACTGAGGTACACGCTCTGAAGCAAACTAATGGCCAATGACCAATAATGATTACATCAGTAATTATCTGTTATGAAGTATAAGCAAACAGAAAAAAGTCTGGAATTAAAACTAGTACATCTGAAGCTAAAATTACTCATCTTATTAAACAATACTAAAATTATATTTGCAATTCATCGGAAAAATATACAGCAAGCTGTTTTCCCAGCTGAATACTAATGTTTTAGTTGTTTTCCAATTACATTTCCGAAAATATTTTTCAATCCTCTGCTGAAGGCATGCAAGAAAACAATAACTGCCATTTTTCCAGTAATGATGTTGTTAATGTTAGAGCATTTGAAGTACATAATTTAAAACAAACCTTTAAAAACATGTGTCCCAAAATGTGCATTATATTGTCTTATTAATACTTCTGAAGAATATAATATGAGATTTCTTCCCAACTTTCCCATACAAAAAAGAAAACCTCTCCCAAGAGTAAGACTGGGCCACAGTGAATAGTTTTGAGGATTTAACCACTTATCTGCAGTAAGAGTAGGACTAGACCACAACAAATAGTTTGAGAATATAATTACTTATATTTATTTGCAGTATTTGGCAGTCAGTTGTGGCTTCTATTCATTCTTTCTGTGCATGTGTGTGTGCGCAGTTTCAGATATATTTGAAAATTTCAGTTTTTCCGCTTTTAAGAATCAGCAGTAATACTTACTGATTGTGACCCCAGTAGAACATTAGGAGAGGGCCTTCTCTCTGGCTGCTCCTAGACTTTGGAAGTTCCTCACTAGAGAGGCCAGGATGGCCCTGTCCTAGCTCTCTTTCTGACAACAGCCCAAGATATTCTTGTGTCAGTAGGCTTTTACAAATTGACTGGGCATGGACTCTTGATGCTGTGCAGCTTTCTTTTAAGGTTGGCATAGTTTTTAATGCACTTTTATTATATATTTTTAATATTTTAAACATGCAATGTATTAATGTTATAAATGATTTAATTGTATTTTAATTTTCTATTTATACATCTATGGATATTTTAATTGTTCTGTTTTAATGCTGTTATCTACCTTGAATCCTACCATCAAGAGAAATGCAGGATGCTGCTGCTGCTGCTGCTACTAAATATTCATTCGTTGGATGGTGAAATATTTTAAATTTTGCATTTCAATCATATATCTGATTCTGATCTCACACAGAATATTCTACACTGCTATGAATAGCTGAGAATAATAATACAGATCTCCTTAGGAAATAGCCCAAATGTTTCAACTGTAATTTTTTTTTAAAAAAGGAAATGTGAAAATTAGCTCAGCAGGGGGGAGGGTAATTTAGAACCTGCTTATTTCATTTTTTAAAAAATTCAAAAATGTCACCCCCACCTACTGTTTAAAATGATTCAGACTGTTTTTCCATGCCAGAATTCTGATGTCTTCATTGCCAAATACATAGGGCATGCCTGCCAGTGCAGTTTACCCATAAAGTTGTCACCTATGGCAAATAGAAATAAAGTCCTTGCTTATTGTTGCAGGGCAGTATGGATAATGACGTTATAAGGTTTAGTCACTAGGTGGCACTGTACTTAGTTCTATCTGAATGGTGTCAGAGTTTACTGGTTTGTCTTTGTTGGTGTTAGACTGTAGAGTTTCTTACTTAACTTGCAGTTTTGTGTGTCTACTAAGCCTTCCTTGACAGATTCAATTCACTGCAGTGTGGAAAATTCAACACTGTTTACCTATAAAAGCCTGTTGAAGGTGGTGGTGGTGGTGGGGAGAACTATGCCAAAGCACAGTTTTAAAAAAACTCCACACTTACAAATGGCTAGATAATCATCATGCCAGTAACACCTCAGAGTAACCTTCCCCAGCTACAACCCTCCTCATCCCCAGCCATTTATTCAAAGACATCTGGAGGGCATTGTGTGTGGAAATCAGCCTTAGGGTTCCAGAGGGCCTTTGGTTAGGGAAGAAATGGCTTAGCTGTCTTTGACTTAAATCTCTCTCTGTGAGGAACATTTCACACTCATCGTCACTGCTGCAAGTCTTGAGAAACGCAGCCGAAGTCAGTTTTCCAACTAGAGTTATAAATCTACAGTAATTGAGAGCAGAATTTGACACTACAAAGTCAAATTTGAACCTAGTGTAATGTGTTTGTGCCTTTATATCTGGCAGCAAATTTGGCCCTATATATTTTATTCCTAATTCTCACCTTAAATCAGAGTTTCAAAGGCTCAGCTGAATAAGATATGCCTCTGTAAAGTATGTTTTAAATTAGGAGCTGGTAAAATACTGTGCTTTTGATTCCAGGATGAAATGCATATCCCTTTGGAAAAAAAAATGTGTTTCCATTGGCTGTTCCCCCTCCCCTTCTCACCCCCCCACTCTTTTCAAGAAACCAAGATCCAGTGAAGAGAGGAACTGAAACAAAAAACCTCTTTTTCGTTCATCCTCCACATTTTCTTCTGGGTGTGGAAAGGAGGTGGTTTAAAAGGGCAAGCTCTATTAGGCCAAAGTATTTCTTTAGGGTGGGGAAGGAGTTCAGTTGCTTGGGGGGGGGAGGAAACAAAACAAGACGTCCAACTGGTTTTAATTTTATTTGTAGTGTTCATGGGAACCAGCTACACATGCTTGGCTGAACTCAGGACTTGGATTTTTGGCAGCTTTTTTTTTTTTATGAGCACATCTTGGCAGGTTTTCAAGATGTCCAGATTGCTCACATTATATCTGAATAAGCACAACTCTCGAGTTTAATCTGAGTTGTCTGCTACCTCTCTAATTAGTGCTAGTTAAGACGGGAAATCACAACAGCACAAAATATTGCCTTTTGAGGTCTACTGTAAATTTGCAATATAAGTCTTTTTGGACCTTTCAATGTGAATATAACAGTGTGCATGTTCACACTAGTCTTAACACAGTAGCAATACAAAATATCCTAGTTCCACTGGTATGAAATCTATCCTCGTGTGCCTCTCTTTAAATGCTTGTGGTTACAGTTCTGAACACCACGGGGCAATTTAATCTTCCTGAGGCCTGTAGATAAACATATGACTTCTGCCATGCAAAAACACCTTGCCTGAGTGTATGCAAAAGATTCAGCCTGACTTGTCTGACATCTATTTGATTTGTACTGTGTTACTGAATACACAGCTATTATAAATTCACTGAAATCAATTATCACAGTATTTGCATAAACTCTAGTGTGGTAGTGCTGAACTAGTATTCTGCCCATGTGATGAAAGCCTCATAAAATCTCTGTAAACTGGCCTCTGAAAACCTGGTATGGTGGCGTCTTATGATCACATCTGGGCTACTATTGTTAGCATATTGGCCTAACTAGCCAACCATTAACTATTTATCTAGTAAGGATGGGACAGAATCAATAACTATGGCAACCTCCAGACGGCAGCTTCCCCATGGTTGATTTAGCAATGTAGTGCTGTATCCAAGTGAGGCCAGGAGTGGGGGAAGGACATCACAAGGAAGAAGTATCAGCTAATGCAAGAGTTTGTGCTACAGATTCTGTTTAGGACTGTATCATCTGCACTGACTCTGTTACGTACCCCCACCCCCACCCTAGTCTGCCATTTGAACTGATAGTTTTCATCTGTCCTCCACTTGCTTGCAAATGTCAGCTGTGCTGAATGAGCAAGCCAGTTCCATACCAAAGTTTTTTGGTATGGAGACCTCCACTCCACTCCACTCCAGCCTAGCATTTTGGATTATGCAGATTACACCTGCTACCTTGATTATATGTAAATAACATTCTCAGATTGTATGTTTTTTCCCCCAGGTGTTAGCAGATTTTGTATGGGAAGCATTTTTGCAGTGCGTTCCTGTGCATGTTTACTCCATCGTAACTCCTACTTCAGTGGAACTTGCTCCTGGGAAAGTGTACACAGGCTTACAGCAACAATGAAGTTTTTACATTCTACCCACAATATCCAGCCTGTTTCTTTACCTGTGTAACAAGGATAACAATATTGATCTGTCTTGTATGATTTCAAGGAGACAGGTTCCCTCCCCCTGAATTTACCAAAGTAAAATTGCAGATTACTATGCCCCCAGCCTCAAATCCTTTTGTTTTCTTGTATATTAATTAAGATTACTTAACCAAGTTCCTACTACCAGAACAAAAATCTTGCAAATAGACCTTGGAGAATATAGACTGGAGCTTACAGCAAGTTTAACAGATTTTTTAAAATTAACTGTCTCTTTATTCCATAATAATCTGGCTCACAGAATCATAGAATCATAGAGTTGGAAGAGACTCCAGGGGCCATTGAGTCCAACCCCCTGCTATGCAGGAACACCCATCAAAGTATTCCCAACAGATGGCCATCCAGCCTCTGCTTAAAAACGTCCGAAGAAGGAGACTCCACAACATTCTGAGGCAGCGTATTCCACTGCTGGACAGCTCTGACCGTCAGGAAGTTCTTCCTGAGGTTCAAGTGGAATCTCCTTTCCTGCAGCTTGAATCCATTGCTCCTTGTCCTAGTCTCTGGAGCGGTAGAGAACAAGCCTGCTCCCTCCTCAACATGACATCCCTTCAAATATTTAAACATGGCTATTATGCCCTCTCTTAACCTTCTCTTCTGCAGACTAAACATACTCAGCTCCCTAAAGCGTTCTTCATAGGGCATGGCTTCCAGACCCTTCACCATTTTGGTCACCCTCCTCCGGACACGTTCCAGCTTGTCGACATCCTTCTTGAATTGAGGTGCCCAGAACTGGACACAGTATTCCAAATGAGGCCTAACCAATGCAGAATAGAGTGGTACCATTACCTCCCTCGATCTAGACACCATACTCCTATTGATACAACCAAGAATTGTGTTGGCTTTCTTGGCTGCCGTGTCACACTGCTGCCTCATGTTCAGCTTGTGATCTATCAAGACTCCTAGATCCTTTTTATACATACTATTATCCAGCCACATGTCCCCTATCCTATACTTGTGACTTTCATTTTTTTCTGCCCAAGTGCAGGACCCTACATTTCTCTCTGTTGAAATTCATTTTGTTAGCTTTGGCCCAGCTCTCCAATCTGTCAAGGTCGTATTGAAATTTGATCCTATCCTCTGGTGTATTAGCAACCTCTCCCAGTTTGGTATCATCTGCAAATTTGATCAGCATGCCCTCCACTCCCTTATCCAAGTCCAGTGAAGATGTTGAATAGCACTGGGCCCAAGACAGAACCCTGTGGCACCCCACTAGTCACCTCTCTCCAGGATGAAAAGCAGCCATTGGTGATCATCCTTTGGGTGCAGTTGGTCAACCAATTACAAATCCACCTAACAGTAGCCCTGTCCAGCCCACATTTTACTAGTTTCTTTGTAAGAATGTCATGTGGAACTTTGTCAAAGGCTTTACTGAGGTCAAGATACGCTACATCTACAGCATTCCCTTCATCTACCAAGCTTGTAACCCTATAATAAAAAGAGATAAGATTAGTCTGGCATGATTTATTTCTGAGAAATCCATGCTGGCCTTTATTGATTACGGCATTGCTTTCTAAGTAATTACAAACTGACTGTTTAATGATTTGCTGTAGGATCTTTCCTGGAATTGATGTCAGGCTTACCGGGTGATAATTATTAGGGTCCTCTTTTTTCCCCTTCTTGAAGATGGGGATGACATTTGCCCTCCTCCAGTCTGTTGGGACTTCTCCTGTTCTCCAAGAGTTCTCAAATATTATTGCAAGTGGTTCAGAAATGACTTCTGCCAGTCATCTGCCTTAGATGTAATTCATCTGGGCCTGGGGACCTGAATTCATCTAGTTTAGCCAGATATTCCCGTACTACTTCTCTACTCATTCTGTGCTGCATTTCCCTCGCTTCCTCACCTGCTCCCCACACCCCAGGTTAGGTACTTCTATCCTTTTGGGAGAAAACTGAGGCAAAGAAGGTATTAAGTAGTTCTGCCTTCTCACTCCCCCTCCCCCATTAATTGGTCACCTTCTCCACTTAGTGATCCTATGATTTCTTTGTTTTTCCTTTTGCCAGCTATCTATTTGCCAACAAGTGAAACAAGACATGTAAGATACAGTTATGTATTTATTATTAAATTTATATTCTACCTGTCTGTCAACAAATGATAGCTAATTTTGCTAATAGCTAATTGATGATAGCTAATTTTGGTAAAATCAAGTAATAACAAATACAATTAACACATACAATGCAGTTAAACTTATCCTATTTTCATGCTAATAGCCTGTCTGAATAAAAAGAAGTTTTGCTTGCTGGCAAAGAGGGAATCGTTCTAGCTTTCCTCCACAGGGAGTTCAAGATCACCGGGAAAAGCTTTTCCCTTGTTCCCATTAGACATGTCACCAAGGTTGGTATGGCCATGAGAATGGCTTCTCTTAAAGACCTTAAGAGTTCAGCAGACTTCTATGGGAGCTCTTTCAATTAGCCTGATCCCAATTCATGTAAGTCTGGTGATAATCAGCATTGTTGTTAAAAGGGAGCTCCATCATCCTGGTAACCAGGCCTGGTCAACATGTTAGCTGCAGCATTCTCAACCAGCTGTTGCAGATATTATATGCAGTCAAATTATTGTGATCCTATGAATGAAAGGTCTCCAAAAGCCTCAGTGATCAATAGCCGTCTTCAGGTCTGACAAAGTCAGGGCTATGGATTCTTTTTATTGTGGTTTTCCTTTTCTCCTACTCCTACTGCCTTCCACTTTTCCCAGGATCATCATCTTTTCCAATGAGTTCCTGTTATGTCATAGTATGCCCAAAGTATGATATATGAAGTATGATGACTTCAGTTTAGTCATTTTGGCATCTGGGAAGAATTCAGACATGATTTGCTCTAGGATCCATTTATTTGTCTTTTGGGCACACCAGAGTGTCTGTAGCACTTTCTCCTAGCACCACATTTCATATGAGCTGATTTTCTTCCTGCCAGCTTTCTTCACCTTTCAGCTTTCACAAGTATACATAGAAATAATAAATACTATGGTGTGGATTATTCCAACTTTAGTACTAAATGATACATCTTTACAGTTGAGGATTTTATCTAGAGTGTTGGTCCATCTTGTCTAAATGGATCAGACAGAGTTTCCCAGTATTTTTCATTGGCAACCCCACATAGAGCTTGTTACAGTAGTCTAAATGTGTTGTATTTAAAGGACATGCCAGATCCAGTATCTTAAGAATATGCAAAATTAACTGTTCAAACCCATTTTTGGCCATCACTGAAAACTGGCCATCCAGGTATAGGGACTAAATGAATCTTGAGTTGTTGAGGGGAATGTTAACTGTCCAACATGGGCTTAGTCTCTGTTCTGTTATTGTCTATTTACCAAAAACACCTCCTGCAGATTCTTTAGATTTAAAAACAGGAAAAAAAATTAAGTATCTTTTTAGTCTTAATATACAATCATGGAAATGATAATACAGAATAGTCAGATCATAAAAGCAGATAAAAGTCTTCTGTCTGAAGAACTTTGAGGGGGCAGTTGTCTGTGGTAAGGCATGCTCTGTTTGAATAGATGTCCAGGACAAACCTGGATTAAGGATGAAGAACCATCAGAAAGGAGACCAGGTCTTTGAAGCTGCCCATGAGCGTGAACAGAACATAAACATGGACAGAAAAGTGATCAGGCACAGAGGTCTCAGGCATACATGTTAATTGCCTTACTGTTATGATCTAATTCCAGCAACAAGGTCTGAATCTGCATCTTTTTGTATAAGTGTACCCACAGATGTTCTTTCTCCTCTTATGTCTCCTTTTGATACATTATCTCTTTTTGGCATAAGCAGATACCCTATTTCAAACTACAGAAGCTGGAAACTGGGATGTATATACCAGTATACATGAATGTATATAATGTATATATACATGAATGTCTAAAATGTTCTTCAGGTGTTCACCTGAAGAGGCATAGGGCTAAAACTGTAAGAGGGGATTAAATGCACACATAAATCCTGTCTCCAAACATTTGCAAGTACTCAGAGGTAAATTAGATTTTCATGTACTGAGTACAAACATCTGAAGAACAAACTGTGACCCCATTTGACATAGCTACAAAGCTGCTTTGAACAGGAACCCTGATATGGACAAGTTCCTGCTCATGACAACTTTGTAATCACATTCAGCTTCAAATCTTTTTTCAGACCTTCATGCTCAAAATGTGAAGATTTAAATCAGAAGTGGAGTGGGATGGAAGTTGGAGAGTACATGCCACCCAAAAATCTCAGTTTCAGCTCTATGCTTCAGGTTGGTACATGTGTAACTGTAGAAAGCCAGTGTGTTTTAGTGGCTTGAGTGTTCATGAACGTTTTTCCTCTAACAGCTGTCACTGTCTATTAAATCAAGGAAAGGCTACTAGAGAAACCTGGATTTTGTGTATATTCTCAGCCATGATTGTTTCAGTGGTTTGAAATATATCTTGTTTCTTTAGTGTGTTCCAACCTTTAAAATGATCTACCTTGTATATTGCATCTTAACAGCCAAGCAAGTTATTTTGCTACCTGAGGCAGAAGATCCCAATAGCTTGTTTCCACTCTCTTGCATTAAAATATGGTGATAATAAATTAAATCTTAATCATTTGGCTGCTTGATCTTCCAAATCAGCTATCTCACTTGGTTTAGGGTACAACTGTTATTCACATAAAAGTGCTAGCAGTCAGTGGCTCTTAGAGAGGAAATGCAGATGTTTACTACCTAACACATAGAAACAAATGATGCCCCAATTCACCCAAAAGTTGACTAGTACTCAAGGATAACTAGGTTATGTTGACGCCTGAGAGAGAAAATGCCACAAGCATCTCTCTCTCTCTACTGTTGTTGCTGTGCACCTTCAGTTCATTTCTGACTTATGAGGACCCTAAGGTGACCCTATCATGGGGTTTTCTTGGCAAGATTTATTTAGATGAGATTTGCCTTTCTCTTTCTCTGAATCTGAGATAATGTGACTTGCCCAAGGTCACACCCAGGAGGTTTCCACAGCTGAGCAGAGATTCAAACCCTGGTCTCCAGAGTCATAGCCCACTACTCAAACCACTACAACCATGCTGGCTCTTACCTCTCCCCATGCTTGCCAGAAGAAAAAAAAACAAGAATGATACCAAAGTAAATAACTAACCACTTGTTGCCTTTTTTTGACACTCAGAACCTGCTTCCTGAGTTGGATCATCTGTGCTGCCTAATGGTATGGCTGGCTCTGTTCATAGAATACAGTTAATCATGACTATGCTAGCAATATTAAACAGAATTGCCTCTTTTCAGGGTGCTTAGACTCTGAGCCTCCATTTCAGCATTGCTGTTCCCCTCCATCTCTTTTACTGTAGTATCAACAACAGGGAGACAGCACAGGAATTTGTTGGTTTCTGGCTCCTTGAGTAGTATTTTGGGGGCCATTTTGGTTTCTTGCCATCATGGAAGCCAGTACAAATCTGAGTCAGTCATACATGAGAGGGAATTGATATAGCTAAAGCTGGTCCTCAAAAATCAGGAGTGAAAATAATTAACAAGTGTAACTGTAAATGACCACCAGATCTCCCTTTTGCCTCCACCAAATAAACATCTCTGACCTCTTCTTCAGTGAATGTGCATGTGTGCAAAAACAGATTTGACTATGACAGCTATTTAAAAAAAATTAAAAAGTTACTTAGCTATATAAGCACCATATACTGGCTACGTACACATTCTACCTTTATTAACATCCAAGTAAAATGGTGTCATTTTTTTCTTCACCCCCTTCAGTCAGTTAAATATATAATATTTAAATATTATGCCAGCTTGTATCCATTGGGGGAAAAAAAACTTCAGAACAAGTGTTTTGAGAATTTGGAGCATGGACAGACAGACAACTATACACACACAAACTGATGGCACTCGCATCCAGCAAAATATTTCTGATGTTGCTTTTATGTTGTGAACAGGAAGGGATTCAAAGAAATCCAAATGAAGAGGATACATACAGATTCACTTTTGACTTGCAGCGCTTGTCTTTCTTATTCACCAATAAATGATTTGCTTGACAATAAAGCAGCATCACTTTTTTCTCTCTGTTGTCTTCATTCTGAAAACATTTTAGGCTCTGAACTCGAAGACTGGCTGGAACATGTTTTCAAGGGCATCTGTTCCAGTCTGCAGCTGAGGATGGGGCCCATAGAGCAGACTGCAAGGATCCACCTAGAATTGCTTGAATTAAGTTCTTGCACCTGGATATAATTGTCGTGCTGCTGTGCTGGGGTTTTCTTAAGCTACTGGTAAAACAAATTAGCTCATTTTAACTGGCATCCAGTAGGGAAGCACACAACTCTCCTCAAAGAATGTTTTTCAAATAATTATTTTTCTATTGCCAGCTTTAGGTCATGAATATTTTCCTAAGGCTGAGTAAAATTTTATTTTAAAAGGCAAAACAGATGCAGATTTTTTTTAAAAAAAGATCCTGTTCTGAGTTTCACATCAGTACTTCTTACAATTGAAATGTAATATTTGTGTAGCCATAATTGTACTTTTACCTTCCTCCTCTACCCCAAAATAAAAGCCAGATCCAAAACGTGGTGTCATATCACACTAAACCAAGATACAAACAAACCAACCACAAAGCCCTTTGCAACTGGCTACACAGGGTTCAAAAACCATTACTACAGAATTTTCCCAGTAATTACATAACCATTTCACAATATGGGTGGCGGGAATGAATCAGCATTCATATATGTGTATAAATGCATGCACAGGTTATAAAGAGATTCATTTTCTATACGCATTCAGTATATTTTACTGAAGTTGGCTACAGAACCTCACATACTTCATGAGAAATCCCCCAAACCTTAACCTCTCAAACGAACCAGGGATGGCATTATATTTTTGAATGAAAGCTTACTGAGCTATCCATTTTCAATATGGCAAAATTTCAAGAGAAAAGAATCAGAAATAATTTTGAAACTACATAGTTTAGGTATGAAACTCTAGGCGATATATCTCTAGGCGATATTCTGTGAATGTCCTAATGCTTTCCAGGTGAAGCTCATAAGCAAAAAGTAACAATGGAAGGAAAATCATAACAGAGGTTTGGATTCTCCTTGAGGTTACAATAATAGGAGCAAGACAGATGCAAACATACATGAATTGCAAGTGTGTTAAGATTAATATGTGTATTCTAAGAGTACCCATGATTTATGGAAGCATATATATACCATATATGCACACATACACCCTACAGAGAGCCACAGTGTGCATTTAATAAAGGGGAGGTATCTATGTGCTAAGTGTACTGCACAGAAGCTGGGTTCAAATTATTGAGGATTAATTCACTTGTAAGGTTCCCATAGCCAAAGAAAAACAGTATATACTGGTGCCAACATAAAATAAGATCACCCTTTCCACCCTACACTGTTATACTGCTATTATTCCACTTTTAATATCCTATGGAATCCTGGGGTTTGTGGTTTAGGGAATTCTCAGCCAGAGAGTACTTTGGCCTCAGTATACTACAAACCCCAGAATTCCACAGGATGTTGAAAGTGGAATAATAGCACCATAACAGTGTGGTGCGGAAAGGCCCTTTGTCTTTTTCTTTTTTTTTTGGTAGCTTAACCACTGCACATGAGCATAGTGATATACACTACAATCTACACTGTGAGTGAAGCTTGTTGGCATCATATGGTTTCCTTACATGTGCGGATGTCCTTTTTTTCTTCTTCAGTTGCTTGCAATGGATGCATTCAGTTCACAATTGTGTAAGTGGAATTCCACAAATTTCCACAAATTATTTCACATGACCTAAAACCCACAGTTAGTCCTACCTACAGTAACAGCCAGTGAATCAATTGGATTATCAACAACTGCAGAAACATGTCTGGTCTATTTCAGGATAATCAACATGATTCCAGCACTGCAGGCACATGTTCTTAGATGTTACATAATTATTTGTCGGCACTTTAAGTATACCAGTTTATTCTCTGTATTGCAGAGTACAATCACTGTACATTCCCAACTGCATAATGGGACAATAATGAGGCAAATTGGCAGATAGGCAATTGGTTGCACAATGTTGGTATTCAGCAACTGAAAGATGGTATAGCACAACCACTGTGAAATTATGTGAGTGGATATTTAATCTATGATGTAGAATATCAGACAGTAATAACTAATCATGGGGGATAACTCTTATTAAGTTCCAAATGCACAGTTTTCCTTGTGGCTTACATTAATTAGTACTACAAACTAGCTTCTAGAAGCTTCTTCCTAATGCAGATCAAAAAGTTTGAGGCCCTGTACTCTGTTCAGATTTTTGCTGATAGGTCTGGATATGGTTTTGTTCATTTGGTTTGATGTGTAACCAATGGGTATGTATTACTTGAACAGGTGACATCATCCCAGATCATCCTCAATATATCTATGTCTCATCTATTCATATATCCATGCTCTTCAAGATTGTAAGAAATGGCCTCTGAAGGTCCAGTTTGGGCTCTGCAGTCTAAATGGCATGGGCATCACATTAAGCAAAGTGCTTGGCCCTTCAGAGTATTTCAGTTGTTGTGTTGTTTGCATGTTCAGCTGGGACGTGAGCACAGCTCTATCAGAGAGTGCTGCTGTTGGGCAATTTCTGGGGATCTACAGCTAGGCACCAGCTCTTGTCTGATCTTGGAAGCTAAGCAGGGTCAGCCCTGGTTAATACTTGGATGAGAGACTGCTAGTGAATTCCAGGTGCTGTAGGCTATATTTCTGAGGAAGGAACTACCTCTGAGTATTCCTTGCCTAACAAAACCCTGTGAAATTCATGGGGGTCACCATTAAGTCAACAGACAACTTGAAGGCACACAGGCATTCACACACACACATACACAGAGCTAGTAAACATCCTAACAACAACACCATTCTTTCTTTGTGAAGAAAAGATGTGAACTCATGTAAAAGAATTCTCAGTTTATCCTCAGACTGTCTTTTCCAAATGAACTAAGAACACAGGATAGAGTAGCAGTTTCCGTACTCTTTCATTCACTGACCCATCTGCCCTATAGAATTAATAAGATAATTATGTTATTGGCATCAGATAAAATGGAAGGGTGAGCAACAGAGCATAACAAAAAAAGGGATATTTGATCTAAGTAAAAATAAATACATAAACAAACAAACAAACAAACCCAACCAAACCAATAGAAACCAAACAAAACAATGTCAGAATATATTTAATAGATTTATTATATCTTTAAAAAGTATAAAGTATTTGTGTGTGTGTGCGCATATATATATATACATACATACTTTATTTGTGTGTATACACACACACATAGTACAAATAGGTTTTATATATAAAGTATTAATTTATATATAAGTGTATGTGCGCATATATGTGTGTGCTTGCATGTGCATATAAACAAAAAATTAAAAAGATATAATAAATCTATTAAAAATCAATTGTTCATCTTAGAAAAATATACAGAGTCCAAGAGCAGTGAGAATAAAGATCTATAAAGCATAAACTGGTAACAGAAGGAAGTTAGTTGGCCAAAGTTTTTGACAGGTCTTTAATCCTGCAGAGGCCAGATGCATTTCAACCAATGGTCTACCTCAGTGGCCAATGAAAACTTCTTGTATTTTTCCAATTCTTTTCCCCAGTCTAACACATCAGTGTAAATTCTCACTGAGTAAAAATAAACATGCCTCTTTTCCTTCACTTCCCAAGTCTGAGCCATAGACCAAAGGCAGGGAAACTCACAGACGCCTACTTGTGCAATTTCCAGAGTACAGCAGGTTGCCAACCTCCGAGTGGGCTGGACTTTCAAACAAAGGATCCCACGGTATGTGATGTGAATGAAAGTGTACAGTGCTGCCTCTTGAAGTTTCATATCATCACAGTTTTGATGGATGCTACTATGAAAACTCCCTGGAGCTGTAGCATAGCAGTTCTGGACCTTTGCAAAATGCACATAAAGTCCCAAAGTAGATTCTCATGGTAGGCTGAATTCTGTAACCCAACCTTTTCAGTATATTGGTGATTGATAAAAAGACCAGATAATTAATTCCTCAATCAACTGATTGTTTCCTATTTGGGTTTATGACAAAAAGCACATCCCCTTGGGGGAGCGCTACTGTTTCTCCCTACTAGTTATGATGCCCAATGAAAATTTGGGGATTGTTCATATTTTTCAAAAAGGTGTCAAGACAGCCTCCTCCACTTCTTATAAACTTGGAAAAATGTGCTTTGCTGATGTTTCAGGTGGCAGCTTGGCTCTCTAATGAAGCCTTGCCCTACGCTTGGCCCAGAATGCTCATGGGAAGCAACCTGTGATGCTGCAGTGTTGCTCCCAGGGGAATTTTGGGATACAGCAGAGGTGAGAATTATGCAGCACTCCAAATGTTGTTGAACTGCAAATCCCAGCAGCCCTGGCCAGCATAATGGTAAGGAATGCTGGGAATTGCAGTCCAACAACATCTGGAAGGGTACATTATTTCCATCCCTGGGCTCTTTAATGCTGATGAAATGGTAGGAAGGAAGATGGCTCCTCTAATACCCATGATCTGGTAGGAAATTCTTGTAAAAAAGAATGATATTAAAAAGGTATAAAAAAGTACTGCCAGCTACTTGTTTAATAGTAAGTGCATGTCTTAAATGTAGTGTGAATGTCTCCTGCTTCTACTCTAAAAGTTGGTGATATTTCCCCATGAAACATCAGCATTATGAGAGATGAACAGTACCATGAAAGCAGATGGTGTTTGACCAGGGTGGGGGGTGGGATTCCATTCACCTCCTGCTAGTTTCTTACATACTCAAGATATTTTTTATAAGAGGCTAACTGCTCAACATACAAAGTCAGTTGTATCCATTCATAGAAAGGACCAGCCAAATACCACCTCCTTTCTCTCCCCTGGCAAATTGCGATCAAGAATAGCTATTCTAGTAAAGCCAGTGTGGAGTCAAATAATAACGGCACATCCAAAATTAAACTCTGAAGCTGCTGTCACTGTTTTAATGCATTCCAAATTTTTGGAGATGGTTTAGTGCAAATCTCTCATGGCTTTAGGCTGCAATCTGATTTGCATGCCTAAATGGCAAATCTCAGCAAATCTCTATGTACTGTAAACTCTGTGACTTTATCCCCCTACATAACGTCAGGCTCTGTCGTCTGTGTGTCTAGTAATGCAAAGGGACGGGTAGGGTTGTTTCATAGACATCTTTATTTTGCTTTTAAAAATCTGACTTCTTGTTTTCAGTACATTGTGCAGTTCTTGAAATGCTACACAAATGGAGAAGATGATTTCTTCTAAAAGGAGGTGCTGAATTTCTATAAAGAGCAAAGCCCACTTGGAGGTTTTTCTGTAAACCAGGAATGGAGAATTTCCACCATTCAAGCTTCATCTGGCTTTCCAGGGGCCTTTTTGTGCCTGACCCAAAGTTGTGTTGGTTGCTTAAAAGGTCTGGCAATTCCTCTTCCCCCTATTATTTTGGGGCATCTTTTAATGAAAAAAAAAAGGCACTGAACAGTAAATTTATTATTTATTCATTTATTTATATCCCATGTCTCTCTTTGCACAGGACCCAAGGTGGGTCAAATCAAGTCAAGAAAAAAAGTACACTAAAAAGTCTGTTTGTATTAAAAACACAGCTTATGTGTTCTTCCTCAATAATTTTTACCATCCTGACCACACTCTGATGTTCCTTGACCACACATGTCCCAGTTTTCAACTGTGAATTTTGGAGGATGTGCAAATCCCAGAATTTCATAGCATGAACAGCTAAAGTGGAATCAGAGTGCTACAGTTCTGCTGTGTAAAAGGGCCTGTGGTATTTTACTTTAGCAATACAGTTCTCCCTCCAAATTCATGGATTTGATGTTTGTGAATTTGATTATTTGCAAGTACATGTGCCTCCTCCCCTCAATTCTCCTCCTCCTGTTCTGATGCATTTTGCCCCAGTGCAAAACACAAAGGAATGGGCGGTGGGGGAAAACTTCCTTTCTCCCTCTGGAGCTCCCTCCCCCTTCCCATGCAAAACAGAAGGGAAAGGGAGAGGGGGGAAACTTTTATGAGCCTTCCTTCCCTCCCCCCGGTGCTCCCGCTGCCATTCCTATGCATTTTTCATTTTCCCCCACTTTCATGAGGGTTCTGCGTCCTGAACCTTTATGAAAGTGGAGACAACTGTAGCACTCAATGAAAAGCTTCATTTAACCAATCTATATTCTAAATGTATCTACACTGTACAACTATTGTACTTTGATACTACTTTAACTATCATACCTTAATCCTGTGGAATCCTGGGATTTGTACATTGTTTGAGAATTCCAAGGACCTTATCAATCTGATTGATTTTAAATTAAAACTGGTTTTGATTTTGACTATTGATTTTGATTATTTAGTTTGGGAGAACAAGTATGCCAACTTGTTTTGTAATTTAACACGTTCCATAAAGCTAGAATACCTTCTGCTGCTGCTTTTTCACACACTTAAACTTTGTAAACATTTGTGGTGACGACTTTCTTACTATGCACTTGGGTCTCATATCACAAACATCAAGTTCTGCATATTAGGAGTGAATGGGAATGAACTCCAACAGCCCTAATACTTGAGTTTTGTCTTACATGATTATAATCCTAGGCCAATATTTATGAAGAGCAAGCTTCCAGTGGGAAATTAAACTAATCTGAAAAGCGTAATAAAACACAAACCAAGTATGCTGGGAGAATTCCTCCAGTGTTCCTCTCTCTTTAATGCTTATTAATAGAAACAATAGCAAATCTAAAAGGAAGCTATAGATATCCCTTCAGTTTTCATCATACCATGGGCCTTTGTGCAGTAAATTCTGTGTCTTTTAATTATTGAGTCCAAAATGTGAATAAATGTGAAAAGAATGTCTAATATTGTTCTTTTGGAATTATGTTAAGTGCAATTTGTCAGGGGATTTTTTTTAAAAAAACCTCCTTCTTGCTTTTTAGTTATTGAGTTACACAAATGTAAGTTAATTTCTTAACTTTTTCCTGTTGCTTTTGGTAATGAATTTCAGTTTTTTTTTGTGTTCCCCAGGCCTGTTCTGTTTAAAACATGGATATGTCATTGATTTGAATAACTTAGAAACCATTGCAAAAGGGTGTGCATTGGGGGAAAGAAAAAATGTGGGGGTGGGGAAATGTGGTCAGTTAATTGCTTACAGCAAAGAAGATTTATCACCAGTAAGTACAGATTAATACACAAAAATCCACAGGGAGGAAGAGAGTAAGGGGCAAAGAGAGTGTCCATACCGAATAAGTGTAAAAGTAGAATGAAATAAATAAAGAGCAGAAAGAGCAGAAAGGATGTCTTTAAAAATGACATAACTTGAATGGGTCAAAATAGTCATGTACTTAACTGGATTGGGGAATAATGCGCTCAATAATGTTGTACGTCATACTACGTGACTGAGAGCATAATCCACAATCCAGTTAAGGCCGAGTAGTGGATTTGAGCACCAGTTCCAAAGATTTCCCATTTAATGGAGTTTACTCCCTACAATTGGGCTTATGTTATAGGTATGGCCCCTTCACTTCACAGAGCTGCATCATCCTAAAACTAAGCCCCTTGGCTTTGCTGGCAACACCTTTTTAGAACTGGTTGTTTTCTTAAATAAAACCTAGCATCTTTCTTAAATGAGTAAATGGCTCAGCTGCTGGTGAGCCATACTCGGTAGGTTCCCCATTGAACTCTACTGCAAAAACAATGGCTGGGAGTGGAAAACTGTTCCCTGAGCTTTCCAATACATTTTGCATATCCAGGACTGGATCTTGACACTCAAAGCAAACAAATGGAAGTACGCACCAGAGATGAAAGTGAAAATGCATATGTTAAATCCCAAATGGGAACAGGCAAGTGAAATATACACATAATGTTGCTTAGCAACAAACTTTTTTTCTTTTTTTTCTTTTTCCTTTTTGGCCACAGGAACTGTGACATCAGTTACAGAAGCCAGACTGCATCACTTGTCAGTCTCCCAGAGAGTTTCGTGTGCTTCTTCTCTAATTTTCTTGTGGTTCAAGATGAAAGTCTTTTTCTCTCTCTCTCTCTCTTTGGTGAGTGTAGTGAAATAAGGTTGCAAGCTTAATGTGTTGGCTCATTAGGCAGAGCTAGAAATCAGCTGATTTGCAGTGACATGTTATCTTTGTAGCACTAACAACAATGGGATATATATATGTATGCAGGGGAAGAGATAGGCAAATAGCACGGACATTGGAGGCATATATTTGACACCATCCTTATGTAACTATTCTCTTTTTTCTTCTTGCCGCTATATTTCAGCCAGGTCATCCTCACAAAGCAAAATCATCATGCTAAAGTAACAGCCTTCTCAGTGGCTACTCCCAGGCTCTGGGACTCTGCCAAGGAGGACTTCACTAGTCCCCTCTCTGCGCTCTTTTCTCCAGCAGGCAAAGACCGCCTTATTTAAAAACACTAATTTGGAACAGTTAAGAACTCATTAAAGCCTATTATGTATTAAGAATCAGCACACCCATTACACTCCCTTAACCAGTTATAGGCCTTCACATTATAACTGGTTAGGGTAGTGTAACAAGTGTGCTTATTCTTAATACATAATAGGTTTTAACGTGTTTTTAGCTGTTCTAAAGTAATTTTTGTAAGTGGAACTTTGTTTCATGCTTTTTTATTTTTGTATTCTGAATTGTTTTAACTAATATGTGTTAACATACAAGGTAAGCCCTGCATTTCATCATACTGAAAAAAATGCATTTATGTAAACTCAGTAATTCTCACAGCAGTCTTGTAAGTTAGATCAGAATTATTATTACCATATTTTAGAGGCGTGTGTAGGAATTTTTGAATAGGTATCTTAAATCAATACAAGTGTACCACAGATGGCAATGGTGCCTGGTAAAAGTAACCGAAACTAACAAATAAACACCATGAGTATTTCCACACTACACTGTTGTAGTGCTATTGTTCCACTTTCAACATCTTGTGGAATCCTGGAGTTTGCAGTTTATGGAGCAGCATTTAGAATTCTCAGCAAGGAGCTCTTTAGGTGCAAAAAACTACAAGCTCCAGAATTCCACAGGATGTTGAAAGTGGAGTAATAGCACTACAACAGACTAGTGCGGAAATGCCCCATGGAAATGCTAGAGGAGATGCAGGGTCCAATATATATTAGGGTCTATAACACAGCAATAATGGAGAAACTAACATACAAATTAAAAGCTGTAAGCGGAGAACCAGAAGATCACTGCAAGTATTCATTTATTTTCTTTGTAAACACGGAAAGTTGTTTTCTCCACCAAATAGCCATGTCCAGAGGTGTAATGATGAAGGGAGGGGTCAAATGAGGGCATTGCCTCCCCAAATAAGAATTCTGCCTCCCCCCTCATGAAATTTTCCTTTAGTCTTAAAATTTCTAGTATTGCATTGAGCATTTAAAAATACAGTTTAGGCATTAAAAAAGTATATGATAGATACTGAAAAAACCCAACATTAACACTTCTTGAACCTTTTAAAACAGTATACCTGTACAAAGGAGACTTTCCATGCATGCACACTTTGTATGCTGCAAAACTCACCTTTCACCCCATCTATAGCTGTGTGAGAAAATTCATTCTCAACTTTGACACATGTGCTGACACCATACAGCCATTCAGTGCTTCATCAGAGAAAAGCAGATGTAGTAATCTTGGCTTTTGAATGTAACATACTTGAAGGAATTTCAAGTGGCAGTTTCGCCACACGTTTGCAGAGAAATCACAGTGCGTTAGACTCTAGTAACAGCTCAGATCATTATGGTAGGATGACTTGCACAATATGCATTTGCTTCCTAGTCACTGTTATTTAATTTATGCAACTATTTTGCATGTGGGAAATACTGTATTTTACATTTATTGCCTTTCTAGGGAGTGTGGAGCTTCAGGTCATACTTTCTAATTAAAATACATTAATTGGGTGGTATTTTTTGTCATGACCTATGAAAATATTTTCCCAAAGAAACCACTTTTATAGTCACCAGTGTCCAAAGATATGCATATCACACCATATCAAGGAAGAAAATGCAAAGGAAGATTTACAGTTGAACATTAAGAAAACAAAAATCATGACCACAGATGATTTACATAACTTTAAAATAGATGATGATGACACTGAAATAATTAAAGCTTTTTCCATGCCTTTGCTCAGAATGAAGACTGCAGTGAAGAAATCAGAAGAAGACTAGAGCTTGGAAGGGCAGTTATGAAGAAACTAAACAAGATCCTGAAGAAGACATGAATCACTGAAAGGTATAATGTTTGGTAAGATAGAAGGCAGTAGGAAAAGAGAAATCACATTTCAAACGGGTAGATTCATCAAGAAACTACAACCCTGATTCAGCAACATCTGAGCAGGCCTGTTGATGATAGGGTGACTTCATAGGATCATCATAAGTAAAGTTGACTTGATAGTTAACAACAAAGATACCAGCATAATTCTGGCCAGCATTGTATTAATTTATTACAAAATTCAACATCTTATTATCAAGGGTGCTGACTTCTGTTTTCCTATCCCAGAAAATCATGTTTGACCACTCAGATACTTTTGTCCAGATGTTTGACCATTGAACATGTGTCACATTTGGAGCTCATGCTTTCTACTGCTAAATACTTTGTTTAGATCATAAACTAAATTATAACAACTAATCCATTTTCTCTGCTTCTGTATTGGCTAGACAAGATTGCTCAGCTAGGCACCTTTTCCTAGATTAGAGTTACTTCCTCATTTGCATCTGCAGCCTGCATTTTCTCTGAAACTCTGATAACAAATTAGAGCAGAGACTTGTTATCTGTTGGTATATATATATGCAGTATAGACTGAGAATTCTAAATATTCCTCCCTGGACTGCAAATCCCAGGATTCCAAAGGATGAAATTGGGGTAGCTAAATAATAGTGCTATAATTATGAAAAGGCTTGTTGTTTCTGACCAGTAAATATACTTTCTCATTTTTTCTGCCCAACCTGCTGATAGAACCAGAAGGTAGCACTTCAGTTTTATGAATATCCTGCACTTTACACTTGCTTAGACTGTATCACTTTGTATTTGCTTATATTAAATCTTGTTTGCCATTTGGTATTTGAATGCCCATTGTCCCAGTTTGGGGAGACCCACTTGAAGTGTTCCCAATTCAGAGGCCACATGAGTGCACACGCACATGCTGAACATCAGTAGAAAGCACCTGTAAGTCTCAATTTCAGGAACACACTGGATGTCAAGTTGCTGCCTGATGTGAAAGCAAAAGGTTGCTGTTCTCTCTTCCACTGTATGCTCTTTGTACTTATCCTTTTCTTTGTTGTCACCTCAGCGTCTTCCTTTTCACAAATTTTTAAATCTCAACCCAGAAGTCATTTCAGAATTCCCTCGGGGGAAAAAAAAACTTCACTCATTTAAGGAGTAAAGATTCTCAGTGTGAAAACAGTCTGAGTTCAAGGCACAGTTTGGAGAAATTACTTTCACTGACTACACTTCCCAGAATCTGCCAGCCAGCAGGCTCAGTGGCCATGGTGGCTAAGGCATTCAAAAAGTTGTAGTCCTGAAATGTTTACAAGATCTATCTCAAGGCATCCTTAGGGTGCTACCCTTTGTAAGGTTGCAGCAGAGGTGGAATTATACAAACCTCCCAATGTTTTTGAACTGCAGCTGTTAGCATTCTTCACCATTGGCTAGGATGGCTATTGAGTGTCTGGAGGGTAACATGATTCCCCTCTCTGCGTTACAGGATTTATACCTTCCTGTAGAGTTACTGCCAGCATTTACCTGAGTCTCCACTGTAACAAACCATTCCCTGGTTCAGTTATAGCTGTGGCCACCTAAGCTTGCAGCCAGTTCAGGATGGCTATAATCTCAAAGATCCGGTGTCACATAGTGGTTTGATCATTGAGTTTTGACCCTAGAGATCATGGCTCAATTCTCCAATTAGCCATGGAAACCCACCAGGCGACCCTGGGCTCATCACATACTTTTTCAACCCCAGAAAACCACATGATAGGTTTGCCTTAGGGTCACCATAAGTTGGAAACAATGCAAAAGCACACAACCACCACCACCACCACCACCTCAGAGGCCTTATGTAGAGAGTTGAAGGCTGGAAAAAAAGCCACAAAAATTTAGAGAAAAATCCCTCCGTCCTCCCCACCCCACCTTACCCCTGAAGCATACGCCCCCTGATTTTTTTTAAATGGCTGGATTTTGAAATACTTTCTTTTATAATGAATAAATGTTCAAGACAAGAGTTTCAGATATTTACCAAAGTATGGCCCAAAATCTAAAAACTATAAGACTAAGTACATTATCGAACCATTACATTTCCTAGTCTGGATTTTCTTTTCTAAGTTATTCTTGTGGGTAGGAGTGCGTTATATCTGCTAGATACCATAGGGAACTAGTGGAAACAATTTTTTGCCCTGTTTTATGAATGTTGGTTTTGTTTTGTTTTGTTTTTTGACCTGATCTTCATACTGGCAAAATCAAAGAATAGAAAAAAAAAGAATTTAAAAAAAGATACTAATCTAAAGGATGCTAATACTGCTTTCTAAAAAATCTTTTTTCTTTCAGTTTTACATCTGTAGTCTTCCTTGTGCCATTGGATATGCCTGTAGGTTAGGCCTTTTCCTAAATGCAGAAAATGGGAACATAAAAAGATGAGAGCCCAGGACAGCTGGAAGGAAGGCCAAAGAAAAAATACCAAAGCATAGTCTATAACACTTTCATGCAAAATGATTCTGCCTTAAGTACTGCACCTGTAATTGGGTTTTATAATTCTCAAAGCTTCTTTGAATTGTGTTGGAAAAAGACACATTAACTTAACAGTCCAATTGAAAGGGCCTGATACTTATGCTAAAATTTTATCCCTCAGTTTGACATTTTCTTCTTTGGAAAGAACACTAGTGATATTTGACACTCAAACTGACAGTTATATCCATGGGTATCCATGGGGTGGGTGGGGAGGCCCTGTTGGAATCCTAAATGTATTTATTTATTGCAATGCACACAGACAGATATATGCACAGCCGGCAAGTCAGCAAGAGGTTTGAAGCGATCTCTCAGACCAGTCCCTATTGAGAGTCCAGCTGCCTGATTAGACTGCCTGAATTATTTTAGAGGACAGTCTATCTCAGCCAACAGGAAGCTTAGATGAATGTTGTTTGTTCTGAATCTTTGTCAAAACATTGACCTTTTGCACTTAAAAAACCCTGTAGACAATGAGATGAAGTTTTCAAAATTGGTTTGGAAAACTGGAATGGTTTTTCATGTGTGTGTGTGTGTGTACATGTGTGCACATCTATCTATTTCACAAATATATTTCAGCTTCTGGAATCTTAGCAGTCCAAATCAGTATCCTGCAATTTAGCAAGGCTGGAAATCTGGCATCTAGGTTTGATTCATTTCAACTAGATTTTTGGAAGTCTTCTGTTTTAGTTCAGCACATTTTTTTCACATTATCAGTGAACCATAACTATTCATAAGGTAAATAAGTTATTATGTTCCTTTTGGAGTATATAATATTAAAAACTTACAAGACTGCCAGCCATTCATAAGCCAACATTAATGAACTGTAGCAGTAACTGCCAAGTAAAACAACAAATGAAAAGAGAGAGAGAAAAAAATAGAAGCAAAGGGTTGTAATAAAGGCTCTTCTCTTTAAGTCAGAAGTGATGGATTGGAATTATCCTTCCTTAGTAATGCAGGTTGAATATGCATGTTTCTCATATGCTCTTTGATGGCAAACAGACAGACAGACTGATCAACCTCCAACTGTCCTGATTTGGTAGAGAAAGTCTGTCTTAATCCTCTGTTTTCCTATTTCAGATGCTTTTAAAACATCCCAGTTTCTTTTCCCCCCTCCCATTTCCCTCCTTTGTCTTCAGCTTACTTCAGTGGCTGCAAGCTGAGTTTAAAGTGCAAAAGTAGTTTGCCCTCAATTAACTCAGCAGAGAGGAGAGGTAACAATATTGGCCTTCCCAGTACCTACAGACAAAAGTTAACTACTACACCCTTTCCTAGCTTGAGTATTCTTCTCATTAATACCTTTTCCCATCTTTACCACACTCTGATGTTGCTTGGCCACACCTGTTCTGGTTTTCAGGTGTGAAATGTTGGAGGGTATGGATAGACAGATTGAGATTTCTGGGAAATGTAGGTATTGCTGTTGTTGTGTGCCTTCAAGTCGTTTCTGACTTATGACAATCCTAAGGCAAACCTATCATGGGGTTTTGGGGGGCTGAGATTATGTGACACACCCAAGGTCACCCAGTGGGTTTCCATGGCTGATCAGGGAATTGAACTCTTGTCTCCAGTGTTGTAGTCCAGCACTCGAACCATTACACCATGCTGGTTCTAAAATATAGGTATAGATGTTTTAGGAAAGGGGCTATGGCTCAGTGGCAGAGCACATCCTTTGCATGCAGAAAGTTTCATGCTCCATCCCTAGCATCTCAGGTTAGCTAGGAACTATCACCATCAGGAGTTGCTAGCAGCTAGTGTCCGACAATATTGGACTAGAGTGACCAGTGGTCTGACTTCAGTTCCTAAGATGGTAAGATCATGCAGTGAATGGAATCATCTGTGCCCTCAGTGAAAGTGAGATAGAATTGGGTTTGGGGATCTTAGCACTGGATGCTGTGCTCAGACCATGCATTTCCCCGAGTCCCATTTCTCTTGTGAATTTTCATTTGTAGTCTGTTAATCACATCCAACTAAGTCACTTATATTCAGATTAAGTCTCAGTCATTTTATGCATTTCTACAGATACTAAATTTGATTAAATTCCATTAAGACAGCTTAACTGAACTGTAGATTGAGTTCCTAGATATCAGCTACAGGGGAAAAATCAGTGGCTTAGTGTAGAAAAATTGAATTTAATTGAATAGCCATCAGTGAGTACATTGGCATTACCTGGGTAAATTACATGACTGAAAATGTTTTAATAATAATGTCCTTGTTTCTAATAAGAATTATTGGGAAATACTGTATTGCAGGTTTATCAGAAAGAATAAAACACCATAGAAGACAGTAAGAATGTAAGTAAGAATTTAAAACCCCTTCATAGCTCAAACTGCAAAACACTTTGTCAGCTGCCTTTAATTGCTATGGTGCAAGTATAGGTACAGCTAGGTAGCGTAGAATGGTAACACCACATAGATGGTGCCAACGAAGCCAGCCTTACCATTGGGCAAAATGGGGAACAGTTTTTGGAGGTATGAATTTGCAGGAATCTGTTACCTTTAGCAGTAGCAGTAATAGCATAGCAGGTGTTCATAGGCCTTTCCTTTGCTATCTTTATTAAACCTATAATATAAGTTCATATATCCCTACATGAGCCTGCCTGAGTCTTACGATATCTGTGAGAGGACATTCTCATTTTCCTACTATTGTCACAAGGTTATTTTGGTGGCTGTTCACAGACTGTGAAATTTCCACCCGTGGGAGGCTAGGATACCCCTACCCCAATTCTCCTTTTGCAGGAGGCAAAAACTTTTTTTATTTATGTAAACAGGCATTTGGTAATTAAGGGTCTTTTAGTGGGTCTGTCCTGTATTCTTATCCACATTCTTTTACACTGTTTTAAATCAATGGTGTTATAATATGATAGCTTTCAAGTGTAAAGTCAGGGTCATCTGTGTCATAGCATTTCCAATTCCTATCTATGGTTGTAAAATATGGACAGTGAATAAATCTGACAGGAGGAGAATCAACTCATTTGAAATGTGCTGCTGGAGGATAGTACTGTGGATGCTTGGATCTGCTAATAAGACAAATGAATGGGTCTTAGAACAAATCAAATCTATACTCTCATTAGAAACAAAGATGACTAATTTGTCATGTTTTCGACATATCATGAAATGATGTGGCTCATTAGAATCATTAGATGATCATGCTTGGTGAAATTGAAGGGGGTAGGAAAGAGGAAAACCCCATTACAGGTGGATTAACTCCACCAAGGAATCCATGTTCCTGAGTTTTCAAGACTTGAGCGGAGCTGTTAATAACAGGGTCTTTAAATGTGGTGTGTCTGTATCTTTTGTTATTGTTATGTGCCTTCATGTCATT
This sequence comes from Iguana delicatissima, assembly GCA_948472985.1. Classification (NCBI taxonomy): domain Eukaryota; kingdom Metazoa; phylum Chordata; class Lepidosauria; order Squamata; family Iguanidae; genus Iguana; species Iguana delicatissima. The sequence continues at coordinate 1,487,851 of CAOKZL010000003.1, forward strand.
TCTGACTTGTGGTAAACCTAAGGCAGTGGTTCTCAACCTGTGGGTCCCCAGATGTTCATGGACTTCAGCTCCCAGAAGCCCCAGCCACTATGCTCAATGCTCAGGGCTTCTGGGAGCTGAAGTCCAAAAACATCTGGGGACCCACAGGTTGAGAACCACTGACCTAAGGCAAAGGCATCATTGGATTTTATTGGCAAGATTTATTCAGAAGAGACTTGCCATTGCCTTCCTCTGAGGCAGAGAGAGTGACTTGCCCAAGGTACCCAGTGGGTTTCCATGTCTGAGTGGGAATTTGAACCCTGGTCTCTACAGTGGAAATCCAGCACTCAAAACCATTACACCACACTGGCTCTCTCATTTTTATCTTTATAGTTATGTTTGGAATATATGTATATGCATATATATTGTTTTCAAATATAAGTGTTTTAATGTGTTAGGTTATTTTTAATATTTTTATTTTTAATGTGTTAGGTTATTAATGTGTTAGGTTATTCCTGACCAACAGGGAAGACCTTGTTAATGACGTAGAACTGGTTGGATCTTTAGGAGAGAGTGACCATGCCCTATTAGAATTTGGCATTCAGTGGGGAAGAGAAGGCAAGTGTAGCCAGGCATTCGTCTTAGATTTTAAAAAAGCAGACTTCTGTAAACTGAAGGAGCTGCTGGCTGAAATCCCGTGGTCAAGAATAGTCAATGAGAAAGGAGTTCAGGATGCATGGGAGTTCTTTAAAAGGGAGGTACTGAAGGCACAGGCTAAAACTGTGCCATTAAGGAGGAAAAATGGAAGGCATCTGAACAAACCGGAATGGTTGACTAAAGAGCTCTCAGCTGAGCTAAGTATTAAGAAAAACATGTACAGGAAATGGAAGAAGGGGGAAATCACCAAAGAAGATTATAAGCAAGTAGCCAGGAGATGTAGGGAGAAGGTCAGAAAGGCTAAAGCACAGATCGAACTTAGGCTGGCCAGAGACATTAAAAACAATAAAAAGGGCTTTTTTAAATACGTCCGCAGCAAAAGGAAAAAGAAGGAGACGATAGGGTCACTGCGCAAGGAAGATGGTGAATTAATAACAGGAGGAAGAAAAAAGGCAGAACTCCTCAACACCTTCTTCGCCTCAGTTTTTTCCCAAAAGGATAAAAACACGCAACCTGGCGGTTGGGGGCAGGTGAGGAAGTGGGGGAAATGCAGCACAGAATAGATAGAGAGGTAGTACAGGAATACCTGGCCACACTGGATGAATTCAAGTCTCCAGGGCCAGATGAATTGCATCCTAGGATTTTAAAAGAAATAGCAGAGGTCATTGCGGAACCTCTTGCTATAATCTTTGAAAACTCTTGGCGGACTGGAGAAGTTCCGGCAGACTGGAGGAGGGCAAATGTTGTCCCCATCTTCAAGAAGGGAAAAAAAGAGGACCCAAATAATTATCGCCCAGTCAGCCTGACATCAGTACCCGGAAAGATCCTGGAGCGAATCATCAAACAATCAGTTTCTAATTACTTAGAAAACAATGCCGTAATTACGAAAAGTCAACATGGGTTTCTCAAAAATAAGTCATGCCAGACTAATCTTATCTCTTTTTATGATAGAGTTACTTGCTTGATAGATGAAGGGAATGCTGTGGACATAGTATATCTTGATTTCAGTAAGGCCTTTGACAAAGTTCCCCATGACATTCTTGCAAAGAAGCTAGTAAGATGTGGGCTGGACAGGGCTACTGTCAGGTGGATTTGTAACTGGTTGACTGACCGTACCCAAAGGGTGGTCACCAATGGCAGATTCTCATCCTGGAGAGAAGTGACTAGCGGGGTGCCACAGGGTTCTGTCCTGGGCCCGGTGCTGTTCAATATCTTCATTAATGACTTGGATGAAGGAATAGAGGGCACGCTGATCAAATTTGCAGATGACACCAAATTGGGAGGGGTTGCTAATACGCCTGATGACAGGATCAAAATTCAAAAGGACCTGGACAGATTGGAGAGCTGGGCCAAGGCTAACAAAATGAACTTCAACAGAGAGAAATGTAAGGTCCTACACTTAGGCAGAAAAAATGGTATGCAGAAATATAGGATGGGGGACACGTGGCTGGCTAACAGTACGTGTGAAAGGGATCTAGGAGTCTTCATAGACCACAAGCTGAACATGAGTCAGCAGTGTGATGCGGCAGCCAAGAAGGCCAACGCAATTCTTGGTTGCATCAATAGGAGTATGGTGTCTAGATCGAGGGAGGTGTTGGTACCACTCTATTCTGCATTGGTTAGACCTCATCTTGAATACTGTGTCCAGTTCTGGGCACCCCAATTCAAGAAGGATATGGATAAGCTGGAGCAGGTCCAGAGGAGGGCAACCAAAATGGTGAGGGGCCTGGAAGCCATGCCCTATGAGGACAGACTTAGAGAGCTGGGTATGTTTAGTCTGCAGAAGAGAAGGTTGAGAGGGGACATGATAGCCATGTTTAAATATTTGAAGGGATGTCATGTCGAGGAGGGAGTGGGCTTGTTTTCTCCTGCTCTTGAGACCAGGACAAGGAGCAATGGATGCAAGCTGCAGGAGGGGAGATTCCGCCTGAACCTCAGGAGGAATTTCCTGACAGTCAGGGCTGTCCGGCAGTGGAATGTGCTGCCACAGAGTGTGGTGGAGTCTCCTTCTTTGGAGGTTTTTAAGCGGAGGCTGGATGGCCACTTGTCGGGAGTGCTTTGAGGGTTTTCCTGCATGGTAGGGGGTTGGACTGGATGGCCCTTGTGGTCTCTTCCAACTCTACATTTCTATGATTCTATGATTTTATTTATTTATTTATTTTTAAAAGTCACCAGTGGGTTCTGGCTGTATCAGGGGGCATCTTTCACTGAGGCTTCCACATCACTCATCCACTTCCTGAGGTGACCAATGTCCTAAGACAGACTGAAATCATACTATCATATTACTTCCAAGATCAGAAAAAGTATGGCTGTCAATATTACTTTCTAAGGAAGGAGGGAACTATGACGTTCATGTCTGTTTCTGGCCTACCCGTTGGCGTCTGCTTTGTTGTTGTTACCAGCTGTCAAGTTGACTTCACCCTGTAATGGCTCTATTAATGAGAGTTATCCAAGAGTCCTAGTCATCAGTCTGCTCAGGTCCTGCAAACTCAGGACCATGGCTTCTTTGGCATCTGCTTTACCAAAGTAAAATGCTGGCTTAGGTAGGCCTTTATTTTGATCCAACATGGCTCTTCTTATGAAAGTCTCCGTGGTGAAAGCCAGAATGCCATCTTTTCCAGTCATATTTACATTCCCTATTTGATTTGATCTCTAAAACTGATAGCAAATTATAGCAAGAGCTATACATGAGGCTTCCCCTCTCAGAAGCTATCACCTTTGTGAACTATATTGCTTCTTCAGCCAAACAATTACTGCAAAGAGAAAATGTCTCATTTTAGTCCATTACCATGTGTTCCACTTCTGTCATCTCAGAGCAATGCCTTGGTCACTTCATTATACGGGTGTAATGCAAACTGAGGTAATGGAGCAGGGAGCCAAGTCATCTCTCTTTTAAAACCTAGACATGGCTCTACAAAGCTTCTTAATACCTGAAATCTGGCATATCACTTCTGTGTTTGTCTGGAGGCCAAAGACAGGCAGCAACACAAAATATCCACTGGGAACTAATAAACACATTAAGGTTTATTCCTTTACAAATCCATAGAGCAAATATGTCTTTTCTGCTTCAGAAACCCTTTTCCCTAAGCTTCAGTGGTGCTATGCTAGAAGGGATGATGATTATATGACCAATTGTTTAGCATGTGTTTCTAAACTGGCTTGTAATTGCCAAATTAATCTCTCCAAGGTATTAAAAGCCTATTTGCACAAATCTATGCAAAAGAGAGAGAGAGCAAGTGCAAGAGAAAAAAAAATCCTGGAAAGGAAAGCAAACCACGGTACCTGAATTGATATCAAACCCATTGCAATATCAACTATTTGTTTATGGAGCCTGTTGTGGCCCTGGGAACAAGTAAATATAAGCAGCGGGAATCATAAATACAGAGGCTCTGCAATTGGAGGCTGTCAGGAAGCAGTATGGTGGCTTCAGGAGTTGAATTCGCCTTGCAAGAGGCTTTGTCTCAGTATGCATAAGAAGCTTTGGCACTGTATCAGGCCTCTGGGGAAGCCACTTAGCAGGGTGGAGATTATCCAATGGTTTACTAGAGTTTCTGCTTCCCAATTCATAGGCAAACTTGCTTCTCTGTCATATGGGCATGTTAACTCTCTGTGTGCCTCTGTTTGGTTTCTCTTCATGTTCTTTTCCATGTGCTGGCAGATGCTATATTGTAATATGTGTCAGTGGACTATGTGTGTGTGCAAAAGGAGTCCTTAATGCATGTGACTAATTGTGGGGGAGAGAGAGAAAGCGAGTTAAAGATTTCTAGGTTGGAGTAGTTTCTCTCTTTCTCTCTGACTGACACTGACACACACACATGGGGATAATTTGGTCAGCCCGAGTAATTCTTCTCCAGAACGGATGGACTTTGCTTTGATTGCTTTGACAATCCTATCTAAAATGCAAATTAATTATGTCCACTATAATAACAATGGGAAGTGTTGCATGATTCCTCTCATCATATTAGGTTTACTCAGCTGCCTGTCTTTCAGGCAAACAGCCTCTTCTCTTTCTGTGAGGTATAGCAAACGTTAAATATTGCAATCTAAAATTGTGAGAATATTATGCATTGTGAGAACTGCCATGGCTATGCTGTAATACAGCACCACCAAAGAGTGGCTTTTGCTGCGAAGACAGAAATGAGGGAGCATGAATGAAAGAGAGGAAGAAATTGTGGGTGTACTTCCTGTCTCTTGAAAACAGAAGAAAACAAGAAAACTGAGATCCCAGAAGCATTTCATATCCATTCGTAATTTCCTTAAAAATATGTCTGAGCACTCTAAGGAAGTTGCTGAATAGATGATTTTTCTGTTGAAAGCTATTTGTCCAAGATCATTTTTATATCACTGGTGCTAGAGATTTAGAAAAATAGTCTCTGCTCCTTTACAAAATATTGAACAATGAAACTTTGTGGTTTGGTTTGCTTTTCATTTTTTTAAAAATCTCCTTGATATCATAAGTACTCTGAGGGATGTGAAGTGCACCAGTCCTAAAGAAACAACCACAATTGTTTTCTAAGCCCTGCTAAGGCAATAAAAAAGCGTCAATTCCTTATGTAGGTCCAAACATAGCAGCTGGATTTGGCTTTATGAACCATGAAAAATAGTTCCCATCTGGAAGCCGATGTTGAATAAAGATGCAACAGTAAGTCTGCATCTCATAAGAAACATCTACACATTTTCAGTTTGGCACTAGCTGCAATTAGAATGAAGGACAAGAAATTACTAAAGATTAGTCCAAAATAATTTAATTATTAGACATCTAAAGAATGCATAGGGGAAACAACAGTATTATAATTTTTTACAAACAATAATTGTTTACAAAGCAGAATTTTGCTCTCAATTTTAGTAATAGAATATCTAACTGATTCCAGTAAAAATGGGCTGAAGCAATTTAACACCTCACAAAATATTAAGTACAATGTTGTTATATTGAAGTTCTTCTATGACATAAGTGCTAAACTGGAAATTAGACTGGTCACTTATGTATCACCAAAAAATAAGAAATGGAAGAGGAAGAAGTAGTAATAAATGCAATGAAATCCATTCCTGAAAGTAGAACAAAAAAGAACACTTGCTTGTATGTAATTTGTACGTGGTGGTTTTCTACAGAGATGAAAATAAAGAAATAATGACTATGATTAAAGTAGGAATCCAATACTATAGCAGTGAAGGCTTTGATCAGATGACCTATCTGTTCGGGTGTTAATGGTTGATGGGCAACTTCAAGTTTCCTGCTCTTCATTCTTGTCTTTATCATTAAAGTGGCAGCCATTCAAATAGAGAACTATTCTCTGGAAAGTACAGCACATGGCCACTGTACTAGAGGGAATACAACTTCAGGGTGCATGCAGAAAAGAATACTAGAGGCAACAAGATAGACTGCACTGTAAGAATAACATGGGTACCGAAGAAGATCCATATATGCCAGGGGGACATGGGTGATTTCTGTACTACACTGTTATAGTGCTATTGTTCCACTTTAAACATCCTTTGGAATCCTGGGGTTTGCAGTTTAAGGAGAGGCATATTTGGTCTCAGTAAACTTCAACCCCCAGAATTCCACAGGATGTTGAAAGTGGAATAATAGCACTATAACAGTGTAGTGCAGAAATTCAAATGGACTTGTAAGCCATTCTTGTAAATCTCTGCTTTTGCTTGGCTTGAAAAGTATGTATTATATTATTTAATTTATTATTTAAGGTGTTTATATATTGCCTGCCAGCTTGCCAGGACCTTTGAGGTGATGCAGAATTTAAGCAAACATTTAAGCAAACATTTAAAACAATGTACACATAAAAGCTTTTAAAAACATACTGTACATTAAAATTAACATTAAAATCAAAATCTAATGCCTAAAATAGCCAGAGCATTTTTAAAGGCCTGAGACCATGTGGAACATCACCATTTTGGCTGTCCCCTGGAAGCTTCAAAAAGATGGAGCCAGCATTTGATAAGAAAAAAAGGAGTGTTGCAATATATGTTAATCATAAATTTCCCTCGGAAGAAAAATTTCAAGATAAGAATGGACATTATCTCGGGGTACAAGTTCGATTCCCTGGAATATTGATATTGTTGGTGGGAATATATGCTCCGTTACAAAATAAAAGTAAGTTCTACGGAAAGCTGGATAAAGAGATAAATAAATTTATCAGAGAAAATAATCAGGCGCATATCCTAATGATGGGGGATATGAATGGAGTTATAGATCCTATTAAAGATAGACCATCCAATAAAAATGGCAAAGAAAAAAAGGAAAACTACCTAAGACATTTTTCAGAATGATGGAAACCCTGTCTTTGATCGATATTTGGCGAAGCTTACATGAGAAAGGAGGTTTCACTTTTTATTCTGATAGGCATTTGACCATGTCTAGGATTGATTTGTTCTTAATTTCCAAAACGTTATTTACAGCAGTCAAAGATATGGAAATTCGACCTAGAATTACTTCCGACCATAATCCATTACAGTTAGAACTCAGAATGAATAAAGAAAATAAATATCGAAGCTGGCGATTAAATGATCAACTTCTGAGAAATGAGGAATATTTGAAAAAAGCAAAGGAAGAATTATCATATTATTTTAAAGAAAATGATAACAATGAGGTTATGAGAAAAACGGTCTGGGACGCCGGAAAAGTGGTAATGCGAGGTCTTTTCTTAAAATGGAATAAGGAATGGAGGAAGAAAAAAGACGAAAAAAGAAAGGAACTGGAAATAAGGTTGAAAGCAATAGAAGAAGAGAACAGAAAGAATCCGGGTAATGAAAAATGGAGAAAAGAATTCAGGAAGACCCAATTAGAGCTGCAAAGGGAAAATTTGGATGATATGGAAAAGAAATTAAGAATGCTGAAGCAAAGAGAATTTGAAAGTGCGAATAAACCTGGGAAATGGATGACATACAAACTGAGGAAAAGAAGGAAAAGAAATTTGATATTACAAGTTAAAACTGATAAGGAGCTGTCTATAGATCCGAGAACTATAATGAATACTTTTCATAAGTATTATGAAAGTTTATATAGCAAAAATGGGGGAAGTAACACGGAGAAGAAGATACGAGATTTTCTAAAGAAACAAGATATTCTACAGTTGTCAGAAGAGGAAAAGAAGAGCCTAAATGTGAATATTTCATGTATGGAGATTACGGAGGCGATAAAGAAAATAAAGGTGGGGAAAGCCTCGGGACGGATTTTCTGGGCTGTACTACAAGGAATTACAGGATGTATTATCAGAACCAATGCGGAAGATGTACAATGAAATTTTGATTAATGGGAAATCGGATTCATGGAAGGATGCAAATATAACGTTGATATTGAAAGAGGGGAAAGATCCAGCGGAACCATCCAGTTATAGACCAATATCGTTGTTGAATATAGACTATAAGATATTTGCTAATATAATTGCGGAGAGACTTAAAAGGATCTTACAAAAAATAATTCATCAAGATCAGAATGGCTTTTTACCAAAGAGGTACGTCAGAGATAATACAAGAACACTTATTAATATCTTGGAATATTATGAGAAACATAATGAAAAGAAATGCGCAATGATTTTCGTCGATGCCGAAAAGGCTTTTGATAATGTGGATCCTGTCTTTATGTTGGAGCTGCTGGAGAAGATGAACTGCGGTGATAATTTTATAACATGGATAAGATCTATATATTCCAATTGTCGGGCACAATTACTGATTAATGGAGAAAAGAGTGATCCCATAGAAATAAATAAAGGAACATGTCAGGGGTGTCCTCTATCTCCATTATTATTCATAATGGTGCTTGAAGTACTTCTCAGGAAAATAAGAACGGAAGAAATTATAAGAGGTCCTAAAATTAAAAGAGAGGAGTTTAAATTAAAGGCATATGCTGATGATCTTGTCATTTTTTTGGAAGACCCAGAGATGACTATCGAGAAATTGCTAGATATTTGTCATGAATTTGGCGAGGTGGCGGGATTTAAAATTAACAGAGAAAAAACAAAGATCCTGACTAAAAATATGAGGAAAGAAGAAATAGCAAAATTAGAGTTGAAAACGGGATTTAAAGCGGGAAAGAAGATTAAGTACTTGGGGATTATTATTGCAAATCAAAATAATAAACTTTTTGAAAACAATTATGTAACAAAATGGACTGAAATAAAGAAAGATCGTCAGATGTGGCGAAAATTAAGATTATCTTTATTAGGAAGAATTGCGGCAATTAAAATGATGGTGTTGCCGAAAATGAATTACTTATTTCAAAATTTACCAATTATAATGAATTTGAAATGTTTTCAGGAATGGAAAAAAGATATTACTTCTTTTATATGGGAAGATAAAAAACCTAGAATTAATTGGAAAATTTTGATTGATAGAAGAGAGAGAGGAGGCTTTGGACTTCTTGATTTGAAGTCATATTACATAGCTAATGGTATGGTGTGGTTGAGAGACTGGATGGAGTTAAAGAATGAGAGACTGCTCAAACTTGAGGGAGTTGACTTACGTTTTGGATGGCATGCCTATTTATGGTACCAAAAGATGAAAATTGACAAGGGCTTCCTGAATCATTATATTAGAAAAGCTTTGTTTCAGATTTGGAGAATATGGAAAAAATAAATTGTATATGAAGATACCTAGTTGGGTGTCACCACAAGAGGCATTTCATGGAAAATGGAAAGACCCATCGGAAAAATGGATAAGATATGCAGATCTGATTGTTAAAGATACAAGTGGACAGCGTATAAGGACGAGAGAAGAACTAGAACAAGAAGGGTGGGTCTATCAATGGTTCCCATATATGCAATTAAAAGAAAGAGCAAAAATGGACTTAAAACTAGAAGGGATAGAAATAGCGACTCAGTTAAATGAATGGGAGAAAGTGATATTTGAAAAAAGAGAACATATGACTTCATATATGTATAAATTTATTCTGGATCGTGAATTAGAAGGGGAGATAGTGAAAGAGACAATGATTAAATGGGCCCAAAACATAGGACATCAAATTGAGTTGGAAAATAGGGAAAGAAGTTGGAAATTGACTAACAAGTTTACATTAGCACAAAATTTAAAAGAAAATTATATTAAAATGTTACACAGATGGTATTTGGACCAGCTCAAACTTAGTAAGATGTACGCATTAAAAGAGAAAGATTGTTGGAAATGTAAACAAGAAGATGGGTCTTTCTATCATATGTGGTGGACATACCCAGAGGTCATAAGATATTGGAAAAGAATACATAGAATAATGACATTCTCCAAACTGAGCTTCCTTTAACTCCGGAACTTTGCTTACTGAATATGACGCATCAAATTGAGAAGAAAAACAGACAATATGAGACACTTATATTATATATGATCACTGCCACAAGAGTGCTTCTTGCAAATTATTGGAAAAGAGCGGCTATACTGACAATTGAGGAATGGTTGGATAAACAGCAGGAATATGTTGGATTAGAGGATTTGACAGCTAGAATGAAACATGAGAGAAAAGAAAAGGGAAGGAAAATTTTGAATATAATCAAGGAATATATTGAGAAATATTATTCAAATTGATGTTCATGGATAATTGAATAAGAGGTTAATATAACAGTAATAATAGATTTAGTATTTTTGAGTAAGAAGAGACCAGACGACAAAGAGATTTGGGAACTATGGAAACTACAAAGTAAATGGACAGTGTAAATAGAACAAACCAGTGTAGAGGGGAAGTGACTGTGGGAGGGAAGTAAATATGTTTGTAACATTTCTATCTTTTTTTTATTAATAGTGTTGTAAAATAAGAAAAAATGATTATGTCAATGTGAAGAGGGATTTGAAATATACTGTTTTTTTTAATAAAAAGTATAGATTAAAAAAAAAGATGGAGCCAGCCTGATTTTCCTTGGCAGTGAATACTAGAATACCACAGAATATTGGTATAGAGCTACAGAGAAATGTCTGACATATATAAATATCATCTTAGTCTCCTAAAGTACTGGAACATGAAAAAGGACCTCTGTAGAAGATCTTAAATTTCAGGCAGGTTGTTATTATTGGAGGCTTGACCCGTTACATCCTAGATGACATCCTAAGCTTAGCATGAGGGCTTGGCTTGGCTTAGCTTAGCTTAGCTTAGCTTAGCTGTGTGGTTGTGCCTAGCACTAGTCCCTTTCTTGCAAAAATGCCCTGTGGAAGATTCCACTAGCTATACTTAAAACTTATGAATAGCTATACCACCCATAAGGTGTTCATGTTTTAAGTCTAGACCAATTAGCAAGGCTGTTGGATCCTTCATCCTTCCAAAAATCCTATCAGTTCTATTCTCATATTAACGCCAGAAGGTTTACTCTGTATCCTAGTAGCAACAGGAGATCAGGACAGAAATAAAAAAATATAGTTGCAGCTATGTTACATACTCATTAGTTTGTGTTTAAGTGGGGAATGAAAAGTGAATGATATTGTATATATGTCCTCTGATTTTAATTCAGTATGCCATCTGTATTCATTGTTTCTACATAGACCATTTTTATTATCCTCTCAAGGGCTGTTGGAGTATTACCCCTTTGTCATTTGAAAGCAATCAAGTTTCTGACCCAGGATGTCTGTGTTAAAAGTAGCATTCTTCCTCTGTTTCTCATGGTTCTAGGTGGTATGTGCCAATTCTGTCACCTCATTCCCATTTGATTCTGAAGGCATGTGGAGACTTAGACTGATTTCCAAGCAGAGGCAATAAGCTTCCCCATCTTTCAGCAAAGGGAAGTAACATTGCACTTATCTTGTGGGATGCCTATTTTAGATGGTAGATTTATTTTAGTTTTGTTCTGAAAATTTTTATAATGACCTTAATTTTTTTAAAAAAAATAATGAAAACTTGAAGTGGTTTATAAAAGTAAGGCCATTTCCGCACCAGCCTGTTATAATGCTATGATTCCACTTTCAACATCCTATGGAATCCTGGGCTTTGCCGTTTCGGGAGGGGCCAGGAGGCCTAAGAATAAGCAAACAAACAAACAAAATATAATAAAATTACCAAGTAATAAAAAAGGATAAAATGGTTATTTCATTAAAATCAACTGGCAAAGTTAATTATTGGGAAAAGAGCTAGCCAAACAAATGAATCTTTAGTAGACGGGAAAAATAGAACTGTAGCAAAACATCTTTTAAAAGTCCGTTTTCCACACCCTATGTAAGGTGCTTTATCATCTCATTAGTCACCTTTATAGGTATTTTAGAAGCCAGCATGGTTGTAGTGACTTGAGCATTGGACTATGACCCTGGAGACTAGAGTTCGATATCCCACTCCCCCATGGAAACGCATTCGGTGATCTTGGCATATTACACCCCAGAAAACCCCACGGTAGTGTCACCTCAGGGTCACCATAAGTTGGAAATGATTTGAAGGCACACAGCAACAACAATAGCTGTTTTAAAAGTAACTTTGAATCCCGTTTCTCAGTTTCCCTTTCCCAAGGACTGCTTCTAAGAACATATGAGCATTGTAATCCAACAAAAACAAGAGTTTTCCAAACTCTGCTTTAAATAGAAATAAAAATAAATAAAAATAAAACAAAACTGTCATTTTTTTTGCAAGTCCTCCAATATGGGAGCTGTACTCCTGGGAAAAATAAAAACTCTTCCATGCAAAAAGAAGGTCCTCTAGTCTAGACTCTCTTTTTAATGGATTTGTCCCATTACAAGTACCTCTTATTGGTCACATCCCCTCCTTTTTTTTAATGAAATCCTTGCTCATTCCTAAAATCATCACAATCAGCAATGCAGGAGATGACAGTGAATTTACTTTAAAATTTCTCATTTTTCTCAGCCTGAGTTCTGTTGCTAGAGCCACTGCTGCCTCTGTCACCAGTATAGCATCCCTTGGCTCAGTGAGTCCCAGTTTTAGAAGAAAGGAATAATAATAATAATAAGAGGAGGAGGAAGCAGTGGCGGCAGCAGCAGCATAACATCAAAACAGATGCTCATTGTGGACCCTGGAGTGGAGGAGCAGGGGTCTCAAACCACCTCAGGATAGCCTGTGTGACTAAGCATCCTTGACATGATCAGGCAAATTGGACAACCACAACTCCTGTATGGCCAAGTCTCTTTACGCATTGTCAGTCAGAAATGTACTAAATGATCAAGCACACACAAAGAAAATATTAAGACAACTGTTGTCATTGAGTACTCCCAGGAATAGCAAAGGCTGCCTGCCATCTAGCCTATGCACTCTATACTGCTCACTATACGGAGCACTTGGAGTGGACTTCTAAGTCCACTTCTAAGTCACATTCCACTTATAGGAGTCTTAATATTCAAGGAAGATTGAATGATAATGAACATGAGAAGTAATTTGCCCTCCATCTTACTGTGTCCCACACCTGATACTCTATACGTCAACCTTGATAGATACACACATTTTTTTGCATTTCTTTTGAGAGCATTATGTGTGCAGTCCTATTTTCTAACATGTTTCCACATCAATTGCATATCAAATAGTTTAAAATATTTAAGTTTAGAAGTTTAAACTATTGGGTACATGGATGTAATAGAAGACCTTATAGACATCTTTGCATTCACTTGATAGCATTTTATTTTTGCCTTTTGCTTGATATATTATATATTTTCATTTACTCGATTTATTTCATTTATTGTTTTGCCATTGCTTTCATGTTGTCAGATGCTTTCTTTTTTCAGGTGGTTGCTATTTTAATACAATGCATTCTGTGTTTTCATTGATTTGTAAAAAATATACCTGTTAAGTAGAAAAAAATTAATAATGATCTACTTACCAGTATTGACATCTCTCCTACCACCTTGAGATATCTGGGATAATATATGCAATTTTTCATTTAGTAGCCTCTTAGAATAGATGTCTGATCAGACAAGGTATAAATGGATTTAATAAACTATAGAAGTCACAATAGATTGCAGGAAATATTCAGAATGTTGACTATCCCTTCCCTAAGTTGGAGAAAGCAGTAATGAATTGAATCCCTGCCCTGTCCCCTTTTCTATCACAAATTATGCTATGAATCATCAAAATATTTCACAATAAACATATTAGATAGTAAAAGGTCAGGCAAGATTCCTTGGAGGTTTTCCAAGAAATAGTTGGACAGAGACCAATATGAGATGCTTTAGAATATTTCCCCTCAGAGCCAAGAGGTTAGATGTGATGATCTATTGGATCGTCTGTGTGTGTGGTTCCACAGTTCTCTAAGCTGACTCACATGACTATTTGACTCCGAAATCCAATGGAAGTAGTTTTCATGGAGATCCTCAGGTAAGCTTGCTGCCATCACTTGAGATCACATTTTACAGAATGTCAATACAATTTAAGCGAAAATGCTTATGTTGCATATTAGTTCCTAGTTTTAATCTCCTCATTGCTGCAGTTACTATTACTACTGTGCCATTGAAAAATGCAGGAAATACAGCAAAAATTCTCCCTGATCTTCCTGAGTAGCCAATTCAGATCTTGAAATTTCTCAGAAAAAATTGCAAAAGATATTACAAGGTTATTTCCCTTGCACTTTCTTCCCACCTGGATGACTTGGACTCCAATCCCCGTCACCCAATCTAGTTGGAGATGGATTTTCATTTCTAAAACATGAACTTGCTGCAGCATTGTCAGAGTTCCTATGATTTTTGTTGTGTTTCCACTGCCACCCTCTTTTTACTTCTGGTGGCAGCAGCAAGAGCAGCTTCGCACACTGGATAGAAAAAAGGAAGGCTGAAAACTTTTTTTAAAAAATAAATAAGTCTCCAACTAGAGTCTCAATCACAGCTTATGTATTTTGTGTATTATTCCCTTTCCTTCCCCTCCTCTTTCCTGCTGTTGCTGTCAGTCCTCTTCTTCTGTTGCTCCTTATTATCTGCACAACATCTTACATAGAGAAAGCAGGCAGCAGCCATCCATGTCATTCTTCTTTACAGAGGCCATTTCCACATGATGTTGCTATAACACTATAGCAGCATGTTGTTACCAGTCCAGGAGCTGTGCTTCTGCATGATGTTGTCACTAGCCATCTGCTATCCCATCCCCAGGCAAAACCAAATTGCCATATTCTATTTCCAAAAAAAATCTGCTAAAAAGCCTCCTCTAGCACTTCAGTCCTGTTCAGCCGCCATAGTGTGGTACTGTTATAGTGCTTGATAGCGCTTCTGGTTATGGTGGATCCAGCAGTGGGTGAGCTATAGGTGTGCCCAGTTAATCCCTCCCTCAGTGACTGCCGTGGCATGGTGACTTTCTCTCATCTCTACCTGTTTATTTTAAATATCTCCTTTGAGTCAAAACTTATTTTAAAATACATCTTCAAACAGCATAGGGCAAAAGTGCAATAGTGTACTGGCATGTCATGCTGTTACAACATTCCTGTGTTAGTACAGCGTCCAAAAAAAAAAAAAAAAAATCAGCACCCAATCAAGGGTGGTGGGGCAGGGTGAAGATGGGCTACATGAGTATCCAAGGATGCTGTAATGCAGAAGGAATACCGGTGGCAGTACTGCTACCCATCCACTTAAGGGGAAAGGGTACAGAAAAGAATGTCCCTAACCCAACAGCATTGTGCAAATAGTGATGCCGCCATTGTAACAGTATGATGTGCTAATGGCCTCTAGTGTGGAAATGGCTTTATTTTGAGTCACCACACACACCCAATAACAGGTTGACACCTCTTACATGATGCTGAAAAGTAGCGGATTGCAGCCCTGACCATTAAAGGAACACTCCCCTCATACAGTCAGAGTTGAAAGGGGCTCAATGGGCCATCAGGTCCAACCCTCTGCTCTGTGTGGGATCTCCAGTTACAGCATCCCCCAAAGGTAGCTGTCCAGCCTCTTTGTGAAGATATCCAGAGAAGAAGACCTCACCACCTTTCTAGGCAATTGATCTCATTGCCAAACTGCTCTCACTGTCAAGATGTTCCTTCTAATGTTCAATTGAAATCTACTTCCCTGTAACTTAAAACCACTAGATCTAGTTCTAACACACACTTTTGGCTTGTTATTGCAAAAAAAATAACTAGTTAACAAAGCAACTCATTAGAGTGAGTTACTCTCTAGCTGTAAGCAGCACTGAACTGCTGACAAGAGATATGAATTTCCAGGAACATATGATAATATGCATGCATCACAACGCGTGCACTAATATTACGAGCTAGGAAAAAACTGTAGAGAAAAAAAACAGGCTTTTCTGAATGCTCTGTTGGCATGAAGACACATAAATACTGAGAAAATTTTGAACTGAGATAAAGGTATTTTTCTTTTTACTTTACTGCAGATAAATGAAAGCTTTCAGTCATATCTTGGAAGGACGGCACTGTGCCATTGCCAGTGCTGAAGAAACATGCAACTGCTAATACATTTGGTTTTTGTATACAGAATATGAGGAGGTATTATGTTGTCTTTTTGCTTCAGACAGCAAAGTGTTTGGAGTGGGACCTGTTCCTGAAATGACTGCAGAGCTCTTTTAATAATGAGACATGTTTTTTAAAAAACTATTACAAATTAATTAACAATGGTGAAAATAGCCACAACAAGTAAATTCATAATAAGATGTGTAGAGGTCATTGAAAGGCTATTTTGTGCTTTTCAGGGGAGCACAGCATGAGAAAAGTGAAAAAATAAATCCAAAAATATACTGTACAGAATATATTTACATGGCATGGAAAGTTGCCTGAGACTTAGCCCAAGGTCATGTGACAACGGAAGCATGAAAAACACTAAAGGTCTACCTATGTTATTTATTAAAATTATTTTAAGAAACTACATATCATGCTACAGAAAACAAAGCATGCTTTCAAATTGCTCAGAAACTAATCCCATCTAATCCATTTTAATCAAAGATGAGACTGTGAGCACTCATCCTGTGCTGATAAATAAGGGGGTAGGCTCAAATTAAGACAAGCTGAGACTCTAAATCATGTCGCGCCTAAAAGGCCTCACAGTAGTATCTATTTTGTTCCAAAATACCTTAATTTATTTAGGGGCCCCTAACAATGTGGGGCCCTAAACATTAGCTTGTTTAGCTTGTGTACAAGCTTGGCACTGGTAGAAGAGTTTCTTTTGCTTTGGGGTGGCTGCTTCTAAAGCCTTTCTTTAATGCTATTGGGGATTTCCCCAAAGAACATGCGTTTAGTGTAGCAGTACACATATTTAACTTGCTCAAGTGGAAAGCAGGACTTATTGGTGTACAAACAGAAAGATTCCTTTGGATAACATCTGTCTTCAACCAATAAATTTTTTTTTATTGTCTGGAAAAAAAAAGTCCTGCCTGTTATACCATTGCATGAATCTATAGCAAGGATAGACAACAGAGATTATTTACCAATTATTTTCTTTTCATTTATAGTTTTTTGGACAAAAACATTCTTTTAAAAAAAATATTCTGATCCTTTTTAAAAAAATGGAAATCAACAGCATACATTCAGGCCCAACTTCTGCCATTATCTCACCAGATAGCTTTAAAGATGCTGCTTCTCTCATTCTAAATTTCTCATTCACTCATTGGTAGAATGAAATTAGTAGAGTCATTTTACAAGGTTGTGAAGCCAATATCATCATCCTCATCCTCATCCTCATCCTCATCATCACCTCCTCTCCTCCTCCTGTATATCCTCCCTTGCTGCCACAATTGGGACTCAAGCTACTTTACAAAGACAGATAAACAGATAAACAAAAGCAAAACAGAATAAAGAATAACATTTTTTGCAGATTAAACATTTTGTATAGATGTGGTTGCGGTATATACCCAGTGGTTGTGTGGCTGCATTTGTGCATGTCATTTGGTGTCCAGACATGCAGCATTCCAAAAAATAATTCTGGATCAACTTCTACTTTTGCGCATTTAATATAACAAAGGCTTCTCTAGAGTCAACTTTTATAATGAAGCTCCTAAATTGTTTTGATTGGTTTGCTTGTAACCAACAGAAAAGCAAACAAAGTCTGCTTCTAGATTTTTTATAAGAACTTGTAAATGCTCCCTAAATAATTTTATTTATTTATTATTTTTTAAAATATTTATACCCTGTCCTATATCTGAAGATCTCAGGACAGCTTACAATAAAATCAGTTTAAACAATAAACAATAATTTTAAAAGATTAAAATGTATTAAATAGTTTATCAATGAAAAACAGACATTTTAAAACCCATTAAACCAACTGTTAATAGTGCAACTATAATAACATACGCAACCTAGTTAAAATCGATTAGGCCTGAAGGCTTTGATGAAAAGCCAAGTTTTGATGTGGCACTGAAATGATCCCAATGTTGGTGCCAATTGGGCCTCAGGGTGTGTGTGTGTGTGTGTGTGTGTACCATAACTGTGGTGCCATCAGCAAATAAAGAAGCCCAATAATGAGAGTAATGTTGTAATAATATTTTTCACATTTTTGACAGTAGACATCTAGCCTGCTATTTTTACTTTTTTATTTTAAAGATGTCATGCCCCCATCCCAGGACCCAGGCTGGCCCCTTCCCAACAGCCACAACACAGAGACATGGAAGGGACAATACTTACAGCAGCCAGGATAGGTGGAAAAGGGACAGTCCAGGAGACTCAGACAATTTATATAGTAAAGATGTGTTAATTAGGGAAACAGCTGGGGGAGACTGTTAGGCTATATAGACAAGGAAATGCATGGGGAGAAAAATGTTGCAGACAACGGTGAGTGTGCCTTTATCTCACTGGTGCAGTTTCCTCTCCTGTGATCATCTTTTGCTGGTTGCCATGAGTTATGGCAGACCCCTTTTCCTTTCTTGCATCTAGGAAGTCTACCATTTTGAATTTCATCCTGAAAATAGCTACTGAAGCTTCAATGGCAACCAGAAACACTCTATCAAATTTTGACATGTGTGTCCCACTGTTCCGATGAGTTATGACAGATTCTTCTTTTTCCTTCTGAGAAGCTTCATTTCAACCTGACTTTCAGCCTGAAATTTGGCACACAGCTTGGATAACAACTAAAAACATGCTGTCAAATTTTAAAGTGTTTTGCATGATATCCTTATGAGTTCTAGTTTATTATCTATGGTCAGAATTCACTTAGAGACATATGCATACATGAGTCATATAGTGAATACAGGGATCAAAAAGTCACCGTTATGCAATGGACGTATTCTGCTGATGGTGACCAAAGTGGAGTTGTGCAGACAGCATGTTCATCTGAACTTTGTCTTTGCAAATTTGACATCATACTTATGCATCCTATACTTTGCATTTTAATTGCACACTGTGTTTGTGCATTCTATACTTTGCACTGTGGTTGTGCATTGTGCCTCCTGCATTGCACAATGGAACTCAGTCATTACCATGTTTTGTGCAATATTGCTGGGGATTACATAGTGCTGTTGTGACATATGTTCACAGGCGTGTATTTATGCTATGCTAAGGGGATATTGGGTTGAAGTCTGTGTGTATGTGGATGTATACATCTCTGCTTGTACATATGTGTTTATGTGTGCATACTTATATTTGTGTCTTTTCCTATCTGGAAACAAAATGGAAGACAGAGACAGTCCTCTTACATTTCTCATTCAAAATCAGCTGATGTCTCTGTCTGGCTGACTGTGAGGACATCAACTAAATGGGCTCTAGGAAGAGGTAAATATTCATGTATCTGTATTTCTTCTGCTCACTCAAGGGGAGCAGTGGTATCCAGCGTACTAAAAGTCTTCAAATGCCGACAAATACAATTTAGCTTTGAAGGCTGCCAGCAATTCTGCAGTAGCAAATCCCATTTGTAATCAAAGGGTGAGTCATTAGCCTTGACATTTGAGAAATGAAGATTACTATGAATTTATGAAAAAGATTCCCTAAAATGTTTCCCTAGCAACTGCCAATGAGGAACCTCAGGCATCTCTCTCAGGTCCCCAGGCTGAGTAAGGCTGGCAAGCTGTAGAGCACAATGCTTCCTTTCCTGCAGCCATTAAGGCAGGCAGTGCTCAAGGTCTTCTTCTTTCCACCCAGAGGACAGAGCCAAGAAATGGTGTGTGAGAGAGATGATATTACTGCACTTTCCAAGGCTTATGAGAAATTGCAAGACTACAGGCAACAGCATTACATTCTGGAAGAAGACACACACAGTGTGAATGGGTACTTCATCCAGTGTTCTAGAGAAAATTTACCAGTGAGTGTATTATTTATCATACAAAAGGCATACTCCTGCTGCCTAGGTGGCTTGCTTGGCCATGTTATGCTCACACAAATGCCTACCATCTCAGAATTTTGGGAATACTATGATGTATTTGTTTATTTATGGACTATTTATTTTACTATTTATATACAATCAGAATAAAGACAGGACACTGCACTGGTTTGCCACGGTGTCAAGACTTTTTGCTGCCTGAAGCAGATTAGCAAACAGTGTTAGTCATAGGACACAGTTTGCCAAATGATTTTGTCACAGGTGGCTGCAAATCACTCAAACACCTCTTCCCTTCTCTGGCAATAAAAGTACAATTACAAATTAAAGAACTAACAATCTGCAGTCCTTCTGTAAGTGCCAAAATCTGTGCCCCTGAGACAGCTGCCTCATTCTGCCTAATGGTAGGGATGGCCTTGAGTTTTATCAAAAGTGGAATGTTAGTTTCTGGAATGCAAATAATGAGAAAAACCTCCAACAGCACTTCAAGTCAATACTGAGACAAATATATTTCTATAGCAGTGGAAGAACTCTGGTTCAGATTAAGATCTGAATCAAAGGCAAATTCTGAGTTGATAAACTTCTTTTTTCAGCCAGTCCAAAAGATACAAAGTATGGTGAGAGCGCTACACTGGTATGGTAAATACTAGTTCACAGGCATATGAAAACTAAAGTATTTAGTTGGTTTTAGGATGCATTAAAAAGGGCTATCCCAAGCCCTGAGGCTTCATTGAAACCTAGCGACATCCCCTTGGGATATTATGGGGGAAGGCCCTGGTGATGTCATTAAGTTTGATACATTAAGCGTCAATCACAGTTGAAATGAGTACACCATTCAAATAAAGCTCCAATCTGACAAATGAATAAATATATACACTTACACTTTTCAAGACAGTGTTCTTACTTTGAGATTCTTCCCCCTTGCTCAGAGTACTGGATCAAGGAAGTGGGGGGCGGGTGTCCCTGAGATCTGGAAACCCTAACCTGTGGAAATTTGTGTGGAAAAGTAACATGTTTTTGAGTATACCAAAAGTAACATATGGCTTGGCTTTACAAATCTTTTATACAAAGTGTAGCCAATAGAAAATTAATTCTGGTCATGGCAAACACGTATTTAAACCTGATTTCAACCTTTCACTCGTGGGAGTAGGGTATTTTTTCTGTAACTGAGTCTCAGTTATTCTCACGAATAGTCTATTGAGAAGGGAAAACTAATGAAACTGAGATTGTAAAGCATCCTGCTAAGGAAAAATACAATGAAATTAATAAATATTAACAATTAATTACTTGATAAAGAGTAATGTAAGTTTACCAAGGAATCAATAACGAGTAAGAATTATTTAGATAATAAAGAGTAATTTTAGTTTACCAAAGAATTGCTTGAGACAATCAAATCCTTTATCCTCTTCCCCATCCCCTGCTATTCATTAGGAAATGTGACTTGTTTAATATTGCTCCATAGACACCATCAGCATATGTAACCTGGCTGATCTTTAAATGGAAGGTTGAAACTTGTTATAGAAGCACACTAAACTTACATTGGACTTATCTCTCCAGGGACCTTGTGGATCAAAATGCCATCTTGAATTACAGCTGGAAATGAAGTGAAAGCAAGCGGCTTCTCCAGAGAACGGATATAATATGGTCCCTCTGAGGAGTGTTGATAAGAAAGCTGGCAACCTCACCAGCTGAAGTTTCTTCAGGACCAGGTTTGGCAGATTGGTTCTGATTAGTAGCAGCTGTAGGCTAAGTCTAAAGCAACACTGTAAGTGCTGAGAATACATTCCAGATGATGAATGTGATACAGATTTACCAAAAGAAGAACACATTTCTAGAGAATAAATATAATTACACCCCATTTTCAAAATGGTTTCCTCTGTGTGGGTGAATGACAGAACTAGAGAGCAGAATCTGGCCCCAGCTTTGAAATTCATTTGCCTTCATTGTGAGGAGGAGGAGGAAGGAGAAGAAGTGGCAATGGTTGTTTGCTAAGTTTGTAACTTCTTTTCTTTCTTTTCCTTTTGGCAGCTCCTTTTGTTTTACAGAGGATGCAAACCTAGCCCCCACCTTAGTATTCATTATCAGAATGGAGCCCTCACCATTCAAAATGGCTGCCACATTATCATGCCAAAAGGCAAATAATGCCACCTGACACAATAGGCAAGTTAAGCTCAGCATACAGCAGAGGAGAACAGTTTCCAAAATTAAGTGGCTAAAATCAGCTTAACGCCACCTAATTTTAAATGGTGTTTGTATCCTTTGTTGATACTTTATTTTAAAAGCAGAATTTCTTCTTTCTGTGGTTGATGTGGTGGGGGAATGATGATGAGACTGAGAGGAGTTCTAACAAGGACTTTGGAATAGGATATTTATTTTGTTTTCTTTAGGGGGAAAAAAGAGAAAAACTAAAAAAGGGGATGATCTAGTTAAAAAGAGGGGCTTAGAGAAGGGAGAACAGGCAAAACTAATAATCAGCCACTGAAGCATAAGTTTCCTCCATAACAAAAGAGCAACAGGAGGTAGACATGGTGTGTGTGGAGCTGAGTCACAGGCTTGAGGTGCTGTCACAAAAACAATGGCTGGGGAATGTGAAGCATTTTTCAGACCTCCTGACTATTGTACCTTGATAGGTTTACTGAACCTGCTTGAAGAATTAAAAAAAAATCACCCTGCATTCTACCTATCATTAAGGCACAGTTCAGAGAGGATGAGGACTAAATTAAAAATCAACATCAATTTACACAGATGTGGTTCAGATACTAAGTATGATGTACACCACATAAGAGACCTGCTGGATCATGACATTGTTGAGACATTCTAAGTCAAGGGGGTTGATTTATTTAGGGTCATGCTTTCTGGAAACCCATAAACATGTGGGGACAGACTTATGTATTGGCAAAGAAGAAAAATACATCACCTAGAAGTAGGAAAAAAGAGTATGGCTATTCACATATGTTAATATTACACATAGGCCAGCGTAGTGTAGTGGTTTGATAGTTGGACTATGACGTTGGAGACCAGGGTTCAGATCTCCACTCAGCCATGGAAAACCCACTGGGGGGCCTTGAGCAAGACACACTCTCTCAGCTTCAGAGGATGGGAAAAGCAAAACTCCCTCTGAAGAAATCATGCCAAGAATAGGTGTGGTAGGTCCAAAAGTAGAGAAGATAGACTTAGTGACCTTTGTACCTAGCTTTAGTTCTTATTCATGTGGTAGCTGTTTAGAACATTCCTGCTCACCTGTTTTTGAGTTCTTCACCTTCAAGTGCAACTTATACTGGACAGCCGCTCCAAAAGATGAACTTCTGTGCATAGTGGTAACTGATGATGTTCACACCCACATCATGAAAGATCCTATAGGATATTTCTGAAGGAGAATCCAAGAATGTAAGTGAATGAATTGATCTTCTCTGTTTCTTTTAAATAATTTCTTGGAGTTTCCAGAAGAAGCAAATCTTTTGTACAGGTCTTTTCTATAAAGAAGACTGAGCCATCCCAAAGTACTTTGAATTACAACAGAGGCAGCTCATAATAAACCATAAGTATACCTCAGTTAGAGAGCCAGCATAGTATAGTGGTTTTAGCGTTGGACTACAACCATGGAGACCAGGGTTTCCTTGCTCACCCATGAAAACCCACTGGGTGACCTTGGGTGCATCATGCACTCTCAGCCCCAGAAAACCCTGTGATGGGGTTGTCTTAGGGTTGCCATAAGTTGGAAACGACTTGAAGGCATACAACAACAACACTTCAATTACACCTCAGCTGTGGAAGTCCACTAGGTGGCCTTGGGCAAGCCTTAGAGTAGACTGAGGAAGATGAGGAAAACCCTCTCTGAACAAATCTTGCCAAGAAAACCCTGAGATACATTCACCTTAGGTTGCTGTAAGTCAGAAATGACTTGAAGGCATACAACAGCAACATATACCTCAGTTAACAAAGTAAAATATGCTCCTGTGCATTATGTCCTTAGTAGTAAATTTGATATCAGAGGCAGAAATAACATGAAAGAATAGGGATAGGTTGTTTCAGCAAACTTTTTACCAAAAAAAATATCAACGTGCATATGTGAAATGATTCTGGAGGCAGCTGCTCTTTATCTTGCTTTTGTAGGCAGACACACATATCTACAGCAACATCAGCTAGAGTAGAATTCCAGTCTTTCCTAGCTCAAGCTTTCCCAGCTCAAGGTTTATTGCATCGTTTACTGCAGAAAGGCTACTGCAACTCAACACGGAAAGTATGACTCCAGTTCTCCTTCACCATCTTCCCAATCCTGATACTCCTATAAAGCAACAAGAACAACAACAGCAGCAGCAGCAACAACTTCCAGCTAGAAAGAGGACAAGGAAGAAAAGGAGGTGATGGACTGGCATTAAAAGACTATGGAAAAAGAAGGGTCTTTGTCAGAGGCTTTGTTAACAGAAATATGCTTATATTGTGGCTGGGAAAATTCCTTTCCCCTACTGCTGCTGTGAGGAGTGCACCTAAATTCAGAGAGAAGTGGATGACAGATATTGTGATAATCTCTACTAATCAAAAAATACTAAGGTTTTGACCGTGTGAGCCCAGGCTTCACTACGCCACCTTCTATAAGATCACTGTCTTTAAAGTAGGCTGCATCCCCTTCTCAGATGGGAATGAAGGTGGCACTCAGTCTCAACCACTTGGGATTTATAACCTCTAAGCATGGAGGTTCTTCTGGTTAAGGTTGTCATAGCTTTGCCAGGTCAAGACTATCCCAGGCTCTGAAATTTCAAGTCCAAAATAAATCTAGGGATGAGCCCTCGTGATGTCGCAGAGATGAACACTGATGATGTTATCTGGTGATACTGCAAAGGACGGTTCCAGTGATGTCACTAAGCATAATGCTATGGAGTTGCAAAGAAGATACCTTTTGAAAAGAAGTCTTGTCAAGTATCTATCTATCTATCCCATCCCTCAGCCTAAAAACCAGAGGTGAATGTCCATAAACTTCTGGTTAATAGTCACTGACAGGCATATCCTACACGAATATGTCTAACCTTCATATAAAACCTTTAAAGCTGGTGGCCTGTTAACTGTGATCTCTGTCAAGTGATGGGTGAAAAAATACATGTGGCAGTCATAATGCTCAAACACTTTTCTTTGGGCACTTTTCCTCTCTATGTTAGATAGATGGACAAGCACCAGGAACAGTCAACTGTATAAAACTGTCTATATCTAGAAAATGAAAGCCTTCAGAGAATGGACATAGTTCTTTCCTTCACTTTATAGATTGTATATGTTAATACATAGTACAGAATGAAAATGAATTAAAATATCAATTTAAAACAGATACTAATTTAAAAATGGTTCACTTCAACTTCTTAGCTCAATTCTGCAGTAATCACTCAGGATGTGAATGGTTCAAAGGGTACTTTTAGGCCCTTTCCACACGTGGAGGGGGAAACGGGGAAAACGCGCTGAAACGGAGCTTACTGACAGCCGGGTAAGTCTGTCCCCATGCAGAGCAGCGCGAGCTCGCTGTTCCGCAGTCCTCCGGCATCCAAAATGGCGGCTTTGATGTCCAAAATGGTGGCTTCTGGCTGGCGGAGGCTCTCCACCAACCGGAGAAGCTCGCCAGCCGGAAGCCCGCCCCCGGCAGATCTGCAGGCATGCACTGGTGCGCGCCTGCAAATCTGCACCGGAGCGCGGGAACGGAGTGGCGCACTCCGGGCTTTTGAAAAACCTGTAAAAACAGATTTTTAAAAAGCATACCGTGCGACCACTTCAGATCGTTCCGGAGCGGACTGAGGTGCGGAACTACGACAAGTAGTCCAACCCAGTCCGCTCCCAAGGTGCGGACGACCTCCGTCAGAGGTCGCACCAAGCTGTACTACTTACCCCATGCGGAAAGGGCCATAGTTTCACATGGGGAAGTGTCCTTAGAGCCATCTCACAAGCCCATCTGGACAGTATGTATTTCAGTGTACTGAAATGATTTTCTGAACAGCTATGAAATTAGATTTGAATCTACTGCACCTGAAAATACTTCTACTTCCAATAGAAATAATATATACAAGGGAAAGTTCTTATAGAACATATTTATTTGTTCATAAATATTTGTACACAGATTACCACTAACTATTTCAAAACAGGATACAGCAATAAAACATACAGTACTAATAAATACATAAATCCAATGTGTTACATTTTTGTGTGTCTTCATGTTGCTTTGATTTATGGTCTCCAAGGTAAAGCTGTCATGGAGTTTTCTTGGCAAGATCAGTTCAAAGGTGGGTTGCCTTTCCCTTCCTCTGAATCTTCCTCTGTGGCTGAGAGAATGTGACTTGCCCAGTGGGTTTCCATAGCTGAGTAAGGATTTGAACCCTGATCTCCAAAGTCATAGTCCATTGATCAAGGCACTACACCACTTTGGCTCATCAAAAGTACAGGTAGGCAAGTTGTGGCTTTTGGTGGTGGTGTTGTGTGCCTTCAGGTCATCCCTGAACTTATAGCAACCATAAAGCAAACCTGTCATGGGGTTTTCTTGGCAGGATTTGTTCGGGGTGGAGGGGGAGGTCAAGCTTTTCTCTGAGGCTGAGAGGGTGGCTTGCTTAACATCACCTTGTGGATTTCCATGGCTGAGCAGGGACTTGAACTTCAGTTTCCTAGTGTCTTAGTCCAATGCTCAAATCACTATACCATGCTGTGTCAAATTCAACACACAATAATCAAAAGCATCTATAAATCTCAAATACATGGTAGACTGAACTATACCAGGAGAGCTTGAAAAAATTGGGGAGCTTTCAGTGAACAGCAAACAAATAAAAATGAGTAGGTCATTAAAGGACAAATATTTCTCATAGTGAGTGCAACCACACTAAGTGCTCTGCAAAGAATGACCATGGAGTAGATAGATGGGATGAAGGGGTATACAGACCGGCAGCTTGTGGTATTCAGACTTTTTCCAGAGGAGTTACAAAAAGGCATTGGTTTTAGTTAGTTTTGAAAATAAGTAGTAAAGCTACTTTAAAAGAAATTACAATTATAATAATAAGTAGTTAATTTTCCAGATTTTAGAATTTAACTGATTTCTTTAGAAAGTGACTTCTGAACTCCAGTTCACACATGCTCAGCTGTATTCTGACAGCTTTCCAACATGACTCAAGCCCACTGAATCAGAGTCCACATAACAATTTTTTTTAAACTTTGGTACTAATAGTCTTTTTTTAAAAGGTATACTCTGTTTTAATTTGATGTAGTCCATGTTGGGAGAAAGGCAAGATGTTACATACAACATACATACATACTCTTGTTTGGATGTTGATCATCTGGTGATTTCAACCTATTATCATTTATAATTGTCCACTACCAGATGTGTAATAAATGATAAATGACTTATGTATACAGTACTTACCTTTAGACCTTTAAGGGTCCTTGGGCAAGATGCTCTCAGTGGCCCCACAGCCTCCTCACTTCTTACCCTGCTGTCTATACTCACTTGCTTCTCCTTCCCTTCATAGGCTCTTTTTGCATGGCATTTTTAAAGTGTATTAGGCACGCTCCCTCCCCCCTTCACGAGCTGCTGTACCGCATGATGTTCTGGCGAACCAGGTGCTATCACGGCCACAGATAGTGCTGATAGCACGTTTTCTTATTTTCTCCTGAAAGGTGAAAATAACCTCTCTTTCATGCATCGGTGTGGAGCCGTCATCTGGTGTGCTTCTAGGAAGGACCCGGGAGTGGGCGGGGTGTGGGCAGTCCCTGCTGCCTGTCCCTCATGCAGCAACTCCCAGGGGACGCTACACCCAGCAGCAGGCCGGCCGCTGCCCCCATCGCAGCAGGGAACACTGCAGGACATGTTGCTGTGAGAGGCCACCCCAGGGCTGCATCGCCACTCACACTCGAGGTGACAGCAGCCCTCGGCTGACTGTTTTTTTAAAAAAAAAACCTGGCGCTAACATTTAGCATGTTAGCACGTTACCAACGTAGTATGAAACAGCCTGTTGGCAGGATCTGTCGTGCTAAAGTTAGCACGATAGTCAACGAAACAATAAAAAAGAAAAAGAAAAACCACTGACCAATCAGGGGCAGTGGGGCGGGGACAGGGCGGGACCTGGGTGTGGCCCAGGATGCCAACATGCAGACAAGGCACTGGGCGGGGACTGTTGCTCTCTCGTGAATGCCCTACCATGTGCAGAGTGCAAGGGGTTCTCTACTGGGCCTCTTGTGAACCACCCAATTGTTGTTGTTGCTGTTGTGTGCCTTCGAGTTTTTTTTCCGTCTTAACACGACCCTATCATGGATCTTTCTTGGCAAGATTTGTTCAAAAGGGGTTTGCCATTGCCTTCCTCTGAGGCTGAGGGAATTGGCCAGAGGATTTTCACTGCCAAGTGAGTATTTGAACTCTAGTTTCACAAAACCCTCATCTGACACTAAAACCACTACACCACGCTGGTTCTCTTATAACTGCCCAGAGGGAGCATAAAAGGCAAATGGCAGTTGCTATTGCATTTCTTTATTTTTGACACTATTATTGTGAATAGGCAATGACACTGACAGCAAGGAAGAGGAGCAACAGACCCAAGATTCAATGTGGGGCCATAATAGGTACCCAACATCACCCTGCTGCTGGCCCTTCTCAACAAATATGTTCAAGAATTTGGTATAGGTTTTAGGTGAGGAAGCCACATTAGTTGTTAACTGTATGAAGCAGCTCTGGTTTTTCATGGCATTGTCAGCTACAGCACCCCAGCAGGTTATGTAATAAACATGTGTTGCCTAGAGAGAAATTAAAGGACATTTGAAAAGTAGAAACAGAAAAATAATACTTACTGCATTTTTTTAATTACAAATTACTGGAACTTGCTAAGCTGTGTAATAGTGAGTTATCATTTCATGTGAATGAGATCACTTCTTTACACACCCCCAATTATAACAGTGGTCTGAGTGGATTAGCAACACTGTATTTAGCTATATCTGGAAAAAATAAACAGTGCTGATATCTTAAACAAAGAAATATGGAATAGCAAACAGATGGGGAAAATGAAAAGGGAAAAGAAAGTCTTATATTCTCTCTTTAACTTCATTAGTAGTTCAGTAGACTGTTCGCATCATGAAATGAAGCAGAAACCAGTGGCGTTTCTGCTGTCTTTCAGACAGAAGTTCATTGCAATTGGTTGCATTAATGACTTCTCCATTGATATTGTAATTTTTTTTCTTGTATGCAGAGAGAGAAATTCTCATATTGTGGGTTGCAGGGGCTCTTGATATTCCCAGATTGGGGATCATTAGGGATGTTTTTCCATGCTAGGCCTATCCTCATTGTGACTGTGTTGGTGACATAAACCATTCTCCTTCAATTGAAAGCCACTGATCACTAAAGAGGTTGGACCTTGAGCTTAAGACCTTGGTGACTGATTTGATTAGTCCATTTGAGTGAGAATAGGGCAACACAGGGGCTATGTTAATGGAACTTAAACAATAGGCCATCACTAATCAGAGACCTCAAGGTTGAAGTGAGGTTAATTGTTATGCGGGTGGCATTTGAAAAGAAGTGTTGACTAGTGTAATGCACTGTGGGACTGTAGCATTTGAACATGCAGCCTTAAGGCCAGAGGTTTTGTTCAGTTTCCCAATGAAATTTAAAGCTACATTATGCACATCTCTAAACAGCAGCCCATAGACCATGGCCCTTTGATGGGCAGGAAGGGAGAACAATTCCTAATTGATAATAGAAAGGAGCCCCAGGCACAACATTCCAATTCCATCCTGGTACTGCATTTAGCTCCTTTTCTTTTAAGGAAAATAATTTAAAACATTAAAATGTTAGCAAACCATAACATATCCACAAAGACCTAGGCTTCTAGTCACACATTCAGTGTGAAAGGTCAGGAAAGATTACATCAAGAGATTTAGAATGGAATTGGAAACAGCACCTGTATTAATTATGGCCAGCACCATACAGCACTGCATTTCCTGTATGAAGAAGCTACACATTTTTTCTCTGACAATATATGATTAAAAACAAAGAGAAAAAAAAAAGCAGCTGTAAATTTAGGAAGAGCCATATAGCTCAGTATGACTTATTTTCATGTATATACATATATAGAATTGGAATACATGAAACACTTCATATTTTGGTAAAGAAGCAATGACTTACTATTGTGCGTATATGCCTTCAAGTTGCCTATTGATTTATGATGACCTCATGAATTTCAAAGGAGTTTCTTTGTCAAAGAATACTCAGATGTGGTTTTGCTAGTTCCCTGCTCTGAAATAAAGGCCATTTCTGCACTACGCTGTTATAGTGCTATTATTCCACTTTCAACAGCCTGTGGAATTCTGGGGTTTGCGGTTTACTGAGGTCAAAGAGCTCTTTGAGTGAGAATTCTAAATGCCCCCTCCACTACAAACTCCAGGATTCCATAGGATGTTGAGAAGGGAATAAGAACACTATAACAGTCTAGTGTGGAAATGGCCATAGACTACAGCATCTGCTGTTAGCAGTTTCTCATCTAAGTACTAACCAGGGATGAGTCTGCTTAGTTTCCGGGATCAGACAGGCTGTGGTGCCCTCAGAGTATTTAGGCTCTTTCTATGATTTTTGTTGTGTGATTCAAGTCATTTCTGGTGACTCTCAGGACTTTTCTTGGCAGAATATGTTCAGAGGGGATTTGCCTTTGCTATTCCCTGAGGCTGAGAGATTGTGACTTGCTGAGGGTCATCCAATGGGTTTCCATGGTTGTGTGGGGATTCAAACCCTGGTTTCCAGGGTTGTAGTCCAAAAGCTCAAACTACTACACCACTCTGGCTCTTTTTTTTTTAAATATAATTTTTACTAAGTTTCACAAATAAAAAAAAATCATCTTAAGTTGTACTTTTACATGTAATGTTTTTGTTCTTCCACTGTGATCTAGTTTTCATTTTCTGAATTTCTATTCACATATAAAAATCATGCTTCACAATTCTATGTTCATCTTACATGCTTGATCTTGCATTTCTCTCGTCCACTCCTGTTATGTTACAGCTATTCCACTTTAATTTCAACCATAATTCAGATCTTTTCACTTGGCAGTTCCCAACAATTACCCATTACAATTTGCCATTCTACTTTTATCTGATCATCCGATTTCCCCTTTAATCTCTGAGAGACAATGTCTGCATTTCTATTCTCAATAAACGTCACCCACCATTGTTCAATTGTGGGTATTTGCTGAGACTTCCACATTTTGGCCTATTCTATTCGAGCTGTCATTATCATGTACAGTATTAATCTCCAATGTCTCTTAATACTAGTATTCTCAAGAACATTTGTCATGTTTAATAGATAAAGTTCAGGTTTTTTTACAAATTGAACCTTCAGTATTTCACACATCTTTTTATGTATTTCACTCCAATATTTCTTTGCCTTGGGACATGACCACCACATATGGAATATTGTTCCCACCTCTTTCTGACATTTTCAACACATTCCCGTACCTGTATTGTAAATCTTTTTTAACTTATCTTGTGTCATATACCGTCTATGAAACATTTTGAAATAGTTCTCTTTAAGATTCTGAGCCATTGCAAATTTTTGTGTCCTTCTCCAACTCTGTTCCCATTCGTCTAATTGGATTGAGTGTCCAATATTCTGCGCCCACAGAATCATTGCAGATTTCACAGTCTCCTCCTGTCTCTCCTGTATTATAGTTTCTTGATGTATATGGGCTAACAAATGAAGTGGATTGTCAAAGATCCATTTAATCACTCCTGTCTTTTCTTTGGATTCTATTCCATAAGTCTTCAAGTCTATCTGAAATCTCTCATTTAACTGCCTGTACAGAAACCAGCTTAATGACAATCCTTCCTGTTCCAATTTTTCTCTTGATTTAATCTTATAAACATTTGTCATTGATTTCTCTTTGTCTTTGTATCTCAGCCATTTCTCTGATTCCTTCCATCTTCCAAAGAAAGCTTCTTAAGGGGATACCCACATGGGTAGCTGCCTTATGTTTTTATTCTTACATTCATTCCATATCTTCAAAAGTGATTTTCTGATATAGTGATGCAAAAATTCTTCGTCAATTTTTGCTTTATCATAGAACATATAGGCATGCCATCCCATCCTCAAGTCTGCTCCCTCCAGTGCAAGCATTCTTGTATCTTGTAAGTCAATCCAGTCTTTTAACCATGTGAATGCCGCAGCTTTGTAATATAATTGAAAATCTGGTACTCCCATTCCTCCTTGAAGTATTTGATCCGTCATGATATTCCATTTAATTCTTGTTTTTTTCCCTTGCCATATAAATTTGGTCTTTCTTCCACTGTATGAAAGGTTTACTGGTTGTTATTATGGGAAGATTCTGAAACAAAAAATTCATCTTTGGAAGTACATTCATTTTAATAGCCGCTATTCTCCCCATCATAGACAATTTCATGGAAGTCCACCTTTCCAAATCTTTAGTTATCTCTTTCCATTTTTTCTCATAGTTATTTTGAAACAGCTCATTATTCCTTTTTGCTATCCAGACACCTAGATATTTTGCTTTTTGTACTTTATTAAATCCAGTTGCAAGCACTAGTTCCTTCTCCTCTTTATCTTTCATATTTTTCATTAACAAAG
Source organism: Iguana delicatissima (assembly GCA_948472985.1). Taxonomy (NCBI): domain Eukaryota; kingdom Metazoa; phylum Chordata; class Lepidosauria; order Squamata; family Iguanidae; genus Iguana; species Iguana delicatissima. The sequence continues at coordinate 1,520,147 of CAOKZL010000003.1, forward strand.
CTGTTTTTTCTTTATTTATCTTGAATCCTGAAAATTCTCCATAGTCTTGCATTATTCCAATAGGATTTTGTATGCTTCTCTACACCACTCTGGCTCTTTGACTGACTATTAGCAGTGACATTTGCCTTTTAGAGAATGAACAAAGTCTAATTTATTTTTCCTACTTGTGTAACATAGCTATCACACTAGCTAGTGATATGACTACAGCTTCATCACCTTGATGACTCATGTTCCAATATGCACAGCCTGAAGATGAGAAACTGGGAAAATAATGTTCTTGATCCTGTTACCACAGACTCCCTTTATGATGTAAAATGCCATAATCTAATGAAATTTCCATAACAGTGGTTTTATGTTAACCTATTTCACCTCCCTTCTTTGATTAAGCCTTTTGTAATTGATTATTTATGCTTATTTAGCCTACATTCCACATTTTTTCACATGTTAAATTCAAAATGACTCACCTACCTAACCTTCATACTTAAGATTTTAAAACATGCCTGATTTAAAATTACACCCTAGAAGACCCTATGCACACTTGAATCAATATTGTTAGTTCATCTTTTAACATCTGTACCTATATATTCTTTGTGTTAGTAATTAGTTATAAAATATAAAATGTAGCATACAGATATTATCAGCATAAACCCAGTTCTTAGTATAAGTAAATAAATAACTTGGGTGTGGGGACCTTGAACTTGGGTAGAATATGCTGTTATTGGGAAAAATATGATGTCTGACTGCTCTGAATGTTACCTTATGCAGTTTAAAAATTGGCTCTGGGTCAGTTCAGGATGGGAATCAGCTGGTAGATGGATAACAGATGATAGCTTTCCCTGTTTGTCCTCAGTTAGAAAGAGAGTAAATGAAATCATATGGACTGAATTTAACCTTGATAATTAATTTGGGAATGTTGATATATTGTTTGACTTCTGGGTGTCTGTTTGCCTTCTTGAATATTTTTTATAGAAAGGCAAGGTAGAAATGTCCCAAATAAATAAAGTGTGAAACCTTTGATGTTAGCTTCCTTGTCTGTGCTGCTGCTTGAACACAAGGAGGACTTTTTCACCAAAGTGACTTCAGTATGTGACAGATTATGAACTCAGAATTGCTATTGAAGAAGCTGTGCTAACAATGGTAGCTGGGAATAGTGGGGGTTGCAGTCCTAGAGGATATCAGGTTGGTGAAGGCTGGGTATGACTTCTAATGTTAAGTTAATATTTTGATTAGAGCCAGGGGACAACTGAACATGTGAAGAATTGTTCTTTATAATGGGATAAGTCTGTAACTCCTTAATTTCAGGCAAGTCTTTTGCACTGGAGAGAAAATCAGTTAACCTTCCATATATTGTTCAAATAGAATTCAAAATAGCATTAGCAAACAGTGAGGCATGCTGAGACCTTCAGTCCAACAATGTCTGAAGAGCTTCATGACTTCTATTCCTTCTTTCCATGCTGGACTTGACTGTTATTTAATGGTGGTTAAGCTAGAGTGTGTTTTATAGTTTGTGTTGCCAATAGATGAAAAGGTTTTCTAAAGAAGTAGGAAAGTTTATGATTTGGGGAAGCTGCTTGAGCCCTGCCAAAAAAGAGCACAAAGGGGGGTATGTTTTGACATATTTATGTGTAGCTGAAAATTTAGAAAGGAGGCAAACACAACTGAATCCTATCTAAGGTAGGGCACAGGTTCATCTTAACATGGTTACTAGCCATGGTAATTGCATGCAATCTCCAAGTTGAGAGGCAATATGACTATGAATCCTAGCTGATGTAAAAATGAGTGAGAAGATGCTATTGTATTTGTGTCCTGCTTGTGACAAGCACTTAAGTATTTGGTTAGGCAAAGTTAACAATAGGATGTTGGTTCAAATGGCTTGATCTAGTAGAGGTCTGCTCATGTTCTTAAATTCTCTCTGAGCATTTGGCCAAGTACAGACTGTGAATAAAGTACTGTGAATGTTGCAGCTGGTATAAAAGGAGGGGGTGCGTTTCCCCTAGCAATTATATCCCAATTGTATCTTTTATGATTGTTGCATAGTTTCTAATAACAGACTAAATGGAGAAAAATAGTGTATAATGTGCAGCTGAAAGACCAGATCTCAGGGATTTAGGAATGATGTCCCCTTTTGTCTGAAAAAACAAAGAAACCTTCTTCTATATATGTTAAACACACTGCGCACCAGCTACTCTGCATCTTTTCCATGAAGCTTCCACAAGTTATTTCATCACACTGCAGGTCTCTTCCAGTCATTTTGAACTCACTGAAGTCCAGTTTGGATGAGGCATTCATGTTAGTCCCACTGGGAACAAAATTGGACTTTTAGGGTTGTTCCATTGGGAACACCCCTCTGCAAAAACCTTGCAAAGAAAACCATTTGATAGGTAGCCTTAGGGTCACCAAAAGTCAGAAACGACTTGAAGGCCCACAACAACAAACTTTTATATAACAAAATCCAAAACTTACAAAACAGCAACACTTTTATTGGCCAATCAGGATGCAGAAAATGTAGTGGCCTCTGCCTGCATTGAGGTCCCTCAATAAATGTAGGACTGTGACTCTAACATTACCACCTTTCTTCTACTGTATGATTTTTAACATCTTTGCCTGATGAGGTAGCCACTGAAGCTTTGACAGCTTTGATGCATTTTGGTTGGCAATAAAGCTACCACTCTTATGTGGATTTTTGATTTTGTTGTATTTTGCTGCATGGCCAACACAGCCAGCCTGAATATATTTCCTACATTTTTATATTTATCCTCAGAAACAAAACAATAGCAAAAACAAAAACACTCTGCAGGAAACTTCATAAAACTTTTAACTAAAAGTTCATGGGTATGAGGTTGTGTAAAATGCAGAGATTATATAGGTGCTGGAGGTTGTCTTGAAACAACAGAACACAGACCCTTGCCCCACAGTTGGAAAAGTGAGACAAATAAAAAATCATTCTGCATTCCAATAAGAATGGAAACTAATCAAAACTTATTTTTCCTCTGCAGATGCATGCCTACAAACAGGGCACACCATATTATGAAGCAGAGTGAAACATCTGCTTCAGGTGGCAGATGCTGCATAGGAGCAGGGGACAGCAGAGATGTGTACCATGTGTTTTGTCTCCTCCCCCCGCCAGGCACAGTTGAGGAGGCTGCGTCATCACCAGTAAATATAAAATTCACTAGTCCACCTGGCCTCCATGGAAAGGGGAAGAATTTGGGTTTATGCTTTGCTTCAGACTGCAAAATGTTTGGTCTCAAGTGTAGGAACTGGAAGTAAACAAGGATTGGTGCATATCGCTGTTGCCCAAAGCACACATACCACTTCTTAACTTGGCTTGTGGAAAAAATTGTTGTGTGAATTGCCTGTAGCATACAGTGATCACAGTCAAATAAGCAAGAGGAATGGCATACTGATATTCATAAAAGTCTAGCGTGAGCATGGGAAATACTACTTTAGCACAATTGCATGTGAAATTTACAAGATCTCAGATCATGAATACATATCTTGTACTCTGCAAAGCAGTATTTTGATCCTATTTCCCCCCCTGATGAGGGAAACAAACCGATAGGTGGGAAATGAACAGACAAAATATATTGTCTAGTTGTTCTTAATGCAGTATATCTAGTTGTTTGTCCTTTCGGTTTTTTGGTGCAAAACCAATATAGCTCTTCTTGCTTTGTTTTGTTTTGTTTTGTTTTTCCTTAAAATTATGTAACTCGTATTCAGACATCTAATGTTTGATAATAAAACTGGCTGTACTGTGTAAACCAGCTGCAGCACGATGGGAAAATGCAAGTATCCCAAGTATTTCAGCTTAATACCTAGCACACCAAATGACTATTCATATAAAAAACTTTAATTGCAGCTCCCAAGAGGGAAGGGGGTTATGGAGTAGCAAGGTATTGAATCTTTGCATTTCATTCTTGGGAATAAAACACTTTAATTTGGCCTGTGAGTAAATGGGCTTTGGAAATTGAAATCAAATGTTAATTCCATGTGCTGAATACCACATGGAACATAATTTCTTCTGAATTAACATATGCATTTTTTTCCAAAACAGATATATGAACTTGCCATTATGTATACTGCACAAAAATACAGAACCTATTCTGTGCTGTATTTATCTTCTTGAAAAGAATGTACCAACTTGACTCCCAGCTGCTGTGCTTTAATGTTGGAAGTTTTCCCCCTTTGGCTGTTGCTGATTATATTTGTTTTTCACCATGGCCTCCCAGTTAATAAAGCACTGTAAGGAGGTCTTTGGCATCAGGCTTATGAATAGTCCTTTTAAAATCAGCAGAACTATTCACCCTGTTTAAGCATTTGGTTAAGCATTGTTGCTGATGACTATATTTGTGCAAGCAGTCTCTGCATCTTGTTTACTGCAATGGAAGATGAGAACGTTTAGTGTCCAATCCAGTACAAATCTATTGCGTATTACATTACCCATATTTTAATTTGGAATTGGCTTCACCTTTCAAATACAGGAAACTCATAAACATCAATTGCAGCTTTTAAAAATATTTCCCCTTAAAAAGTAAACTGTGTATAAATTTGATAGTAGGGGATCAGGTGCTGTGAAGTAAAACGGCATACATTGTGACCATGGAATTGCATGGACCTCTAGTAAAAGTCAGCTGTTAAACAGTAGTTGAAACCAGTTTGTTACTAGTGGTGGAATGTAGGTTTGTCCCTAGGTGTGAGTGCTATTAGGTGGCAAGTTATAGGATCAAAAGAAGGGGCTATTCTGAAGCAGAGGATAAGTGGCTTTGGCAAGATGTAAGCCCTTATTTCTAAACCAGCCAGATCTTGAAGTGGGCAATGGTTGTGACTTCATTGGCCAACACTCTGAAGTTACATTGCTATAAAAGTCTCTTTGTCTTTCTTCTAGGCTCCAAAATGAGGATTCACAGAGAATAAGGTCCCTTGGGTGTCACTAAAACTAACCCATTGAGGAAGGCTTCAAACAGCTCAGTTTGGTCAGATCCAGCTCTACCATTAAGTGTCCTTTTACATGAGTCTGAAGTCTTTCAATCAGTGGACTTTATCTGAATATGGGTATATGATGCCTTTCTGTCTGTGCTTCCAGACCTAGAAGTTACTGCATGAAATTGAGATAAGGACATTTTCTTTTTTTTTAAAGTGCAAGCTATGCCTTAAATACCCTAAAGGCACCAGATCCTGTCTTAGCTCAGAAGCTGAGCAGTTTCAGCCCTGGTTAGTACTCGGAAGCAGGAAGTGACAAAACCACCTCTGAGTATTCCTTAGCTACAAAAGCCCTATGAAATTAATGAGATCACCCTAGGTTGACAGTCAGCTTGAAGGCACACTCACACAGACATGACAATAGATGAAAGATTTAGTATATCCATGCAATTCTATCTCTCACTGATTGTAGCATGATGTGAAAATTAGCCTTCTCCAGTTAACCACCATACACAGAATATTCCTAGTACTGAATATCAGTTCAAAGCTAACAATGAACAACTCTGAAAATAGGGAGCAGAGTCCAACATTTCTCTCAAATGTTTAAATGAATGGTCATGTGGTCAGAGTAGGATTGAATCAGCAGGTTTCAACCTCAATCCCCAAAGCAAGGGGCCATTTTTGCAATCTAGGAGCCATTTTTGCTTCCCTGGGACCCACTGCAGACTGTACCTCATTTTGTAGCTGTACCACAAAACCAAATCTGGAAGTTGCTCTATATCACTGTAAACAAATTGTTTCAAAAAAAAGCGACCACTTCTGTAGGCATCTGCAAATGCAAATGGCACTTCTCTCTCTTTCTTCTTCTTCCTCCTCCTCCTCTTCCTCCTCCTCCTCCTCCTCCTCCTCTTCTTCTTCTTCTTCTTCTTCTTCTTCTTCTTCTTCTCTTCTTCTTCTTCTTCTTACAAGAAGATTTGTTTTTAGCAGAGGAATAGTCTAGAAGTGTTCAGGGCTGCAAAAATAGGTGAAGTTTCATGTGGTCCATATCCATGTGTTTTTTACTCCTGCTGTAAAGGAAGACCCTTTACATGGAACAGGACTTTTGTAGGGTTCCTGGTCTGCTCAAGAAATAGAGAACCTTGCTTTCTCAATATGGTCTTTTGCACAAAGACATGTGAACAGACAGCTGTCTTTACTGGGCTGAACTGTGGCTTCAGTCAGTCATGTCTAAGTCATACCACCTATTGCGGCCAAAGGAAAACTATGTGTGGAGTCTGTTTCTTTCTCTATCTGTCTCTTAGCATCATTCATTAAAAAAAATCATATTCCAGGGTGATTTACGGTACAATCTAACAGTAATAACTACAATAAAGAACAGAAAAAAGTGCAGAATAACTTTTACCATAAATAAAACAGCAGAGTGGAAAATAATTAAAATCCTTTTTAAAAAAATGAGCTATTCAAATACCAGAAATAATTTTTTAAAAATCTTAATCTGGCATTAAAATGTTAGTAGAGTAGGTCTTAGGTAAACTTTTTTGTGGAGGAAGGTGTTTTGCAACCAGGGTTCACCAGACATTTTTTAAAAGCTTTAGTTACTACGCATCTTAATGCTGATGAAAGTGTCATTCTAAGACTCTAAACATTAGGGCAGGTTGATATGAGAGCAAGAATCTCTGAAGAATTTTGATAGTGAAAACTAGTTCCATGAACTGCGCTCAGGAACTAACCAGTAACCACTCGAGATACCTCCAAATGCATTAGATGTGTTCTCAGCAAGCCATCATTCTTAAAATCATGGTAGCGTGGAAAAAGAGTGGAACAAGGCTGAGAGTTTTGTAATAATGTATTGTAATGTGTCAACAAGGTGTGGATAAATGGCCTTATAACCTAGTGCAGATTTTAAGACTGATGTCAGTTGTTTGATTACTTGCACAATGTCAGGGATTTTCCTCTTTTTGTCAAAAGTCAATTGCCAAATCACGTGCCGTGGACAATTGCGCGCACACACTCTCTCTCACACACATACACACACGTTTATTCTGAGACATTTCACTCCATCTTGTAATGATTTTTGTCATACTTCTGAGATATTGCTATGATCCCAAGCGCCAATTTCTCTGTTTTAACATCTTGGCTGTAGTATTCTTTTGGCTGGCTCAGTGCTTTTTGACAGAGGTTGTATTTGGGGAGTGAATTAGATTTGAATGTGCAGAGGATTCAGTTTTGCACTCCACACGTCTGTGTGTTTTTGATAAAATCAGCGCCTAGCCCATCCTGGCTGAAATGTAAATGTTCCTCCTCACCCCAAGGATTGTGAAGTTCTTGTTCATTCCGTAGAATACAGTGTATCGCTGCTGTCAAGGCTGGACCAAGACATCTGAGGAAAATGACACCTCCATTTCCACATAAAAAAGCCCACTGGACTGGCAAATTAATCTTATTTCAACCTTATTTCATTAATTGTGATGCTGGCTAGTTTAGGGGTGAAGGGCAGTCCATGCCATGCAACACACAGAGCTTTGGCCAGGGGCTTCAGGAGGAATGGATGCATGGCTGCCGCGGTTACCAATCCACAACTGCCGCCTCAGGTGGTTGCCCCACTCTGCCTTATGATAGGTCCGGCCCTATTTTGGTAAATGGTTTGAAAGTGTCACGCTACACCATTTTCAGGGCTGTTGCTGAAATGGGCAGCTGAAAGGAGATGCCTCTGTGCGTAATTCTTTAAGCTTGGCCTAGAGAAGGACGTGCAGGCCTGCCTCTTCACTCAGGGGAAATTTCAGTTTCCTCTGGTAGACTTTCTTCTCACCAGGCAAATCACAACCAACACAGAATAGGGGTACATCTATTTATTTAAAAGATTAAAAGCGTAAGTTTCTAATTTCCGCCAAAAGGCATCTGACAAGTAGAACTAAAATCGGTAGTTAAAATGTAACGTTAGAAATAGTCCAAGCAGCAGGGGCAGTAAAAATAAAACAAAGTAAACAAAAGAATAGTTTTAAAAAATGCTAGGGCAAAATGATTCTTGTAATTACAGCAATTTATATTTCAAAAATGTGGGATCCAAGACACAAGATCCTGTCTGATTCTGGAAGCTAAGCAGGGTCAGTCCTGGTTAGTACTTGGATGAAAGACTGCCAATGAATACCAGATGCTATAGGCTATATTTTAGAAGAAGAAACTGGCAAAACCACTTCTGAGTACTCCTTGCCTAAGAAAACCCTATGAGATTCATGTAGGTGCCATAAGTTGACAGGTGACTTGAAGGCACATACACACAGAGCTCAGTCCATTGAAGCCTGCTTTCTCCTTCTACACTCTGTAATAAAGTGTAAATTTATAGTTTCAGCATCAAGCCAGCCATTTTGCACAGGTCTCTTTTAGTGTCTGCTGTGACTTTGACGAAAAACATTAGAGATTCTTGTCACAGATGTTTCTTTCATAAACTGTTGTGAGAGAACGACATCGTACAAAAATGTTTTACTGCCCTCCTTTCATCTCTTGGGAAAACAAAGTGTGCGCTAGTCCGCTTCGCCAAATGTGCTGAAGGAGCCCTCTTCATTGAGACCACAATGGCATTAAGGATCATGCCATTTACCGAACTGATTTTAGAGCCCCTCTTGGCAAATGTACAGTGGTATTTATCTAAAGTGTGTGTCTCAGAAGGCCTCACACCCTTGCTTTAGTTCACTAACCAGTTGGATGTTACAGAATACAGATGAAAGGGCTGTGGGGGTACACACACACCATGCGCAGAATGAATGGTTCACAGTGGACTTGTGCAATTAATCACTGCTAACAACAATAACAAAGCTGCCATAGCATTTAAATCTGGATATCTGCTCTGGGATCTTTCTGTACAAGCTAACAGACTGAAAATGCACATAGTCAGAAATGTGAATGATGGACAATAGTAATGATTAAAATTGCTATAAGAAGCAACAACAACAGTATACAAGCAATGGATGATTAAAAAAATGTAATTCTTTAATTTGGCCTAACTGTAAATCCAGAAGGTAGGTAGGTAGGCAGGCAGGCAGGGAGAGAAAGAAAGAAGGGAGGAAGGAAATAAAGAGGGGCGGGGGAATGACATTCTGAAATTAAAAGTGGTTGGGAATGCAGATTTTCTTAGAAGGTTTTTCCTAAACTTTTGCTCTGTTGTTAAAAAAGTAGTTTCTATAGCAACAGCAGCACCATATAGGACCTACAAGAAATAAAACTATAGATGTTAGAGAAAACAGATAATCCACATAGCACATGCATTTTTTTAAATAAAATGTTGGCTCTAATCTAGTTGGTGAATTCTTACTAGGGTAGACCCACTGAATCAGTTGCTGAATGGTAAATCAACATATAGATAAACCACATTGATTCAGTTTATATGCTTTAGTCAGGAATAATAATAGGATTTAGGCCATTATTATTAAATAATAAACTAGGATATGAAATAACCAGAATGTATTTTATTTGTATTATTGTGATACAGTTTTTTAAAAATGCAATATGTATGTGCTCAAGCAAGAGTTGTATGCTCATTATTGAGGAAGTTTCTTTCAAGTCCATGCCACATGTGGCTGTTATTTACAAAAATAAGTCAACACTCGTGGTTCCTTTCAGTGGCTGCCAAAGTGGACTATAGTTGTGCATAGTCCAGCACGATTACACAGTATTCCTCTGGCCTATGCACGCTCTTGCCTGATCTTCCTTATCTTGTGATTCAATGTTCTTGGCCTTTTACCACTGTTTTTCTAGGACTTAGTTTTCTGCATTCGTTGGCAATAATCACTCTCCCATCACCAGCAAATAATCCACATTTTAGTCATATACATTTTACCAGAGGCTTTCTAATCATTGCCTTTTGAAGGACAGAATACTGGTTTGATCAGACTCTTTACTTGTGGTCCTCTCTCCATGATAGCAAGCAGCATGTGGAACTTAGCCGTCTGTTTCTCTGTTTTACTCAAGACTGGCTTCTGTTCTTTCTTTCCCCACGACCTTTTTTTTTCCTTCAAGCTTTCTTCTTCCTAATTCTAAGTAAAAATAATCCTTCCGTATTTTTCCCTGAAAAAAAAAACCATTCCTTTGAGAGTTTAGCCTGAATCTTTCTTTATTATATTTACATGGCATAAATATGTTACTTTTTTCTTTGTAAATGCCTTATGTTACTTTTGTGTAACCCCTATCTCACATAAAGTAGTAACCATCCATGTCCATTGCCTTTCATGTGATGTCCTCTTCAAGAAAGTAGCAGTCTTCCCACTACATTGCCTTTGTATGAAATCTGTCTCAAGTAGTGAACCTCCATGTATGTTGCCCTTTGTATGACTACAGTCTCAAGTAAATTAGTAAACCATGGAAAACATGTTGTCTTTTGCATGGCTCCTGCTTCCAGTGAGGTAGAAAACCATCAAAGTCTGTGGCCTTTATGTGACTTCTGGCTTGAAAAGTATCAAAATAAAAATTGGTAATTTTCCCTTCATAAGAATGCTATTGTTGTGAAGATGTAGAAAGAAAGTGGATAATTAGATATGAGATGGCACAGTGGTAAGGATTTCCTGGATGGGCATCTATGATACATCCCATTTTCATTTTTTAAAAAGGTGCTCAAACCATGGGAGGCAGCGGGGGAGGCAAATCATTCTTCCACATTTGAGGACACCTGTTCTGAAATGACAGATTTCTTGCTTAAGAACACATCTCTACTATGTTTTGATAACAGTTGTCTAGAAGGAACATAGGGGTGATAATCATTGCTTTTTTGAATGACCTGTGAAATGGGAGTAGGAATTGTATGGCCCACTGGATACATGCAGCCAGTTCCAGTACCCAGTGTGACCCGGGGAGAACTCCTGAGACCCACATTGTTGAAAGAAAATCTGCCCGTAAGTAAAGAATTGTGTCCACAGAAGCGTTCACTGGTTAATATGCATGCTAATACAATTTCAGCTCTGGTTTTAGGCTCTGAAATAGCCTTTCTCAAAACAAAATAAAACAAAAATAAACAAAAACAAAAAACAAAACAAAAACCACCAGACATGACTATCTGGTCAGTTTCAGAAAATGGGTGGGTGTAACCCTGTAGGGGCCATGGAGTGGGCAAACGCAGCGGATGTAGCCCCTGCACCCTCCATCGCTACCCAGCTCTGTTGTAAAGGCCAGGTATCCAGCACCGAACAAAAGAAAGCAAAAAATCTGAAATTTGGAAGCCCATTCCTCTCAGAAAAGGCAAATCGAAGAATCACAGAGTTGGAAGAGACCACAGGGGCCATCCAGTCGAACCCCTTGCCATTCAGAAACACACACTTATAGCACCCCCAGCAAATGGCCATCCAGCCTCTGTTTCAAAACCTCCAAAGAAGGAGACTCTACCATAGTCAGAGGCAGCATACTCCACTGTCAAACTGCTCTTACCATCAGGAAGTTCTTCCTGATGTTTAGGTGCAATCTCTTTTTTAGTTTGTAGTTTGAATCCGTTACTCTCTGTCCTAGTCTCTGCAGTAGCAGAAAACAAGCTTGCTATGCCTACACTTTTCTTTCAGTCCTGCCTAGATGATGATGATGATGGTGATAGGCAGATCCTTTGAACAATAGAATTTTCAGAGAACAGGGCAAATCTCCTTACCATCTTGTGTGAAACCTGTTAGGTTTCATTCTTTTCTTGAAGTCTAGAGCATTCAGAAATCACATCGTATTCTACCAAACAGCCAAAAAGCTGTGGCTGTTTTTGCAGTTCCCATGATAGCCAAGGGAAAGGGCAAATCTCTGGATTTTCCAGTCTAACTTCACATCTGAAACCAAAGTCAAATCAAGCAGCTTCTGAATCAGTCCAGGTCAGATGGGGACATTTATTGAATTTATTGAATTTCCAGACTGGCAGGGTTAACAGTATGCATCTCAATTGCTGAGCAGCATTACTCATTGAGTAACACTGAGTAGCATTACATGAGAGCTGAGCATTACACTCTTCATAAATAATAAGGAATTACGACAATAGCAGTGGCACTAAATTAAATTGGTAACTGGTTAATAAACAAGCATATGTATAGAAGCTTAAAGCTTTCTGAAATAATTTAATCTAAAGTAGTTGTAGCTTCCTTATCCCATGAATTTTATTAGGATTTAGTGCCAAAATAGACATTACATACAGATGTGTATAACTTTGCCCTATTTTTTTATTTTTATTTTTTTTATGAAAACCAGCTTTAGTCATTCAGGAAGCTGCAACTGATCCAGGTCTTACTGGTTTCAACAGGATTCCAGCATCTCTACCTACCGTTGGGTATTATTCACTGTCATTATTGTCATTATCTCTAACATGGCTAAGCCACTACATGTTGAAAGGTCTCGTGTGTTCCTTAAACTTGACTGATATATACTAGATTGCATGTCAAAGTGCATGTTTTGCACTCAGTTTTTGAGATGATTTTAGCAGTCTAACATGCTATGAAGAGACAGCTAGCTCTAAGAATTATGTAAAACACACAGTACCATTCTAATGTACATATGTCTCGGACTTGGCACAAACAGTTAGAAAAGCATAGCAAGAGCGGAGTTACAAATGAGACCCGATAACCCGAAGGTTCACTGGTATGCCAGCCTTGTGCTGCCAAGGCCATCTGACAGAAGCTGTAGTAGTAGGAACATTCACCCTGTGGGGACTGACATCTGAGTGTTCCACTCAGTGTTCTCTATCCAGCAGTATCCACCTGGCATTGAATGTGGAGACTGTGGTGGTTTCCTTTACTGTGCTGCCTTTGTGCACGGATTTGGGATTTTACCTTATTAATGTGTTAGTACCTGACAGGAAATGTTGCACAAAACTTTCTCTCAAGATACCGGAATGATTAAGAAAAATGTTCCACGCAGAAAGAGTGCTGGCATTTGACAACTAAACGGCATATTTAGCTAGCTGGGAGCTGGCAAAAGCCATCCGCACACGAACATCAGGAGCGACATCCGGCATTAACTGGCACAAAACAAACAAACAAAGCAGCTGACATATTGCTACTGGCAAACCCGAGAGGATGTTGGATCATTAAAGAAAAATTGCTAAAAACAAAGCATGGTACTGCTGCCATCACGCTTAATGGACTTTTGTACAGCCTTCTCCTTCCTATGCACTGCTGTTTCTTTTGACAACTTGGAGGGAAATTTTGTAGTTAAAAAAGAGAGAGAAAAAAGGAAAGAAAAGGCGGTTGAAATGGTTTTGTTATATGTGGTTACATTTAGCAATATACAGTACCAGCAGTTCTCTTTGACTTTATTTCAAAGTGGTATGAGAACAATTTTAACAATTGACTAAGAAGAAAGAACTCTGACTGTTGAAAAGCTTTTCAAAGGACTGTTTCAATAGCAAAAATGTCAACATTAAGTATTCTCAGCAATAATTCTAGGCTGATATCCAGCCACTGATTTCATCTCACCAGTTTGGTAATGCTTTACTTGTCATGATGGCTAGTTTATTTTATGGCTGAATGAATACAGCCTCCTAATCTTTTCCACCAAAAATTTGGGGAGCCGTTTTTCAGTGTATTGTCTTGGGAGGGCAGGATTCTGCAAGAGTTTGAGGGGTGGGGAAAATCAGACAAGAATTATTCTTAGTTAATATGACTTACACGGTGGTCTTAGTTTATACTAATGGATGAAGGAAACAGCTAAAATAAGAGGACTGGAAGGTACAGGGGCCAAACCATTGCACCCTTCAATATTAGAAAATAATATCTAACAAAATCAAATCTGGGTCTATAGATGTTGGTTGAAATTCTCCATCCTATTAGTAAGAGGCAGAACCGAGGGAGTTATTTAACCAGATATTCCCAAACATGGGGTGGGAGGCTAAAATTCTCAACAGGTCAGGGAGAAGCCTCCCTAATCATGAAAACATTTGTCAGAAAATGTGTTTTGAATACATTTTGATCCAATTCTAATTTTATGTACAATTTAATTTGCACTATCATTGGGTGATCTTGGGCACATTATATACTTTCAGCCCATTTACATGCATAGATTCTACCACTGGGTTATGAACTTTGATTAAGAATGGATAACTGTTGGTTTATCTATCTTACATATTAGGACAGTTTAAATCTGAAGTTATTTCCATTGAAACAATTTGAACATTTTGTAAGTTCTTATCAATAATGAAATGAAAAAAAATTATTTTTCATTTTTTTATAAATCCTTTTTAATTAGCTAAAATCAACATAGAATAAAAATTGAATAACACATATAACAACAACAATGAAAACTACGAAGAATAACTACACAGAACTACACAGAAAACTTAGCACATTCCAATGCACTAATTCCAACCATTCCCTGTATGCATAACAAAAACTACAACTTACAAAATAGAAAAAGAAAAAAAAGATGACTTCCAACTAACTTTTCTGCAGGTATATATTAACTCTTAAAACCTACCACTCTCAATCTAATCTATAAGGTTACATTTCATCTATATGCTTAACTCAAATTAAATTATAAAACTGAAAATAATCATATCACTCTCATTATTTTTCAAAAAGTCAACCAGAATTTTCTAGTCCTACAAAAACGCTAGTACTTTTTCTTCAATCAAAATGGTCAAATTTCCATTTCCTCTAAATCGTTATATGTTAACAACCAATCTTCTTTTCTAGGTGTTAAATTGCTATTACATTTCTGGGCATTTAGTATCCTTACAGCTATTGTCATATATTGCAGGATTCTTCCATGGCTTTTTCCTAACTGATCACCCTTCAATCCCAAAAGAAAAAAAAAATCAGGTTTGATTTGAATATTAATCTTTAAAATGTTTTGCTTGGGACTGTATATTTGTTGTTGTTGTTGTTGTTGTTGTTGTTGCTGTTGGGTGCCTTCAAGCTGTTTCCAACTTGTGGTGACCTGAAGACAAGCATATCGTGGTTTTTTGGAGCTGAGAGTGTGAGACATGCCCAAGGTCACCCAATGGGTTTCCACGGCTGAGTGGAGAATAGAAATCTGGGCTCCAGGATCTGTAATCCACCACTTAAAACACTATACCACACTACTGCAGATTTTTTTAGCTTTTTCCACAAGACTATCTCATATAATCGAACTGAATGAACAAGAAAAGTGGAGGCTGGTGAAAGAAAGAAAAATTCTGGACACATTTTGGATGATGTTTTCAGGTTGTTGGTAGAAGGTTCAAACGGTTTTTACTTATGCAAAGCTTACCTGAGCTGGTTGTTTCATTTTCATGTCATGTTGTTAGTTTTAGATTTTAAAAATGTTGGGCCTATTCTTTCTGTTATTTCTGCCTCTGGAACCAAATTTTGTATTAAGGAGGTAGTGGAGGAGAACACATTTTCTTCCTTAACTTAACTGTAGTTGTGTATTTTGAACAAAGAAAGAGAGTAAGTCAGAGTGTGTGTATGGGGTGTCAACAACCTCCATTGCATGGATCCAGATCTTACAACTGGATAAAAAATAATGTTCTTATTTCTAGTTCTACTTCACCATCCACCTAGTGCTGATGCTTCTGAAAATATTCCATCTAGACTGAAGACAAAGAAGGAAGAAGGGGCTGGGTAGGCAAAAAAAGAAAAAAAGAAAAGAGTGTATAAACAAAGGCTTCTGTGTCAGAAGCATTGTTAAAGTATGCCAGTACATCAAAAATAGATAACATTGTCCTTAGTATAAAAGCCTATGTTTGATTATCTTTCATTTCCTTCAGCCTTCTTGACTCTCCAGGAAATTACACCAAATAGTTTTCTCTATGTTGAGCTTTATAGGATAACCAACAAATAATTCATGAGAAAGATGTTCTATAGATGCATTTTCCAACTGCTTTTACTTTCCACACATTCTTTCTTTATACCGCCAAGAATGAGTCACACTTTGCTTTCAAAGCATAAATCAATGGTAGTAAATTGATGATCGTGTGGATGATTTATGGAATCCAGACTATATAAGCAGCCATCAGTATCTGGTTTTGAGCATACAGTGCTTTACTTCATAGCAGCTACTGGAATAAAGAATGAAAGAAACAAGATTCAAGGCCTCAAAAAGATGGTGTAAAGTAGTATAGTAGTATGCACTCAGTAATGTTTTGGAAGTTACCATCATCTACTAAGACCTGGTCATGAAAGGAACCATTTTCATGGTGGTTAAGACTATGTGAGAGACTCATTTGTGTTACTGCAAAAGTGCAAATTCTAGCTGGCCAATGTGTCTGTACTTTATATGATTTTTCTACAAGGTGGAGACCAGGGCCATTTCCGCTCGGGCTTAAAGAAACGGTGCAGAGTGTCCTACAGAGAGGACGTCTGCACCTGGGAGCGGACTAGGTCGGACCTACTTACTGTAGATCCGCACCTCAGCCCACTCCCGAATGACCCGAAGTGGTCATCCAGCGTGCTTTTAAAAGACCACTTGAAAGAGGTCTTTCAAAAACAGGAGCACACCACTCCATTCCTGCGCTCCTATGTAGATTTACAGGCTCGCACCAGTGCGAGCCTGCGATCTGCCGGGGGCAGGCTTTAGGCTGGCAAGCTTCAGTGGTTGGTGGACAGCCTCCACCAACCAGAAGCCACCATTTTTGTCCCCGGAGCAGTGCAGAGCGGCAGCCACGCACTGCTCCAGACCAGCCTGGACCCAAGCGTCGAGCCCAAAGGTCCGGTAAGTACCAGTACAGGGTGATTCCCTCGCCCCGTGCGGAAATGGCCCATGTCTACTACTTAGATATATCATTCTCTAACATGGAAATATTGCTTCATTCCTCTGATGTCCTATCTATATTCCTCAGGTTCTGACTTTTTCTTTCATAAAAATGCTATCTAGTCTTTATCCTCTGGACCTAGGGGATTCAACAGTTCCTTTGCAGATGTTACCACTCCAACTGTGCCAAGATGTTGGGAGGTGGGACTTGTTGAAAGATGTAGTTTTATGTATGTATGTGTGCGATCTCATAGCTATGTATAGTAAATAAAATGATAAAACGAGTAAAAACTCTCCTTTAAAAATAGGCTAAAAGAGCTTTCTATAAAGTGTTTAAAAAAGCAGATACACCTGGAAAAATGGAAAACCTAATTTTCAGGACCAAAGACTGCATGAAATACAGTGCCCCCTCCACATTTGTGAGGGTTTGGAGTGCAGAACCCTCGAAAAGGTAGAAAAACTACAAATAACTCCCCCTGTGATCCCTCTTCCATTCCCTTCTGGATCTGCCCCTTCCTGTTCCCTTGACTCTGTCCCTGGTGCTCCTGGGGGAGGGGGAGAAAAAGGTAAAGGGCTTACTGGCAATTTCCCCTCAGACAGAGAAGAGAAGAGTGCTCATTTCTGGCATTCCAGCTACTCATGATTGCCATCTTGAGAAAAGAGATTCTTCCCGCGGGGAGGGGTAGGACCAAAGAGAGCACCTCACCAATCAGCAACCATCACACAGCAGAATGTCAGCAATGTAGCAGGGAGGACAGCAGTGTGTGTGTGTGACTTGGTCACCTAAAAGGAAAAAACATTCATTTTAAACACAAGCTTTATAATCTGGGGGTGAGGAATGCAAGGAAATGGGAAGAGAAGAATAGGGTAGGGGAGGCAAGCACATGCCTTGCAAATAATCAAATTCACAAAGGTCAAACCTGTAAATGTGGAAGGAGGACTATAGTACTATCTTGGCTACTTCCTAGTGGCGCAAGTGGGATTGAGCCAGCCTGACCTTCCTTTAGAGGATGTTCCATAAGTTGAGTGATATTACCCTCCTCTTGTGTATTCACCAACTTCTGTGGGCAATGGGGCCTCTGTTGAGGATCTCAGATTCTGAGGAGGCATCTATGGGGCCTATAACTAACCTTAATAGTAGTGATGCCTAGGACAAGGGTAACAGAACAGCTCCATTCCTGTTTCAGTTCATGAGCCCTTTCCAGGCAAGAAAAAAGGCAAAAATGTGACAAATATGGTTGACAGTACTTCTGGATAGTATAATGAGCAGCATGTCGAGAGCTTGGAAAACATACTTCCGAGGGAAGCTACATTTCTTGGAATCCCTCAGCTAGCACGGCCACTGGCCAGGGTGGTTGACAGTTTTGGTAGTTCAAAAAAGTAATTTTTATAAATTCTGGGAAAATCACGTGGGCTAGATTTCCAGGGTGAAAAATCATGCCAGTGAAAAAGCTCAGTGTAGTGTTTGAAGCAGATCCTTGGTAAAAGTTGCTAAAAGTATCAATTAGAAAGAGTATACTGACTTTTAAAAAATTTATTGTAGTGGCAGATTCCTGCGGTTGTATCCAATAGTATTTTTTATACTTGTAGAAAGTGTTCTCATGGGCAAAAGCTCCTGATTTTAGCTAATTCCTTTTGTCCACTGAAGCCCCTTTGCAAACATCCCCAAAGCTCCTCCTGAGGATGTTTGAGAAGCAGAAAGGATACAGCAAATGGGGCAGTAAAAGTCAGGTAGCTGGTGTAAATTGGGTGTCTCATTTTGAATGAGCAGGACTTTATTATCTTTCAAAGGCAGCATTAGATAGAACCATATGAGTATTAGAAAACAAATGTTGATGAGGAACAAACAAATCATATTTAGTAGTGTGCCTCTTGTCTTCTTCTTCTTCTTTTTTTTTTAAAGATTATTGTATCTAAGAGTAGGCAATGGGGCCAGATTATTGTTGTTATTAATTGCCATCAAGTCAGCTTTGACTTAATGGGACCATATACATGAGATTCCTCCAGTAGCCTCAAAGGCCAGCATCCCTACTCAGATCTTTCAAGCTTGGGGCCATGACTTCCTATATTGTGTCACTAAATCTGTAATGTGGTCTTCCTCTTTCCTGGCTACTTTTCACATTATTGAGCATTGCTTTTTAGAATGAGTCATATCATCTCATGATGTGTCCAAAGTATGATATCCTCAGTTGAGTCATTTTGGCATCTAGAAAGAATTCAAACTCAATTTGCTTTGGATCCATTCATTTGTCTTTTTAGCAGCCTGTGGTGCCATAGAACTATCTTCCAGCACCATATGTGCATTCCCCAAAATTATGAGGAAAGTATATAGAAAACATGTCCTCATACTGTCCACCTCATGCTCATCTTCAACAGAATAACCACAATAGAGAACAAAGCAACAAAACATGGCATAACACAAGCCAGCACTTTAATCATGTGATATTTTTTCAACACTATTTAGTAAGATCATACACCCCATAACTATAAAAGTGACTGAAAAGTACAAAAGGGGTAAAGTTATATCTTGTGAATTACAGTTGTAATATAGTTATAACTTTATTATTGTAACAATAACAATAACAATAATAATAATAATAGTAAGAAGTTCTGAACGTTCTGCTAATGCTTTGTCTAATGTGCACTTCCCTTTGAACTTTATCTGCAAGTGACTTATAAGATGGGTAAACAAACAAGCAAAATCATTGTCCTTTTGTTATTGCTGGTTCCTTCCCTCTATTGTTGCATAACATAATCTAATCTCTCCTTTTCTGGGGGTGAAAGCGATCTGTAATCAATTAACTTCTGCAACACACTACTTTGTAAATATTTAGGCACCAGAATATAATTGCTCAGGCTCAGTAATCTTCAACAAACAAAATGCTTTGCTTTTATTAATAGCCTTATAACAAGTGTGAAGTGTTGGGAAGAACAGAGAATAGGTTTTCTGTATCTCCTTGCTATTATTTCATTTGAGCTAAATAAGAATAGGAGCCCTGGTTGAGTTATTCATATGAAGGTTGGAAGAAATAACTCTCTGGGTTTCAGGACCCCTGCAGACCTCCATGGATTTTACCAAAATATTTTTTTAGATGCCTATTGTTTTTTTACTTAAAAATATGGCAGATGTGAATGAAATGGATAGGTCTCTTTCAAGGCTTGGAAAAAAAATTCAATTTCATTGCCCAGCATGTAGCATTTTTCTGTGTGTTTCAAATATGCTGTAAAACAAGATCTCCATGTCTTTTTAATAGAGAAACTTAGCACTTTGAAAAATCACAGGCAAATACTGGAAGACGAGATGATTCAGCTTTCCGTTGTTACGATGCTATTATGATTTTTTCCTCACTTTGTTTATACTGCATTTTCCTCATTTTAACAAGGTTTGCTTGAACTGTAAAAGAAAAATAAGTTTTTACAATGAAGTTGTATTTCCCTTCAGAAATATGCCTTCAGATATACTGCATAGTGCAGTAAAACTTAAAAAGGAGGCTCTTTTGTCTTGTGTGTTTGCTTTAAGAGCACAGTGAAGCTTTTGTATTTTCTACAAAGCAGTACAGCTTGTGTGTCACTGTTCTTTGGCTCAAGGTGCTTTAGCTTCAATTATTGACTGGGCTCAGTGAAAAAGTGGAACTATGGTTGATTAGCAAAACCATAGTTTCTTTTAAGAGCCACATTCACATTCAGTAATCCAGGAATCCTGCATGCACATATTCATTCGTTTCTCCCTGAGTCTGAGTGGGTAAACAAATGAGGAAAGTGGTATTAAATAAATGTCTAACAAGCTAGGGGTATAAGTCAGGTTTGTTGCTTATGAACTGCAGAGGGTAATTGCTCCCACATTAGTGGCATGGTGAATCTGCTCCAGGTTTTAGTCTAGTCCACACTTCAAAGGAGCTATCCAATGTATTGAACACTTCCTCAAAATAGATTTACCCTTGGATAACTCCTTTATTTGGACAGATCATGAGAAGATGTGACTCATTTGAAAAGACAGTCACCAATACTCTACATTAACTGCTTATGCATAATTAAATAATGTCTCCTGTCCCTTCCTTCCTCCCAACCCACCTTAAGAGACAGCAGCTGGATTGGGCAAAGGAGATCCATTAAGCTGCCAGTTGAGATGCAAACAGGATAACATTTCCAACACTCTCCCACCAGTGAGCAAGGCTACAACAAAGACTTGCAAGAGGGGTCCTGCTTCTGATTGTCACAGCATTGCTCATTGTAAGATGGTATTGGAAATATCCTCCTTCTTGCACCCTGATCAGCAGCTTCTGTGCGTGGTTGGGAAGCTCACATGGGAAACCCATGCATAAGAAGTATCTGGTCACTTTAAGAAAAGAGTAACCACATCCACTTTCTTCCCTTGTCACTACCACAACCAGGGTTGACAGCGAAGTCCACCAGAGTAGCCACTGAAAAACTGAGGTCAGAAAGCAGACACTCATCAGAGGATTGTCTAATTCCAGGATGAACATGGAGAAAAAATAGGCCTGGAGATGTCACATTCAAAGCTGAGAGAAGAGGGTTGTTGCCATGGTTGAGGCCTTCAACCCTAGAAGGATCTGCACATCCTTCCCTCACACAGCCTGAGTGAGATGTGTGTAGAGCAGCCTCCACAATTTGGTCTGTTCTATTAAGAGGCCCAATTGTTCTGTCCAACTGAGAGTCCAACATGGCATTGATATATTGGATCTGTTGGATTGGATGCAACTGTTATTTCCTGGGGTTCATAAGGAGGCCAAGATTGTGGAAGAGAAAGATGGTAACATGAAGTTTGCAGTGGAGCATGGTTCACAAGTTGGAGACCACAAGCTTGTTGTTTATGTAGGTGAAGATGAAATCTCCCTCAAAACAGAAGAAAGCTGCCACTACCACCATGGTAAAAATGTGTGGAGCTGTTGAAAGGATGAAAGGAAGGACACAAAAATAGAAGCAACTGTCAAAGTGCAAAAGTATCAGTTGTGCCCTTGCTTTCTATGTTGATTGGACAAAACACTTCTGGAAATCCCATAGATGTTTTGTCTGCTATGGAACATGTAAGCAAAGTTGTCAGGCATCCTCTCACTACATTTACAAATGAGTGGCTTGTGTAGACACGTGGCTGCTTGTCTGCTACCAGACTGCCAGCAAGCAAGATCCTTTCTCTTTCTCTAACCACTCTCCTTTCACGTCATCTGTATTTTTGGCTGGTGTGCCCATACAGATAGTAAAGCAGTTATTTGGGCTCAGCTACTTGCATTTGCAAAGCGCTATAGATTTGATGTTCAGGCCAAAGACTACTTCCAATGCTTCAGTCATTGAGAACATATTCTCATAGGTTTGCATAGTTTGCTAATTCATACAAACATAGGTTTGCATAGCTTGCTAATCTCCTATATGATTGCATCACAGAGACTACAAAGAAGAAAGGTATGTTGCTGACTTGTAACTGGTGCTTTGAGCAATCATCCTGCTCACTTTCCCTTTATTGCTGTTCTTGACTTCCTTGGTTGCTGATCTTTCTAGCAGACATGTAACTGAGGAGATTTGAGCAACCGTCGTACTAAGCATATGTGGGATAGGGGAGGGGATCTCAGTCAAAGAGGTCTAGCTCTAGAAGTTTCCAAGGATGATCTGCACAAGTACAGAGAATCCCTTATGCTTGAGTTTACAGACGACCACTGCCTGGAGGCGCAGTGGTTAAATGCCGGTACTACAGCCACAAAGTTGTGAATTTGATCCTGCCGGGCTCCAGTCTTCCATCCTTCGGCAGGTCAGTAAAATGAGAACCCAATTTGTTGGGGGCAATTAACTAACACTAATTGTAAACCACTTAGAGAGCACTTAGCTGATAAGTGGTATAGAAATACACATGCTATTGCTATTGCTAGTTACAGGTAAGTAACCTGCTTTCCCAGAGACCCTAGAACTTAATGCATCAAGCTTTTCATTGTTGTTGCTTGCCTTCAAGTCATTTCCAGCTTATGGAAACCCTAACGTGAACCCATCATAGGGTTTCCTTGGCAAGATTTGTTCAGAGTACATTTTCCTTTGCTTTCCTTTGAAGCTGAGAGAATATGACTTACCCAGTCACCCAGTGGGCTTCCATGACTGAGTGGAGATTTGGACCTGTCCAGAATTGTAGTTCAACACTCAAACCATCACACCATGCTGGCTTTCAAACTCTGAAACTACGTTACTGAGGCTGAAATACACAGTGTCAGGTAGTGTTCCCTTTCACACAATCATTAATATGTGCTCCTTCGAAAGCTACCTCATTATTTTGAATTCTGTCTACCTGACAGACAATTTGACCTATGGTATTGTATTCAATACACTGGTTAATCCCTACCCCCATCTACATAATAGCTTATTTGTACATTGGCCTTGTTTGTATGGGGTTTCTAAGATCAAAAAGGTAGAAGAGTTGATTACCCCGTCCTTCTTGCTTTGCTGCTAAAGTTGCAGAAGTACTCAATTAGGGAATGTACTCTCAATTAGGGAGTATCACATCTCTTGCTTTCTATAGCTGTGTGATGGAAAATATTCATTCTTATTCATTGTAAGATCTGTACTCTAGAACTCAGTGGCAGGAACATTTGCCATGTGCTTTTTACTGAAATGTGTGTCTTGGTAACCGTGATAAATAATATAGGGAGATTTAGATTTAGCAACATCATTCCAACATCTTTCCAACATCAAGCATCATTCTAAATGTCTATGTAGTGACAGTATCTGAAGAGTAAAATACTCCAGGTTCAGCCCTTAGTTAACCTATGGTTAAGAACAGATGCTGTAAACTGACACACATTTCTTGGAAGTCTGATCTGTTAAAGAGCAGTTCCCAACTCAAGTTTCATCTATGATGGGCAAACCTGGCCATTTCCACATGGCGTCACCATCCCATGATGGCAATGCATTGACAGCAATTCATGAATCGTGCTTTCTGATGATGTCATTGTGGTTCCACAGCCATTCTCACCCATTGTGATCACAGGATATTCACTTAACCAGAAAAATCTGTTAAGCAGTCACCATCATCCATGCAGAAAGGGTGGAAGTGCAATGGGAAAGAGGTTTACTGCACTGCAGAAGAAAGGTGCATGTTGATCATGTTCCCTTCCACAGGGAGCCATCCAGGTGTTAAGAGGAGTGTTTATGTCTCACTCCCTTTTCAGCAAAGATGCGGCTGGGACCGTGATGGGAGGACAACAGAAGGGGGTATTTTGTAGAAATGGCCATTGTTTTATCTTTTTTCCCCCCACCATGCTTGAATATGCCACTTACATTTTTTTCCCTTTCCATTTCTGCTTTGGAATATCTTCCACTGAAACCAGTTGGACTTCCTTACAAACAATGGCCAACCTATACTGCCAAATGTATCAAGCCTGTCTGAAACACCTTCTCCATACCTTAACATAAGAATCCCAAAAGTAATTTAAAGATGCATCTGTAAGAGCAAGGAGCTTAATACATGGAGCACCTTGATCATGGAGGCTCTGTTTCACCCAAAGCCCTGTCAAGTTCATACCGGCCGAGTGGAAGTATCAACATTTTCAGCTTCTCCTCTCCCTTGTAGAGATTGTCTTTTACTTTCTATTTCAGTGAAAATCCCATCCCACTGTAAGCAACTGAAGATGAATAAACTAGAAATATGTCTAACTTTCTTTCTGTGCTGAGGGCTGAGATGTCCTTTGATCTATTTCCTTTCCTTGTTCCCACTTTTCATCTTTCCAAGGAATCTCAAATTAACACCTTTCATCTTTCCAAGGAATCTCAAATCTGGAGAGAAGACCATCGCAGAAATCTCCATAATGGCTGGGGATGGTCAGAAGGAGAGATCTTGCTCTCTGAGGTTAGAACTTCAGCATCAAATCTTGCTCTCCAATAAGATCTGGTGGACATGGTCCTAGAACCACAGTGTTGCAGCTTATGTTTCATACACAAAAGTGCTGAGCAGTTCTAATGTGTAGAACAGCTTGTTATGTGGATTTTCCATAATGACATTTCATGATACTCTCACAAATTTCTTTTGATCTCTAGCAGTGATATTGATCCTGACTTCATTGATGGACAAGTTTCTATCAGCTTGATTTGGCATTGGTTTGGTAATTATGAGCTTTCTTGATGAACAGCCAGAAGAAACTCAGCTGTTTCCTGAGAATCCAAGCACAGTTTACAGTGTTGGCATATGTACACTGGCAGTGGTGCATGTATGTGTCTATATAAGCATACTGCACTCTGGACAATTAAGTTTCCACAACTAGCAATGGCAGGTTGTTCATTTGTTTGTTGAAAATTTCAACAGTATCCTTCCAAAGATATATCCAGGGACAAGTGTAGTATTCCAGTGTGCATAGGCTACAGAAACTCCATAAAATGTTTGCAAAGAAGAAAGATGTTCCCCAAAAAGGAAGAAAAGAAGAGAAAGGGGGAAAAAAACTGAGAAAATGATCTGGTCACGTAGTTCACAGCAACTGACAGGAGTTTCACTGAAAGTAAAGAGTAAATATTTATAATCCTACAAAGTAGTTGCCTGTATAAATCACAGCAATCAAAGGAGTTTCAAAAATAGTAAGACATTTACCATTAGAAAACATTCACATCCCTACAGATGTCTGCTAAAGACTAACCACATATATGCCAAATCTCACATGATTCTGTTCTTTATCCTGAGCCAAAAGAACTGGGATTTGATGACTTTTCATAACATTAAGGCTTAGATGTTTGTTACAGGGCTGGTCTTATTGTTAGGTTGACTTGAGGCAAGATATGCTGAGGGAGAGGAAACTGTGGAATGGTATTGGTGTAGTGGTCTGACTGTTGCACTATGACCCTGGAGACCAGGGTTCAATCACCCACTCAGTCATGGAAACCCATTAGGTGACCTTGGACATGTCACACACTCTCGGCCCCAGAAAACCCCATGATAAAGTCACCTTAGAGTCACCATAAATTGGAAATAACTAGAAGGCACAGAACAGCAATTAAAAGGCAGAGCTGTACATATGATGCAGTCTGGCCTGGACCCTTTCAGCTAGCATGCTCTCTCCATGTGGGGTGAAGAACACTATCTCATTATCCTGTGTTAAAATAAGATTCAAGTACTTGTCCAATCAGTTTCTGTATGCAGAAAGAAGAAAGACACCATTTTGTTCTTTACCTCAGGTGACTTAATGTCCTCAACTGACCACAATTTGCATTCTGGACCAGGTAATAATTACCAGCAACCATTTTCTAACCATTAAAAATTATTTCCCTGGTGAGTTCTGCTGAGAACAGGCTTCCCCCTGCCATGAGTCAGTGACCCTACAGTGAGCCTATCATGGAGTTTTCTGGGGCTGAGTGTGTGTGACATACCCAAGGCTAGAAAAAAAAATCCGCTTCACAAGAATGCAATGCTTTGCATTGTTCTTGCCAGAGTTGCTAGCTTTGCATGAGGATCAGTCTTCACTATATTCCATACTTAAGATGTGGGGGGAAAAAAAGAATATGATGATTCAAAATATTGGGCATATAACACAGGGATTGTGAACATTAAATTGATAAATCACAGAGAAGATTCTTAAAACCACTTCTGGTATATAGCTGTTGCTCATACTTAATGCTGAACACTGGTGCCACATGATTTGTCATTGTATGTCTTCAAGTCATTCCTGACTTATGGTAACACTAAGGCAAAACTATCAGGAGGTCTTCTTGACAAGATTGATACAGAGGGGTTTTTCCCTTCTTTTTTATTTTTTGTAAGCAGATTTTATGTAAATAAAATAGAACAGAATTGTGCATCAAAACAAGAAAAAAGAGGAAGAGAAAAAAAGATACAAAACATTGTTACATCACAGAGCAAGATATCCAGATGACTAACAAATAAAACAATTGACAATTTGCTCGACAGGTTTTCGTTTCATATATGTCTCATATATAAAGTAGTCTAATCTTTATCCATGAATAGATGTCTTCCTCTCGTTCCATATAAGCTCAAATATACCAAATCATTTAAATATTTACTCAGATCTCTTAAAGGATATGTCTATACAATGTCTCCAATTTAAGTCCAATTCTAATCTGTGAAATTCTCTACCGCTAGGTTTCCCCATCTGTTTCTTAAATAATGTATTAGAAGGTCTCATGTTTTTGTAAATGATCCCATCAATGTTCCTCTTACTAAAGCAGTTAACTTGTCAGTTACAGCCATATCTAACAGTTTAATTAACCAGTCTTTTTCATTAGGTATATCAGGTTGTTTCCAATTCTTAGTATATATAATTCTAGCCGCAGCGGTTATGTAAAATAACAGTTTCTCATTTTTTTTCCAATTTTCTCATTTATCATACCCAACAGATATAATTTTGGTTCAATTTGTAATTTTATGCCCAGAATTTTCTCTGTCTCCAAATGAATTGTTTTCCAATATCTTCTAGCTTTGGAACAATTCCACCACATATGGTAGAATGTTCCTTTTTCGTCTTTACATTTCCAGCATTTATTGTGAACATTTTTATACATTCTTGCCAGTTTATCAGGAGGTAAATACCAACTTGAATACATTTTATAAACATTTTCTTTTATATTTTGATTAGCGGTATACCCTTTACTCTTTTTCCATTCCCCCCCCGATTTTCCATATTTAATTGGGTGGCCTACATTTCGTGCTCACTGGATCATAGATTATTTAATACAGTGGTTCTCAACCTGTGGGTCCCCAGATGTTTTTGGACTTCAGCTCCCAGAAGCCCTGAGCATTGACCATAGTGGCTAGGACTTCTGGGAGCTGAAGTCCACAAACATCTGGGGACCCACAAGTTGAGAACCACTGATTTAATAGTTTCCTCCTCAGTCTCCCACTTAAGAAGTAGTTTTTATATTTTAGAAATCAATTTTGATTTATCATCAAATATTATCCAGTCAAATTCTGTTCTTTCAATTTGAAAACCATTCAGGTTCTTCTCAATCTTCCATTTTACTTTTGGTTACCTATGAGGTAGCCAATGGCATTTTAGTCCATCTTCTCTGAGTTTGTCCGGTGTTTTATATTCCACCTCATTTCCATTTATCTTTGTCAAATCTTTGAATAATATCAATATATATATATTGTAAAAAGCTTCATGCGGTGAAAGCCACAGAGGAGTTTTAGGGTATAGTCTCATTCTATATTTTTTCCAGATCCTCAATAGTGGTTTTCTTATATAATGATTGTTGAATTCACTATATATTCTATCTTTATTATATCCTAAGTAGGTATTCCACCCAAATACCAGTCCTTCACCTTTCAACTTCAACAGCTTATCTTTATCCAATTTAATCCATTCCTGAATCCATTCTAAACAGCAAGAGTGATAGTATAACTGTAGATTTGGAAGTCCAAAACCTCCACTTTCTTTTATATCACACATTATTATGTATTTCACTCTGGTTTTTTTTCCCTTCCCAGATAACATGAAGAATATCTTTTTGCCAACTATCAAATACAGTTTCATTGATAATCAGTGAAATTGTCTGGAGTAAAAATAAGAGTTCCAGGAGGACTGACATTTTGATTGTAGAAATTCTATCCAAAAAAAGATAAAAATTCAGTTTTTTCCATCTCTGAAGGTCGTTTTTAATCTCTTTCCAAGACTTTTCATAGTTATTCTTAAATAAATCAGATTTTTTCTTCATGAGATATATTCCCAAGTACTTTATTTTTGTAGAAATTACAAATCCTGATTTTGGGGTCAGTTTCTTCTCCTCCTCTTTATTTATATTCTTTGTCAATAAATTCATTTTTTCTTCATTTACTCTCAATCTAGAGATTTCTCAAAACTCTTTAAAAAGTATTTTCAATTCTTCAGTGCTTTTAATTGGATCCTCTAATATTATAGCAATGTCATCTGAAAAGACTCTGCTCTTATATTCCTTGCCTTTTACTTTGACTCCATTGATCTTATTATTTGATTTAATACTTACAATCAAAGTTTTTTTCCCTTCTTTTTAGGCTGAGAGAACATGACTTGACCAAGGTCACCCAGTGGGTTTCCATGGCTGAGCAGAATTTGAACTCTGATCTCCAGAGTCATAGTCCAATGCTCAGACCACTATGCCACACTGGCACACATGATTATATGCATATAATGATTGCACACATAGAGTAAGTGATGGCACTGATGACTCTGAGTGCTTTAATTTTCTTCATGTCTCTCCATGTAGGAGGTTGGAGAACTTGATAAAGGCAAGATGTTACTACAGGCTTTCCCCACTAATCTGACAGTTTAGGGACTAGAGCACTGTTAGAAAATGGAATTGGTTGATTAGCAGAACCCATGTACTGTACTGTAGGGAGCATGAAGGACTTACAGAGACTCACTTCTTACTGACCCCATGTGCACTGCTTGCAAAGTCTCTGAACCAGTTTAGTGCCTTTTCTCCCCTCTCAGCTTGCTTTTCAAGCAGTGCACACATGCAAGCAGTTCCAAGCAAGTCTCTGTAGGCAAGAAGAACCAATGAAACATCAGACCTCTTGTCAAATTAATAGAACTTGTTCTTAATTTGGAAGTGTCGAAAGAGTGTGTCATCAGATAATGAGGCATCAAAAAGGTGAGGGCTTCATTTACATATGAAAATACCCATGTGTGACCCACCCATGTGCAAAACCAGGGGCACTGTTGGACAGAAGACAGCATGGACCATACAGTTGTATGAATCATCAGCTCACATTACCATTAAATGTGACAGATTAGTGGGTTGCAAAAGAGAAGGGAACACAGTTTCCCCCTAGTCCTCCAGATATGCAAGACAACAAGACTACTCCCATCCTTCTAGCCAGCATAGCCAACGGCCATGCAAGCTGGGAGATGATAGCAGTTGTAGTCCAACACATCTGGAAGGCACCAAATTGGGGTAGGGTGATGTAAAGAATCCAACGATGGGCAAACCATCTCCCTGGCTATATTTGTTTAAATCTTGATAGTTTTAAAGTGACAGGTGTCTGAAATGTTTGTATATTTGAAATCACTGTTCAGGAAAGTTAAAAAGGGCAACGAAATAGCCAACAATGGAAATGCTGCTGCAAGATTTACCTAACATTAAAAATTGGCCTCCTTAAAAGTCAAAAGCCTGAGATGAGTTTGCTTCACAATGCCAAGGTGGAGCTACTTTTTCTTTTTCTTCTTTGTCTCAGAAGGTCTCTGTTCAATCCATCATAAAGAATTTAAAAATAAATCACAGAGGTGACAAGTGTAGGAGAATAATGGAATGTGATATTCTTACAGTGTATAAATGCTTATTTTCTTCACACATAGAACAAATAGCACTTCTTACCCTTCAAACCAATTTTTGAGAGGCTAAAGTTGAGTGACTGAGAGGATAGAGATGGGGACTATCTATGACCAAGTACAGTTAGAAATGCACACAAGTGGCTAAAAGCCATTAATCCTTTACCCAGTTACTGGGGTGTAAGTTGAACTGAAATCAATGGGACTTAGACCCTTTCCACATGTTGGAAAATAACCGGGCGAAAACGGGACTCACCAGATTTCTTCTCCGTCTGATCGAGTCTGTTGGGACAAGGAGGAGTGCGAGCTTGTCGCTCCGCACTCCTCTGGCATCCAAAATGGTGGCTCTCCACCAACCAGAGAAGCTTGCCAGCCAACAGCCCGCCCCTGGAAGATCTGTAGGCACACACTTGCATGTGCCTGCAAATTTGCTCCGGAGTGCAGAGACGGAGTCGCATGCTCCGTGCTTTTTAAAAACCTCTAAAAAGATGTTTTTAAAAAGCACGCTGTGCAACCAGTTCTGGTCATGCAGAACCGGACTGAAGTACGGAACTACAAAAAGTAGTCCGACCCAGTCCACTCTACGGCATAGAAGTTGAGAAGTTGACCTCCAACGGAGGTCGCTCTGCACCATTTTAAAAGCCCGGTGTGGAAATGGCCTTACTTCAAAGTAGTTATGTACACTGTGGAGATGTAAATGTGAGCTCTGTGCTTCCCTGTCACTAGTTCCATCTTTTTGCTGCAAACTTCAGTGTATCAGTAGTACAACAGCATGATTGGTGTGCAGAATGAGGTGGTCCTAAGTCCGTTGGTTCCACTGAAAACTTACAAAAAAATGTATTTAAGATCATGGCACAAAATGCCCAGATATTGTTGCCTTAGAGCAAGGGTTGGCAGAATGTGGCCTAGGAGTGCATGAGGCCCTCAGTTTTGCTCACCAATGGAGGTTTTTCATCCTGGAGAGAAGTGACCAGTGGAGTGCCACAGGGTTCTCTCCTGGGCCCAGTGCTATTCACCACTATTCATCTTCATCAATGACTTAGATGAAGGAATAGAGAGCATGCTGATCAGATTTGCAGATGATACCAAATTGGGACGGGTAATATGCCAGAGGATAGGATCAAAATTCAAAAGGACCTTGACAGATTGGAGAGCTGAGCCAAAGCTAACAAAATTAATTTCAACAGAGAGAAATGTAAGGTCCTATACCTAGGCAGAAAAAATGGAATGCACAAATATAGGATAGGGAACACATGGTTGGATAATAGTATGGGTGAAAAGTATCTAGGAGTCTTGATGGACCACAAGCTGAACATGAGTCAGCAGTGTGATGAGGCAGCCAAGAAAGCAAATGAGATGCTTGGTTGCATCAGTAGGAGTATGGTGTCTACATCAGGGGAGGTAATGATACCACTCGATTCTGCTTTGGTTAGACCTCATCTGGAATACTATGTTCAGTTCTGGGCAACTCATTTCAAGAAGGATATTGACAAGCTAGAGTGTATCCAGAGGAGGGTGGCCAAAATGGTGAAGGATCTGGAATCCATGCCCTATGAAGAGAGGCTCAGGGAGCTGGGCATGTTTAGTCTGCAGAAAAGAAGGTTAGGAGGGGATGTGATAGCCATGTTTAAATATTTGAAGAGATGTCATGTCAAGGAGGGCTCAGGCTTGTTTTCTGCTGCTCCAGAAACTGAGACCAAGAGCAAAGGATTCAAACTGCAGGAAAAGAGATTCCACTTAAATTTCAGGAAGAACTTCCTGACGGTCAGAACTGTTTGGCAATGGAATATGCTGCGTCAGAGTGTGGTGGAGTCTTCTTCTTTGGAGGTTTTTAAGCAGAGGCTGGATGGTCATCTGTCGAGAGTGTTTTGATGTGGGTTCCTGTATGGCAGGGTGTTTGACTGGATGGCCCCTGTGCTCTCTTCCAATTCTGTGATTCTATGATTCTAGATTTCTCTTTTCATCTTAAAAAGAAAGGGTGAACCTCTCCTCCTGTAAGCCTCCAGGAGTAATAATAATGATGATGATGATGATGATGATGATGATGATGATGATGATGATTTGCTATTTTTTCATCTCTCACCTTTGCCCTGGTATTGGGCCTCAATGGCCTCAATACAACTTTGTTGTTGCTACTGCTGTTGTTCCTGTTGTTCTTGTTGTTGTGTGAATTCAAGTTCTTTTTGAGTTATGGTGACCCTATCATTTATTTTTCTTGGCAAGATTTGTTTGGAGAGGGCTTGCCTTTGTCTTCTTCTGAGACTGAGAGAGTAGGACTTGCTCAAAATCACCCAGTAGGCTTCCTCGGCTGAGTGGGAATTTGAACATTGGTCTTCAGAATCCAGTCTTCAAACCACTGCTCCACATTGGCTCTCACCAAGGCAGCCTCCAAAATTAAACATCAGCTTTTAAATACCTTGCAATCCTCCTCTGCTCTGTTTAATTTCAAAAATATCCATTTGTAAAATCAGAAGTAGACTTCTTGATACTTTTGGTTTTTGCTTCCTTTTCCTTTTTTAAAATTTTTTGGCTATTTTTCTGGCCCCCAAAGTGTGCCGGGGTGGAAAATGGGCATCACACAGTTGCCCATCCCTACTCTAGATACTGGAATTTGAGATGGACAAATCTGGTGAAACACATTACAAGTTCTTCAGGTTCCTATGTTGTATCTTCCAACCAAGAATATGTCACAGTACTGAATTTAGCCTCTCTTTGAGCTTGAACAAACTGGGAACAGTGCTAGAAAGGATTAAAGAGAATCATTGGCAATGTTAATCTTTTGGGCAAATCTGCACACCTACTCAAAGAAATCTCAAACATTACAAAAGGGTCAGGGAGGAAATGAAACATATTTGAAATCTCCTATCTGGCTGCCAGCTGTCCTTCTGACCATAACAAAGGCTTTGGAAGACTCTGTAAGATTTCTACTATTACCAAGTTTCCCTTAATTTCCTCCTTTTGTGACAATTCTTGAATACCTTCATTTCAGCTTGACCAGTCAACATCTCATATCTGCATTTTAAGGGCATAGCCACATGGCAGTTTTGAAGGTGGAATGACTATGTATTGAGTGTTTTCCCAGGCTCCAGAGTTCACATCTGCCTGCAACCTGGTGGGTCAGCTATCTTTGCTTGTTCACACTGTAGCTAGTTGAAATTTCGAGGCCAGCATGAGCACACATGGCATGAGCTGAATGCATGAAAGAGAGGATCTTTTCTTTTAAAAACACTTTTAATCTGGTTTGCATTCTGCGACTGCCACCAGCCAGACTGTTAGGAAGCCTGCCATCTGTATGCACCCTGAAATACCACAAAATGGATTTTGATGAGAATGTCATCTTGATGAGACATATCAGTCTGGTTGTTTCAGTGATCATTGAACATGGGAACCTTTTCAGGAACTAGTGAAGTGGCCCTGGGCACAAAGCCCTTTGTGGCATTGATGTAGTTTGGTGCAGAAAGGGGCAGGTGGAGCGACGGTGTGTGGGGGAGGAGTGATGGTGTGAGGGGGCGAGTACTGGCGTGCGGGGTAGGGGCCATGGTGTGTGGGGGACAGGCAAGGAGCAGCAGCACTCTCCAAAAACCACCGCCCAGAGTGCACCCCCCCCGTCCCTACATCACTGCTTCGTGGCTGCTTTGGTCGTCCCTTTGGTGGGTCATTTTCATTCCCAATTTGTTTGAGATGCGTGAGGGTTACATAGCAGTGGCAACTATGGCTAAATCCAGCACAAGACATTTTTCTGCATAATTTAGAACCAGCAACTAAAAGAGACCCACCCAAGTCAAGATGAGTTGCCTTAAATGTAAAGTCAGATGGTTTTTTTGAGGCAGACATCTCACAGTGTTTCTCTCCAAACTCCCTACAATAATTAATTAGCGAAGGAGTTGCTGCTCCTTTAGGATATGCCAGGGATGCAATCCTCCATAGCTCAAAATAGTATTAGTAATTCTGCATGCGGAACTACCTTATGCTGAGCCATTTACCACTCATTAGCTGTATAGCAGTAGATGGCCATTTTGTGCCTGGATAAGAGCAGGGGAGATCACAGAAGCATTTAGCTATGTCCCTCAGTTGTCACTGGTTTTGTGTGTCTTCAAGTCATTTCCAACTTATGGTAATCCTAAGGTGAACCTATCACAAGATTTTCTAGGGCTGAGAGTGTGTAACATGCCCAAGGTCACCCACTATGTTTCCATGACCAAGTGGTAATCAAACCTTCATCTCCAGGGTCATAGTCCAATGCTCAAACAATTATATACAGTTGCTTTTTCTGCACTCAGATTCAAACTGATTACATCATCTGTTAAGATCTGTCAGGGTCCTACAGAGGTCTCAGTGACTTCTGTAACAGCTTTAGATTTGGCTATGGGGACATGGGGACATAGCCAGATGCTTCTGCAACCTCTCCTCCCAGGTGCCCATGGTTGATGGGCTTCAGCAGCTCTGTGGTAAGTTTGTGTGGGACTTTGGTCTCTGTGGAGAGAGGTGGGAAATACCAACCTCTGCAGCAACCAAAAATAGACACATGCTGGTATAGCGTTAACTTATACCTGCATATGCAGTGAATAGGATGCCAGTCTAGGGCCAAACCTGGCTGAGATACTGACTCAGTACCATATAGCTGGATCTGCTAGCACCACAATGTTGGTGGCCAGACATTGAGAGGAATTAAAATTGTGATAGGAGGCATTGCTTCTATCAGCCTGAGGTTGCGATCACCTGTTCTGGAGGACTTATGCTCCTTCTGAAAGATCAGGTTTATGGCTTGAGGGTGTTCTAGGACCCATACTGCTCCTTAGAAGTTCAAGTGGATACACTGGCTAGGAGCACTTTTGCCCAGCTTCAGCTAGTATGCCAACTGCATCCTTTCCTGGGGAAGGCTGGCCACACTGGTTCATGTTTTATCTAACTTCTGACTAGACTACTACACAATGCTCTCTGAGGGTCTGCCTTGAAAAGTGTTCAGAAGCTGCTAGTACAAAACAAGGGAAGCCAGACTGGTGTCAAGTGTGCATTTTAGAAACTACACAGCATTGAGTCTTGCAAGAATTATGCTGGTCTTCAATTTGCTCCAAAGCTCAATTCAAGGTGCTGTTCTTGAGACCAGGATATCTGAAGATCACCTCTTCCCATATAAGCCTCGCTGAAATTTGAGATTTTTAGTAGAGCCCCTGTTATGTGTCCCAGCACCTGATGACATTAGGCTGGTATGTACACATAATAGAATTTTCTTTGTAGCAATGCCCTACTCATGGAACTACTTGCTACTTGCTAAAGGAAGTTTGGTGAGAGGAAGTCCCATCTGTTTTGAGCTCCTGGCATTAAGTGTTGCTCCACATGACCTTTGCTGTTTGAAACTGCTCTATTTTAATTTTTTAAAAATTATATAAATATCACTTTTAGACTGCTTGAAAGGGTTTCTTAATGTGTTTATTTTTTTTTAAAAAAATCTCTGTACTATTTTAAAAGCTTTTATTTGTTGTCCATTGCCTTCGGAGCCCTTAGGGGCTGGGAGGTGATATATAAATACTTTAAATAAATAAAATATTGAAATGAAAATACTAGAGTGGATTTACCATCCCACTGACATGCGATCCCCAGCTGGACAACAGATAGTGTTGGGGTTGTACTATCTGCTATCCAGCTGGTGGCTTCCATGTCAGTGGGACTGTGAATCCACCCTGGGTTTTCATCTGTAAGTTAAAAGTGCTGTCTAAGTAGTTAAACCCGATCCCCCAAATAGGTTCACTACGTGAATTTCTCTTTTACAGTTCAGACTAAAACCCAGAGACGATTCATCATCCCATTGACACAGAAGCTTGCCAGCCACTCCCATTACAACAACTAGGCCTTCCAGCATTGTGTGGGTTTCTATGTGGTATAGAATGAAAAGGTTTAAGATCCTCCATCCTTGGTGTAGCTCTCCTGACCAGGTTAGTAGCTCTCCGGTCAATGTTTAGTGACAACAAATTTAAAAAAGCCAAAAAATCAAGCATAAATCTCTTAGTGTGAAGTGCAGTTTGGCCCACAGTAAAACAGTAAGCAAGTGAGTGATTATATTAAATGTAAAGTGAAGGGTGGTGGTGGTGGGGGAACACTTGGAATAGCATCATGACAGATCTGTTCATTCATATACTTCACTGAGATACAATTAGAATCAAATCATTTTAATTACAAATTGTGGCATTTTATTGTCTTAACATATATTACAACATTTCTGTAAATTATATCCTCCGTCATATTAACATTTTCTCACAAAAAATGAAGTTAAATCTTTGTAGTAACCAGGAGCTTAATTTTCATTAGACTAGCTATTTGGTAATTAGTCATGCACCATAAATCAAGTCCCCAAGTCTTTTCCAGGTTTCTTAATTGAAAATTATTGTTTCTTGGCTGATTGTGCAGCAAGTCAGAGCAGTGATAGATGCTGAATCCAGCACAAACAGTTTGAGACAGTCAGAACTTGATAGATCATTGCCCTGAAGGGGCTTGTAATGGTGGAGAGGCACTGAATTTCAAAATTAAAGATTCCATCATCCAAATGCAGTGGAAAAAGCTAGCTGTAGCTCTCTAAAGAACTCCTGGATTTTTCTAGCTATTGAGAACCTAGTCATGTTTTATTTCTTAAGGAAATTTTGATGAACATTTTGAAGAGTTTGGGGATGGCACAACTGGGGTTATTCTCTTCCACTCAATCTTCTGCAGTTTTCTTTTACACTCAGAATACTTGGAGATAAGCTAATTTAATCAGCATAAATTCACATGGATGATCTGAATTGGCTTGTGGGTTGGATTCATGGTCACACTTGAATAATTCTCATTAAAAATAGTGGAGATAAATGGGACCTGTAATGAAAGGTTTCCAAGCAGAGTGCTCTGAAAATTTCCAACGAACCAACCAGCTAGCCAACTAGCCATGCCCTCTTCCAGATCACCCTATTCTCTCCTCCTTCCCATCTGCTTTTCCATTCCCTCCCAACAGTCAGTCAGTTTGCTATGTCCAGTCATCATACTCATGCTTCATTGGGTTGTATTCTGTGATGTCCACTCCAAATAACCTTTTTCCTAATTTTTTCCCCTGTCTTTCTGTATCCAAGGCTGCTAATATTTGTGTTTGCAGTGTGGATGTTGCCATTTTGGCTACCCAGGGAATGAAGATTTCTCTTACTGTCATATAACATGGTTCACTGAATGCACTTTCACAATGCTGAATGCAGGGATTGCTGTCATCTGGCCATTCATGGTTATAACACACAGCTTGAGGTTGTTACCTTTTGGACTACAGCTCCCAGTGTCCCCCATCCACCAGATAGGTATAGTTAAATGAAGCTTCCCAAAGCTCTATTCTGGTTATTGAAAGCCTATAAAAAGCTTTTGCAGAAGATGAAAATATCTCATCACTGTAGTATCTTTTTCTTCTCAAACTACAGCTGAGAGAGAGCCCAGTCCTGTTCCTTTTGTTATTTTCTTGGGCAGACAAAATCATGCAAAGCACATTTCTGTTTGCATTGATGATATGATAGAGATTTAGCATCCAAGAGATAATTATAGCCTAGAACATGATGAAGTATGTGCACACAGAGTTAAACTTGGTACCAAAACTTGGAAAATGGAAAGCAAAAGGTTAGCTAATATTTGAGAAAGTATCTAGTGAAAGTATCTAATGACCTTGTGGGTGCATTTTGAGAAACTGCCTCAGAAACTGCCTCAGAAGGAGGCACAGGCCAGTTTTCACCAGTTTCACTCTCAGTCTTCTCAGTTCTTTGATGCATAAGGTCATTCTTATTACTGAAACACTGGCTCAGGGTCTTCTCTTAACATGAGGTAGAACTTCAGGAGCAGTCCGTTCCCTGAGCCTCCCTTGCTCTGAGGTACAGTGGAGGATGTTTTTCCCTCATCAGTGCAAAATCTGATTGTGTTCAGTCCTCAGTCTGGGTAAGTCATGGGGAATGTATCAACTTCTCTCCTAGCCTTAGGCAGCAGAATGTCTCCTCTTTTCCCACTTAGGAGTTCTCAAGGTTTCCTTTTAAAAAATGTGCATGGTACTTATTTCAGAAACAAGAGGAGGTTCCTGCAGCGTTTAGCCAGAGTGGGGAACTTTGGACTTCCTGCATACTTATAGCGGCTTGTTTTGCACATGTATGCTTTTGTCTGTGCCTCTTCAAAGTATGCAGTAGTGTTAAAGCACAGAGATTCTGAAATGTTAGATCCATTAAGTAGAGTACCATCATGAACAAACACTTTTTGGTAGCTCCATTTGGGATCTGAAACATTGAGGTTTTGTATCAGGCTGATGGAAGACAAAGTTTTGTCAGACATAGTTCTGCAGATTCCCCTTCTCCTTCCCACTTGTTGTTGCTAATCTTTATATCTTGCCATTTTCCCAAGACTAGGGCCCTTTTCAGATGGCACTCGCCATGCGAAAGGGCCTCTGGAGTGTTGCGCAATTGCGAGGAGCCATCCACACGATGTCCTCACAATTGCACGATGCTGCTGGGGCCAGCAGGTGCCAATCGCGCACTGTTTCATTTTTGGCTTCTATCCGAAAACGGTGCGCGATCGAGCATCGCTCCAGGGCCCTGCCCGCACTTACTGTGCGTGCGATGCCTCCAGAGCCGCGGTGCTCATGCTTCCTGCCCCAGCGCAGCCTGGGAAAATCCCAGACTGCGCTGAGGAAGGAAGAGGAGCAGCCCTCATGCTGGCTGCTCACTAGCAGGCAGTGGCTGCGGACGCAAAGCAGCGGGGACGCGAGAGCTTCTCGCAAGAGGCTGCTTGCATGATCCCTACACCCCAGTGCTGCAAAAAGGCAAGGTGTGAAAAGGGCCTCAGACTCAAGGCAGCTCAGAAACTGAAAAGATAACAGTGAAAAACATACAAAAAGTCAACGTTAACACAAAATTAAACTATTAACCATATTAAAAAGATACTCTAAAAACAATTTTTAAAAGTTAAACAATACAATTTAAAACATTCCTTTCGGTGAAAGTTTTTGGGTCTAAAAACTTGCCTGAATTAAAAGAAGAAAAAAGTCTTCAGCTGCTGATGGAAGAACAGCAAGGAGGGGCCATTCTAACCTTCTTTGGGAGGAATTCCAAAGTCTGGGGCAGCCATATAGAAGGGCCTCTCTCATGTTCCCACCAACCATACCTACAATGGTGAAGAGACTGAGACAAGAGCCTCTCCTATGGATGTCAGGGTCCAGGCAGGCTCATATGGGGAGAAACAGTCTGTCAGATAGACTGTATGCCTAAGGTGTACAGGGCTTTATAATTCATAAGTATCTATTCCTGCTGCCTGAGTGCCCCCCCCCCGCCATTCCATGGCTGAAAGGGACAGGGATGGTCAGGAATTGTCTGGCTTTGTTTTCATAGCTGGGTGCAGCAGCATCTTCTTGGACCTTAGGAGGACTGCTGGAAAGTTCCACTGTCTGGCTGCAAAAATACAACTAGATGCTGTCTGACTACTTGATCCCATCTACCTTCAAGCCGTGGAATGGCTATGGATGGAGCTAATGAAACAGGTAGGACGATGGTATAGCTGAGGGATCATTGTGAACAGAGTTGCTGGATTCCGCCATCTACAAGAAACATAAAAGGATATATGCAGCTGTTATGTGACATTGAGAGCCAATGACTCTTGGACTATGATCCTGGAGACCAGGGTTCAATTGCCTGCTTAGCCATGGAAACCCACTGGATGACCTTGTCTTTGTCACACACTCTCAGTCCCAGAAAACCCTGTAGTAGGTTCACCTTAGGGTTGCCATAAGTTGGAAACTACTTGACATCACATAACAACAACAAATGTGACATCACACCTGCTTATGTTACCAGCAGAATTCCTGCCCTAAATTAGTCCTAATAGGCTGCTCTGTCAAGTTAAAGGCTAAGGGAGGGATAGGTATTTTCCAGAGAAAATCAAATTGCAGTGTATTTTCATGTAAATACAGTAAAGGAAGTTTTTATGTCAGAACAGTTTAGATGATAATCTACCTAAATGCTCTCAACACCAGCGCCTGTCTTTATCTTGGAAGCTAAGCAATAAATCTTAACAAAAAACACCTGTGACAGAATCACTGTAATTTTGAGGTGATATGAAGTTATATAACAACAAGAACAATACATACAGATGATGCTCTTAATCCTTTCACTCTTAATAGCAAACAGATCACATACATATCTCAACTGGTGGATATGTGCAGTCATCCCTCCACATTTGCTAGGGTTAGGGACAGGACTACTGTGAAAGTGGAAAAACCGTGAATAATTCTAGGCCCTCCCAAACCATATTTAACACATAAAAAAGTGTGATCCCCATATTCAATTCATCATGGATTCCTTTGAGGCATCATGGTTCCTTCACAAGGCAGAAGTGAATGGCTGGTGGGGCTTACTGCCACCTCCACTGCTACCTCACACAATTTTTAATAAAGACTTACAGGTCTCGTTTGCAATTTCTCAGTCTCACGAGGCTTGCAGCCCCTATTAAGAATGGCATAGGGAGACAACAGAGGTGACAGCATATAATCAGTGAATAATCAAATGTGCAAAAATGAAACCTACGAATATGGAGGGCTGACTATATTTGTTAAAGCTGAGACACTGGCTGAACAACAAGAGACTGCAGCCTTCTTCAACTTGGTCTCCTTTAAGATGTACTATCTAGACTGGGAAAGAAAAGACAGAGACTTATCAGATGGAACTGCAGTGTAGATCCAAACTTCCTTTTAAAGTCAGTGTCTATATTCCTGTCAGTGCCCTTTTTTCAGTGGAGTTCCTATCCAGTATCTCTGTTTCAAAGGATCCCTGAGCCCAGGAGAATTTTTTCTCTGGAAGGTGGTAGGAAAGCCCTAATGTCCAGTTGGATTCTGCTTAGACTGGCTTAGGTTTGAGTGCATGCCCAGGCAAAGCTTTACATTTTGTGTTTCCTTTAGCAGGGCCTACTGCCAAAAAGAAAAACTTCTGCTTTTTAAAAATGGGTTAGCTCTTCTGCCAGAAAAAGTGCTATGTTAAAAACAGCAAGCAAAAGTCTGGTTGTCTGCATGTGTTTCTCCTGTGAGTGCATCTTTCCCCTTTAGATCCTGAATAATATCCCCATGACATGGGAAAAGTTAAGAAAAGAAGCACTTCTGCTGCATTTATTTTTGTGACGTATGGATCTCATTAACCAGCTCCCTCTGACTGATGCTGTTGGACACAACAGCCACTCATATGCAAATCAACAAAGATCTTTTTTCCAAAACCAACTTACGTGCAAACCAACAAAAATTATTATTTATGGTGAGTCAGAAACTGCAGTTGCAAAGCATCATCTTTGATTAAAATTATGCTTCTTCAGACATTCTCCTTTATGTGTCCATCAGTACAAAAGTTTTGCCATTGCTCTGGGTTTTTGTAAATTACTGTAAACATGGTTCTTCACATGTATTATTTCAGTCATTATTTTTTATGAATATTTCAAGCCAGGACACATACACACCATCGGTGCTTCTTTCAGTGGAAGATATACAAAAAAACACATTATAACGTTAGAATCCACCTGTTCAGTTAGGTCCATTCCTCAGAAAGATATATGGGTGTACAATACTGAAAAAAGGCCCCCACATTTTATGTTAACTTCTAAGAAAGTTTTGCATTACCTCTGTTGCAGATGGAGTGATATCATAGCTAGTTGATAAATTGATTAACCAGGTCTTGTGTGTGCACATGCTTGTGTTCTTTGGGTAACTAATAATATCTGCAAAGTGTCATGGGGGGATCCTGTTATATTGCTTCCACCTATTTCTCTTGCATATTGGGAAAATGTCTCTAAACAGTCAATGTCACTGGATTCATTGGATCCTGTCACTAGGCTGGATCCAGACTTAGCCACGCTTAGAGTGGATCTACTGAAACTAATGAGGACTTTATTTAGTCCTAATTCAAGTCCCATTAATTTCAGTCAGTGGACACAAAGGTTGACTATGTTTGCCTCTGTATTCACTTTGTTTTTCATAAATTGTAACCATTATGATATCTTTTGATAGAAGATAGTCAGAAGTAAAAATTAACCATATGTTTTAGTAACATGTATGTACAAACACAGACACACCCCACATCTATCTATCTATCTATCTATCTATCTATCTATCTATCTATCTATCTATCTATCATCTATCCATCCATCCATCTATCTCTGTTTCTGATCTATTAGTTCATCCACTCTGCATAAGAAAAATGTATAAACTCTTTTTTGTTGCATCCTGCTGGTGTTCTCCAGCTTGATATTCTGACCATTTGTGAACCCTTGAACTCTGGCAGAGAGGAGGGACTTGGGAAGGTTGTCATCTGATCTATGTAAGAAGGCAAAAGGAATAGCTTTCTCTTTAATAGCACTCTTTCTGCTTAACAGTTGGTGGGAGATTAAAATGATCTAGGTGGATAAGGCAGGTTAAAGGTCAAGGGACACCACCATTTTTTCCTCTCCTTCATGTCAAAATAGAGACAGGTCGTTAGACATTAGAAATGGTATGCTCTTTCCCCTCTTCCCTACAAAATATATTTCAATCTATTTATGCACTAATTTTATTGTAAATTCCAATTCTTCAGGGGGACTGGACCCCTACCAAGCCACTGCCCGGCCTGTATAGTTGTCAGGTGCTGACATTCTGAGTTTCAACCATATTAATTGCTGGATAAAGGCTATAATCCCCTCTCTTTGAAGCCCCGGGTTGATTTTAGGCAGTACTTCAAAAGCAGCACACACAACTGAAAGAGACATATTTCCGACTAGCACTGAATCAATATGATTTACCCTCTTTGCATTTGTCTACATAACGCTGTACATATTTGTCTGCATACACAAGAGGTGTGATTTGACT
Source organism: Iguana delicatissima (assembly GCA_948472985.1). Lineage (NCBI taxonomy): Eukaryota > Metazoa > Chordata > Lepidosauria > Squamata > Iguanidae > Iguana > Iguana delicatissima. Next base: position 1,562,843 of record CAOKZL010000003.1, read on the forward strand.
CTAAAACACCATGAGAAGAGGTTTTCCTATATTCCCACCCTTTCACACCAAACAAAATAGAACACTGCAGAACTTTGCCTTGAGCATCATTCATAAAGTATAAGTTTTTGTACCATATTTTGTTTAACAATAAAGCATATTCATGTATATAATTTGGGTAATTTATTATAACTCTTCAGTAACAATAAAACCACAATCTGGACAGATTCCTAAAGCTTAGATGAATGAGTCCAATTTGAAACAAAGCAGTTTTGAAAGGCCACTCCTAATATTGTAAATTCATGCAACACTTTAATTAAATAAGCCTGTGAGCAAGTATTTTGCATGCAATAACAAACGTCCAATGATTGATTAAACATATTGTTTAACTTGGTTGCAAACAGTCCCCCTTGCACCCCATCCCGCACGCCACAAAGGAACAAAAACGAACAATGGCCAGAAGTGCACAGAATTGTGTAGCTAATATGGAACTCTTGATTGGCACATATTTCACTTAATGGCTCTCAGTTCTGCAGGCCTGCACTATATGAGAACTCTCTCTTACAGGATTTGCCAAGTGTACTTAGTGTTATGTTTGAAAAAGATTAACAGTATTTCAGATCAAAGGCGAATCCTGCCGCATAGTCTTAAGAGATTGTCATTCACTTCCATTATGGCTCATTTGCACAAGATTTTCCTGTAATATGAACCATTGTTTTGATGGCAGTGATTTGACATCAAGACAGGGCCAAATGCATCTCAGCATCCAAAGCAGTCAAGCTCGGGGTGACTGGGTCCAAAAGGGTCTGATCTTCATAAACTCTAACTGCTGCTTTGTTGCATTAAGCCTCTTTTTCAGGTTAAAACAAAAACACCAACAAAATACTGGAATGACCCTTCATCTGAACAAAAGCTAACAATACTTGCTTGGTCTAGGTAAAAGCGTTTGTTGCTAGACAAAGTAGGCCTTGAATTAAAAGGTTTTGAGGGGGAGGAAAAAGGCATTTTAGGATGAACAATTGTGGCATATTCTGTTCCAAGCCTTCTTTTCTTTTTCAGAAATAATCCAGTTGTTTTATAGCACCCTGGAAATGAAAATTCAGCCCAACATACTCGATAAAATGTACTCTGCCTGACACTGTGTCTTTTCTTTTATTAATCCATAATGAAAGATCTAACAGGAAGGGTATAAAAATTTGCAGAATTCAATAGATGTGGAAGAATGCTGAAAGAAACAGCAGTGCATCAGTGTGTGCACAATCATCTTCTTTTGTGAGCAAATGAAAATTACCATGTGAGCAAACAAGGGTTAAATCCCCACCAATATTGGAAGCTTTATTTAAACAAGTACATTGAGAAGGAGATATGACTGTACAGGGAATATATATTTTGATGTTGGCAAAGAGCAGGTTATTTGTAGGTACAATCAGTAAATATTCCATATCTACTCTTGCATATTCTCTTTAAAGAATTATTGTGTTCAAATGACCATAGATTCCCACATCCCCTTCTTTTCCTGCTAAGGAACCTTCTTACATTTCTGAGACAGGATTGAAGCCTGGGATTGGAGACTTCACTATGAGCTATTGATTTCAATGAGCATATATGCTTTAGTTTGTGTTGGAGTACGGCCACCAGTGAGCAAAAGTTTGAAAAGAAAGTTATATAACAGTGTCATTGTGGTACCTTATTTTAAGAAAATGTACATGTGGTACTATCAACTTAAATATCCTTAAAGAGCCTTTATGTCTGGGTGAAAATATCTAAAATTAATATGAGGTGTGGAAATATCGTGTTTGCCACAATCAAGCTAAATTATTGCAAAATAAAGTACTGCTGAATAAAATAATAATAAAAAACACATCTCTCATCCCACATGTGAACTGTCAGGCATGAAGAAAATAGTATATTGCATGTATTAACTGGGAGATTTAAAGTTGTTTTTAACTGAGGCTTAATCCATATAAGAAACATACCCTGTCTTTTTTAAATTTTTTGAATTTTTGTTCATAAGGAAGAACTGCTTGAACATGCATTCCTTGAGATGTGATCTTACACACAGTTTGCAAGGTGTGCTAAAAACTAGGAGAAAAGTTTAGTGTGAATGCATGTGCAGGATCGCATATTGTGTTTAGAAAAGCCGGATGTGTGTGTGCGTGTGTGTATTTCATTTTCTTAAAAGGTTGCTTTTTTTTTGTTGGTATAAAAATCTCAAAATGAAACTATTTCCTCTGTAACTTTTGGAACACAAGGAACTAGAAGCTGAGTTATCAATCTCTGCCAACTGAGTTTTATATGGAAACATTGACATTTAACTTTGACAGTGATTGTTTGCAACCCAGCAGTACTTTATGGGGAATAAAGAATCTATTTCCATAATGCCCTCAAATAAAAGAGAATATAAAATGTTCTTGTTCTCCGTGTATGGGGAACTTTTAAAATGTAAACATCAAGCTATTAAACAAATGTGAACTCCCCCCCACTTCTCTTGCGGAAACAGTTGTAAAATACATGATCAAGAGCGCCCTCTGCATTTGGAAAAGCTGCGACAAACTGAAGCCAGACAAGCAGGACTTATGGAAGAGTATTTTAAAAATCCGGCTCTGTCAATTCCTCCTTTTGTTTTGGGGCCTTGAAAGGGTAAAACTGAAATTTAAAAGGTATGCAGAATTACCAGATGGTAAATCACTTTTACTTTTCTTTATTTACAATTCTAACAATTACAGCAATCTCTGCAAAGAGAAAAAAAGTCAGTTCCTTACTAAGACAGCTAAGGTTAAGAATGAAGCTGGGTCTGTGTGATTGATTATATATGCAAAGTGCAAGTGTTCTCTTGTGCTCTGAGTACCTAGTGCATTATTAAATGTTACTGATTAGTTATTAAAAGGCTTTCATTGTTATCCATCAACAGTTAGATACATGGTTGTGATAGTCTTCCGATCAACATTAAATGCACAAGCTGGTATAAATCAACAAAACAGATTTGTTTCATTTTACACTGAGGATGCAGGTTATGAAATAAATGAAGATGTGAACAGAAAGCTGAAGAAGTGACACTTTTCAAATATATTTTATGGTAAACTGTCATAATCCTTGCACTGAGGAAAATTATTTTTTTAAAAATGAATTTTATAAATAGAGGCAATTAATAGATATTGTGTCTCTTATAATTATACCTATATGGACAGGCAATGGGGCTGTGATATAGCAATTTTCCTCTAGCTAGATACTCAGTGAGGAAAACTATCAAATGGCAATTGTAATGTCGTATTTAACAAAATGGTATTTTAGTAACTTGTGAATGGAAAAAAGTATCAGAACATTGACAATATGCATTGTATTAATGGTATTTATAATAATTATACTTAAGAAACTTCCTCATTATGCCCTAAATACACTATTTAAAAAGTAACCCATATTATTTTTTTATTAGAATGTACCTCCATATGGAATATTTAGGATTCAGAATGATGGTTATTGTGATATTTAAATAAATATAAGAATACATTAAAAATGGAATTATAGGCACCTCTGAATTTTCATATCACTGTTTAATTTTGTTGAAACAAAGAGTCATTATGTGCATATAATATCATTATTTCATATTTTATTGTATATTTTAAAGTGGTTAGATCCCTTTAACTTTTATGTTCCATGGAAAACTTTCTAAATTTACACTATATTTAGTTAAGATTGACATTCTATACTCTGACCTGTCATTCAATTCCACTGGGAATTACTTTTGAGGAAAAACGGATAGGTGTTGCCAAAGTATTTATTTCGTATCCATGATATACTTTTTAAATTATTCTGAAACTTTCTCTTGTGCAAATATATGACTCATTACTGAGTACCCAGCGTGATGTCAAAATTTATACTTTGATTTGTGAGCTAAAACACTGCTTTCTCCCCCAAATACTTTGGAGACTAGGAAGTGAGAAAAGAAGGGTGAAGGAAGGTTACAGTCTCTGTGAACCAAAAGTGATTTCACCAGCGTCAGAGCATTATAGTATTATTACGCTGAAAGTCATTTCATCATCAGAAGATCATCATTCTTTGTTGCATTTCTACTTTTTATGTATTTAGTGTGCCTCTTTGAAACTCCTAAGTCAGTCACAAAATTTACAAAGTGAAATGGCTTTCTTAGTAGCATTGTGCTCATGTTGAGAGCAAATTAAAACAGTGAAAGAATAGTGCAAATAATTGTTTCATATGTTCTCTTTACTTATGACTTTTATAATCATCCAGGCTGATTTACAAATGTAGACTTCAAGGTTGCTCAGCTTCCTGCAGAGTAGAAGACTGCTACTTTGGCACTCATACTCATGCCCTTGTAATCACCACTCAGAAACTGTGCCCTGGTACTTCCAATTCCCAGCCTCTTGATTGAACACCTCATTCTGTGCTAACAAGGTGTCCAAGGTATTTGAACAGGGTCTGCAGTCAGGGAGAAAAAAATTGTTAATGGGGTCGCTCATTAAGAATTGCTGCACCAGTTTTTGGTAATTTGGTAACTGTCTAAATTACAAGTTGATTCCTCTTTTCTCCATTTCCAAGAACAAATGTGATGTGATGGGTGTGGGGAGGAGGGATTGGTTTGTATTGTTGGTTAGAAAATTATATAGATAAAATGGAAATTAAGGGGGCTCATTTTGATTTACTTGAATCATTGCTGGGACATTTGAATACTGTTTTGCTTCAGTACATTTTCTATTGTTATGGCTGTGGACTGAAATGTATATAAAATTATTGGGAAGAAAGCAGTGTTCTATGTAAAAAAAAATGCACAAAAGCATACAGAGAGAGATAGCAGAATTACTAGGGATGGATTACTAGGGATGGATATAAAAAAGGATGGTGTAGATTATACAATGTTGAATGCTACTATGCCAGATCTGTGACGATGATATGAAACATGATGCAGAATAATATTATTGGAGGGTGGGAGGAAGTGGTCTATGTCAATTGGGTTTTTCGTAAATGTGTTTAAAAATAAACAAATTTCAAGGATAAAAAGTAATAAATTGTCATGAACATCCCAGGATATAAATCATAAACAGATTTACTGGAATGAACATGGTTTCACTGGTGTGTATAAAAAAGAATACGATATATAAAAGGAATCTTAATAGTCCCTCTGAAACATGGGAAGGGGAAGACTATATGTTCTGTTCAATTGGGGCTTAAATCAGCTTTCCTTTATGAAGTCAACTCGTTGACTTGGAAAGATGTTTTCAAAGGATGTGAATTCAGGCTCATTGTTCTGCTTCTATGCTGAAATGCAAGTAGATTGACTGAAACATGTTTTAAAAGAAGGGTGGAAATGGTTAGGTAAGAGGTGGATCTGGGCTATATGAATTTTGTAGCTAGTGAGATTTGTACGCAAGATGAGTCTCTTGTTTCAGAAATGCAAACTACGGCTACGATCCAATAATGAGCTCAGTTCCTTCCCAGTATTTCCCAGTACAAGATATTGGGCTTGGGAATATAAGGATGTAAAATTAATAATTATTCAATGATTCCTTAACTGCAAATAGAAATCATAATCTAGAAAAGGAAAAGGCAACAGCCACTTATTGGTTTTAATTTCTTGCCCCCTAAGTCTCCAATCCTAAGTGTTGTGTTTTGTTTGGAAAGACGTACTACTGAAGGAAAAAGTAATTATTTTTGTGTAACATATATTGTACTTGTGAACTTTCAAAGAGGAATCAATGAACTGAGCCATTGTGACTTTGTATTAAAACATTTTGAGGTAGTGAAATGTCCTGAGTGTGGTTAAATGGTTTCTTTTTTCTCTCATAATCTGAATTTTTTTGCAAGAATAAAAGATAACACATCACTTAAAAACAGAAAAGAAAAAAAGAAGGGACATTGGAAATGAAATTGAATCTCCCAAAGAAGACACTTCCAGATCATTTGACAAATTCTGGAAATAAATTCTGTTTTAAAATATACTTTTTTCAAAAAATTGCAGTAATGCTCTTCAAGTTTCACATAAAGACCACCAGCTAAAATTACTTGTCCATATTATTTTTAGTATTGCATGTTTCTTCATTAGACAGTGTTTTGTTTGTCTGAAATTTCATTCCATTCAATCTATTTTCTCATCAACAGACTTTCCAAAATTGATACCACTAAAAACATAGCCAGATGTGAATCTGTTGCTTGTTACCAGTTTTAATCATCAAATTAAAATAGTCTGCAGCTAAAATCATCATAAGATTAAGTTTTGCACTCTTCAGCTTTGTATATTTGCATAAATAAATATTGTGGATTATTTACATAAGTTTTAAATCTGGTTTATTTGTCAGACATTACAGTGATAACTCACTGACACTCCTAAGTATGTATACCTTATAGCAATATAAAGATTTTTAAAGAAAGAAAGAAAGAAAAGAAAGAAAGAAAGAAAGAAAGAAGATGTTTCAGTGGAACCAAGGAAGGGCAGTATTGCTGTTATTGTGGTGACACTTGCAAATCTGTTCAACACATGTCTAGTCAGAAATAAGCTCAACAGATTTGGATCTTCTTTCTCTGAATCTTCAGAATACTTCCAAAAGCAAAAACTGGACAAAAATTATGCTTAGAGTCTTTGGAAACATCCCCTCCACTTATCTGTGTCACCCTCCAATTTTCCAAAAAATTCCAGATTTTTTCTGTGTGTGTGTGGGCGGTGGGGGTTCACAGGAGAATGAAGAGAAAAAGAGAAATAAAAAAGATCACTACAGCTTGACTCCATTTACAGGAACTGTTGTTATAGTTGTTGTTGCTGTATGTCATCAAGTCCTTTTCAACCTATGGAAACCCTATCAAGGAGTTTTCCTGGTAAGATTTGTGCAGAGAAGGTTTACCTTGGCTTTTCTCTGAGGGTAACAATGTGACTTGACCAAAGTTAACCAGTGGGTTTAAATAGCCACGCAGAGATTCAAACGGTATTCTCCAGGGTCGTAGTCCAATGCCCAAACTACTACTGCATGCTGGTTTGCATTTACAGGAATCCTCCATTGAATTAAAAGTCTCACACAGATGCAATGCTTCCTTCCATCTATGAGAGCAGATTCTGGATCCAGCCCACTGACATCAAAGTGACTTTATCTGAGGTGAGAATGCCCAGGACTGCTGGAACCTCAGTGTCTTTGGCTACAATCATGTACACACTTACCTGTAAATAGGTTTCACTGAACTCAAGGGCATCTCGTTAGCAGGCATATCTAGGATTCCAAACTTACATAATATCACTTGCTTTCTATGCCTCACCATAACAATGTGCTACAGTATCAATATGAATTTACAGGATCTTTCTCTGAATGCAAATAATTCGGTAAATTGCTAAGAACAGATTTGTTTCTAAATACATCCATCATTTATCCTTATCAAAGCTATTAAAAAGATAACTAAAACATTTTTCTTGAACTTTTGCAATCATATGTATATATATATGTATATGTATATATGTGTATATATGTGTATGTATGTATATATACACACATACACACACGATTGCAAAAGTTCAAGAAAGTTATCAGGGCAATGTGGGTGGGAAATATATATATATCTATTGGGTAAAAATGCAAACATACTTATGTGAAAATCAATCAACCAATCAATCAATATAATTTTATTTCCAAGTACACTTGTTTGGGAATAGAATATATATATTCATTGGGGGTTAGGATGTCAAATATCATTGTTGTTTATGACTCCTATTCAGAGGTTTTAAAAGTGAGCTCTGGTTTCATCTCTTTGCTGTAGATACATTTTACTAGTCTTAAAGAAGTATGATTCAACAGGAAGATATTTCATTGTGCATAGAGAAGAAGGGGGAAAAAAAGCAGTTCCTGGAGTGACAACAATTTAATCAATTTTTTCCCTTAAGAAATTTCTCCTAAAAATACAAAAGAACTAGTTGCTGAGCCTTTTTGATATCTGTCACTGAATGAACCTAAAATAGAGAAGTGGAAGATCTGCATATGATTAAATCTGCTGTTGCTTAATGCAAAATATACTGAACTAAATCAAAGGCAGTGGTGTAGCTACTGGGAGGGGCAACAAAATTAAGCCACTACCCCTCCAAATAAGAATTCTTCCCCCACAGTTTTGTCCCCAAAATTTCTAGCATTGCAGAGAGTGAGACACGAAAGTCATTCACATCTAGAACTCTTATGTTTGCTGTGTTCACATTGCCCTGGTAACTGTACCTCCTCCTTTTCTTTGGATGCCTAAACTCTGCTTCTAAATGGTAAACTGTTTTAAGTTACGGCAATGCCAGAAATTTGGGAACTGAAGGTAACTTTTATTAAGGTGGGTGAAATTCTTATTTGAGAACAATGCTCCCCCAAATTTTGCATGTAGACACCTTATAGCTATACCCCTGATCCAGTATCTTGTCTGAAAAATTGTTGTTTTGGGGATGTAGAGGGACTGCAATGGAGATTGGCATCCCCCCTCCCGCCTTCGTTCTACACTATTTTGCTGTTTCACCAGCAGAAGTTCTCCACCATTTGATCTTGCACGCTACACCATTTGATCCTGTGATTCTGCCCCACTCCCACCCTCGGAAATTACACTTTGCTGCAGTGCTGCATATGTCAGGAAATGTTCACTGAAATCACCATTGAAAACAATGGGAATTGTCACATAATCCTATATGTCTCTACTCAAAAAATGTCCATTAAGTTCACTGAGTACATATGGTGAATTAATTACCTCAGCAGTCTGCAGCTAAAGTGTATAAAATACAAGAAATCATGGCAGTTTTCCAAAACTACAGTACCACCACAACGCTAGCAATAAAGGGTAGTTACTATACTCCCTTCCTGTAGAAGGCTGGGCTGGGCCACTCTCTGCTCTACACACCTGGTGGCAAAGATTTTTACTATTATTTAGAAAGGCTTCTGGTTATAACTGGCTATTTTAATGCTGAGGCTGCGGTATTTTCAGCCTCATTCTTATGTGTTATATGCTTTAAACGAAAGTTGAGTTTATTTTTTTAACTGTTTCTTTTCTCTTTTTTGTACTACTCTGATCAGTTTTTAACTGTATTTTGTTTCAATCTATGTTGTAAGCTCCCAGGTGAGATAGAAACAGGCAAATCTCTCTCTCTGCCTCTCTCTCTCCTCTCTCTGCCTCTATCTCTCTATCTCTCTAGATCATATAGACACACACGCACGCACACACATACACACCAGCTTGGGTTTAAAAGTCTGGATCCCTTTATTAAACCTATCTAGAGAATACCCATTGCATCAATGTAAACTTAGTATGCCAATAAGAAACAGGGAGATCTTGTTAAATAAACCACAAGACCCAAAGTGTTCCCACACAGCAACACCCTTGGCATGCCTGCTGATGCCTGCCAATGCTTCTCCTCATCACCACAGTGTTTTTGCCACCACAAGTTTTCTTTTCACAGGCCTACTGACTTAGACGGTGTTTACAGTGTTGCAATCACTGTAAGATGGGAGTGAAGCCCGACAGTGGCTGCAGACATGCAAAGGACCAGCCATTCGAGTAGTGGTAGGAGATGGTGGCAATGTTGAGGAGCCAGAGCGTGTTGAGGGCTCAGGCAAGGCATTCAAAGTGGTGATGGTGGTGGTGCTGCTGCTATTCTTCCGGTTCTCAGCACTGACATGAATTATGACTGGCTGGGTATTTTGATGATTAGTGTGAGATCTGTAGATAAGCACAATGATTAAAACCACACAATTCACTCTTCCTAGCCATGGTGGGCAGTGTGGCACTGGATTTCTTGTTTTCAAAACAGAGCCAGTCCATGATGTTTGGGAAATTGCTTCCAAAAATGAAAAAGAATTTGTGATAGAAGGTGAGGTGACTGTTAAAAAAAAAAAAAAAAGGAAAAGGAAATAAAATCTCACCAAGAATATTTAAATCTTCAAATGCCATATAATAAGCTCCCTGTATCCACTTCAGATCATGGTGATCGCAAGCAGTAATGTATGCATGCACCCCTATGCACACGGACACACACAAATGAGGAGGTGTTTAAACAATTTTCTTATCTTGTACAGCTTGGTGGGAATTATCTGCCCCTCCAGATGTTGTTGGGCTACACATCCCAGCAGCCCTAGTGAGTATTGTCCATGCTGAGGAAGGCTGACATACGACAACACCTGGAGGGCCAGATCACTCCTATCCCTGAAGTGTATATATAACATTACATGTACATTCAAGATATTTGTCTCATTATATACACTGTACTCCTATACTGGAAATGGTCTAAACCAGCTCAGATCTGAGCAAATAAGTAGAAAGTTTTCCTCCCCCGCCATAATGACCCATGAGAGGAGAATTCCAACTGCTTAACAGCTCATTATAAGCAATTTGCCCAAGCCTTTATTAATAAAATTACTCAGGTCAATTCTGACTTGGATGTTTCAGTTGACATAGTTCCAGTGGATGTAACTGTGGCTCCTATGTGTACAGTGAAAATGGATAGTTTTCAACCTGTACAGCCTGAGGATATGGACAGTATCCTTGGAGAGGTCACAGAGATCACATGTGCACTTGACCATTGCCCTTCCTATCACATGAAAAAAAAGCTAGTGGGAGACTGGCTGAGGGAATCAAGGAGGGAAGGCAGGGTTCTAACATGCCTAAAAGAGGAAGGTGCAAGATACTTTTTGAAAAAGCTTTCTGAAAAAGTCTTTCCTGAAGTTTGGAGTGCTGGGAAATTACTAGCAAGTTTCTAATATCCCATTTCAGGGCAAGATGTTGGAGCATACAGTGGCTTCAGCTCCAGAAGTTCCTGCATGAAATGGCTTATCTAGATCCATTTGAATCTGGCTTTAGTCTGGTTATGAGACAGAGATGGTTAGGGACACCTTGTGTGTGTGTGTTTTTTTTTTAACTACACTGGGAGATCTGTTACCCTGATTTCTGGAGTCCCTTGGGGGACACCTCAATGTGCTCCACGTGATGGGGAATGGAAACTAGCCAGAGCACAAGCAATAGCAATGCGAGAGGCAGGGCACCCTAGCGGGATCTTTTTACCCAGTTTTTACAGGGTCAGGCCAAGCCAAAAACCAAACAAGAATGTCCAATAAATGATTTTATTGAATGAAAGTCTCACGCACCAATGCAATCACTCACATACTCACTCAAAATCTATTAAGAAGAAGCAAAAGAGAGGAAAATGGATAGGGGAATATTGAAGGGGTTGTAGCTGGGGTAATATTGCACCTTTTCCTGAAGTCCCCGGTCCGGGAAAAACAGTGAAGAAGTGGAGCTCAGTATGGAGAGGGCTGAGGGGATTACTCAATGGATGGAGAAACAGTCAGCTGGGATGACCATGAGTAATCCAAAGAACTGCTCAAAATTGGGGCTATTTGTAGGGGAAAAAGTACCTGGAGGACTAAGCCTTTCCCAGGGAAAACAATGGGTGTTGCAGCGAGAACAAAGCTCCACAATGGTAACTTCCTTTGCGTGATGGGATTACAAGGTGTTGCCAAAATCTCAGGATCTTCGGCTGCATTTGGTTGTGGCATGACTTCATGTAAATGATCCTCACTTGATAGGATATTTGCTCAACTTCAGGCAAACATGCTAATCTCCTCAGGTTGGCTTCTCAGGGGCTGAGGACCCTTTGTTTATTGTGGGTTTACACATCTTGAGATCTCCCGGGGCTACGTGACTGGGGATTCTGCTGGCCTGACCCGGTTTTCGATCGTTTGACCATGGCTGCCTACGTACCCATCCGAGCGACCTCTCAGACACATGGAATCATATTTAATATCAAAATTGTAGACCCCCGGATAGGGTTTTTCCAGTGGAGTAATAGATGGATGGCAGAGTATGTTTCTGTTAGTTCTGATGCACCTTACTGGGAGGGGAGGGATTTTTATAAAGTGTCTCTGTATCTTTCTGTAGTGGTGAGCATAAGGTGGTGCTAGAGAATTCCTATTTAACTCCTTGGCCATTGGCTTGTGGCATTCCTTTGGCTCTGTTCAGTCTCCAATGCTATTTAATATATACATGAAACTAGAGGGCAAGATTTCTTGAATTTTGGGTCCAGTGCCAGATGTCTGCTGATGACATGCAACTCTGTTTCTCTTTGCCATCTAAATCCACATAAATGTTTCAGTTCTAAACCATAATCTATTGTCAGTAATGGATTGGATAAAGGTGAACAAATCAAAGTTTAATCCAGATAAGACAGAAGTGTTTTGCATACACTGAAAGGCAAATCAATGAACAGAAAGTCAGCCTATGCTGGGGGGGGGGTACTTTCCTTCTGGCAAGAGATGGTTGCTCCTAACAGCTGTTGATATGAGTGCATGTGTGTGGTCCCCCCTCCCCCGATTCTGGCAAACCTGATCAAGAGCACAAAAGTGAATCCTGCAAAGGAGGAAGGCAGCATTTTGGAGGACAAGAGGACACCAAAATGTACTGCTTCCAGGAGAAACTGGAGTGGTGATGCATGAACCCTGTAATGGGCAGGCAAAATAAATAAGGAAGCAGCTGGAGGGAATGAACCATGAGTTCAGTTATCTTCAGACTAATACGTAAGGCATGGAAAATAAAGAAGATGAACTCAAAATGTTCAAAGGGCATGCATGGGAGTTTCTTAATGGTGAAATATTGAAAGCACAATTACAAACAATTCCAAAGAGGAAGAAATGTGGGAGATGTCTAGAGAAAATAGAGGGGATGTATAAAGAACTATCTCATGAGCTAAAGTTCAAAATAGGCATGTATAAGAAATGGAAGAAGTGGGGAGACCACAAAAGAGGAAGATAAACAAAGAGTATTGGTAGGGAGAAAGCCAGTAAAACTAAAGGTCAGAATGAGCTTGGGATTGCTACAGAGGTTAAAATTGATACAAAGGATTTTTGTTTTGTTTTGTCTGTGTTCAGAGCAAGAAGAAGAAGAAGGGAATGGTAGACTTGCTGTGTAAAGAAGAATGCAAAATGTTAATAAGGCAGAGAGAAGGCAGAGTTGCTTAATACCGTCTTTGCCTCTCCTGAAAGGAGGACAGTGACCTAACTGGTAAAAATAGAACAAATGATGGTGTAAAGCAGTGGTTCTCAACCTGTGGGTCCCCAGATGTGTTTGGACTTCAGCTCCCAGAAGCCCTGAGCATTGACCATAGTGGCTGGGGCTTCTGGGAGCTGAAGTCCACAAACATCTGGGGACCCACAGGTTGAGAACCACTGGTGTAAAGGGACTTCAGCCTGGGTATTTTTGAAGGCTTGACATACAGAAGATGGAATGAGCATCTTTCATGCCACTCCAGATAATGAGACTTGAACTATTAGACTCAAATTACAAGAGAGGACTTTCTGATTAACCATTAGGAAGAATTTCTTGATGGAAAATTTTTTTAAGTGTAAGGTGATGGAATTTCCTTAGTATGAAATTTTTAAACAGAGATTGGATGGCCATCGCTCAGTGATGCTTTAGATGTGAATTCCTGCACTGGGCCACATGGCAGTTGGTCTTCTTGTCTATGAGTTTCTGAGGAGCAGGTTTGCAATTTGTGTGTGTACCTGGATTCAGCCTTGAGCCTGGATATTTGCATTGCAGTAGTGGCCAAAAGTAGCTTTGAGTAGTTTAAAATGGTGCACCTACTGAGTGTTCTAAACTGGCCATGGTGATGCATGCCTTAGTTATGTTTCATTTCAATTACTATAACATGCTTTACATGGGATTGCCTTTGAGTAATGTGTGGAAACCTCAGCTGGTCTAAAGAGCTTCAACCAGATCGTTAAGAAGCAGTACACAACTGCCTTATTATAACATATCCTTTTGCAACCAGTCTGTTTCTGAGCATAATTTCAAGTGATGGTTAGGATTTATAAAACATATAGTCTGACTTCATGTCCAGGCTGTGTGAAATACCATATCTTTCTTCTATGATCCTTGGGAGGGGTTGTCTCTTGGTCTTGCCAAGCTTTTGATGGGAATAATCAAGAGGGCCTTCTTGGTGGCTACTTCTAGGCTTGGAATAATAATAATAATAATAATAATAATAATAATAATAATAATAATAATAATAATATTTCTATCCCGCCTCTCCTCATGGATCGAGGCAGCAGACAACAAGAATACATTAATTACATTAAAAAACATTAAAGAACATACCCAATCCTCCCCACCTAAAACCAACCCCCTAAAACACACAACAATTAACAATTAAAAACAATCAACTGACTGTTAAAAGAACAGCAAGACAGTTGGTGGGAGGCAGTGGAAGTACTAGTCTGGGAAGGCTGGTTGGAAGAGAGCAATCTTGACTGCTTTTTTAAAGCAATCAAGACTGGTAATATACCAGGTCTCCTCCGGCAGGCCATTCCATAACTTGGGAGCGACAGAAGAGAAGGAACACCCATCTTAGGGTGGTCATACTGGCTCACTCCTTGTTGTCCATCCACGGTCAGATGAAAACATTTTTTAAAAAATTCTGTCAGGTTTTGAAAACCGATGGCAAAGATGATGATGATATTTATTTGTATCCCACCTTTCTCCCAAAACTGAGACTCAAGGGGGCTTACAATTAAAAACACAATGCATCCAAAAAAGTTAACATTAAAATAGGATTAAACTTTCAATTTAAAACTAAACTTAAAAAGATTAAAAACAATTAAATGATAAAAGGCTATTAAAATAGTTCAATCCAAAACAATACAACACCCTCAGCCCATTCTTTAAAAACTTTTCATTTTAAAAGCCTGCTGGAATAAAAAGGTCTTTATTTGAAAGTGGAAAGATAGCGGGGGGGGGGCATTCTGGCTTTCCTAGGAAAGGCATTCCGGAGTCCAGAGGCAGCTACCCCCGGGGTAGCCACCTTCTCATATCCCCCCATACATGCCTGTGATTTTTTTAATAATATGCCATTTTATTGTTTTCATTTTTGCATTTTAAGGCACATGTTTCAAACAGATTTAATTATCCAGATAGTTTAATTACATCACCATCATCATCATCATCATCATCATTATTATTATTATCTTTTATAGGGTACTTGTTTTAATTGTTATATGCAACCTTGAGTCCCAGTTCTGGGGAAAAGGTAGAATAGAAAGGAATATGATAATATTAACAGTAATAATACAATCATGTGCAGCTAGAACTATTTTTATTTTTGTTTTACAAAGAGAGAGTTTTCCATTCAATTAGATACGCCTTGTCTCTTTAGCTGCTGCGGTTAGAAAACCAACAAGATTTCCATGTGGACAGGTGTTTGTTTACATGTTTAACTACTCTGAAGCAAAGTTGTCCAAACATTCCACAGCAAGTTTGGGAAACTTATCACCTTCCCATGTGGACTGCAGTTCCCATCTGTCCTACTCAGCATAGCTAATGGTAACGGGTGATAGCAGTTGCAGTTCTACCACATCTGGAAGACTGCAGGTTTCCCATCCCACCTTTACAGTAAGGCATGTCATGCCATCCTCAAAATAAAACATAATAAAAGTGTTGCATATAAAAACAAATCAACAATAATAGTGGAACAGTGGAAAGGAATAAAAGAATAAGCTTGTGCAGATAAAATATATGAGACAATCATCTAAGTTAATTTTTTAAAAGAACAATAGAACATACCAACCTCAGTCCCCGTATGAAACCGGACCAAAAAGAATCAGTTCTTTTTTTGGGGTGGGGGTGGGGGGAGGTATTATCAGCTGATCCCTAAATTACTGTCTGGCGAGGAAGTAGCATTGGCATCGTTGAGACTGAACGGAAGAAGCTCTTTCATTCTGGTAGCCTAAGATTTGTGCAAGATCTGATTTGAACTAAAGGGTTAAACCTTTTAAATATGTAAGTACAAAGTTAATGGAGCATACTAATCCATTGTGAGATCTAATGAAATACCCCACAATTTAAATTGCAATTAAACAGAGAAATGTCAGCGGACATTGCACATTTTATACAAAATTAGAAAAAAAAATGCCTCCCACAAACCTTCAGTTGTTGACATTTTTTTTTAAAAAAAAAGCAGCTTGACAGAATTTTTTAAAGAAATCAGTTGGTGTCTAGAGGGGAAGTGAATCTGTTCCGGGCTTTAGTCAGAACTTTAAAGGAGCAGGTCCCTATCCCCAATATAGGTTCAGAACCATGGATTGCTCTTTTAAAGTTAAGACTAAAACCCAGAGCAGATTAACAGCGCTGACATAGAAGCCACCAGCCAGTGGTAGTTTAAATATTAGCATTAAGTATTATCAGTTAAACATATATGACAAGGTTGCGTGGGTACTTCTATAGTGTCAGTAAAAATGTATCACATACTCGGCAGGATAAAAAATGAACCAACTTGACAAGGGTTGAATCAAGACATTTGCTGTGTGCAGTGAAGCAATTAACTTTGCCACCTACATGTCAAGGTACAAAATACCCAAAGTCAGCCATATTATTTTGGCACCTAAGGCAGAAAGTTCCATAAGCAGCTCTTCCTATCCCTGGCAGAAGAATGCAATAATACAAGACGAAATAATTAACAATTTACTGCCTTTTCGTGACATTCAAAATCTGCTGCCTGAGGCAGATAATCATTCTGTCTCATTATAAGTCCAGCCCAAGGTGTTGAGGGAAATAATTACAAGTTAAAAATAATCATAAGTGAAAAATGGATTACTTTGACTAATATTGTTTATGTTTCCTAGTTTGGTAAATCTCATTATTAAGTTACCTTTGTTGACGAAACATTTATCCTTTATGAATCATCTGCGTGGCTGTTTCATGCATAAGAATGTTTTATACTGTTACTTTTTGATTAGTTTGGAAGACTAAGTACCCATGGAAATCCAAAATGAAACTACTACAGTTATAGGACCTTCAACTGATTCCATTCAATTGATGCTACTGTATCCCATCCTCTGACAATAAAATATTTCTTTTAAAGAGCATGATTTATGTTATATGCACTGGCAGCCTAAAACATGTGGGCTACAACACTATTTTAATGAATTTATGTTGTAGGGAACTTACAATAAATATATTTTTGATTCTGTAAATAGCAGTGAATTCTAAATCAGGTATCAGTGCTTTCTCTCCTATACACTCAGACATGGACATATTTTGAGATACTAGTCCAGATTCCATTGTGATCTTTGAACTCCTGGCTGGGAAATCCACCTGGGACCAATTACCTTCAGATTTAGAATGATCAAATTAGTCTAGTAATGTTGGTTTCTAAAATGCATGAACAATGCGTCTTGCATCATTTTCTAGCCTCTTTCTAAGAAATATAATTACTCTGCAATATTATCTCTTTTTCAGATCCACTCATGTTTCTCAATACCGCCCCCAGGTGGCCCAGCCCATGTGGTTCCAGGGTTGAGTGGTTGGTGAGCTCAATAAAGGCCCTTTCTGCACCAGGCTATTAAAATGGTGCAGAGCAACCTCCGACGGAGGTCTTCTGCACCGTGGAGTGGACTGGGTCGGACTGCTTTTTGTAGTTCTGCACCTCACTCCGGTTCAGAGCGACTGGAACTGGTCGCGCAGTATGCTTTTTAAAAACCTCTTTTAAGAGATTTTTAAAAAGCACGGAGCGTGAGACTCAGTGTCGCTCCGTCGCCACGCTCCAGTGCAGATTGCAGGCGCGCACTAGTGCGTGCCTGCAGATCTGCCGGGGGCGGGCTGTAGGCTGGTGAGCTTCTCTGGTTGGTGGAGAGCCTCCACCAACCGGAAGCTGCCATTTTGGATGCCGGAGCAGTGCAGAGCAATGAGCTCACACTGCTCCTTGTCCCAACGGATTCGCCCAGACACTGAAGAAATCCAGTGAGTCCCATTTTTGCACGGTTCCTTTCCCATGTGCAGAAAGGTCCAAAGTCTCTGGAAGCCTAGAACTAGTTGCAAATTTGTCTGGATTCTAGCCTTTGCCTGGTTTACATTACATTTTTGGGTTTGACATTTTTAGCCTACCTATCTCTCTGTGCCAATTTTGGGTCAAGACCATGGTGCATGTAATGGATGGGTGCTGTTCAATCCAGACATCCAAATTTGAGAGGATTTGAAATATTTGCTTCAATATGTTATAAAGTCACCTGTTATCAATAAATGTTCAGATACCACAGAAAATGAACCCTGATTGCCACCAACATTCCACATATTGGAGATTACTCTGGTGAAAGTGTTCAATAGGTTGGCTGGATAAATTTGATAAGGAAGAGTGCTCCTTAACTTCTTAGTCCTGTGCCAGATTGGCATGGAGCAGCTACAGCTTGGGCCCAGTGGTTAGCTTAACATGGGTACAACGGTATGTCCATCCTCAGAAAGGAAGGACTATAAAGCCCTGTGTTTCACACACGCTGTTCTTCCTTGGAAATTTTTCTACCTTCATGAGTGAACTTGTGTAAGGCCTTCAGTTATCCCTAGAAATAGGCTGTTGACAGACAATACATTTGTCAATGTCAAAGCTCAAGACCACTACTGCACCACATCAGATCCTTTGCCTTCTGCTCAAGGACTTGACTGAAAAGAGCTTGCATTAATGGGCCTGTTCTTAGCATGCTTGCAAGATGGTACTCTGAAAAAGTTGTTCAATTTGATCAACCTGATTTTTCAGACTGAATAGTATCTGGAGTCATGCTCTTCGGGTTGCATTTATAAGTCAGTTCATCTTTGTTCTAGTGATGCCAACCACAGTCATTCCAGTGATGTCCTAGTCAACTCCTATGGAACTGGGAAATGCTTAACTCCAAATGGCCAATAAGAAGTATAGATGCCAGCATCTAGGACCATACAACTGTCTTACAGCCTCAGGAAACTTTGCTAGAACTTGCTTGCATTAAACAGCAACCTTGCTGTTGAAGAATCTAAAGCCCTAAACATCCTGAAGGCACATGATCTTGTCTGATCTTGGAAACTAAAAAAAAGTCAGCCCTGGTTAGTACTTCGATGGGAGACTTCCAGGGAATCTCCGATACAACATCTGCAGAATCAGTGACTTCTGTTATTGGGAAAATGCCACATTTGGAAACAAAATCCTGTTAAGAACCTCCCATTATGTCTACATCTGTGCCTTTTAGATTGTTGTATGAGAAGGTATTCAGTACCTTCTTGTGCACTCCCACCTCCGCATGCAGCTGAACTTGTCAGTGCCAGAGTGTTCCCCCAAGGCCAATTATTGAAGTGATATCTTTCCCACCAAGGTTGAATTTCGATCACATGGAAGCTGCACTGGAAGACTTGCAGAGTTCTGGAACTGGTTACTACAGCTATGCCTTGGGTAATGTTTATACAAGATGAGTTAACTTTACTGATTGTTTCAAGCTAGCTGATTTCCACTATTTTCAGGATATTCCTGTGCATATGGTCTTTGTCCCATTACCTTTCCCTTGTTCTTTTCCACAGGCAAGCAACAGTAGCTGTAAAGCAGCTTAAATTGTTAATTTTTGCCCAGGGAAAATTAATCTTTGTGCCAATCATAACATTTAGCATATGCAGTTTAATTCAATAGACTCCTTTTTATTATTAAATTCAGTTCGAGGTTGGGAAAGATTGAGATTACCTCAGGGGTATATTTTGTATAAAAATAACATGAGGTTGAACTACTAAAATATCAGCTATGGTTGAATGATATTAACCACATGAAAAAAAAAAGTAGAGGGCATACAAATGTAACATGAAAACTAAGCATAAAACCACACACATTTTTTTCCTTTGAAAATGTATGTCCAGCTTTTATATGGTCTTATGTTACCCTTCTTAAAATTCAATGGTATTTATGGAGAGCAGGTATGCACTATTGGCAATAAACTAGGGAAGAAGTGGGGAGGGGATCCTTTCATGTCTTTTAATGTAGAGTAGGACATGATCGAAGATACTCAAAACTGATTGATTGATTGATTGATTGATTGATCACTCTCTCATAGCACACTAGTGCCTGTTTTGGACCATAGTCATGTGCCATGCCACAGACTGAGACTTACTAAAGCAGAAGCTTCAGCAGAATCAGGCAACCTGCCTCCCGTACTGGATGTAGCAATAAGATCATGTTACACCTCTGGTCTAGTAGTTGCATTGATTCTGTATTTTCTTCTCTATGTAACTCAAATGGTCCATTCCATACCATTTTGGTACAGAAAAGCTTGCTAGCCTACTTTCTACCATAGCTTTGAAACCCCCGTTTTGACTGCACAGTCTCCAGAATGCTTTGTCTGGGGAGTGGTGTGAACTATAGTCCAAAAGGAACTTTTCAAGCTTTACTTTCTATGTGATGGGCACTTCAAGGGGTATCTCTTCCCCTCCACTCTGTGTATATAAGGCAGCTGTACTGGTAGTTGAATCTTAGTTCAATATTGATGTAGGAAAGTGTCTTTTATGAAATGGGCAGGAGCAGGCTAATTAGGTGATCTGGTAGATGCTGCTTCCCACCATGTCTAGTGTGTCCTTCCTGAGATGGTTACCTCACTCTTCTTTATGGTAAGACAAATCCCAATTTCATTCTATTGCCATTATCTGTTTACAAATTCCCTGATCTGCAGAGCGTGAATGTTCACAGCACATCTAGACATGAAGTGAGAATTCAAAAATGAGCATCTCCTCCATGGTTACTCCTAGGTTAATAGTTGTGGGCCGGTCACGTAGGATGCTCACCATGAAATCAGGACCATGAAGAAAGGAGGTATTAATGTGTGCCCATTTCCCTGATCATCGTTCTTGTTATATGTTACTGTGCATATTATCATCAGTGAGAGCCAGTGCAGTACAGTGGCTTGAGTGCTAGATTAGAATACTGGGAGACCACAGTTTGAATCCACACAGCCAAACCCACTGGGTGACCTTGGGCAAGTCACACATTCTCAGCCTCAGAGGAAGGCAAACGAGACACTCTGAACAAATCTTGCCAAGAAAAACCTGTGGTAGGGTCACGTAAGGTTGAAGGCATGCAACAACAATGTCATCAGTATGTATTATGATGACCCACAAGATGCTATTTGCCTCATAGGGAAAGAATATAAGTGCCACATCGATACATGGAATCTCTGTTTATGTCCATTTCAAAAACAAGTCACTTCAGACTAAGTTTATTAATGGTATCTGTCTCTCATTCTCTCTCTATCAGATATAGTTACTAGCTTGATAGATGAAAGGCACACTGTGGATATAGCATATCGTGATTTCAGAAGACCTTTGATAAGGTTCCCCATCACATCTTGCAAACAACCTAGTAAAATCTGGGCTAGACAATGCTACTGTTAAGTGGCTTTGTAATTGGTTGACTGGCTGTACCCAAAGCTCCTCTTCATTCTGGAAAGAAGTGACTAGGGGCTGCCATGGAGTTCCGTTCTGGGCCCAGTGCTATTTAACATCTTTATCAATGATTCAGATGAGGGAATAGAGGGCATTCTGATCAAATTTGCAGATGACATCAAATTAGGAGTGGTACTTAATGCTTCAGAAGACAGGATCAGAAAATCAAAATGACCTTAACAGATTAGAAAGCTGGCCAAAATTAACAAAGTGAATTTCAACTGGGAGAAATGTAAGGTACTATACTTGCGCAGAAAAAAATGAAATGCACAGCTACAGGATGAGTGACACCTGGTTTGACTGCAGTACATGTCAAAGGGTTCTAGGAGTTTTAGTAGACTACATGCTGAACAAGACCCAGCAGTGTGATGTGGCACTTAAAAAAAGCAAATGTGATTCTGGGCTGCATCAATACAAGTAGAATGTCTAGGTCATGGAATGTCATAGTGCCACTTTGTTCTGCTTTGGTCAGACCCCACCTGGAATACTGTACAGTTCTGGGCACCATAGTTTAAGAAGGATATTGACAAGCTGGAACATGTCCAGTGGAGGGCAGTCAAAAAGGTAGAAGGCCTGGAAACCATATCCTATGAGAAGAGGCTTAGAGAGCTGGGTATTCTTTAGCCTGGACAAGGTTAAGAGGTGACATGACAGCCTTGTTTAAATGTTTGAAAAGATATCATGTGGAGGATGGAGCAAACCTGTTTTCTGCTGCTCTAGAGACTAGGACATAGAGCAATGGCTTCTAACTTCAGAAAAGAGATTCCATCTGAACATTAGGAAAAAACTTCATGACAGTAAGAGCAGTTTGATAGTGAAATGCACTGCCTTGGAATATGGTATAGTCTCCTTCTTTGGAGGTTTTTAAACAGAGATTGGGTGGTCATTTGTCCGGAATGCTTTGACTGTGTATTCCTCCATGGAAGTGGATTGGACTCAAGGGCTCTTGTGGTCTCTTTTAGTTCTACAATTTTATGATTCTCTTCAGGGCAGAGTAGCTTGTGAGGTGGGATTAAATAATACAAGAAGAAGACTTAAACCATCAACTCTCTAGAACAGTGATCCAGATCTGATTTTTCATTCTCCATGCTCCAAAGCCTTTGAGAGACTGTTCATATATTTCCATCAACACCAGCAGCATGGTTAGTCTAAGCGATGGCCAGAATTCCTGTCTCTTTGTCCTGCAGCCTGGTTGATGGGAACTGAAATCACAATATTGATGGTTGTGTTCCTGCTCCATTCAGCAGCAGCCACCTGTGAGTAGCATCTTCACTGTGTGCCATTCTAGAAGCAGCTTGTTTGCAGAAGAAAGTGAGTCCATGTGGGCTTTTCCATGTAAGCAGAGGATTCTGGCCACTGGAATTTAGCAACATAGGAAAGTGGCTTATACTGCACCATTGTCCCATTGGCCCATTGGTATTCTGGGATTTGTAATTGCCTAAAGCAACTTTTCCAATCTGTCTACCTATCACAGTATTGGCTACTTTGACTGATGGTGGTTCTGCAAGCTTTCAAATGGTGATCTTTCCCAGCTGTTCCCTGAAATGGCAGGAATTGAAGCTGGAGAACTCTGTCCATGCATAGCATGAGGTCTACCCCAACTCTGAGCAACATCCCTTCCCCAATCAAGGTTTGAATTGGCATCTTGATCATTTTAGCTCAATACAGCCTTGCACATAGACTTTGAAACTATTTTTGCTGATGAGAACATGATTGAGTTTCTTGGACTTGTTCTTAAAACACCAGCAGAGAAGGGGTTATTATAGTCTGTGCAGAAGAAATCATTATAAATCCCAGGTTCAAATCAAATAAATATTACACTTGTTTTACAATGTTCAGTGCCCACAAAAATGTTTCTGATGTCTGGAAGTGACTATGCCTCTACATACATGCAAACAGATTACTCCAGGGAAGCATATCTGTGTGCGGTGTGATGTGTTAAAGGTTTCAGTTCACAGATAAACGGCTGTACTGCACACATTGCCCTACTGTATGCTCTGGCAATTACTCACTTGAGTGGACAGCATGTAATTTTTTGCTTCTCCCAGGGCACTAGTAACTTGTAGTTCCCCACTTTTTAATGATTTGTTCAAAGGCTTTTGATGAATATGCGCGTTATGTACCTTGGAGCTATGCTGGCCTATTTAGCATCTGACTCGGTGCCCTTTTCAGAGCTGTACATCTTGGAGGTGCTTAAAAGTGAAGTGTTCACAAAACTAGGTGCACTGGGGCATGGAAACACACGTTTAATAGATGTCACACAAGAACAACTTATGTAGGAAAAAGCATTAGATACTTCTCTTGAGTAATGATAATGTGAATCAGAGGGAAGCAAGCCAAATATTTCTTTTTGAATAGGACTCTTAGTCTCCAGCATTCGTGTGAGTCAGGCCATTCAAACAAGGCTTGGAGTGTTCCTAATCTTAATCCCCAAGTGCAAATCAGGTGAGACCTGACATTCCCTTTGGAGCGGGTAACTGATGTATAGGCTGAGCACATGAAGTTACTGGTCTGTGATATTTTTATGGATTCAGTACCATCTTTTCTCACATTTGAAGTCTCATTCTCCTCTTTCATCAGCTGAAATCAGCTCACTTCCACTAAAAATATATATATTCCTCCTGTTGTTCTTATTTAAGAAAAAGAAACAATTTATATCCAGATCTTTCTGGAGCCATTTGGATGGCTAATAGCAGTTTCAGATGCTGTATAAATGGGTCTCTGTCTCTTAAAGAACAGACAGCATAGTTTAGGTGGGCATTATATAATACAGACCTTTCATACTACACAATTATAGTACTATAATTCCACTTTAATTGCCATAGCAACAGCCTATGGGATCCTAAGATCTGTAGTTTAGGAAGGAGGGTATTTAGAATTCTTAGCCCAGAGAGCTCAAGCACCTCACCAAATTGCAAATGTCAGGATTCCATGGGATGATGCAATGGCAGTTAATGTGGAATCATAGCAATATAATTGTGTGGTGTATAAGAGCCCCCTAAGGCAACTAGAAATAATAAATGGGCTTATTCTTGGTAATACTTATGTTTCCTTTTGAGCCTTCCTCTTGGCTTTGTTCAGCTTTTCCAATGGATATGCTGGCTGAGACTGACAGGAATTGTGGCCCAACACATACAGAGGATTTTTAAACTAGAGAAAGCAAGTCTACAATGTAGAGGAGGCTATGTCCTAGACCAAAGCCCTTAGTATGCCATTACACTTTTTGCCTGAACTTGCTGTTTCAAGTTGCTTCCACTGTGCAAGTTGTAGCTGGAAATGTGTTATTAGCAGTAGAAAAATCCTGAGTGAAAAGCACTTAATTCCCTTTATCAGCCATTTTCCCTTCACAGTTCCCTTACACCAGCTGTTTCTCACCAGCTCAGTTTCCAGAACTCTCTTATTCCTTTCTTTCTCTATATTTTATTTTCACCTACGTCTTCTCCAAGGAGCTCAGGCAGGAAGAAAGAGTTCATTCCTGCTAAGACTGTCATGTCTTACAGCGCTGGCCAGAGTCTCAGGGCACTGTAGTTGTCCTCTTTGTCTCTTGGATATGTGGGATTGCAAGGGTGGACAAAGCATGGCCTGTGGGCTGCATGCAGTGCCCAGGGCTGTTTTGTAGTCCCGAGTCCTTCCTGCGGGTCAAAAGAGTTTTTTCATTTTTTTTTTTCATTTTTCCCTCAAAGATGATCCCAAATGCACTTTACAAAGTGTGGAGGCATTTTTTTTTACCATGTATTTCACCCCAGGGCCATTTAAGCCCAAAAGAGGCCTGTTAACAACAGTTGGTCAGGTGCCTCCAGGATAGATGATAGATAGGTAGGTAGATTTTGCAGGAGTATATAGTAGGTCAGTGTGGTGTAGTGGTACTACTCTTCAGACCTAGGTTTGAATTTTCACTTGGCCATGGGAGCACACTGGATGATCTTAGACAGGTCACAGTCTCTCAGAAGAAGGCAAAGTCAAATCCATTGTGGACAAATCTTGTGAAATTATGTCAGAAAAAACTTGAAGGCACACTATAACAATAACAGCAACAATGACAACAAAGTGGGGGCAGCCCTCCAAGGTTTTCTGAGGAGCTAGTGTACCTTCAGCATCCAATGGTTGCCCACCTCTATGGCAGTACCCTTGACCAAAGAATAGTACACTCCTTCTATGTGGGACAGTCGTCTTCTTCCACTGAGTGCACAGCTTAGGGAGGGACACATATGGAGCGGTGAGGGAGGAAGGGGACACCTGTCTAGACAGCGAGATCAGCCAGTAGCATAGCTTGGAGTGTGTGGAGGAGGGGCGGGTATGGGTGGAGGGGCAGGGGTAGGGCTACGGCACACAGGGGAGTGGCTATGGCATATGGGGAGGCAAGGAGCAGTGGTGCTCCCAAAAAATTGCTGCTGGATGTGCATTGTCCTCATTGCCCCCCCCCATTCCTACACCACTGAGATCAGCTGAATCAACCCTGGCAATGAATGGAGTGACCAATGCTGCAGCCAGATTGCTCTCACATCCCCCTTATGGTAGTAGAGGAGAAGAAACTCTGATTTTTAGATGTGATCCTCAGTGAGGATACTCATCTGCAGCCATTCTCAGCCAGTGCCAGGTTTCTCTGGATCAACTTAAACAAGAGTGGGTGGTGGGTCTGCCACCACTGAGGGAGCAAATCTACTCTGGTTTTACTGCCGGTTCTCCTGCAGCTGCCCTTTACCGAATATGAACCCTGCCAGTGCTGGAGCCTAATTCCTATTAGCTTGGAACAGACGTGGGAGGAGCAATGGTGAAATCCAGAATTGCAGTCCCTGGTGTGTAAGAATTTCCATGTATGTTATACTTCTGCAAGTATCAGTGCACCAAAAAGCCAGGAGTGAAGAGGGACTGAGGAAAGACGATGGGTACATGCATATGGTCCTATTGTAGTAGTTGGAGCAAAGCAGGAAGAAGAGTGCCAGCATCATGAATCATATGTCTTCTGCTTGTACAAGAACTGGAAGCAGAGATTGGGGGTAGGTGAGAACAATCTGCTGTAGAGATGGCAGTGAACCTTCCACCAGCTCCAACTGCACGGAGGGTCCTGGACAAATTCCCCACATGTCATGTGTGCTGTTGAGAAAAGTGACACAGGATGCAAGCCCTAGTATGAATGGTGGCAGCTGCTGCACCATTCTTGCCAAAAAACTTTTCGTGTTTTTCTGCACCCCTCCCATACTACTCAATTAGACCAATTTCCCCTATTTCTGAGCATAGTGATCCAGATTATCACCTGTGATGGATCTTCTCTTCAGGCCGGCCCTGCAGTTCCAAGCCCATAGGTTCCTGTCACTTACCTTGCCCCTTTCCCCCTTTAAGATCCCTCCCTGGATCAGGTATGGGGGCCTCGAGGTGATCCCTACAATGGACCAATGGATGTGATGTTCAGTGGATTCACTGTGGTAATTGTAACCAGACTATCCAAACTTAATGGTAATAGCCAGACACAGTTGTTTTTTTTTTTAAAAAAGTACCAGTTTAATACACATTTAGATCACATGTTAATGCTTGAACTATTTAATTATTCACAACTCCCCCAAACCTTATTCAGTCCTGTCCCATGCTGATGGTCCTATCTCTGTTACAGCTTTTCTCTGACTCTATGCCATCCTTCACTTGCCTCCTTGCAATCTTTTCCTGTTCTTCCTTCTGTCACAGACAAGCCTCAGTTTTGTATCCTTTCTCTCCCATAGGCCCTCCCTTCACAACATTCTCTGAGCTGTAATTGGCTGGCACCAACCAGGCTTACACAGCTCCTCCCTTTACACCTCCAGAGGTATAGCTTTGGGTAGAGCAAAATAAAGATGTGCCCCCCATGGCAATTTTCATACCCAAATGAAATTTCCCTCAGATCGCAAACCTCCAGAATTACAGAGGCAGACAATGAAAACTGCTCACAACTAGAGCTCTTCTATTCTCTGTGTTTACATTCCCTTCAAGACTGTGCCTTCCTCTTTTCTTTGGATGCCTAAAGTGTATTTTTAGATGTTCAACTGATGTTTCCAGTTACTAAAATGCTAGAAATTTAGGGACTGAAGTACAATTTTATGAGGGGTCAGGGCAGAATTCTTATTTGAGGGGGCAATACCTTCACTTTGCCCCACCATAGCTATACTCTGATACCCTAATGCCCATTTCCACAATCCACTGACCCAGAAGCCGTCCTGCCCCACACCTTGATATCACAAAGACCCATCCCAAACAACACAAAATTTGAGTATAAACTACTTGAAACACTATATCTCCTCATATACATGACTTCTGAGATCTTCAAGAGAAGACATTCTCTCAGTCCTGCCATCTGCACAGGCACATTTGGTCAAGACTCTCGTAGGCCATTTCCGCACTACACTGTTACAGTGCTATTATTCCACTTTGAACATCCTGTGGAATTCCGGGGTTTGTAGTTAATGGTGCCAAAGAGCTCTCTGGCTGAGAATTCTAAATGCCCTTCCCTAAGCTACAAACCCCAGAATTCCACAGGATGTTGAAAGTGGATTAATAGCACTATAATAGTGTAGTGCAGAAATGGCCTTAGTGGCTTCTTCCAGGCTGTGGAGCTAGACCCATGGGACTCCAGGCTGGTTCTGCTCTCTTTGCACTGGGCAAATGCCTTTTCATTTAGACAGGCTGAAGCTGAAGTCTTTTTTAATGGGAGAGGGTGTTTGTAGTTCCCTCTTTTCTCATTATGTTTTTAAATGCTTTTAAAGCATTTTAATTCAGCACTTAGTTTCAACATGATAGCTTATTTAATTGTTTTTAAATTGTTCTTCGGGGTTATAATTGACTGGATTTTTTAGCTTCATCTTGTTTTAATGCATGTTGTAGGCCACTTTGGATTTGGTATGGAGAGAAAGGGATGATATTAAATAAATAAGGAAATAGGATATTGCTGGCAACCCCAATTCCTGCTCCAGTGACAGGGGCTAGAATGAGAAACAGTGAAAATAGATTATCCCCACCCAGCCCAACACTATAACCACTATAACTTTATGTACCTGATTTTAAGTTTCCTCTGTTTCCATGACCATCACAAATTAAAACATTCATGTTCCTCACAGGAACGTAATCCTCATCCTATACACATTGGTTGTTACCATGCCTTTACACCGCTATTACATGGCATAGCATGATTAGCAAGAAATATCATTTAATTGGCATGAAATATTAAGAATATTTTACTTATGACTAGGAAACACGAGGCAAGTAGGACTCTGGCTGTGGCCCTTTTCACATGGCATTTGCCATGCGAAAGGGCCCCTGGAGCATCACGCAATTGCAAGGAGCGATCCACACAACGCACTCACAATCGCGCAATGCTCCAGGGGCTGGCAGGTGCCAGTCGTGCACTATTTCATTTTTGGCTTTGAGCTTAAAATGGTGTGCGATTGCACATTGCTCTGGGGTCCTGTGCGCACTTACCCGTGCGGAGCTCCGGAGCTGCGGCGCTTGTGCTTCCTGCTCCAGCACAGCCTGGGAAAATCCCAGGCTGCGTGGGGAAAGAAGAGGAGGGGATCTCACGCTGCCTGCTCATGAGCAGGCAGTGGCTGTGGAGCTGAAGCAACAGGGATGTGAGAGCCTCTCACAAGAGGCTGCTTGCGGAATCCTTGCACCCCCAGCGCCGAAAACAGGTAAGCAGCAGAAAAGGCCTGTATGTCTACACTGGGTCAGCATGGCCTCAGCACGGGCAGGTCATACGTTCAAGAAGAGTTAAGTGAGAAAGCCTGGAGTAAATAGACATCCAATAACCCTGTCAATGATCCAGTATCTGAATAGAATAGTCAGTGAAATTGCCCAGGTGCAGTAGGCAAGCATCCCTGCTGGTGTGCATTTCCTACTGAAACCTTCCCCATTCACCTTACCCAACCAAGACATCAAGAAGCTGCCAGAACTCCCATCAATGCTTTGTCACCCAAACTAAGTTCATTCCTGACCCCTTTTGTTTACTCTGTCAGAAAGCAATTAATACTCCTTTAGGGTAGGAAAGAGGGTATCTAAACTCTAGCACAGACCCCAGCATTTTGCTAGCACTTTGGGCATCACACTGCACCTTGGATCCTTATTTCTCCATGCTACCCTCAAACCTTTATGTTTGAGCCACCTCTCTTCGATTCTTCATTTCCGGCCTGGTAAAGAGGACCCTAAATGCCTGAAATCTCTTGCTATCCAACCTTTTCCCCCTTTCCCTTCACTAGCCTTGTATGGTTTGTGAGACTGTTTGATTTCTTATGTATGTCTGTGAATCCCCCAATAAAACAGTCTTTTGACTTTCAATGGGTGTCTTGCAGTTAGTTCACAGGTGAAAAGGTCCAGTTACCTCACTTCTCTCAGGCCTCTTTTATGCTATAATTCCCCACCTTCTTAAGGAGATGCTAGCACTGGGGTAACATGGTCATTTATAAATGTGTGTGTGAGAGAGTGAAAATCTAGCCCTCATGGACAAATTACAAAACAAATATATAATTCAAGGGATCCACAAATGAGATGGATTTAATGAAATCTGTCAACTGTTGATAATTTACACAAACCCAGACAGTCAGTTCAGCAATATCACACTGGATCACATAGGGCTAACACCTTCCTTTTCTCATATACATATATATGTATGACATACATTGTCAGTCTAATAAACAGTGACATAACTTATTGTTTTAATGTGATCTGTTATGTGCTATTGTTGTACTTGGTTGCGTACATTTGATAGGCAAAACCAATTAAAAACAAATGGTGAGCCCAGGTGGGGAAACATTTGCGAATACAAATTTTGGCTGCCTGCAGCATGTTCACATTCAGCATGATTATGGGGGGAAAAATGGAGCCAGTCAAATATCTCCATTTTAGTTCATATTTGGAACTCAGCTGAAATTGGGTTCAGCTTCAGGTCCATAGCCAGGTATCTGGAGTTGGAGTGAACTCAATGTAATGAAGGTAGTCAGCATGGTTAAATGAAAGTTAGGTGATGTGTGATATTTTCTAAATACTTTATTTCTTAGGGTCTGCATCCTCCAGCAGGAAATAAATGTGCACTGGGCAGAATTAAGAGAAAGATAAACACACATACGTGTTCTACAGAAATCCATGGGATGTTCACTGCTTAACACCATTAATTTTGGTGATATGTAGATATGGGTAACTTCAGTGCATGGCTTTGCCCATTTCTGCACTACACTGTTATAGTGATATTATTCCACTTTCAACATCCTGTGGAATTCTGGGGTTTATAGTTTCCTGAGGCCAACGAGCTCTCTGGCTGAGAATTCTAAAGGCACTCCTTAAACTGCAAACCCCAGGATTCCATAGGATGTTGAAAGTGGAACAATAGCAGTATAACAGTATAAGGCGGAAATGGTCTTTGAATAAAAAATAATCAGTTTTAATTGGTCTTCCAGATAACATGTTTTGATGGTTACGTACACCTTCCAAAAACTTCATGCCCTTTTGGAATGATATTATATGTACATGGTTTGTGGAGTCATAAATCCAAACTGCCTTAGACTACTTTGGTGCAGTGCTTTCTTGCTTCAGTGTGTGCATTGTACACTTGACACTTCCAGTGCTTTAAGACACACAATCTTAATAGGCTCCATTACACTCTTTGTCCATCTTTGTGGTTAGAGAGTGTTTTAAACTGCACTGTAATGGAGTTGGAGAGTCCCTTGGAGGATCAATGAAACACTACAGCAGGCACAATTTAACACTAGCAGACGCAAGCTTGTTGCTTCTTTAGAATGAAAAGCACAGAGGTACCATGGGACCTTCTTAACATCAACTGGCCCCAGCATCAACTATTCCCATGCTGCTCATGTAATGTGAATTATTAGCAGATTGGAAGTGACATCAATTAGTTATAAGTCTGTGTTTCTGATGGAAAATAAAAATGAGCTACTGTACACACAAATCTCAAATTCATCTCTACATTGCCTAGGGATTTTTTTCCCCTCCCTTCCTTCCCACAATATCAATTATCAGTTTATAATATAATATTGTTGACTTAACAATGATATATTTCCGGCTGAAGGCAGAAATGCATTTTGCATTAATAAACTGTTTTGAAATGGGTTTAAGGAATATTTCATTATATATGAAAGGCAGCTACAAACTGTATTTTGTGGTCTCTCAATCACTAGTACCTGTGGCCTGTTTGTGAGGCTAAGCATTTATCAGTGTGGCAGGAAATATTATACATGTGATAGACAGCTATTAGTTCTCCTCAAGCAGAAGTCCCTGTACCTTATATTCCCAACGCCATGGGAAAAATTCACTTGGTATTTTCTTTCTGACAACTGTGCGGCTGTTCATAATTTGATGGAAAATTGATTAATCACACATTTAACTCAATGCAAGATCTTCTACACTGTAATAAATTATGGCCATTAATCAATAAGTACAATGTAATTCCAGGAGTCTGGAGACATGCTGGTTTCTAATAGAAAAGCTTGCGCTGAGGCCTTCCTGCCAGTGACCACTTCATCTGAGGTATTTTGCACCTGCCTCAATCCAATTAGATGACATAATTAATGAATCTCAATGCACTTGATAATTTGTTATACAAAAGGAAGAATGTTTTGGCACATCCATTAAATTCTGATGTACAGCCTTCTACAAAGACAGAGAGAGAGAGATGAACTAGACCAAGCATGAGAGAACACTCAAAGCCTTATTTCTCAGAAGTATATACTTGTGTATCATGTGTGTAAACAATCACATTTGGAATGAAGGGAAATCACAAATGAACATGTCTGCTTTGGTAGTAAATGAGTGTAACAGTCTATATGTGAGTGTGTGCATGTAAACACAGAGAGAGGAAGAGAGAGAGAGAGAGAATGAGAGAGAGAGAGTATCCAGGCCATCTTACTCCTTTTATGACAAATTAAATGGTATGATTAGAGTAAGTAGTCAGGAAGTATTGTTTCCCAGCCAGTCTAATCAATGTTTCCTTGGTTAAGTATCAGTTACAGTTTTACATATCTCAATCCTTTTGCACCTGTTCTATGGAACCAACAAATAGGCACTCATTCGATTTTTATAGCAAGAGAAAGGCATGCACAGATAAAAAGAAAAGCCAGGCTGTTGGTAATTCTGTCACTAAAAGACGACATGAGCAGATTTTGTTTAGAGACTTTGAAAAACAATTAGTTGAGGATTAGAGGACTAAAAGGCCTTTCCTAGATGTACCTGGAAAATACTTTGCCCATTTAATGCCTTCTAAGCTGTCATTGTGCTTGAACTTCAGTCCCAGTGATTAATGAAAAGCTGGAGGGCACAGCTAGGAGCTAAAGTCTCAATTATGAAAAAGCAGTAACTAGTTTAATGTGCTGATGCTTTTATACTTAAAGTGACAGCTGTGAAAAATGGCAATATTTCCAATCATGCTTTAATAATTTATCATTAATTTATTGGCACGTCCAATGCACTTTACTCCCACTTTTCTTCTTCTCCTTTGAGGTTCACGGTGGCTTGACAGAGAGAAGAACAAGATCTGTTGCTAGTCAGGGAGGTTCACCTTTCCTTTTGAGGAATAACAGCCCAGTTCTATAAACCTGCTTCATTTGGAAGGCTATGATTAGGATTTGACTAGTAGTTCCGACGTAGTAGTACTACTGTTGCTTCTATGTGTACCACTAGTAGTATCTTACAAAGTTGCCACCCGACCCATCACTTGGGACCATCTGCAGAGACTCTTCTCTGTTGAGAGTTTGCATCAATAGATTATGCCAGGAGGGACATTGTGGAACCCCAACAGTTCGATTTCCCTGTTAGCAGATCTAACTGCCTGGTCAATACTACCTTTAGCCATCAAACAAAGTCCTTCTATTGATCAGAGGTTGTTGTTGTTGTTGTTGTACCTTGTTGTGTGCTTCCAAGTCATTTCTAGCTTATGGAGACCCCAGGGTGAACCTATTACATTTTCTGGAGCTGAGAGTGTGTGATGTGCTCAAGGTCACCCAGTGGATTTCCATGACCAAGTAGAAATCCATGACCAAGTGATCTCCAAGGTCATAGGCCACTACTAAAAGCACTACACCATACTGGCTGTATTGATGACTAGAGTCTTAGGCCATTTCCGCACGTGGAGGGGGAAACGGGGGAAAACACGCTGAAACGGAGCTTACCAGCAGCCGGGTAAGTCCGTCGCCATGCAGAGCAGCGCGAGCTCGCTGTTCCACAGTCCTCTGGCATCCGAAATGGCGGCTTAGGCGTCCAAAATGGCAGCTTCCAGCTGGCGGAGGCTCTCTACCAACTGGAGAAGCTCGCCAGCTGGAAGCCCACCCCGGCAGATCTGCAGGTATGCACTGGTGCATGCCTGCAAATCTGCACCAGAGCGTGGGAACGGAGTTTTTAAAAACAGGTTTTTAAAAAGCACGCTGCATGACCACTTCAGGTCGCTCCAGAGCGGACTGAGGTGTGGAACTGCGACAAGTAGTCTGACCCAGTCTGCTCCCAAGGTGCGGACGACCTCCGTCAGAGGTCACACCATGCTGTACTACTTACCCCGTGCGGAAAGGGCCATAATCTAAAATGAATATCTACTGCCTTGTTGCATATTTTACATCTGCATATTTATCATTGTGATTTTAATTGCTTGCATGGCAGGATGGATACCACTTCACTTTCCCCAGCAAACAGTTGATACAAGTCCCAGGTTCATTCAAATCTATTTATGAAGAAATCTGCAAATTTTGATAGGTTTGTACGAATAGGTAAACTGGAAAAAATTCTCATCTGTCTGCATTGGCCAGTGCCAGTGCAAGATGTTTTACTGACTGAAGCTCAAGTTATTTTGCTACCCTCCATCATCCAGCAAGGCTGTATAGTGTCCAAATCCAGATATATGAGGCAAAAAATCCCACAACCCTGTTGTAAGAGGACTTTTTTAAAAATTGTATTTTTAAGAGGTCGTAAGCCATCTTGAATCCCATGCAAGGAGGATGGCAGGATGAAAATGAAATAAAATGAATAAACACATAAAGATTATGAGCCTGTTAGAAAAAAACAACAACGGTAACTCTAATTAGTATCACAAACATGGTTAAACAGTAGGAGTGGAAATGGAAAGAATATTTAAAAATATTTGAACAACAGATGAAAAAATAGGTTTCTTTAGTGTTGGGAAACCTGATGAGGAAAATTCTGGATAGACAAGAATAACATTTCTGTACAGACAGTTCTGTACAGGAAATGCTATTTGACATATTCTGTATAAAAAATGCCAAGTGTGAGTTTTTCTTAGGCTAAATTAGAAACTGCCAAGATCAAAATTTGCCTAGATTTTGAGGACTTCCTCACAGTGGGGAGAAAAATTGTACAATTATTTGTACTTTCCTATAAGAATTAATTGACAAAAGATTTATATTCCTCCATACCAACTGCCATTGCTTTGTCCTCTGAGAAAGGGAATAGCAGCTAGGCACAGCACTAGATACCTTGAATCCAGTGGCTGAAGAAAGGCATTCCTTCTATTCCAAATGCCACTATTCTGGTCTTTAAGGTAGAAGATAGCAGCCAGGCACATCATGCTTTAATCCCAGTGTGTCAGAGTCCAACTCTCTGCCTGTGCCTCACTGCCAGCAAGGGGGAGGAAGCGAGAATACTTGCTGTGAAGAGGAAGAGGAGGCAGCGAGGAATGTCCAGTCCAACAGTCCAGTCCAGTCCAACAGTCTAGAAAGCAGAGGTCCATCCAGAGGGATCAAGGGAGCCAGAAAACAAGGGTTGTGAGGCTTGCAAGTAATTTGCTATAAGCAAAGAGCAAGCCACGCTGACAGACCTAAATAGCCACAGAGACAGGTGTTACTTGCCATTGCTTCCTTAATCTAGGCAACGCAGCTTCCCTTTGAACTGCCCGTTTCAGCCTTCTTCATGACTGGAGGCTAAGGGGCTCAGGTGACTATAATTCTTCCAAATCACTGCTGGTTCCTTCTATCTCTGGAGCTGGTTGGGGCAACTCTGCCTCTGCTTGTCTTTCAACTACTGGGAATGTTTGCAAGTTGGCTTGGTCAATCACTGGCTCTGTTCCTGGCACAATCAGTTGTTCCTCAACCTCAGTACCATCATCTATCACACTTTGGCTGAGGAAAGGCCCTTCCTTCATTCCAGCTGCCACTGCTCTGGCTTCCAAGGCAAAGAACAACAGGCAGCATTTGTTAGACTTAATCCCTCCCCCACTCCCTAGTGGTGTAGGGATGAGGGGGGCGATGGAGGTGGTGTGCCCTGAGTGGCAATTTTTGAGGGCACCGCTGCTCCTTGCCTGCCCTACCCCATCTGCCATAGCCCCACTCCCGTGTGCCGTAGCCCCACCTCCATGTACTGTAGCACTGCCCCATGCACCATAACCCCACCCCATATGCCATAGACCCCCCACACACTGCAGCCCCACCCAATCTGCCTTAACCTCATGCCCCATGGACTGTAGCCCCATCCCCACCCCACTCCTCCTTCATATGCTTCAAGTTACACCATTGCTATTCCCATCTCCTTTTCCTTGTATTTCCATGTCTTTTTAGACTGTAAGAACTGTCAACTTAATTTCTAAGCTGTTCTGGGAGACCTTTTGGCTGAAAGGTGGTGTACAAATGTTCTAAATATATAAGTAAATTCACAGACAATCAAATATTGATTTTTTAAAAGCTAAGCATTCAAAGCCCTCTGGCTGATGGAATAAATCTTCCATTATTACTTAGTCTTACTTTTAAAACAAACAATTCATGCCCTTTTTGTCCAATTTATGAAGAAATTTCTCAATTTTTGTAAGACCTTTTGTTTTAAAAACAATGAACACAATTTGCATGTGTACCTGCTTGCTGTTTTCCAAAGAGAAGCATTATAGGATGAGCAGGGCTCTTGATGACCAGAGCTCTTGGAGCTCCCTCATTGATATGGTTACCATAAATCAAGCCTTACTTGCTGGCAACAAGTAGTGAAGCAACAGATAGACTTAAGCCAGAATTTTTTTTGAAAAATCTGTCCAACAGAACTTTTTGGTCCAAAAGACCAAAAGTAACCTACAGAAAATCAGCATTTTTTTTTTGTTAAAAGAAATCCAATAGGAAAAATAAAATAAATTTGTCATCTCTTTCCTTTCTGAATCCTGCCTGTAATATTGGCCTAGAAACAATCTAATTCCTGTTCCAGAAACATCGGCCTAAATTCTTTGAAAGTTTTTAAGCAGTCGCTGGATGGCCATCTGTCGGGAGTGCTTTGATGTGTGTTCCTGCATTGGAGGGGATTGGACTGGATGGCCCCTGTGGTCTCTTCCAACTCTTCTATGATTCTATGATTCTATGATTCTTGCATACTCTGCTAAAGGAGACTGAGGCCTTTTCTGCACAAGGGCAATACATTGCACTGGTATCGTATTCTTGCTGTTATGTCTGCATGTTAAACTGGTTAGTATCGATGTTTCCTCTGCGGATTTGCATGGCTTGAGCTCTTAGCGCAATTACTATCAATGTAAAAGTGATGTATTGTAAAACTGGAAAAACTCCGATGTAAAGCACAAAAACCAGTTCAACTCTGTCTCTGACAACATGCAGAAGGTGTACACGCAGAGGTGGTTCTCTGTGGGCATTCCCACCTTTCCTTGGCATCATTTCTGTCCGCTCCTGTCTCCACCCCTCAAACTCAGGGCAGCCGCTGGAATACAATGAAATACGTTGGGATCCTCAGGATAGTTGCTTTTCAATTTGTGGCTATCCTAGACCGGAGCTTTCCAAACTTTTCATGTTGGTCACACACTTTTTAGACATGCATCGTTTCATGACACAGTAATTTTACTAGCAATTTTACTAGTGAACCAGAGGAGGGGGCTTCTCTTCTGTAAGAACAAACTAAAGTACCTCCGCTGATATGTAGCAATGGTTTTTTTTTTTTAAAATGACCAATCAGAGGTGGCGATGTGGATCAAGGAAGGGAATGGGAGTAGGATGGGAGTTTCACAGGAATTGACAGAGCGGAAGCAGCAAATGATTTTCACTGCATTACTTTTAACAGAAACCGGAAGGCGTGCAGATAACAATCTGGTAAAATCGGAGTAAGTCGGGTTAAAAAGCACTGCTCACAATGCACAGTGAAATGCTCCTCCACTCTGGTGCGGAAATGGCCTGAGTCTCAATTCAACCATGCTTCATCCTTTCTAGAAAAGGGGCCAACACCCTGAGAATTTACCCTTAATCCAACCTGACTAGCATAGACCAATTCAATCCAAAGGATTTACCCATGGGTTGACTCCCCATTAGAAAATTGATTGAATAGGTCTACTCTACCTGAGAATAACTAATAAAGTCTCAGCCCAAATTTGGAAAACATACTAAGCTTGAACTCCAGATATAATCCTCCTAACAGCTGACTAAATGTCTCTGCTAGATAATATTTTAAATAAGTGAATACTAAGAATGTTTATGTAGTATTTCATGGATCTCAGAAGTAGACTGACTCTACAAAAGATTATGCTCCAAAAAATTCTTTCTCTGAATTTCAAAGGTGCTACGAGAACTCTTTGTATGTATCATCTCTGAAATCCTGTTGACTTTGATTTTCAAAAATCCCCACAGCTATTTCATTCTAGAATCAGGAGTGGGAAGTAAAGGAATGGGTAAGATTTTTCACCTTTATATTTTAGAGTATTAATGTATATTTAAGCACCAATTTAAAATTAATCTGATTGTTAATGTTTCAATATAAATGTAATTGAATTAGACTTTTTAATTTATCAATTATTAATTATTATTATCTTTATTTATACCCCATTTTTTCCTGGTAAGGACTCAAAATGGCTCACAATAATTTAAACAAAAATAGTTAAAAATCATGGAATACAAAAGTTATTTAAAATACCCAAATTAAATAATTAAACAAGAATTAAAACAAAATTGAAACACATAATTAAAACTCAAATATTAAAAAAATCTGCATAGTTAACAATAGCCAGTACTTTTTATCAGATAGGCCATAATCACACATTGAATGCCTGTCAGAATAAAAATGTCCTTGCTTTGTCAATGATTAACTTAACATGTTAAGCCATTCCCAGCAGCTTTCCCATCTCTGGACAGTCATCTCTTTGGAGCTGTTTTCTTTCTGAAGGTGTGAACAGACTGAAGACAAAGAATCACAGGCAGGGGCAACAGGGTCCCTCTAGATAGCATCTTGGCAACAAATTGTAGATTACCTACTTACTCTATTCCCCATCACGATGACATGTACTTGATTTTAATTTCATTTTACAGTAATTAAAAATTTCTATGTAGTGACATATATTAGCACGTGAAAACTCTTATTTTGTCTTCTTTTCTGGTAATGTTTAAACCATACCTACGCCTGACACAGAGAACATGTGGTTTGCTAGTTTCTAAAGTTTTATGCTGGGTTGGCAGGCATCCTGTATTATAAGGGATTCCCGATGTCTGGAGAGCTTGTCTCATACATGGACTAAGCGGGAAGCAAAACGTCCCATATTTTTCAGGGTCCTTTAGGAAAAGATAAGGCCAAGATTCAGGGGGGAATTAACAGTTGGAGGCTTTGGCAATCCAGAGACCACTCACACAGTACAGAAGCCATTGAGACCAGGGTCAGGAGGAAGACAGAGGCTGAGGATTTTTATATATATATATATATACATACACACACACACATACACACACACACACACACACACACACACATACATGTAAATGAGAGAAGGGGTTTCTTCTGTATCTGTGTATCTCTTGTGTGTGAAAGAGAAAGAGTTGAGGGACTGACTGTGTGAGAGAGAAAGGATAAGTCTGTGTGAGAGGGAGACTCAGAGAAAGAAATGTGTGTGCATGTTTGTTTTTGAATGTTTTGTCAGTCTATGAGAACAGGAGCACTTGAGTTTTCCTCTACAGAGCAATATTAAATTTAAAACAACAATGCAATTATTCAGGTAAACCTGTATGTGATTTTAGCCTAAGTGAGACACCCTATATAAGGGTGTTGGAAGAGTATCAGTGTCTTTATGACAGTCACCCCCTCAACTATATGTATTTTAATTAATTTCATTCCATTTATTTTGTAATACTGAAAGTATTATACATGATCCCCGCTCACCAAGATTTATCCAAGCAACAATTAAATGAAATAAGTTAAGGTGAGAAGTGGCAATTAGCTATGGTGACTACATAAGTTTTATGAGAAACTTGGGATTGGAACAAAACACTTCCATTCTGCAAATCTGTAGAATCCTAGAACTTTAGAGCAGGAAGGGATCCTAAGGATCATCTAATCCCAACCCTGCCAGCAGATTATTTCCATTCCATCTCTCCAGCTCAAACATCAATACTTTTATTTGGTATTTAGATAGAGTGTAACCTTGTTAGTGGCCACGTCCAAATTCTCAACGCTGTACTTCACGACAAAGCTGGAGCTGGTCTTAAAAATTATCTCTTTTGTTATGGTGAGAAGATCTAAGAAAGATTCCTTCTGTCTTTAAACTAGGACTGAGGAAAAGTTAGAGGCTGGACCTGACAAGGCTGGAGTTGCCACTTCTACTGCCCCATCCCACTGCTATCGTGAATGCTTCTCTAATGGAAGAATCCTAGTGCTGTATATCAGAAAGCATTGCATGGTTGTTCTGATGATTTTTGCCTTAACTGAATGAAAGAACAGGTAGAATAAACAATAAAAAAACATTTGACTGGAACATGTCACAGATACCCCCAATCTCACAAATGTGGTAGGGCTGTGGTGAAACAAAATAATCAAGAAATACCTTGTGTCTCTCCTCCAAGACAAACTCTTCAAAATTTAAAGATAACAAGGCACAACAATGTCCCCACTCTATTATCAAATACAGAAGCTGACCAGACTGATAGTTAGATCTTAGGCCCTTTCCACACGGGCATATTGCCCGCGCTAGGGCGACCTTCCCAGGAGGTCTTCTACACCGTGAGGCGCACGAGGGCAGTTCGCAAATGGGAGGTTCTAAACCTCAAACCGCCCTCACGCGGCTGCAGGGGTGGCGCTGCGAGTCTTATAAAAACCACTTCTCAAGTGGTTTTTATGTGACTTGCGCGTGTTGCCCCGTCGCCGCGCCCCGTTTAGAACTGCAGGGATGCGTTAGCGCATCTCTGCAGAGCTGCCTGGGGGCGGGCTTCTGGCTGGCATGCTGCCCTGATTGGCGGAGTGCCGCTGGAAGCTGGCGGCCGCCATTTTGGGCGCTGCCGAACGCCGCCGAAATTTGCCGCCATTTGGA
The DNA here is from genome assembly GCA_948472985.1 of Iguana delicatissima. NCBI lineage: Eukaryota > Metazoa > Chordata > Lepidosauria > Squamata > Iguanidae > Iguana > Iguana delicatissima. Next base: position 1,603,263 of record CAOKZL010000003.1, read on the forward strand.
GCGGCGAACGCGCGCTCCTCGCGGGGACGGAGCAGTCCGTTTAGCGGTAAGCTCCGTCCCTGTGTGCGCCCCCCGGTTTACCTGCCCAGAATGTGGAAAGGGCCTTAGTTTAACATGAGTGAGGGACCAACATTTTCCAGTGAACCAGGAGATCGGAGGCTGGCTTAGAGGCACAGGGAAAGCTGCATGATATCATCTGGGAGATTTCCCATGTTCTCATGAAAGTTTCCAAGGTCTCAGTCTCTTCTAGCACCTCTTGTCCTTGCAGGCAACAAATATTAACCCAAATCCCACAAGATCTTGCTGGGTGCAGATGTATATAATGTATATAGAGACGAGCAATGGATTCAATCTACAGGAAAAGAGATTTCACCTAAACATCAGGAGGAACTTCCTGATGATAAGAACCATTTGACAGTGGAATATGCTGGCTTAGAGTATGGTGGGGTCACCTTCTTTGGAGGTTTTTAAACAGAGGCTGGATGACCATTTGCTGGGGGTGCTTTGGATGTGTCTTCCTGTATGACAGGGGGCTGGACTCTATGATTTCAACTCTATGATTTCATGATAAGGTTTTCAATTTTCTGAGTACATTGTGGGCTGAGAAATTATTGTTCTAAGAGCTTTGAAAAGCTACTTTTTGGGGCACACCAACTCTCCAAAACAACCAGCAAGTACGTGCACTGGCCATTCTGACTGGAGAACTCTGGGAGCTCTGTTCTTAAAAAAATGAAAATTTCCTAAGTAGTTATGGTTCCTGAGAAAGATTAACATGTGATCTAAAACAGAGGAGCTGGGATAAAAGATCTTTCTCTTTTCTATAAATGTTACCCTGATCTTATTCTTCCTTGGGGAAAATAAATGGCTCTGAAATCTATGAGGCAGGTCTAAAAGTATGTTTAGGATTTGGGTCTAAACACTCCTTTCCTGTGAGTGAAACTCACATCTTATTGAAGAAAGGGGAATAAAAGGCTTGTAATGTCTCCCCTTTTTACCCATAAGATTTACTGGTGATAAATCATTTTGGAATTCCTTGGAATGTTCATGATATCACTGATAATTACATGATTTAATGTATGGAATATATAGTGTAGGCTGGTAATAATGCTGTGTTATAATGGCCTGTAAAACAAGGCATTCCAGATTTATACTGTTGAGAGCTCTGTTAGTAGTTAATCTCTTGCTGGCCACCTGCAGAGGAGAGCTGGAAGAGCTGCCTTTTGATCTTCTTTGTGAAAGGACCTTAAAGGGTGGGAAAAATAGAAGAGAAAATAAATGTGGATGAACCTTAAAAGGTTTTTGGTGAAAAGTATTCTGTTTGGAACCATTTGGTCTTTTGAACAAGGAGAGTCCATATATGACATTAATTGTATGGCTGGGGAATTGGAAGAGGGTAAGTGGGACGGACATCTGTGTTTTAGGTCAGGCAGGATAAACTTACATTTAATGTAACTTTGCTAACTTCTCACAGGTCATTGCCTGCCTGCTAGACTCATTTGTAAAGGCTTCTGTTCTCTCATACTGGGTCAATAAAAGACATACCAGTTTGACCTGAATAGAGGAAATGAGAGTGAGCAATGTTACTTGTTGCAATTAGAATAATAGACTCACAGAGTTGGAAGGTACCCCAAGGGTCATCTAGCCCAGCTCCCTGCCAGTGCAGCAATCCATAGCTGAAGCATCCTACTTACTAGGTGGTCACCTGGCTTCCATTTAGAAACCTCCAAGGAAGAATCACAGAACCAGAGAGTAGGGAGAGACCATAAGGGTCATCCAGTTCAATACCCTGCTATGGAGGAATACACCATCAAAGCACTGCTGACAAATGGCCATCCAGCCTGTTTAAAAACTTCCAAAATAGAATCATAGAGCTGGAAGAGTCCACCACTTTCCAAGGTAGGCTATTTTACCATCACATTTCTGTTTTCATCAGGACTTTTTTTGTATCATTCATCTGGAATTTCTTTTCTTGCAATTTGAAGTCATTGGTTACATCATGCAAATAGGAATTCACCTTTCTGTAATAGCTTTATGCCAGGCTTGCCTACCATTAGGCAGAATGAGTTGGCTGCATGAGGGCACAGAGCAAATCATGAAAAAGTGGAAAATTGTAATTAGATATTCGTTAAATGTATTATTATTATTGCATTTGTGTATGGCGAATGGGAGATATCCTGGTGATATTTTCTGCTCCAAATGTCAAAGTCTTCGGTATGATGCACCTTGACTTGGGTGCTGATACAGTTTTTGGTCTGCTTGGGTCAGATATGCTTTTGTTATTTTCAGCTGTTGTCATTGTTCATTAATTAGCATCATAAATAATTCCTATTGTGTTCAATTTGAGATAGATTCTTTCTTAGTTATATAAAGTGGTCTAATAGAGCCTCATTATCATTGAGTTCTATGCTTTGAGAGTTTTCAGTGAACATTTGGAAAAAAGTTAGAAACTGGAGCAGACTATACTACATAATCCTAATTCAGCCTTCATATTTCTCTCTGTAGCCAAATATCATGGGATGGCAGGTGGAGATCACATGGCAAAAAATATAAATCTATTCAATTGTTTATTTTTTTAAAAATGAACATGAACTAGACCACTGCATGCATTATGTACTTGATTTAGGTGTGTGTTGGATTTGTGCAGTTCAGATTCAACTGAAAAGGTCTGAAATTTTGGATTTCTTTTTTACAGCTCAAGCAAGCAGGACTTCATTCACTAAGTAAATGATGTTTCACTTTGCAGGCGCAGGTACTATATTCGGGAAAAAAGGTTAGCAAACTCCAGAGAGTAGAGCATTTCAGCAAGTTCTCCACTACCTCCAAGGTGACCCTGCTCCTCTCTGAATGCATTTATTTATCATAGTAACTGAAATGTTCCTGGCATTGCTGGGATCTGTATCTAATATCCTCAAAGAGATGAGTCAACTTTCCTGTTTTTCCCTTTTCAGCCTCTGGAATCTTATTAGCAATACCTCAAAAAAAAAACCAAATAAAAAAAAAACACCTTACCCTGTTTTCCTGCCTATTTTCTTTCCCCATAAATCTTGGTAGCAGTGCCTCAAAGAGCCTCTCCTGTTTTCTAATCCCCTTTAAAAATATTTCTCAGTGAGTTATGGAAGACTCTTCTTTTATGCTTCTAAGAAGCCCCTCATTTTTTGAATTTTGAATTTTGAATTTCAGCTTAGACAAGCACCAAAAGCACTCTGGCAGATTTTGAGGACTTTGTAATAATTTTCTGATGGGTTATGACTCACTCCCCTTTTTATTGCTAGCACCCCAAGCCCAGGTTTGGAATTTAGACCTGAAATCCAGCAATTTGGATGACATGAAAATCAAACAATTTTTAAAGGTGCCTAGCATGATGTCACAGTAAATTGTGGCTAACACAGAGACACACACGTACTCTAAAATTATTAACTACTGTTGGTCCTCCATATATATCAGGGTTAGGGGCACAAGATCCTCACAAAAGTAGAAAAATAACAAATATCAAAATGTGTATGTGTACCTGTGGGAAAGGGGCTGAGGCATGGTGAGGAAGCAGATACCCAAGGTCCAAACCAGGTCAGGGAAAGGAGAGGGAAAGAGGGTGGCTTGGCATGGTGTCCCTGTATTTCCTTTCTCCTGTCCATCTCCTTTCTTGCATGTGGGGAAGCATCAGAAGAGGGTTTGTGATGTTGAGAAATTTGACTGCGATCCATCCTAAGTTGGACAGGCTGGAGGAGGAGGAGGAGGAGGACCAAAGGTGGTTTCCTTAAGGGCTTGCAGCCTGACTAGAGCCACTAAGTGGGAAGATTCCTTTGGAAAAGAAATGGCTGAGGTGGGGTGGGTGGGGTTGAAGAAACTCACAAATAATCAAATTTGTGAAAGTCAAACCCACAAATGTGGAAGGCAAACTGTATGTACATCCTATCTTTACATTCCCACTGCTACCCATCACAAGGTGGCATACATCTGTTTATCCTCATATCAAGCTTGTGAGGTAGGTCAGATTGAGAGAAAGTAACTGGCCTGTGATCAAGCTATGAATTCAGGCATCAGTAGGATTTGAACCTAAATTTTGCAAGTGCCAGTGCAACACTCAAAGCATTGTCTCTACTGGCTTGCAGTAAGGAAACTGAAGACTGTACTGCCCACCACCCAAATAGTCAGGCACATCTGCAATTTGCCCACCTGCAAATGTTTGTGTGTGCATGTACAGTTGGGAATGCTACAGATTCCTTGTTTCCCGCAATGTGGAGTGATGACAGTATGCTTTAAGACCACAGCCCTGGTGCTTGGGGCATGCGCTCTCACTGACTTCTTTATGTGCCTGGAGAAAGCACTCCTCTAACCAATACATTACTTAGGCATCCAATTGTGATTCTTTCTCCCCTCTTCCCCATGTAAACACTAGGCTAAGGTGGCACTTACAAACAGTTGTAAAGAGCATAGCCACCTCTGCTTCTTCTTCTTCCACGTTCATGGTAGGGAAAATGAAACCAGTTATAATCTCAGCCAGTGCTTGCTAGAGCCCATTGAGCCCCAACCTCTAAAGCAGTGGTTCTCAACCTGTGGGTCCCCAGATGTTTGTGGACTTCAGCTCCCAGAAGCCCTCAGCATTGACCATAGTGGTTGGGGCTTCTGGGAGCTGAAGTCCACAAACATCTGGGGACCCACAGGTTGAGAACCACTGCTCTAAAGTAAGCTGACTCTTGCAAACATAGGCTGAGAGCAGGTCCAGCTTCATACTTCTTTCCATCCCAGTTGCAAGTGGTGAGAGATACATGAAGGAGTCCCTGCTGCTATCTCTGATCAATGGTGGGAAATAGCAGCAGAGATTATCTTACATGTTATTTTCTTGCTCAACTGGAGGGAAGAATAGAGGAATCTATGATCTTATTAGTGATCAGAGGTAACAGCTGGGAACCCTGGTAGCAAAAGCAGGGTGGAGCTTCAGGAATCAGAAGGGTTTGTGCTCTGACCTGGAAATGGTTGTGGGTTTACATGCCTTGACGCCCACCACCACCAATATAGGGAACATATTCCAAGCTTTGGGTTTCCCATAGCCAAGGAAGAGTGGGTATTGCCTAAAATGGCCAAAGGTGAATCATATTCAAAGTACTGCAACAGAATCAGAAACATTTTGTCCTGCACATGCCCCTAACATCAGAAAGAAGTGAAGGATGCAAGCCCATGGATGACTTCATCCTTAAAGCTCTAAGAGAAGAAATAAGACCTCCTGTCTCCAATAAATAAAAAGTCATTGCTGAGCATAAGAGCTTTGGTCAGCATAGACGGACTGAGTGAAAAGACAGTGAAGAGCTTCCTCGGTTATTTTTCACCTACTACTATACTTTTAAAATGGGAGATTCCCTGTGTGAATAGGTTTTAGATAGTACTGCGTAGTGAGCACTGCCTAAGGAAGACTTTGGGGAAAGATTCTCACAGTGTAATCCAGTGAAAGAGTTTGCACTTTATAGCATTCTTGGGGTATCATTTTGGAAGAGGAAATTCTTCATGGAATTGTAATGTGCAGAGAGAAACAATTATCTATATTTTCTAAAATGCCACAATGGTTATATAGCCAGCTGTTTTCTAGCTGGTTAAAGCCAATGTGCCAGCTAGCAACAATCTAATACTTTTAGTTAATAGGATCAACTACATCTCTTGTACCAAAGAAAGACCAGAACAACAGTAGTGGTAGCAGTAATAGTAATAAAAAACAGGGGCTGATTGAAACGGGAGACTTGCTCCATTGTGGGCCTCATTCACTCAGGAGTAATCTTTTGATGCCATAAGCTGGAAATGGAGGCTCAGATCAAACACTGAAGAGTCAAGTTTTGCACCACTTAAGAATTATATGGTGTGCATTATCTCCCTCTGTCTTCTCCTACTTTCAATACAGCTTGCATGATGCTAGGCCAAAGCATCCTGTTTCTTTGCCCCTGCTGTGACTTTCTCTCTTGTCAATATTTTGTAAACACTAGCTGTCCACCAGGGGCCTAAATACCCCAAAGGCATCAGATCCCATCTGTTCTAAGCACAGTTAGCCCTGGCTAGTACTTGAATGGGAGACCACCAATGAGTATCAGGTGCTGTAGGCTATATTTCAGAGGAAGGAACTACCAAAATCTCCTCTGAGTAATTTTTGCCTAAGAATATCCTACGAAATTCATGGAGTCACCATGAGTGGACAGGCAACTGGAAGGCACACATACATACACAGATCTCCATCAACAACACCTTGATAACCATAGCAATGTAAGGCAGTTGCAAGTGGAGCATGGATACTGAGGAAACCTAACTGCAACCACTTTTCTTTACAACCATCCAGGGAAATGGAACAGTGAAACAGCTGTCTCAAGCACTTGGTCTGGGTCAGTGTAGCAAACTGTTATTTATATGACTTATTGTATTATTTATTTTAATGTTATTTTACATTTATTTATTATATATTTATTATCATCATAGAGGGAGGAAGTATCTATGGGATTTTCTTCCTGAGCTACTTTGGGTTCTGTGGACTTTGAATGCAGATGGGGAAAATCTGTTGCTCTACCCTGGACAGCAAAAATCTTTGGGGTGACCTCTGGATTAGATGTCAAACAGCAACCCATCTAGTAGTCTGATAAATATATACATAAAGAAATCTAAACAGAAACAGTTACACTTTTGACCAACACCTGCAAAATAGAGACACAATCTTAGAACAGTTATATACTCAAAAAGCTTGATCTGATATTTCTGTTACTTAATTTTATTTATTTATGATTTTAAATGCTGCCAATCCCTTAAAAAAAACATACTGCTAGTCGTATTTCTGCAGAGATAGGAAGTAGCAAGAGGTGGAAAGGAAAAAAAAACTTGTCCAGCTTTTTGATGGGTTTGTGTAATTTTTCCTCTTAATTTACTGAGTTATATAGTTGTGCATTTCAGTCATTTCCTCCAAATACACAATAAGCACTACCTTATTTGTGTGTGATCCTGTGTCCAAATTGAATTCCAAGCTGAGAGGCCATTGGCCACCTTTAATAACTATTAGAGGAGCTGATTTTTAGGGCAAAACCCCAAAGTAGTTGAATTCCAAATCTTGAAATTAATTGGGCTGATTCAGGTGAACTTTTATTAGCTCTGGATCAGAGCAGATTGGTCCAGTTTAGTTCTGAAGTAATTTGGGCCACTCAGGAGACCCAGTTGTCAAAAATCAGAGGGAAAAAGCCAGACTGTGTCTCTCCAATATGACCTTAGAAGGAAAATGTCAGGATAGTATGATAGAGAAGAGAAGGAGAGGAGGCAGAAATCTCATTAGTACTGTCCAGTCACAGTGCTTGAGGGACTGTTTGTTTCCAAGGTTTAGCTGACTTAAGATTGTAAAAAAAATCAGTAGTAAAGGAAGTTGAGAAGTTGTTGATTTTCATCAGACTTTGGTCTCTGAATTTGGTCTCCAAACTTTTGTCATTAATGCCCAACCTTTCGTCCTATTAAATAACCTCATTTATTCTACCATTTCCTTTTCAGTTTAATTTGAATAGGAATATGTTTATGAGTCTGTGTTTGTTTTAAGCATTGAAACTATGCACACCCAAATATTTTTAGTTGTTAGGTGTCTCCTTGGTTTCTTACTATGATTTATGACTAGTACTTCTGTTTGTCTGTCTGTACAATTTTGGTCCCCCATCAAACACTTTTATTTAATTCACAAAGTATGTTCTTGTTGTTCTTCTTGCTTACTTCAAGTTGTGAAGCAAAGCAAAATGTGATTATTTTATTGCCAATTTAATTGAGCAAGCAAGCTATTTGATAAGCATGAGAGATCTGCACAGTAATAATACAAATTCACACAATGCTGTTAGGAACAGAGAAAGGCAGACTAGTTTGCCTTCACTACCAGTAAGACTAGTAGTGGAAGCAAGCCTACTTTCTCCCAGTAAGACTTGGATTGTCTCAGTGTGGTATTTACTGGGAATGAATCAGGTAAGTAGGAGACAGAAATAGCATTAGAAGCACAATGAGATGGAAGGCAGGAAGTATTGAGACATCAAAATAAATTCAGGACAATACCTGGGATCATGGTGAAGTGGGGGTAGATCTTTGATTTCCTAATGAAGGTTAATGGCAATCCACGATTCTCCATCTTGATTCAGATTTGGGATCTGGACGAATTCAGACCCAATTAGGCTCAACTCCAAAACAACAAGCTGGGTTCCAGATGAAATCAGAAAACTTGTACACAGCCCTAATGATTACACAATGATGTTCTTCTTGGGTGTCTCCTAGAGTGAATCCACACAACAGAGTTACAGCTCTTTCATACTAATTTAACTGCATACTTCTGTCCTACAGAATGCTGGGGTCTGGGATTTACTCTAATGCTGTAACTCAGAGAGTGTATTTGAGCTGTTCAGGAAGAGAAATCTAAGTATCAGAAAACTACAAATCCCAGGATTCCATAGGATGGAACTTCAGCAGTTAAACTGGTACCAAGCTGTTAAGATTATGTAGTACAGATATTGTTCCCTTCCTAAAAGCTTCCATTCTCCTGAATTTCTAGAATCTCCCATTATACATTCCCAAGTAGTGATTCCCAAGAAACCTGTACTGATTGCTCAGGGAGATATTTTTTTTTAGTTTAGTTTTGTTTGTTCCATGAATTGATAATCTGAAAGTTGGATTTTTTTCCCCCAAAAGAAGAAATGCACCTTTAGTTCATTTTCACAGTGAATAGGAATGCAAATATAATTCTGTGGGGACTAATGTTGTTTGGTTAGCCACAAAACACATTTGACATTTACTGTTAAGTCTTTGCATGTGTATTCTTAGAGTACACTGTTTAGAAGCACTACAATAAATCTAGAAAAAGAGCTTCCACAAAGTTCATAGCAGCATTTGCCACCTTTAATATTAATAGGAGTGTATCTTTTAAAGTGAGCAAGTGGAGAAAGTGGCGGAAAGTGTAGTTTATAAAAGAAGATTAGTGGGTTTAATATGCACTGGAGAGTCAAAGAAAAATCTTATTACTGTATGGAGAAATTACCTCATAAAGAAGCTAATACAGCAGACTAGGGAGTAATTTTTAACAAGGTTTTTATGATGCACAAGTGTAGGCAAGCTAATGAACTTATCTTTCTGGTTATGTTCACATTGGAACAGAGTTACCCCCATCTTCTCATCCAGTTCTTCTGTTTTTGAGAAAGTAAAATACATTTAATCACTTTCAATAAAAGGAAGTCAGTAATTTGATGAATTAAACAAAATCTTCTGTTTTGCACTTCACTGGGCCCTAGCAATAATGTTAGAACCAGGATCAGATAATAACATTTAGGAAGAATTCAACTGGAAGATAAACTTCTTGGTTTTATTATTTTTTTGAGAGGAGGGGAAACGGAAAGTCTCATGCTTAAGGGCAAATAGTCCTTTCTGGAGAGCAGCTGCTTCTGCCTAAATAACCAGTTTAACAGTGCAAATCAATAAATGTTTATTTACAAGTAAGTCTGCATTAGGGGTCTTACACTTAGGGAAGTTGTATAGGGTTGTAGGCAGAGATGGGAAGGCCAGAGTACAGAGCCTAAACAAACTTTTGTTTTAGCACTGCTGTTGTGTGTGAAAGAACCATGTGGTCTTTGACATTCATAAAACAGACATCTGAAGAATGTCATCTCCAATAGCAGGAAACTATGTGGGGGAGGGGATTGGTAAATACCAAATGTCCATCTGTCAGCACCCCAGCATGCCATGCAGAGGTATTGTTTAGGAAGAGAATGACCACATTTTTTTCCCAGATGCCAAAGACAAACTGCTGTGTTAAACAGAGTACTTCTTTATACTAAACCACAATGTCTGCTCCTCAAATTAATTTACTCATACCCCAGAGGTTAGAATGAGGTTTGGAAGATATTCCCTGTGAGTTTTAGGTGTGATTATGCACATACTGGAAAGTTTTGTGATATTTTGAGACCAGGACCACACAATCCAGCATCACATTGGTTTCATTCTGCTTAAACATGTTTAACTACATCCTGGATTCTGAAATCTTGCCTGCAACGTACTTACATTTACCTGAGTTATCTTAGTTGCATTCAGAAGGATTTTATTCTCTGTATATGGATAGGATTAGAGTGCAAGACAGCAATCATTATCTATGAAAATTTTGACGTATATCAGATTTATTCATAACATTTGCAATAACCAAGCTGGAGAACTTTGAAGACCAATGGCCATTTCTACCCTAGACTGTTACAGTACTATTATTCCACTTACAATATCCTAGGGCGGAAATGACCAATATTTTTAAAAGAGCTGAACCACACAGACATTCAGTAACTGTTGAAATAAGGAGCTTAAGACGGGGTGAGGAACTGTGGAAGGATAGGATCCACATTAGCCCCTCAGGAGATCTTGGAAGGCTTCACCTCCACTATATCTACTCCTAAAAAAAAATGCTCCAGATGTCTTCCAGGGGATAAGGGGAGCTTTTTCACCACACCATTGGTCCTTCCTTTGGTCCTTACACCCAAGAAAGACGTTTCCTAACAGCAGGAAATAAGCAGAAGTCACTTCTTTTTGTTTTTTGTTTTTTAAAAAAGCCTCCCTTGGGCTTATATTAGCCCAGGATGGGCCCAAAATGTGATGGAAATTCTCCTCACTTCCTAGCCTAGAGGGCATTTTGGGGCAAAAAAAAAAAAAAAAAACCTGAGGGAAGAGGGGCTTTCAAAAATGGTGAAAATGCCCTCCATATTTCATAGAGGACATTAAGAGGCATTTTCAAGAAAAAAAAATGGCAATTTTTTGAGGGTCTTGAGGACCACAAAAATGGCTCTGAGCGGTATGCCTATCCCTGGCTTGAGAGTGTACTTATTCTATTTTTAGGTCTGCTTATTTTTAAGATAATTTATGAGATCAGACAATTTATGAGATCACTTACTGTGCACCAAAGCTCTGTACGGAGTATACAGAAGTGCTTCTGCCCATTTAGTTGCACATGCCTAGGTCTGCTTATAACATAAGTTGTTCAGGACAAATATCACTGAGATAATTTGCTCTATGGTCCCTTCACCACAGTCACGGGAATTCAAAGGTGTTTTTGTTAGTGTCAGAATTCTTCCACAGAGGAGCTGGAAATATCACCACTTAATCTTGTGGACATCTGTGACACTAATGCATCACCTTGCAATATTGATCTTTATTCATGATAGAATTGAATCTAACTGAAGAGTATGCTCTTTAAAGTGGCAATGACATGCATAGTTTCCTGGACAACAGTCACATTGAATTAAATAGGGTTCAATTCTGAGAAGGCATAGGATTGCTGTTTAAGTATCAAATCATTTTTCTGGTCTGTATATTTCCTGGTCATCTCTCTGTATTTTGCTGAGAAGTGATTCTGCCAATACTCATCATTAACCAGTTCTTAATATGGATTGAGTCATTTTGCAGGAATGACAAAAACTGATTCTGATATACCAATAGTGTGTGTAATTTAAAACAAGACTCATTGCAATTTTGTTTTGCCTTTTTGCATTATGTGGCTACTATGGAGGGCATGGGGCATGACTAAACTGCAAAAATCAGGCAATATGGACCTCTTTTGCAAAGGTATAGATGTTGCTTGCTTACATATTTTAGTTCAGGAGTGTGCCCATGGATCACATGCAGTCTATCAAGTCCTTGTCTTGATCTCAAAACCACTTTTTCAGAAACTGGAAGTGTCTGAAGAGGTCTGCTAGACATTGCCCACCCCTGCTTTAGTGTAGTATTTCTGCTGCTTCATAAACAAAACACATGATAGCAGCCAGAGAATAATATATCATGATACATAACTGTGGGAGGGGTTGATGCCTCCATAGAAAGGATCACATTGAATATTATCAGCATACATAATTTCAGTAGCAGCTCATATATACGTTCATGCTGAAATAGCGATTTTTATATTGTTGTTATTATTATTACTGTTGTTGTTGTTCTTGTAAGGAAACTCAACTAAGTTGGTGAATGTTGCTAGAACTGAATCTATGGATGGTAAATCTTACCAAAATATGATTTCTGCCATGGATCTTGGCAGGACTGGATTTTCAAAAGCAGCAAGCTTTAATAGGGTCACACATCTTTCCCTTTTCTATCTGTAGCAAGTTCTTCCTGCTTGGATTCTCTGTGTGGGATTTCAGGGAACTGGAGACTAGGGAAGCTGTTGGATGGAAATTCTGCAGCCATCTAGCATTGGGAGAGATCTAGAAGTTGCTGTGTACAGGCTTGTTCCTCTGGACTGCTGCTTTTCTTCTTTCTGAGGGGTTCTTTCCCCAACTCTTTATTCTGGTCTGTTCTCCACCAAATACTGAGGGTGTACTGTCCTTCCCACCTACTTTGCATGGATGCTACGCATCCAGAATTATAAAGATCCAGCTGTCAGCTTCCCCATCCCCAAGGCTTTTTCTGAGTTTATTGGATGGTTGCCTTGACAATGGTTGTGCACGCTTATTGCAGGCAGCAGCATCATGACTGGTGGTTGTTGCACATCAAGATAGGTAATGGAAGCTGAAGATGTTGAGAGAGTTTTCTGTGAGTACAACCCCACTACAAAGACACATAGTGGAGGAAAACATATGGATGCTTAAGCAGGGTATGTTCCTACAATACATTTTGACAGCAAGACATTTCATATGTATGCCCAGGAACTGTTGTATTTTGTCTGGTTGCACATGTTAAAGGTTTCAAGCATAAATCAAATATCAGATTTGAATCTTGATGCTTGGGAACATATATGCAGAGTGAGGCATTCCCGTGTATATCTCGAGATGTTTGAGGCTTTGAATGCCACCACCCTGTGCAACCATTGTAGTTCCTTGAAAACTGTGTAATCTACACTCATGGAACCTCAATAAATGACCTTGAGCAATAGTAAGGAATGAATAGTAAGGAAGGCAATAGTAAACCTTCTCAGATTAAATCTTGCCAAGAAAACCCTATGATAGGGTTGCCATAAGTTGAAGTTAATTTGAACGTACATGACAACAACAAATGTGATTTCTATGTAATATTCTAGACAGCAGTCTGCCACATTTTGTACTCTCTGTAGCTTACATGTTGTCTTTGATGACAATACCATGCAGAACAGAGTGCAGTAGTCTGTATGAACTGCTGTGGTTAGGCTAATAATGTTAAAAAAGGCCATAGCTAGCCACCCCACTGAAACTTGCCCAAAGCATTCTGAACCACTGTCAGTTGAGTTTCCAGTGGCAAAGATGAATCCAGGAATGCTCTCAGTTGAAGCAAGTACTCCTTTAAGGAGAATTGCAACCCTGTCCAGGACAGGATGCTTTCCCAATTTACCAGTGATTTAATGTAGATGCTATAGATGTTAGAAAGTACATGCCACTCTCTATAAGCAACCTTGAAGGTAGAAACAGAACCACAATAATATCATACCTCTCATCCCATCCTACAGAGCTTGTCTAGCTCATTTTGGTCCATCATTGATGGTTCTGAAAATTGCAGAGAGATCTAGGAGGATTAACAGAGTAGCGCTGTCCCATCTTTCCTCCAGAGCAGACCATCTGCAGTGACCAAGGCAGATTCAGTCCTAAACTGTGGTCTGAAACCAGACTGAAATTGGTCTAGAGATAACCTGTTTCTGCATGATTTGGAGAATCAAGATTTACCATGGCATACTGTCATGGTAGCTATGAAAGCCCTGAATGGCATCCTTCAAGACAACCTCTATGTGATTACTGAAATCACTTGTATTACAGTCCTAGTGTTCTCACCATCCTGGAAACCAGCATAGATAAGAGGCTGCTGGACAGCAGTTGAGAAGTACAACAAGCATGTTTGTTTGATTACTTTTGTCCAAACCCCTGGGTACAAGAGACACAACTGACCTCGTCATCCCATCCTCCAAACTAGTTTGGTGCTTCATCAAGTAACCAATGTGGACAAATCTGAAGCATGTCTACCTCATTCAACTCATCCACTCAGATCCCAGAAATGTGTATCATGTTGCCTCAACCCAATGGACAATCAAGGCATGACCAGTAGTTATTTTCTTATTGACCGACCTAGTATTTGGTAGCTGCCGTTAGACCAAAAGACAGGTTGGCAGGGAAATCTGGATGCTGAAGAGCAAAGAAAGGAGTAAAACAGGATAGAATTCAAGTACCTATCCCATTAATAAACAGAGATGAATAACAATATAGACATCATTTATTAAAATATTGTATGAGAGAGGTACCCATTAGAAGAAGACCATAATGTCTTGTATTCTGATTACCAAAACATTGCTATGTTTCAGAACTACATTACATGAATGTATTAATATGGATACAATGAATTCTTAGGCAAGTAATCTAATGTTGACCTCACCAAGATGTGAATGGGAATATTGATATGAAAAGAGAATGCTAACCAAATGGTACAACTAAATTTGACCTTGTCAGAGGCATGTCTGGAAATGGAAAATCTGCTGGCAGGGATTGACTTTCTCTTGCTGCTTCCCTATTTTCTTGCTGCTCTGACCAGCTGAGCAAACCATCCTGTGATTTGGAGAAACAGCTTGCTGCTATCTCTGGTGAGATTTCCGTAGGTTGTTCCAAGATCATTGAAGTGTGAGGATCTGGCACTAAAGAAGGTGGGCACTTCCCTGTGGATTTTCAAATGCAGGAATAAGCTCTGGATGTATATTATAAAACAGCCTGCATCTTGATGGTCATGAGCTCTTGTAGGGAGTGAGCTGGTATTCCATTGTCAGAAACTGCTGGCAGCTTTTTTGGGGAAAAGGAGGCCTGGCTTTTGTGACCTGGGATTCTTGGCCTCTTTTCCTTCCCTAGGCTATTTAAACAGAACTAGCTCACCTGCTGAGAAGGGCTGGCTCGCCCTGCCAGTAGAGCCATGGCCGGAACTCATCTCAGTGCAGAGAGACCATCTGCTACCACTGTTCTGCACAGGAAATGATCTCTGAATGAAAATAGTTCATACACACACAGCATGTTCCCTTCTTTAGGAAAAAAAATAGATGTATAAGGTGATTGCTAGTATACAACATGACAACATTTAACTAAAAGAACACAGTGGATCCTGGATGGCTGAACAGGGGGGCAGTCCAATGGCATAAGATGTTAAACTAACATGTTCCATTTAAGGATTATAGAAACTGAAGGAGCAGCGCACTGATCCTGTTTTCTACTTTGAATACCAAAGAAGAAGAAGCTTGCATAGCTGTGGCTGCTACGCCACGTTTTACTCAGGTTGAGGAAAGATCTCCATTTCTACCCCACTAATCTAGAAACTTGTTTTCCCTGGTGAGGAGTGGGAAGTTTAGGTTGGTGGAAAGAGTATTTGGACATGAGTGGGATAAAGATGGAGGAGAATTTTATTCATTTTGGTCAGAACTTGCTAAATTCACATTTCTCAAATCAGTATGAGAACTAGAATCTGGTTGTTGATTGGTATTTTCATTGCTCAATTTTGTGATGTAGTTCTCTGAAGAAAAAACATGTATATGAATTTGGGTATATTAGGGAAAAAAGCACATAAACATAGATATGTTAGCAAAAGATACATTTAAAAAGAATTTTATAAAGGAAAACTGCTTTCAAAAATTACATATATTAGGCAAATGTGTGTACAGAAATGTACATATGAGGCCAATGGTATACCAAACTGCATATTTGAAGAGAAATACAGTACATACAATAATGTTTGAACTGACTTCAAAAAAAAGTAGTAGGATTAGTTTCTAGACCCACAGAAAAAACAGAGATCCTCTAAGTCCCTCATGTAAAGGGGCTTTGTATTAAGGGATTCCATTTGTGTGGATTCAGTGATCTCTTCGATTCCACCACCCACTCAGGCACTCCAAAGGCAAGTACCACATGCACACATACAAGTCTCAGCCTTCCCTCCCCACCCTGACAGTCAGTTCTCTTGCTTCCCCCTCCTTGTTCTCTTATCTGCATGCACATCCAAGGTAACTACCAGATTGCCTTTGATGAAGCCTCCTCATCCCAACCCACCTGGACAACCACTTTGCTCTCTTCTCCCCTTCCTCTCACTCTCTCACCGGCCCTGCCTCAACAGCTTCATTGCTCTCACCAAAGTGCTGTAGAACAGCTTCCGTCCTGGGCCTCTTGCAAGGCCACCAGGCAGAGTGGGGAAGTGATGAGACATCCCACACTGCTTTTTTTAAAAAAATATCATATTTTAGAGTGGGTTGAATATTTGAATTTTTAAAATTATTTTTCATCTGTGGTGGGTTGAATTTGTGAGCAGTAAGCTTGTAGATATGGTGGGCTCACTGTAGATTAGGTCCCCCATATCCAAGGGGGGATATGTTCCCAAATTTACCATGGATACTGAAAAACATGAATAATAGTGAAGGCCAGGTGAGGTAGAGAGGGAGGGAGTCAGCGCTACTACCCACCTCCTTCCTTCCTTCCTATCTGCCTTCCTTCCTTCCATCCCAGTGGGGCTTGGTGAGCTTCCTGTGCACCCTCCCTCCGTGGCTGAGAGAGGTGTATGGCTCTGTGCACCTGGGCCTCCTGCACCTTTCTCAACTAAGGAAGGGGTCTCCCTCCTTCCTTGTCCAAGAGAAGCATGAAACACCTGGTTGCATGGAGCCATGTGCCTGTCTTGCCTGAGGAAGGAGTCTCCCTCCTTCTTTATCTGAGAGATGTACATAGCTTAGTGCAGCCAGGCCTCCCATTGGATACAGCACCCAAGGAAGGGGCTGCTTTTGGGAGCTCTGTGCAGGCAGCCTGGTACCTTGCAACCTTCACCTTTGCCTCGTGTGTTGGCTCTATAGGAGGTGGCCATTTGGTGTTAGGAAGAAGATGAGGAAAAGGTGAGGAAGGACTCTGGCCAGTGGAGGCAACCATGGCCATGGAGTCCCAGGTGTTCACTCTGTGGCTCTTCACCCTCCAGCTGGGCCTGGCACTCAAGAAGAACAGGCTGCATCCAAACATGTGAATTTTCCGTTCTGCTACTCTCCCCTACATAGAGGAGCAGATGAACAAGGGGAGGATTTAGGATCTTTTTTTTTTTTGGATCATGGATAAGTGAAACCATGGATACTAGTCCAGCAGATACAAGGGACTTACTGTACTGCAAGATAATGTGGATACAGAACGGAATGGGGCAGAAAAAAGGGAAAGCTGGACATATGTGAAATTGAAATAAACTGTACTGCTTCAGACATTTGAAATCAATGCATTGTAGATAATGCTCTAGCCCCACCCTCTTTTGTCACCAGTTTGCTTCTTCCTGAGGATAATGGTGGTGAAGAAGCACAAATACATATCCAGGATGTCACTGATAAGTTGCCAAAGCTCATCAATAGCACAGAGCTGGACCCCTTTCTTCTGATTCATGTGTGCACCAATGACATTGCAAAAGAATGCAGGTCTTAAGGCAGCCCCTCACTCTAGCAAACAGTAGAGCAGTCAGGAATATGGAAGGAGTGTCTGAACCCTGAGAATGAAACCCATGATCCATCTAGTCCCAAATCTTGCTTCCAGTGACTAGGCCTCATGTACCTCATAACTGTCACAACAAATCACTTCCCTGGGACACATCATCCATAACGCAAATGTATTACATGTTAGGGATTACTTAATCATGAACATGTCACAGCATTAGCAAAAGATATGTAACTGTGAGTTGCACTTCTTCTCTGATCTAAGCCTCATGTCTGAGCACAACCTGTGCAAGGCCCACCTTGACACAATTGAGTAAATTTTGCTTATTCATTATGGCAGGTGTGCCAGTTAATAGCTGGGCTGTTACAAAAGATGGAAAGAAGGAGGCACCCTCTGTGACTGCGATTCTTCCACAGAGAAATCCTAGAACAACCAAACTTAGGAAAAATCTAAAGCTGCAGTACCCGTGTATTTCAAATGTCAATAAAGTATCAAATATATATTTTTCAAATGCCAATAAAGTCAAACCACAAGGATGTGGGATAGATTTTAGTCTCTGAGCTGTGCATATGTTGCAGGACAGGGTGGGAACTCCACCTGCTCAGAGCTTTGCTCTAGTAAAAGCAACTAATCCTCGTAAAACTGACCTTTCTGCTTTTTCCCCATCTCTAATTTCCTGCATTCCTAAAACTCTTCTCTTCTCACTTCTCCCAATCTAGTTTGCTTTTGAACACACTGATTCATAAACAGATGTTATAAATTACCTTTCTTGTCTCTGCTAACTCATCCCACATGCTTTATGTCATTTTATGAAATAGTTTTCCTTAACCTTTCCATTTGCCTCTTTTTCCCAATGGTCAGAATATAGTCTTTTTTTTCTTGTCAAGTACTTTTCTCCCCTTCTTACAGAAGACAATGTACAGATAAATAATGAGAATTTTAATGCAAGCCAGAAGCATGGAAGACCTTCTTGTCCTCCTAGGTATGGGAGCAGAATTTGCCCCTTAGTTATACCCTTGTAAAACATGAAAATAAACTAAAAACAAAATAAACTGCAACTCCTTGTTGAAATTGCTTCAGAGCTCTGAAACAGTTTGGTACATTGCTCTGATTTAAAACTTATCAAGTACTTTATTCAGCCATATATATATATATATGTATGTATGTATTCATAATGTAGCAACAGTTTATTAAGGTGTTTATCAAGAAACAAGTTCCTATCCTGATTTGAAGTGCACATAATTCATGCAGACAGCTGTTATAAGGTTGTTATCCATATGGTAAATGATCTCTCAACAGGCAATTACCCACTTTCTATTTATTTGTCACTCTCACAACATCACACTCAAACCCAAAGGTAAGGGACAGAATTTGGTAATTTGGAGACTTGTCACCTCTCTCCAATCCCAAAACAGGGTCGGAATGGGAGCAAAGACTTTTGAGTTCCTGTTTTCCAGTGAGAATCCTTGGAGTGAGAGAAGACCCACCTAAGAGAAGGTTCTCAGCTTGGATTTCTACACCAAGATTTTGTAATAGCTGCACTCCAAATCTTCTTTCTCCTACTTAGGTTTCAGTATACAGAGGAAGGAAAACTTTCAAGAAGAAGGAAAGGAAAAATGACACTTCTTTTCTTTGCCATCCTGCTGAAAGCTTCCCCTTCCATGCCAATAAGGGCTCTTTTTAATTCGCTCTAAAGAATCATGGAATCACAGAGTTGGAAGGAGCCTCATGGATCATTGAGTCCAACTTGCTGCTCAATACAGGACTTCCAGCTAAAGGATCCCCAATAGGTAGCTGTCCAGCCTCTTTGAAGATTGTCCAGAGAAGAACCAAACCACCTCTCTAAGCAATTGGTTCCATTGCCAAATGGCTCTTACTGTCAAGAAATTCCTTTAAATGTTTGGTTGAAATCTACTCTCCCGTAGCTTAAAACCAGTAGATCTCTCCCTACCCCTCTCGGACAGCAGAGACCAGGCCAACCCACTTCTCTCTGTGACAGCCTTGAGGTATTTAAAACGTGTGATTATGTCACACCTACGTCTTCTTTTCACCAAGGTGAATATGCCCAACTCTTTCAACTTTTTCTCATATTTTTTGTTCTCCATATCTCTTATCCTCTCTGTTGCCCTTCTCTGAACCACTGCAGAACTGAACACAATTATTCAGATGATGCCGGACCATAGTGGCACTATTACTTCCCTTACATTAAAATCTGTGCTTCTATTAATCTAGGCTAAAATAGCATTTACCTTCTATGCTGCAGCATCACACTGCTGGTTCATATTCAGCTTATTATTATTATCAACGATAATCACAAGGTCCTGTTTGCATGTGGTACTGCAGAGTCGCACATCTCTCATCCTATACCTGTGCATTTGGTTTTTGTGACCTAAGTGTAGAATTTTGCATTTCTCTCTGTTGAACTTCATTTCATTAATTTCAGATTGATTTTCTAGTTCATCTTAAGTCCATTTGAATTCTGTTTCTATCTTCCAGTGTGTTAGCTAGTCCTCCAAGTTTTGTGTCATTGATAAAATCATATAAGTCATTGATAAAAATATTGAAGAATAATTGTCCTAGGAAAGAACCCTGAGGCACTTCATTTGATGCTTCCTCATAGTCTGAAACACAGCTGTTGATGACAACTCTTTGAGCACAATTTTCCAGCCAATTATAGACCATGTTCCCATTTATTCGATATTTAATTAGCTTGCTAATCAAACTATTATGAAGGACCTTATAAAACGCTTTGCTGAAATCCAGATAAATGACATCCAGACCATTTTCACCATCTATAGAACTAGTGACCTGATTGAAAAAAAAAAAAAGATAAAAGATTAGTTTGGCAGGATTTGTTCTTGAAAAACCTGTGTTGACACCAACTGATCACTGCATTGTAAGCATGAGTTTTCACAATATAGCTCCTTGGGTTTTGTCAGTTGTTGTCATCTCCATATCCACTCGTTCCATGGAGCGGGGTGTGTGTGAGGTTGTTTGTAGCAATTTCTTGGATTTACCCGAGGACTGTTCCAAAGGGATTTACCCAAGCACTGTTCCAAAGGGTTTTGAAAACAAAACAAAACTGAGTCATGGTTTGCTGGAGTTGTTCTACAGTTTGAAGGGCAAATTTTCTCCTCTCTAATTAAGAAAAATGGTTAGTTACAGAGTTCTAGTGCAAAAGTGCCATGTTAACTGATGTTCTGTACAACTATACCTCTAAAAGACGGAGTGGGGAGAGAAAGAGAAAGAGGAAGACAAGAAAGAATACTTTTTATTTTGATATGTCACAGAATTAAAAAGAAACCCACCTAATGGTGGGAGTAAAATGTTAGATAAGGTGCCAATGTGGTGGTATGGTTTGAGAGCTGAAGTAGGACTTTGGGAGACTAGAGTTTGAAACCTCACTCAGCCACAGAAATCTGCTGGGTGACTGTGGACAACCTCACAGGAAGACAATTACAAATCTCTTGCAAAGAAATCTAGTCAAAGAAACCCTGTGATACGTTCACCTTAGGGTTGCCCTAAGTTGGAAACAACAAAAAGGCTCATAACAATAACTACCAGCCAGAAGTCACCAGAATATAGTGCAGGACAAGAAAAATGTTTGTATGTTTTAAAATCCTGAGAATTACATCAACAAATACTACAACACCAGGCAATTCCCAACACATTTTTCTCTTTTGGAGGAATCCTCAGTGCTTTACTGGTATATTGGAGAAATTTTTAGATTGTAGTTAAGGAAAAGGAGTCATTTTGTCCCCCACTTTCCTCACCTGAAACTTCTTTGTGAAGTGGAACTTTTTAACCGTACGTGCATTCCTCCCTGTCCCAGAGCTTGAGCCAGAGCTTGAGCACACTAAATATAGTGCTATAAATCTATTTTAACTGTCCTATCAGTCCTATGGGTTTTGTCGTTCAGTGAGACACCAGAGCTCTCTAGTAGAGAATTCTAAACAACCTTTCCTAAACAAACAAACAGACAAACAAACAAAAAACCAAACCCCTCAAAACCAGGATTCTATATGATGGAATCATAGTAGGTAAAGTGGAATCATTGAGCTGTAATTGCATAGTGTGAATGGGCCCAGGTATTTGTCTCCCTGCCAATCTATTTATCTTTATTTATATCACATCTTCAGCTTTTTCTAGAGAACTGTCCTGTTCACAGGCCTCACTTTTTTTCCCCAAGCTGGTAACAAGTCAGGGCTTTTTTCTTTTCTTTTCTTTTTTTAAAATGATGCTTCGGCTTTTAATTTTCAAATTTATATCTTTCTGTGTTTGAAGAAATGTACTGACAAAATTCCTTCAGTTTTGGGTCCTCTGTTTTACTTCCACACTGATTCATTTCCACATGGGAGCATTCACATTTAGCGTCACAGGGAATGATATGAACAGGAAGGAAACGAAGCATTTTGATAATCAGAAGATGTGGAAAAGGGCATTTAGATAATGATGTTTTTGTTTTCCTATTTATGATCTTAAATTAAAGCCATCTTTAGTGATAGTCAATAAGGAACTCATTGCTAATGTTATAGAAATTACCCATGACCCAAAACTAATTTTAAGTAAGCCCAGGGGCTTGCTCAATTCCTGTTTCTTTGTTTTGTTTCTTTCCATTCATCTCCTTGAAATAAAGTATATGTATACAGTACTATACCAAAATGAAATTCATCTGTGCCAAATAAAAGTGCAGATGTCCTTTGGGCCCAAGCAGCTTCATATACCATTCTCTGGATTGTGATTACACTCTCTACTCTTTCTCCCCTTCCTCCCGCCCCACAAAAAAAAAATCCCTGGTTTGTTGGATGGACAGTGTACCTTCATAAAATACATCTGGGATATACTTGAATAACTAATAAAGCCATGTTCCTTTGGAAACTGTCTTCAGTTTTCCAATTCCTATGTGGAAACTAAGGTAAGATCCAATTAAACTGAATATTTGATAACCAAGCTTGCCAGTTATTTATTTATTTAACAATTTGCTTTCAGGTTTCATAAGGTATGTCAAAACATAAAAAAGATGAAGAACAAAATTGTAACAAAGTGTATATGCCTATATAGGAAGCTGAATAAATGTTGATTGAAAAAAAAGTAACATTTTCTATTTAAGTATCTCATTGAGATTTGAATTCAGTATGTCCCATCTAAACTTCTCATCTGTTTACTGATGTCTTCGTTATATTCTGCATCTGTTGACAATGGGCCTTTCTGTCCTACACTGTTATAGTGTTGTTATCCCAATTTCAACATCCTATGGAATCCTGGGGTTTGCAGTTTAGGGAGGGGCATTTAGAATTCTCATCCATAGAGCTCTTTGGCCTCACCAAAGTCCAAACCTCAGAATTTCACAGGATGTTGAAAGTGGAATAAAAGCTAGTGTAGTGAGGAAAGGCCTGTCCTGTTAAAGAGTACAAAACTTCATATTATATTTGTTGCTGTAATTTTCTTGACTTCCCATGTTGAATCTAGAGACAATACACAATATTTCATTCATTCATTCATTTTTCATACGGTGAAAATTTGGCTTTTCATCTTTGTTCCCTATTAGAAAGATCTTGTTCGTACTTCTGGCAGGGCTGGCCTACCTTTTGGCAGAATGAGGCATTTATTCCTGTATCTGAGAGGCAAAAGGAGGATTTTGACAGAGAAAACTGCCACACAACTTAGGTTTTGTGTCCCAAGCTAGCCTGCTGAATTCAGATAGAAGGAAGGAAATTGTCCCATCGCTGCTGAAGGAATATTCAACTACCAGTTGAGTTGGATTGAATAAAAATGAGAGAAGGGAATTAGAAAATTATTTTGGACCACAGTCATATATAGCCATCTCTCTTTCCCATTTAGAACATGTGACATCTTTACATAATCCTCTATTTTTTATACCCAAAAAGATATTTTTCCATTATCTGGTTGTGTTGATGAGAAGTTTCCATGGTGGTGTTTACTAACTTGACTTTAAATTCTCACTTTAACCATCAGCAAGAATAGAAAAGAGAAAGGAGGAAAAAGTTCTTCACTTCAGATCACTTCCAGATTAGGAGTACAAACAGGATTCAAGGGAAAGCTTAACAGTGGTGGTAAATATTTTTTCTGTTTGTTTGTTTTTTTAATTTATCATGGTATGGGCATAGTGGAAAGCAAAATATTAGTCAAATCTTTAGCCAAAGTGCCTGTTGAAGATGACAGTTGAAGCCTTGACTAACGATTCATTCTGTAGCATGTTTAGAATTTTAGTAAAAATATATAAGAGAAAGAAAAGAATGAGAGAAAAGGGGATGTCAGTAAACTCCCTGAGATATTTACTCCACTATACCAAGTGCTGATGCTGGACCTGTTTGGGTCAATTGAGAATTTCAATGGGAACACGGTTGGGTTTGTTCATATGTGATCATCCGGGACAGTGCTTCCCAACCAGCTCCAGCTCCAGGGGAAGCTCCATCTGTTTACTTCAACTCCCAGAATTTTGCACCATTGGGTATGCTGGTTCAGACTTTTGGGATTTAAAATCCAACAACCCCTGAAGCTGCCATACACAAACACACTACTCCGTTGAGTACAACTGGCCTTGGATGAACAAATAGATTTATGACTACCACTGAAAAGGGTAATCAGAATGGAAGCAATCCATGTAGCTTTCTTCATTCATTGTTTTGTTAGTTTATGACATGTTTGTTTGACTCTGCAGAAAAAAAGTCTCTTAGAGTGACTTACTTACAATTAATTTAAAGGACAATTCAGGTCTACACATTTAATATTAGAAGTCACAACTCAAAATAAATAAGGGATGGGGAGGACAAAGGAATAAAATCAACACATCTTTCAACATTACTGCTGGAGTGACCCTTCTTCCCATGTCATCTTCCATTGCTAAAAGTGTGTCTATACTACACAGCTGTAGCAATCTGATACTTACAGAATCCTGAGATTTGTAGTTTGATGAAGTACTTAGAACTCTCTGCTGGAGACTTTTGTTATTGGTTATGCACTAGGTTTCTTTAGCAGGTAACTGTAAGTAATTTACCAAATGACAAATCCATGCCCTCCAACATTTCACAGGTGAACACTGGGACATGTGAGGCCTAGCACCATCAAAGTGTGGTTAATATGGCAAAAGTTATTAATGATGGAGAACACATAAGCTAGAAGAGATTGTACCAGTCTGGTTTTGCCTGAGCCTACTGGGAAAGGCAAAATACTGCCCCTCCTCTCCCTGCTACTGAGCTGAGTGCAGATTATATATGCACTTTGAACTGAGTTTGCAGGAATTGATGTAAGCCAAGGATGAATGGCTTACAGAGAGAGAAACTGGGACATATTGAAAGCAGCTGAAAAAATAGGATGACCTGGATTAATAGGGACTGTTCCTGCCAAACTGGGACAGTTGGAAGGTATGTGAATTCTAGGACTCCATAGGATGGAGCAATGGCAATTAAAGAAGCATCAAATAATTCTAACAGTGGATTGTAGATATTCAGTTACAACCTGTTATTCCACTATAGGTGTTGAAGTAGGTTGAAACTACCAGTCCAGCCAGTTCTGTAAACAGAGTGAGGAATCATCTTGTCCTTCACATCAGGCAGCAAAATATCTTGGCTTGAAACATAACCATGAAAGCGGGGAGTTATGCAGTGTTGTGAAATGCAAGTAAAACAAACTTTCCACTTCCTCTATTAGTTAATAGTTTGCACATCTGAAGAAATAAAAAAAAAGAACTTTGAAAACATCATTTGCATTGCATAATTTGCAGTGAACATGCAAATATATTTTGCATAATTATGTGCTTAGTTTGCAGTGAACATGCACAGAGGAATAATGTAGTTGATAATATTAGGATGATGCTATTGGGACAGGACTCTGGGGCAGATGTCCAGGGGTCTGCTTACTACATGGTCCCAAATACAGCAGGTCTAGATTGCCATGCTTGGGGTAAGTAAAGTAATTTGTATTACATTCTAAAGAGTGGGGGTGGACTAAGATATGAAAATAATATCCAGACTACATCATGGCCTGAGAACAGAAAAGGGAAGTTTTGAGATCTATGCATAATAGTGGCCAAACTCAAAAGTGGATGGCATTTTTTGAACCGTTAGATAGTAATTATGAGGTCATCCCCCCCCCGCGAGGTCAATTATATGAATTTTAGCCATCTCTCATGTCTGTTTTGTTCTTTTATGAGTGTGTGTGTGTGTTTATATACATAAACACATATGTTTCTTCCCCTTTATTTAATTGAACTTATTTATACATTTTATCTTTAAATCATGTGGCAGGAAATTAATGGATGTAGGCTAAAGAGGAGAAATGGGGATTGTTGATATATGCACATATACGTTATTCCTGGGCATTACTTTTTTATCAGAAAATTTGGTACCAGAGGCAGAAATAACATGGAAAGAACAGGGAGATGAACCACAAAAAAGAAGAGCAGTTCAAGCAGTTGCAGCAAACTTTTTATTCAAAAAATAGCAATATGCACATGTGAAATGAGACAATCAGGTTGCGCAAGCTTTGCACAAGAAAACAAAAGCATCTCAGAGATGAACTCTAATCAGAACCATTCATTCAAACACATTTTCATGTTCCAGTCATTTTGCAAATGGAGAGCCATGTCCTTTGAATGAAGTTCAGCTTTCCTTGCCAGATGCACATCACAATTTGCCATGGTTATTTTATAGTGTAGGCTGTCTCAGACCTTTCTGTGGCAATACATTTTCATAATTCTGTATCTCTGCAGTCAGACTCTCTCTCTCTCTCCCTCTCTCCCTCTCTCCACTCAATAGAGAGTCAGACAACATCCTTCCTACCCCTTTTCCTTTGACAATCAAGGAGTTTGATTACCTGGCAAACACAAGCAATAGCTACAGATCATAGAACAACAACCAACACCATCTGATCAATCCATTTCTGGTAAATTGGTTGCAGCTGATAGAACTGCTGTTTGGAAGTTAGGTTTTATGGTCCAGTCTGAGACATCGCCTCATGCAATGGAGCAGATGGACATCTAGGCCCTCTTAGGCCAACACTGGACAGCTGTTGGAACCAAAGTGCTGGCACAGCATATACATTCATGGTTGCTGTGCTCCTCTTCCACCTAGCATCTTTACAATATAGCTTTACCCTACCAGATCAGGCTAAGACAGAGCCAAGGCCAAGAGTTCTGAATGGATCCTTAAATGGCAATACAAAGAATGCTAACTAACATAACTAGGAATGGTGTGGCTCTCATCTATTATTATTTTTCTTTGGTCATCAAGGATGCCCCTGAACGGAGGATGTGGCTTTCATGGCAGCAGGAAAAAAAAAATCACCCTATAGGTCTGGGCAGCTACCAGCTTATCCATGAAAACTGTAACATCTCAGACACCACCATGCAGGGCCAGTTGGCATTAAGTAGAGATGCCGTAATAGTGGGCATTGTCATTCAGTACCTATAATCCCATGTTTAGATACCCGCATTTCCCCTGCAGACAATCTGAATAATGAATCAAATGGTCTCTGCAGTAATTGGATCTTTTTTCTGTGTAATTAGCCATTTCCCACCCTGCATTATAATTTTAAGTAGTATGGCTGAATTGAGCAACTCTTGAAATGAGTCATTATGCGAAGGCTTTCAGGGAAGTTATTTCTGGAGGTCTTGCTATGGAGGCTAAAATCTGTCTAAATTAAAAGAACTGACAAGCAGCAATCAAGGCTGCAAAATAAAGGTGCTCAGTAAGCAGCCCTATTACAATCAGAAAGAAAGGGGAAGCCAATCCCTGTCTTTTGCCGAGAAGCAGAGGAAATGATGAATACCTTAGGTAACTCATTCTGTGCAAAATCAATCTTTCACTGTCAATTTTAAATGAACTAATTTGTCCACAAATCTGCTCAGTCAGTTTGGAAGCATTCTCGGTTCATCCATATTAGCAAATCCTTTAATCTTGACTAGTCCACTGAGTAAGAAATCTAGAAATGTGTTAATATGACTGGACATATGTAGTAGGATAAGAATTGATTCTTTTAATTAGTGTCTACTCAAGTTATAGTGCCTTCTTTTCCTGAACTGTTGACCCACTGATACATAAAAAAGATTACTGTTATGACTAATATACCTTGCACAGATTGGTTTAACTCTTTCTTGATTGGTCATCAGTGGTCTCTCTCTTTCTCTCTCGGGTGATCAAGAAAACAGCTATAACAAATCAACGTTTTAGGAATTCCGCACCTTTATTATACGTCCTTTCCTTATGAAGTATTTATGTGTTGAAATTACAGATCAGTGCTTATCCAGGCCATTGATCACAATTTTCAAAGTCATGCCTTTCTGCAAAGTTGCTCAAGGCAGTATAAATGGCTATCCCCACACCTGTTTGTATTCTCTCACCTCTGTGTGGAAGATGCAAAAGAATAATAGGCTCAACATCATCTTGCATGCTAAGTGAGAATTTGAACACAGATCCCCATGGTCTCAATTCAACACTCTAATCTTTTCCCAACCTTCCTCCAATGTTGTCAGACTACAACATACCTCATCCTCTGTCAGCATACCCAAATGCACAAGGTAATGGGAATTGTATTTCAGCAACATTTGGGGACTCATGCTTGGTAAACACTACTCTGTTCTCTAAATTATACTGGGCCTCTGTAATTGTGTCATTTTTTGCTAAAGAGTATGCCTGTAAGGACAAAATCTAAAGAGCTATTTTAGATACTTCTAAGAATTTGTACATACCCAATTTGTACATCTTCTAAGAATTTGTACATACTGGGCTGCATTTTTAAAGAACATTTTGAGCAGAAGAGTCCTTTGTTCTATCAAAGTGCCTTGTGAAATTCACCCCTTCCTTCAGAGTTGCTTACTTGAACTAGGATGATTTGCTTTTTGAGAAACCCAAGTCCAAAGTCCTGAAGGGTGCAGGTTTTGGTAAACTGGCCAAGAACTGCAAATAGAAGGTGATGAGTGCTAGAGGTAATGTGTAGAGAGGAGATGGGATAGGTTGTTGTGGGTTTTCCGGGCTTTAAGGCCATGTTCTATTAGTATTTGCTTTGGACATTTCGCTTGCATCTGACTAACAATACAATCCTGGGGGATATCCCATTTAACAACAGGCCATCACATAGGCCAACTGTAACATATGCAAATTGTTTCCTCCCACCCGGGAACTACACAAGTATATATACTCTGTCTCACTTCCATGCCACCAGATCCTCTGAAGATGCCAGCCACAGATGTAGGCGAAATGTCAGGAGCAAATACTAATAGAACATGGCCTCAAAGCCCGGAAAACCCATAGATTCCGGCTATGAAAGCCTTTGACTTTACATTGGAGATGGGATACATTCTGCAGAGCCATACACTTATAAAGTCTACAGTTATTAAACTTGGTTTTCTGCTGGTTCATGTTTGGAACCATTTCCAGAACGAAATTTTGAGTGTTCTTACAAAGCAATCCTAAATTTATATGCCCTATATGAACTTAACTTATATGAACTAAAATTACATGATTTCCAAAATCTGCATAGCTATTTTTCTACAGCAGGAACAGGCAATTCCAACATGCCTAGGGTCCATTTTAAGGTTCCTAGAAGATCCCTAAATGCTCCAAACCAAAATAAAGAAAAAACAGAAATGACCTTAAATTTACTTCTACTTTGAAACCCCACTCACAATATTTTTTAATGTTAAATGGTGCAGGGCAGTAGGACTACAACCTTATATGGACTAAAATTACATGATTTACATTACATAACAAAGTGAATTGTCACTCCTGCATTTTAGCGTTTTTGGGGAGGAGATCATAAAAAGGGGAGCCCAAGAATCTGGAGGAGTTGAGGGTTGCAAAAACAATCTTGGGGCCACCACAGCTAACCCACTCCTGTGCTAAAGAGCACAAGGAAGTAATAGTAAGAAGCATATATTACTGCTTTGAAAAACAAAACACAAATGTTGTAGCACCACAGCATGTACGTACAAGCCATCTGCTAACCCACAAATTTCCTGTTGCCCTTTTGCTTATAGTTGTTTATCTAGAATGCATTTATTAATGACATTTTTATGCTCTTGGGGGAGCTTAGAAGAATCCACAGTCACAAGGTTAGGATCATAGGTAGTGATGGACATGTTTACCTATCCTGATATTGCTACAAAAAATAATAATCTTAGCCATTGTCCTTCCAAACACTTGCTCTCTGAACATTTTTATCTGGAGAAGGCAGGGATTAGACCTGGGACCTGGCAAAACATTCTCTCTTCCACAGAGCTATTAATGCTCCCAGTTTTACCATACATCTTTATTTCATTTCATTTGTATTCAGAATAGTTGATTTGAAGAGGAACTTATATGAGAAAGAGTAAAAGGCTTGCTGCTTCATGCCATACCAAAAAAGAGTGCCTAGTGAAAGCAGCATCTACAAATTAACATTTGAATTAATTTTTCTTGACTTCCTGGGTACTGTACAAGATGGTGGATTTAATGGAGAATGGCTACCACTCATGATGATTCACTTGCACCAGAGGCAATATGCCCAGTGACTCTTGAACATGAGCTCTCATATTTTTCTGTGGATTTTTTCAATAGTTTTAACTGATATTTTAAGAGCATAATTATTTTAATTTACATTTTACCATGAATTTATTGTGTTTTTCTTGCAGTCTTTTAAATCATATTGAAAACCACCTTGTATCCCACTGCTGGTTGAAATACAGGATATAAATCAAATAAGTACATAGATGTGGGCTTCCCATAAATATCTGCTGGTCACTGTGGGTTAACCTAGGCCTCTGGTATGATCCAGAAGGGCTTCTTAGATTCTTTTTTGGTGCATCCAGTAGGTGGTGTTCACAATGAACTCTGTAATTGGATAGTTTTTGGCTTTCTTATAGTATTTCTTCTCAGCTATATACATCAGTCAGAGGTTGGTTGTTCTTCTCATGTAAAGTATTTTAGCCTTTTGCTGTTGGGATAGCATGGAACTGGCATTGCCACCCTCCTCCTCCTCTTCCTCATCTTCCTCCTCCTCTTTTACTTTTCTTGGAGTTTTGATGGCCTAGTTTTTCCTGTATATACAACTATTTTCTGGCAAGAGCTACACATTTCTTTGAACCAGTTAATGAACAATGAGGTTAAAAAAAATGGTCTGATTGTGATGGACATTGGGCTTGGCCATCTGATTTATGCATAGCATTTTATATTGGATTTAAAAATAGTATTATTATCTACCATTGGCACCTTTGGGTACTTTTGGAATAATGCATTAGCCTCAGTCAATTTAATGCATATATATATACATACACACACACACACACACACACACACACACACACACACATACATATTTAAAAACCTGAAGACCCATTTCTCCATCCAAATCAGCATATAACTGCAGCAATATTTTGCTTTGAAGGAAAAAATGCAGGCACTTCAACCACATGAGCAAGCTGATAAATGCATGCTTTAATTTGAATTCCAAGGTATCCCTTTGTTTAGAGTCTTGGACTTGAACCTGAGCGATCTGAATTCAAATCTCAATTTTTACCCTGTTGCTCCTGGCAGGATTCTGAAATAACTCTCTTCCCCTACCCCAATCTTCAATATCAAAACATTAACCACATGCTTCAGACAACTGGTTGTGCAGGGAATAACTATCAGAATTGTAAAGTGCTAAAAATAACTTGCAGTTCTTTGTAAGCTATTAACCTGGTTGCTGAAAGTAAGACCATCAGGATCCTGGTCATAACCTGTGGTAAACTTTTTTAATGAGGTGGAATTTTAAAAGCAAGTTTTGATGTGACATTTATCACATTAAATGTGCTTTTTCCCCTTTCATGTTTCAGAAAAATAAAAACAGAAAGACCAAGTAACATATTTAACAATTAATTTGATTCTAGAAATTGCTGTTGACCTATCCTGTCCTGCAATGCAATGACCAGAACTGAAACTCTTTAACAATATAGCAAGGGTGAAATCACAAGGTTACGTACTACCAAGATGAAGATGATGATGATAATTATATCCTGCCTTCTTCCCAGTTCAGGACTTGAGGTGGCTTACAACAGATTAAAAAAAATAGTTAAAAATATTACAAAATACAACATTTAAAATGTGTTTAAAGAGCCATAAAAAATTAAAACAAGTTGAAAACATAAACTATTTTTTTTTTAAAAAAAAAATTAAAACCAGGACAACAAAAATAACACAGAGAAAATCTAGCACCTTGCTTAGGTAGGATGGGTCTCATTCAATGAGTTGTAAAAGGTCTGCTGAAACAAAAAGCTCTTTAACTTTCTGTGGAAGGAAAGTAGGTTACACAACAAGATCATAACTGAACAAACTCTAGTATAACTTCACTATAGCAACATCAACACTATTGACACCACATGTTTTTATACCACCACATGAGTATTTATCTTTATAGATTTTATTTTTTTAAAAAAAATCTGTACCATCAGTTTTTGAAAAGCTATAATGTATTAGCCAATATGAACAAGGAAACCCAAGGAGTGAATATTTATTTGCTATGCAACATCTTTAATTTCGCTGAAGCTGATACTTGCGCTGCAGATGTGTTTTCTATCAGAGAGTATACAGTGTGGAATTCTAGTACTATTAAGAGAAGCAATGGGAGTAGTAGCAATTTTTAATGTTTACATTATTGCCAAATCTGCAAACACTCTTCTTGCAGATGCAAGAATGAACAAAAGATGAATGGGCCACTCCATGAGTGAGTACTTTTTGCTAATTGATCACATTTCCATTTTAAGTAAAAAGTGTGTGCTCAGAAAGGGTGGGATTACAAGATGTCATCAGCTCTGGTTTCCTCAATCATCAAAGGTGAATGGAAAGTCTGAAATGCCTGGCTTCTCACCATCTTCTGAATGCATTTTGTTGCTTTAACTATCGGTGGTCACACCTATATTTGAACAGTAATGCTTGAGATATGTTTTAATATTCTGAACAGTCTGATCACCTCCTTTTACTGAGCGTCATAGCCCATCCCGAAGACATTTCCACAGGATACTGCAAAGCATATCCTGACTCCCAACTTTGCCTAAGTACTCTCAGGCGCGTTGTCAATCCGATAGCATTACACATTGAATTCTTACATGACACTGGCAAGGCAATTCTTCACTAAGTTTCTTTTTAAAGGTAGTGACAAATAACTTCAGCAATTTTCTTCCCTACTGCAACAAAGTCTTCAAAAACCACATCGTTTTTTCAAATGCTGTTCACAATTTGGTCAAAATTTGCATGTAGTTGCTTTGAGCAGAAAACAGCAATTTCTGCATGAAAAATAATACTTCAATGCAGAAATATTAATTCCTGTGCAAAACATGCTGCTTTCTAAGCAAATCAATCATATGAATTCTATGCAGAAAAAAGTCCCAAATTAAAGTATTTAATATTAGTATTTAATATTAATAATTAAATAATTAATAATTTCCACATTACAATATTGTTTTCCATGCAAACAATGCTGTTTCCTGCACAGATCAACCACATGTAAGTTTTGCACAGAGTAAGTCCTGAACTCCAAATATTCTTGTTTGTACAGGATTCTTCTTGTCAGAGTTTCTCAGCACTCCAAACACAAAAAACAAAACAAAAACAAAAACAAAAAAAAGTTTTTTGACCATTTTATGAGTATTTTCAAATATTCTTTCTATCCCTACGATATGTGGGGCTCTGAACAGGCTTGGGTTTTCTGATAGCCACAGTGCTGTATTTTTCACATCATTCTCATGTTTTAAAACAGAAAGCTTAGTAGCATTCACTGTAAAGACAGGCAGTGTATCCTGGCTCCCAGGTGGGCAGACTGGCCAAAGTTCATCAACACTACTCAAGAAGACAGGGAATACACACAGGATTTCTTTCATGTTACAAGAGAAACAATGAAAGTGAAAAGAGATCCAAAGCTACCAAAATCCCACCAAAATAATTCAGACGTTTACCCATATGAATAAAACTGATATTGTTCTTTAGCTTATGGATTTGTTATCTAAATAACTGACAAGCAACAGAAGAGAAATATCCATCTATCTATCTTTTGGTCAACACACAAAAGGTCAGATTATATGAAGAAGAAGAAGAAAAGTTGGAGGGTTTCTTGAATGTTCTTTATAACCCAAACCACCAGCAACATTGCATTAGCATGACCTGAGAGGTTCTTTTCCTACATGCTTATTTCTAGAGCAGTGGTTCTCAACCTGTGGGTCCCCAGATGTGTTTGGACTTCAGCTCCCAGAAGCCCTGAGCATTGACCATAGTGGCTGGGGCTTCTGGGAGCTGAAGCCCACAAACATCTGGGGACCCACAGGTTGAGAACCACTGTTCTAGAGGGAGAAGAGGATGTTTACATTAGGACTTGTGGTCGTGGAGGACATCGAAGTCAAATACAGTAGTGTAGTTGCATGCTTATTACTCCCAAACTGCAACAGGAAGAAAGGAGCCCCAGTTCCACACATACTTAAGTTTCATATTCCCAAACATGACCTATTCATTTTATAGGTGAGCTGTTACTCTGTTCAGTTCTTTGTTCAATATGTGATCTTACATTGTTACTGCTTCTACTGTTATGCCACCCTGATACCTTGACTGAAAAGCAGCCTAAACCAGATAGAGGAAGAAAGAAGCAATGCAAAATGAGTGGAATAGATGTCAATAAAACATAAGTGAAAAGCACAGTAGTGGTAGAATTGAAATGTATACCTGACATTTGCCTAGCAACAGAGTTAGTTCAGTCAGTGGCATGATTGTACGAGTTGTTGGTTTGTTAGTACTTTTGGGAGGTTGTATGAATGCTAAGAATATGATATACATACATCTTGCTGGCCACTAGTTTTACTATCGGAAAATGGCTATGAGAAGTAGTATCTCCCTCAACAGCTGTTAGTAAATCCTGATCCTCCTCCTGTTATTTTCTCTCTCTTCTTCTTCTTCTTCTTCACTTCCTAAGATGGACTAGTTTATCCCATTGTCTAATTTCATGTATCTTTTCAGAAACCATATCAAAAATCAAACTGAAGCTGGTTTCTCAAATAAAAGAGGGAGAAATATCTGAGTGAAATGGGTATTGAGGGATAAGCACACAATCATAGAATTAGGTGGTAATCTTAGATTTTGATATGTTTTCAGGAACATTGAACTGCACTTTAGGAAACCAATGTTACACCTATTTCTACGCATGGTGTTGAGGTCTGGCATCCAATAAAGGCTCAGATGGGTACTGATTTATGGTCCTCGCCCAAGTTCTTAGCTAGCACCCTGCTGAATTCATGCCAAGCATCCTAAAACCAATTTCCAGTACAGCACCATCATAACAACCTGCCTCAGACTGAGATTGGCTAGAAGTGGAAACTTTTCAAAGTGCATCTGCTCGGTCCATGCATGCTGTCTTGGCGGGACTTGTCAGTATACATTGGCAGTGTGCAGTCAGGCTGAAGATTTCCTACTGGCTGGGACCAAGTCATTTGCCAGGCTCTCCTTGTCAGGGAGAGTTAAACCAGTCACTGATCCTAATTCTAACACTGTTTGTTGCAGCATTCCAATTTTTAATCACTACATGACTTGTCAGGTTGAATACAATTCGCATGGATAAAATTTAAAAAAATCTTCTAATAATGAGAGTGCCCGATATTGCTGGCTCTAAGTTCTGTTACAGTCTCATTGCTTAAAATAAGTACTGAAGTAGGTTAGAGCAATTTATTTTGTAGTTTGTATGAAGAACATTGCAATGTTTTTCCTTATCTCTCTGAGGTTCTTCTCTCTCTCTCTCTTTCTCTCTCTCTCTCTGTCCTATTGATAGGGACCACTAAGGAGGGCATGTTTCAAATTATTCATGTTTATAGTTAAATTATTCCTACTTGGTGATATAAACCAAATGTAGTCACTCCTTGACCTTGCCCCATTAATGAAGACATATTATGTGGAATCTTGGGCATTTTATTCTATGTTACAAAGAAATTTCTAATGCCCACTGTGTTATCTGCTTCCCCCTTCTATTTTGCTTCCCCAACACATACATGTGGACTAACACTACAAAAAGCTGTAGTAAAATTTCTCTAACTTCAGATCCTGTGTTTCTTGTACTTTTTGTGAACAGCATAGAAATATGTGCTAACATCAAATCGGCTAGCAAAGAGATTGGCCTGTGAAAATTCACCAATCTTGAACCTTGTGGCCTACAGGAGATTTTAATACAGATTTGGTCAATTTGTAGTTATTATAAGTTCCTTGGTGGGATTTAGGACTAAATACATTACAGTGTTTGTCATAAGGGCCTAGGTTTTGCGTGTAAAAGTTCCCAAATTCAATCTGTAGCATCTTCAGGTAGGGCTTGGAAGGAATACTTTCTGAAGCACTGGAGAGCTAGTACTTATAACTGATGTCTAAGGACCTTTCCACACCGGGCTATTAAAATGGTGCAGAGTGGCCTCTGACGGAGGTCTCCTGCACCGTAGAGTGGACTGGGGTGGACTACTTTTTGCAGTTCCGCACCTCAGTCCGCTCCGGAGCGATTGGAGCTGGTCACGTGGCGTGTTTTTTAAAAACCTCTTTTTAGAGGTTTTTAAAAAGCATGGAGCGCGTGACTCCATGTCGCTCCATCGCCGTGCTCCAGTGCAGATTTGCAGGCATGCACTAGTGCGTGCCTGCAGATCTGCCGGGGGCGGGCTTTAGGCTGGCAAGCTTCTCCGGTTGGTGGAGAGCCTCCACCAACTGGAAGCCGCCATTTTGGATGCCGGAGCAGTATGGAGCGATGAGCTCGCACTGCTCCTCGTCCCGACGGACTCAACTGGACGCCGAAGAAATCCGGTGAGTCCCGTTTTTGCGCAGTTCCTTTCCCGCATGCAGAAAGGGCCTAAGGTTTCTTGTTTTCTTTTAGCTTCTTTTTCTTTTTGTCTCATTTCTTTTTAGATTGTATGTTCTGAGTTCAAGGACTGTATTGTCTTCTTTATTAATAGATAAGACATTGAAGCTTTACCAGTTACAGCACTACCAAAGATAGATGAATGGACAAAAAGACAGAATGAATGAAGGAAATTATTTAATTTCAAGATTCTGATCATCAGAACAGCCCAGCATCATCAGTCCATACAATCAGATATTGAATGTGTGTTCATGTACCACTGCTTCCTACACAGTTGTGATTGCAAACAAACCTTGGGAAAGTTTTGTTTTTTTAAAAAAACTGCAACTCAAAACACCAGGCTTTTTCTGCCTGGGGGGGGGGTTTCTGGGAGTTGAAGTCCAAAAGAATAACTTTTCCAAGTTCTGGTTAAAAGTGCCACATGTAAAAATATTTGGTGTTTATGTTAGTAGCATGTAGAGCAGTAGTTGTTGGAAAAATTACCAGCATTCTCTCTCCCCGCTCCATCTTGTTACTAGAACAGATGGGCAATAGCAAGATAGGGCCTCCCTTTCTGTTGCATGCCAGATCTTCTCCATTTTCCTTTCTCTGTCTTTTATTGCATGATCATAAATACCTTTGGTGCTCAGATCATGTGACCCAGGACAGTTGCTTGGGTCATCGGTCTTATAAAAGTTAAGACCTCCCTCTCTCTCAAGAGATCTCTCTCTCTTTGTTCTCAATGGCTGCTTTCACTGAACTCTTCGCATGCTCCGAGTTTGAGTCCCATCAAGGAGGATGGTGAGTTAAACTGAAGAATCTCCTATTCACTAGATTAGACAGGTAGCAGGCTCTCTCAATACAGATGTAAATGAAGAGTCATTAGTAAAGTATTTAGTCTTTTATTCAAAGCTACCTGCGTCTGTGTTTATTCCAAGTACCAGTCTGAAGCCACAAGTCATTAGATAAAACTTCTACCGCTTCTCTGTGTGACTTTGCTAAATGAAGATTGGATCCTGACAGGTTCAGTCTCATTTTCCCCCACAGTAGTACTGTAAGACTATGGCTATACATACAGGAATATACTGTTTGTTTATACTAAGGTAAGAAGATAAATCCATCAAAGGTGGAAAGAAGGAGAACAAAAGCATTTAGACTGAATTACACAAGTGCCAAAGCTACTTTCTTTGCGTGCAAATCTGTCCACGACAAATCAATTTGCTGCTTGCTTCCCTAACAGAGAGAAGAAGGAAGTGACCTTATAGACAAAGGGAAAGAAGTAAAGCCTAAACATAGTGGTCTACACATAGATCTAGAAAGACAAGAGGGGAGAAAACTTTCTTTACTTTGAAGCACTGAAGAAGAGACTTTAGTGCTAGGGCAATTGACAAAGTGTCCTGTATTTCCCTTCTTCTAGAAACACAGAGGCATCTTTGCTCCATATATCTGTCCTGCCCCTTTTTCTTGTACTTTGCTTCTGTAGAGGACATGCCTAAATGAACACAGACAGCACAACCATCTCTCTATTCATGGTCTTCTTATATATACCTGGAAAGGCAGAGTCTTTCCAGGTGTTCCCATTTCGATGTCAAAACTGGTTATTGGAAACAGAAAGGTGTATCCCATTTTAAAACAGCAGCTTGATACATATGGCCTGATGCTTCTCATCTACATGACAGAGTGTGGCTAGAGCAGATGTGCTTCATGCTGCACATTCCCAGCTGCTGACAGACAAATCAGCCTCCAGTAGCTACTGGGTTCTCTTGTCCAATTGAACTAATACAGCCTCATCTTCGGCTGTGTGAAAAAAAAAAACCAACATGTTGCATGGCTTCATTTGATCTAATGAATAGAGGAAGATTTTAATCTAGTGTTCCCCGACCAGGTGTCTTTGAGATGTGTGAAACTATGAATCATATCATATCCAGCCTACTCCAACTGGCAGGTGTTAGGAGAACCACATACAACTCCTTGTTGTGGGAAAGAGTTTGGCCATAGCATGCTACTTTTAAACCACAAAAATACAAGAGTCCTTCGAATACGAGTTCTTAGTCTTAATTGCATCTCGCGTGGAAGGAGGCTTTGATGAAAATTCTTCCTGTATCAGTGATATCTCTTCTGGAAATAAGGTCAAATTTACCATAAGATGGAGCCATTTTGTGCAGTCCTCCTAAATCCCTACTAAGAAAGACTAGACTTGTAGACAAAATCCTTTTTATTCTGCTTTGAGGCAAAAACTTTTTCTATTTGGTCAGGCCTGTGGTAACTGACTGCTTGCTGAAGAAGAGATTTTTTTACCAGATGGGTGCTGTATGTGTTGTTGTGGTTGTGTGCCTTCAAGTGGTTTCCGATTTATGGCAACTCTAAGGCAAACCTATTACGGGGTTTTGGGGGGCTGAGAGTGTATGATGTGCCCAAGGTCACCCAGCGGAATTCCATATCTGAGTGGGGAATTGAACCCTGGTCTGCAGAGTCATAGTCCAATGCTCAAACCACTACACCATGTTGGCTCATATGTAAATGCATCTATATTTATTTATATGTTTTAAACTGTGTTCTTGAATGAATTGTTTTAATATTTGAACTTCTTTATATTTTTATTGTCATTCAGGCCTTACTGCAAGACATCTTAAAGACTCTGTTCAGAAGAAAGATGGAATAAAATGCTAGTGAGTAAGTTAATTTTCAGTGGCTCCTATTCTGCTATAGCAATGTTTGGATCACACATTGGAGTGAATATTTCTACAGCCCAGATACATAAGCAGTCTTATCTATTCAGATGCAGGAAGAAATATATATGTTCAGATATGGTCTTAGTAGAATTGTACAGCAATTTCAGGCAAACCTAAATCCAGTAGCAAATTGGGTTGATTCAAAGAGGCTTAGGAGACTTTTCCGCCAAAGCAGGGTAGTCCTAAATTAAACCAAAATGAATCTAAAACTTCCCAAATGTTATTAGATAGTCAGATTCTCTGAAGGACAGACACACACAAATGTGGGGCCTGGGTAATGCATGGCTTGCTGAATTAAAGGGAGAATGACCCCTTCTTTAATGAGATGTTAATTTGGTAGAACAGGACTGGGAAACCTTTATCCCTCCACATGTTTTGGTGTTCAACTGTCACAGTCCCTTGCCATTGGGCAAAGTTGGTGGAGCTTTTGAGGCATGATGTCCAAAACATCTGTAGGACCACAATTTGCAACTCAGAGCAGATCTTCATATTTCCAACTTTCCTTGGTGATATTAGGAGTCAAGACATGCAGGAACATGATGGAGCCACGAAGCTAGGAAACCAATTAGTCTGAAACATTATTGTCTCTTCCTGTGAGTTGTTTGTTGTTCTGGTATGGCTGAATAAAAGGAAGTGCAGTCCTGAATTTGTAAGACCTCATCAGGGGAGTTAACAACAGGATCTTCTTGATTCTCTTTTGTGTAGGGTTACCCAAAGGAAAGTCAACTTGACAGCGTAGAACAACAACTACCCAGAAAAATCCAGTAACCATCTTGGGCAGGGTCTGGTTCAATCTGGAAGATTTTTCACTGAGAAGGCTGCTACCTGTAATATAGTGGTTCATCACATCATGGTGCAACCACACAGCAATTGCAGCCCAAATCTGTAGCAGACAATGGTACAA
This sequence comes from Iguana delicatissima, assembly GCA_948472985.1. Taxonomy (NCBI): domain Eukaryota; kingdom Metazoa; phylum Chordata; class Lepidosauria; order Squamata; family Iguanidae; genus Iguana; species Iguana delicatissima. The sequence continues at coordinate 1,643,102 of CAOKZL010000003.1, forward strand.
GGTGGCAAAGAACATGGACACATACACAGCTGAAAAAGAAAGAAAGAAAGAAAGAAAGAAAGAAAGAAAGAAAGAAAGAAAGAAAGAAAGAAAGAAAGAAAGAAAAGGCACAACTTTATTTGTTACAGCAGTAGAGACTTGGCCTAGCATGTATATAGCCATCAAATAGCCTGGAATCAAGCAGATCTAACAGCCCCCCAAACTCAGCATGTCCTTGAGAGATTTAACGATGGATATGCAAGACCAGTCTGTCCCAAATTGGAATTGACTCTATGCCAAGCCTCCCTGAAAAACTGAACAAACTGTGATAAAATCCATCAGTCTTAAAAAAAAAAATCATGAAAAACTATTAAGCAGGGGAGGGGAGGTGGGAAGATAGAACTCAAGTTAGACACAATGCTAGGAAGATGCTTTAACCTTCTAGTGCACCTGACTGAGAACCTAGTTTTTTCCTCAAGAGTCTTGCCCACCAGAAACCATATCTGGCCTTCTGATGACCAGTGTTGTAGGAGATTCATAAATGGGTGCATAAGCCTCTGAGAAAGACTGTACACCAGAGTAGCAGATCATGGCTCTCTACAGTTCCACATCAAATGACCCTCCAAAGTAAGTCTTGAGAGCCAGCCTTGCAGCAATAACCAAGTGCTATTAGACACAGAAGACTAAATTCCTAGTATTTAGTTCCTAGACTAAGTTCTTAAATCTCATCCCCCTTTGCTTCCTTCAGGAGAGTTGTTTTTGGAATCTATGGATATGTGTGTATGTGTGTGTATGGGAGTGTGAATAAGTGTGTGTGGATGTGAAAAAGATCAGTGCTATCATACCTAACCTTTGGCATTTTCTCCATTCTCTTTAAAAAATGGCAGAAATGAAATGTCATAAATAATTCTGCTAATACATCTATGCTCGGTAAACATGTTCTTTTATAGTAACAGTGAAAACTCTTTGTGCATTTGGAAATTATCCATCAAGAGGCAGAAATACCATATGACTTAGATGACTAATCACACAGTATGAACTCCTAATTAGAAGAAGTTTATACTCAAAGTAGCAGTCTCTGTGAACAGCTTCCAAGCAATCCATATGCTAAAATATGTTTGCATAAACTATCTTATCAAAAACTGTCAGATTACATTAAAAAAAAATCCTACAAAAATACTACTTAAAGAGAAAAAGAGTTTTAATTTCAGTCGTATCAGGAGTTACAAATAGTTCAACCTCCTCTAATATTACCAAAGTGTAGGGACTATCCTTAATCATAGTACAATTACATTTTTATCATAATTTCTTTTCAAAGGGAATGATCCTATTGCATGGGTTTAATGGCAGATTAGCTGAATCCTGAGAACCTGTGTAGTGTGGCTGGACTGGGAAATCAGGTTCTGAATCCCTCCTCAGCCATGGAAACCCACTGGACAATCTTGGGCACAACTCTCTGAGGAAATGGCAAACCTCTTCTGAATGAATCTCTCCAAGAAAGCCCTGTGATAGGATCACCATCAGTCACTCTGTTGAACATAGCAACAAGAATACTTGCACTCAACTTCAATGACTTGGTCATTTGATTTCACGTTACTGGGCAAGAAATGGACCTCTAAAGGAGCTCTACCTCTTTTCCCCCCATTGTAATAAGATATTCTTTGCCAAAATGAATGGCACTCTAGTTGATCTGCAGTCCTAAGGAATGTAGTCCATAAGAATTTGTAGTCCTCCAGGTGGTTTTGAACTGCAGAGCTGACAGGAACTGCAGTTCAGCAACATCTGGAAGGCCATGTATTCTCCACCCTTATGCTAGTCAATTTAGTTCAGCAGTAAACAGGATCTCAGGTCTGAAATTATTTGTCAAGAAGAAATAATGTGAAAATAAATAATACCTTGAAGCCAGAAAGAAGGATGTCTGCATTAGAAATTTATTAATATAAATGCAGGTTGTCAGTCACTACCAAATTTGGCTCTTTCAATTAAAAGGACATAGCATAAAGCACCATTGTTAATTATACATTTTAATTCACTTTCATTACTGTCTCATCCTTCACATGAACACACTTTGTTAGTCGTCATTGTGGAATGGAGAAGGCACATGGAACCAATGCCAGATAGTGCTGCCGGTATTTTACTTAGAAGTAAGTCCCATTTTGCCCAAGTAAGTGTGTTCAGAATTGCATATTATGGTATACATTTGTCTAAGAGGAAATCTGATTGAACTCAAAGGGACTTACTTCTGGCTAGACACAGGACTGTACTCTTAGGTCAGAATTCTCTTGGTGACATATATAGGTGTAAGGTATGCTATGCATGCAGAGTGACTGTTTTGGGCAATGCAGAACAGACATACCCAACTGATGGGTGGCAGCAGTAGAATTCCCACATGCAGAACGATTGCAGTTGAGCAGTGAAGCATCTATAGCAATGAACCAATGTGCATTGTGCTTTGCATAATGCCTCTGTCCATTGTGCATTGTAAGCAGATGTAAGCATTCACTGTTTTTCATACATTACACTGTGGTGTATAGGGACTGTATCGTGCTAGCATAGTATAACACCACCAATAGGTATTTACAACATGCTGAGCTGATGTAAGATCTCAGCCATGGCGTATTTAATATCACTGTCATGGTTGAATATTGTATCTGAGAGTTATTAGCCTGTTCGTGAGGCATAGTGAATCAACGTGTGGTGGAAGAGACTTTTTTACAGCATGCCCAGCTGCTCTCATCACTGATGAGTACGCTTTCATCAAGGATATGGACAGAAGTTTTGGAGGCATACTGCATGTGCATAGTCTCTGTCTGCAGTCAAGTACCCTGGCAAATCAAGGTCAGGAATTGTGCATGCACACCTTGACTCCTCCTTCCCCACTGTGCTTAGTGTTCATCTGAGATAGTTGAGTAGGTCATCCTGGTCACACCATCCTGGCCATGTACAGTAGCACTAGCACCCAGCATCAAGAGGCTGGAAATTTTGGGGGCCAATTTTACTGTTTAGACATTGGCACAAGCAGGTATCCTACATGGATCCCCTTAAACAAGGAGTTTCCTCCTTGGTCCACAGCTCAATTGACTCCAGGCACCATTCTGTTTCCCATAGACATGACCAGAAAGGCCACTGTAATCCTTGGAACAGCTTCTGGAATGGCTGGAAAGTGAAGCCCTCTCCATTGTTTCCTCACCTCTATCCACATGCGTAAGCTGGTGGAGCTTTGCTAAACAGATTCTTAGCCTTTCATAGCTGCTGTGGATTCTTCCGTAAGCCACCTTTAACAAGAAAACAAAACATTCTGTCCTTCTTTCCTGTGGTTATTTTTGCTTTGTCAGTTCTCTGAAACCTGAGTTGATTTGCAAGACATGATGGTCATGCAAATATGTTTTGAAAAAATCCATGCAAAGATGTTTTGATGATTGTCATCTCCAAGAAGTTATGTCTGTGATGGTCCTCTGTAAAGCAGAGGGAACGCTAGTTGTGACAGACCCTGAACAGTAGTCCTATCCAGTTTAGGTTTTGCACACACAGATCAGCCTGAAATGGAAAGTGACTATAAGGCCATTTCCGCACTAGACTGTTATAGCACTATTATTCCACTTTGAAAACCCCAGGGTTCCATAGCATGTTGAAAGTGGAATAATAGCGCCAGTGCCTGTTCTTGGGCAATGTGAACAGGAGGATGCGACTGTATTCATGTCCTATGTGTGGTCTTGCCAGAGGAAGCTGGTTGTCCATAGTGAGAATAGAATACTCGATTATATTGGCCTTTGGTCTGAGCCAGTATAGCCCTTATTATAATTTTATGTCCATAAGTTATAGAAACTTGAAGTACAGACTGAAAACATTGATTACCCTCTAAAGCTGGAGAAAAAAAATGGTATTACAGGTTCAGTATCCCTTTTCTGAAATGTTTGGGGCCAGAAGTCTTCTATATTTGGATTTTTTTCAGATTTTGAAATACAGTACAGGTTACCTATATGTAAAAGGTAGGGCAGCAGAGGAAGTGGCAGTAAACACTGGCCACCAGATGTACATCTTTCAGGCTTCCCTCATCCCTGAGGAAAGGAGAGGAGTAGGAGAGAGGGAAATAGCATGGCCAAGTTTGGAGCCAATATCTACACAAGCAGTGGCCACAGTGACTTCTCCTGCTACTCTTCCTCCTCCTCCTCCACTGCAATCCCTTAGTCAAATTGAGGTCTAGAGGGGACACAGCAGTGACAGCTGTTTGCAACCCTCTCCACCTTTAGCCTGGAGGAAAGCCTCACATCAAAACATTCCCCCTTCTCACTTCCCCTTGCTTTCACTGCCAAAGATCAGTTCCCAGTCAGTGCCTTTCCTACTCAAGTCTTCTGCAGATGAGAACTCAGGAACTGCAACAATTCCAGCAGTGGAGGTGGTGGCAGCAGGGCTGCCAGCCACCTGCTTCTGCCTTTGAGGTGGTGGCTGCAGGATTCCTGCTTGTTTGTTTGGCTGGAGACAGATGTGAGGTTTTGTGATGTGGCTGGAGAGAGATCCTTGCATCTATGTGCAACACAGGTACTATGTGTTGTAGCTCCAAATGTTTTGGATTTTTGACCGTTTCAGACTTCAGAATCCCAGATGAGGGTGATACTCAACCTGTATTCTTGTGTACAGTACCTAATTAGTATTTTGAGGTAGTTCTGCTAAGTAAAGTTTACAGGTTCTTCAGACACTCCTCCTCCTCCTTTTCTGTTTTCTGGGTTATTTCTCCATCTTCAGCTTGCACTGGCAAAGTGGCTTAGGATAAGAAAAGTGAGAAGGCAGACAGGCTGACAGATTGGCAGACATGTGGCTCATATCATATAAGATTATGCAAAATAACAATTGTGTTTTATTCTGTCTCTGCTGTTTTATTCTTGTTTTTATTGATTGGTTGTATTATTGTTTGAGTGTTTGAAATGTTTTTAAGTGATTACAATGGCACTCTGGGAATAATTTCTATCAAAGGTAGAGGATATAATCTGTATAAATATATAAATGAAACAAAAGATTCTCAACAGGACATTTACAAATAAAAAGTAAGATTTGGTGATTTTTATGACATTTGCAAACCGAGAGAGTGAAATTTTCAGTTTGGTTTTACAAATAACCTTATCCCTTGAATTTCACTTCCAGAAAAACATTGATTCTTCTGGTCATGAACAGGTTTCAGAAGAAGGAACAAAAGGAGGAGGGAAAGTCCAGTTGGAAGAACTACTTTTGCCAGTTTCAACAAATAGCGAAATTAACAGAACTTTCCTGAGCTATTTTAGCTCATCTCTTTAACTGCAAAAGGATCCAGGATTGAATGTTCATGCACAGCAGGGGCTGAGATGGTTTGATGAGAAAAATATTTATTTTATACATCATGGTTTTGATCTTCTCTTGAGAAAAAGAAACTGATCTTATGCTTGTAACAGTATGTTCCTCAGAGCTGCTTTACTGTCATCTCTGTATTTGCAAAAGCCATATATTTATATGAACAGTTAGCTAGGCTGTTTTATTAGCTCTTGTGCAAATTAATGCATTAAAATGCTAAGAAGTTTTCAAGTGTTTAGCTTCGACTTCCTTTGGGCTTTTTTTTTAAGGTGTAAAATCCAAATGCAAATGAACTCTAAGCATTTATGTCTATTTAGCTACAGTAGTACCTGCCCAAACACCTTTTATCCATTTTCAAACTGCTCTGGGTTGAGACTGATTATGTCTTTATTCAGAAGAAGAGAAGCCATGGTTGGGAAAAAGAATGGCTTGATATTTATTTGCCTAGAGCAGTTACACCAACAAGTGAAGCAAACAACCACCTCTGACTGATTTCCACTCATTTAAGGCACTCTACCCCTGAAAGCAGATAATAATTGTTCCCGTTTAGCTTTCCCTTTCATGCACTACAGCTAAACTAAGATGTTAAAAAGGAAGCATATCCCCAAAAAGGGAGAAAAAAATTCACGTACACATTGCCATACTCTGGTCTTGGATGCACCTGTACAAATTCTAATGTCTAAGGAAAGCTGGGTGTACTGTTCAAAGACTCGCGGTATATTTTTAGTTTCAGAACTAAACTACATGTGGCATGTTAAGAGACATGGTAGCAGAACCAACTGATTGTGAAGGTATTATTGCTGAATGAAGTGCTCACATAGGGTGAAAATATGAAGTAATGATTATAGGAGTGTCAGTCCAACATCATTTGGAGGAACGTATTCCTAAACTCTGTTTCTTAATGATGAAGAGCAAACTCTACATGTTCTTGAAACTGTATATTTCTTTTAATTTTGTCAGTTATCTTAAAATAAAAAAAATAGTGGGACCAAATGATGTTAATTTAAATATCTCAATTTAGAACTGAGAAATATGAGGAAAATGCACAGGAGAATGAAGCAACCTGAGATAAGAGAAGAATACAGAAGTGAAAGACAAGGTGCAGACAGCTGTATCATTCGAGTGAGCCTTGAAAATGAAAATGCTCAACTACAATATGAGCAGAAGTAGAAAATCAGCAAAGTGACATATAAATCCAAGAGGTGATATGGTCCCAGTATCAGTTTTATGGTGGGAATGTGCAGACAGGTCTGTGATAATTGGACAGATAGACTATTTGTGAGGACAGCTGCCTTGTTAAATCTAAAGGAGGATTAAAAAGTTCTTTTGCAGAAATGAAGTCTAGTTTTGTTTCATAGAGCTTGCTTAGCAGATGGATATTTAGCAGGTCATATGAGAGAGAGGAACTCATGAATAAATCAGTACAAAGGAACAAAAGTGTCAAGGAATGGAGCTGGAACAACTGGAATAGAAGCAGAAACTAGGGAAAAAGTGGAAATCCGGATAATTTTTACAGGGCTGTAACAGAAACAAGGCCTCAGCCTAATATGCTTGATACAGAGCTAAAACAAAGGGAGAGGGTCCAAGATCTGAAGAACTGTCAAACAGAGTTAGACAAGCTAACAAAAACTAACCTTGGACATTAATGCTGTGTGGAAAAGCTATGCCTTTATTTTCCAAGGAAGTGAAATAGCAATAAAGAAAACATCTGACAGCAAGTGAAATAGGGCAAATATGATTGAGAGTACAAAGTCAGAGCAGTACAATACCACTTTAACTGTTATTGTCAGGAATCTTTGGATTTGTCTTTTGATGGGGTACTTAGAATTTAGGAACTCTAGTACTTCCCTAAATAATAGCACTTGTACTCCGTGTCATAGAATACTAAGTAACTTATCAAACTACACCTCCCAGGGTTGGGAAGGATGGAACCATGGCAGTTAAAGTGGTATTATCCTGCTATTACTGTGCAGGGTGAGATACTCACAGAGACAGGAATCATGAAGAAAGGTTGAATATCAACAGAGGAGGCTGATGCAGTAGTGTGAATGGAAGAAGGGATAAACCATGTTAGAGTATGATTTTGTCTCAACCACCATACTAGCTTACAAACTGATGACTAGCATGATAACTGCTTCTGTGGAAAGATTTATTGAAGAGTTTAGAGCCTCAGAAACTGCACATGTTTTCCATGCAGAAGATTCCAAGTTTAATGGCTGATATTTCCATTTATGGCTACTGCCATAACTGGACTTCTACCTGGTCTCCAGGAGAAACATTGCTGGTCAAGGTGGGCATTGTCCTATCCCAGACCTGAGATATGAGGAAAGTTACGATTATTTGAAAGTTTCTAGATGATAAGCAAATATAACAAAAGGATGGAAAAGTGGTTTTACTAGAAACAGATACTTTTATTATTTATTTCTATTTGTACCCTCTTCAGTTGGTCCTCTTTTCCTTCTTTTCCCCTTCTTTTTTACTGATTTTTCTCTTCCTCTCCCCTGGCTCATTCAGCCATTCCTTCTTCTCCCTTCCTACACCAAGTAGCATGAATTCCTCCTTCCCTCATTTCTCTTAACTGAAACTGCTTCAAGTGCTCTGGGCCCTGCAGAAGGAAGCAGCAAGTAGAGTTCTTTTGACTAGAGGCCTTATGAAGAAATTTCCCAGGCCTGCCTCTGTCCTTGTTTGTAGGCTGGGCTAGGAGACACTTAAGCTTCAATCCTATTGGTTAGTCCCAACTAGAATAAGCCCACTAAATCAACAGTTCTTGATTGGTGAGTCAATATATACTACGTTATAATGATTCAATTGGTCTACTCTTGTTGAGACTAACAACAGGAATGAGTCTATTGCTTTCAAAGATGGTACTGGTGGCTACAGACAAATTTGAATTAACTAAATTGCATTGGTACACTAATCCATATCAGAAACCAAAATAACACATATATGCACACTCCCAGGTTTCCCTTACTATCCATTCTGAATTTTAGCTGGCTGTGTTTCATGGTCATGAACCTGCTAGATACGGATAGGAAGAAAGAAATATTTTCTTTTATTATTACAGATAACTCCAGATTGATTTCTGTATGACTTGACACATACAGATACAATGTAGTTAAAAACAAATTAACATTGTCAAATAAATCCAGCAAACATTAATTATAGAATATACTGTACTGGCTGACACTAGATATGGTCAGAAAAAAACATGCAGTCCTCATTTTAGCCACATCAAGGCTGCTGTTCTCCTTGAAAATCTTTAACAGAAAGCGAATACAAGGTTTTTATGCCAGGGACTTCTTGAATGAGGAGGTTCTCAATGCTATAAGATAGACTTTGGTAGCTTCAACAAGTTTAGTCACTGAAGCAGTTCTGTACTGCTTAGTAGAGCCATGTCTTTCCACAGACTTGGTCTTGTGTATTTTTGTGACTTTTGAATAACACGAAAGGATGTAATAACCCACTCAATACCAAAAGTTAATAAATCTCCCCCTCCTGCCTCGTATCTTTTGGCAAAAGACATTCAATAATGGATTAATTAATATCAATTAATGGATGCAGGTCAGCTTGACAGGTTCTGCTGGTGAGATCACACACTAATATCTATCCAGTTTTAAATATGTGTAACTATGCTTCAAAATTAGGAATGTGCCAACCGAATCCTTCAATCCTTAGCAAGGATTTGAAATTCACAAATCCAAATCCCTGTGCAAAAATAGGTGAACCAAATTTTTCAAATCCACCAACCAAAAAATAGGGTTTTTTTTAAAAAAAGTTCTGTTTAAAAACAGTTTTAAAACATTTTTTTTTAAAAAAGTTGCTTTTGAAACCCCCTTTTTAAAAAAAAGGATTCGAAAGATTTGAGATTTGTGAGATTCGTGGATTCCCAGAACCTTCCAGGGATTTGGATCTGGATTCAAATCCGGAAAATTCTGGATTCAGCCGATCCCTATTCAAAATATGTGTAACGCAAAATAAATTAGGAACTTTTTGTTTGTTAAAGTGCTTCCATCAAAGTGAGGGAAGAGTGAGAGGGAAAGACAGAGACAGAGACATGTTTAATGTTTTACTGTGTATTTTAGGAATTTATAATACATTATTCAGTAAAATTGCCAAGGCAACTTTGTTGTTCTGTGTCTGCATGTTCTGTGTTCTGCATGTTCTTTCCAACTTATTTGCCTAAGGCAAATATATCATGGGGTGTTTTCTTGCAAAGATTTTCTCAGAAGGGGTTTTCTATTGTCTTCCTCTGAGGCTGAGAGAGTATGATTTTACCTCATTTCTCCCATGGCTGAGTAAGGATTTACATCCTGGTCTCCGGAGTCATATTCCAACACTTAACAAAACTTTAAAAGATGGTAATAGTAGCAGTAGTCCATGCCTTTGAGTCACCTGTTGACTTATGGTGACGCTATAAATTTCATAGGGTTTTCTTATGCAAGTTTGAGTTTTAAGCCATTTCCACACGAGACTGTATCGTGCTATTATTATTATTCCACAGGATATTGAAAGTGGAATAATAGTGCTATAACAGTCCAGTGTGAAAATGGCCTAAATGTGCAATTTTGTGATAAAACTATTTTAAAATCTTCTTTTTCATCTTTTCAGTGAGATATATGACAATGGGCTCTATATTTTTGTTAGTTTTTTTTGTTCCGTTGTTGTCTCTCTCAATAGTAAATTACTCTGATCTTTAAAAAGAGATATCCTCTAGATTTATTACAGCTGAAATCCTGAAAACTTGCAATGTCGATATACTTGTTTGCATGGAGCTGGCAAAAGCTTTGGCCATGAAAAATGTTTGTCTCCCCCGCTCCCCCTGCCAAAGAGATTCCTGTAGTTTCTTCCCATGGCTTCAGCTGACTTCTGACTATTTCTGAAATATCCGACACTTATCACTACAATTCCCAGATTTCTTAGAGATCTTTAATTAGTTACCCAGTCCATCGGTTATTCTCCTCCCCAGCTCCTCTGCGTTATTTTCATACTAATAAAGACTGCTGGAATCCACCTCCTAAATTAAATCAGTCAAGTCACAACCATATAGATATATTCCCACAGATTCCTAATAGCTACCCGAGAAATAATAGCAACTTCAAACTAATCAACATATTACGATCTCCAAAAACATGAATGAATGTCAATAAACAATTTCAGCTATTAAAAATAATAGAATGTGAAAGAACACTCATATGCAGATGCTAGATCATTTCTATTCAAACTGTTTGGATGCTTATTAAAATATTTGGTATTGCTTTTCCCAGAAGTTGCTTTTCCCAGGGGTGTGTGTGTGTGTGTGTGTGTATTACTAGCTTAAATGCCCTTCTGTTTCTTGAATAATTAATAGCAATATAGTAGCAGTTGTTTACAACACCACTGGGATATTACCTACGAGACTACTTGTATTGTTTAGATGGAGAAGAAAGAATGGGAAAAAAAATCTGAAAATCAGAAAATGAAGCTCATTTCTACTTTTAGAATTTTTTGCTTTCTTATTGTCTCCCTACACTGTCTCCCACTCCACACCCACATATCCGCACATATGCACAAACAACACACAAATAGAGTATTTGATCATGGAATTCAGATTTAGAGCATTCCGAGTAGAACCAGATAGCTGTATTTAGAAGAAAATATATCAGTGGTTTTTTTCCCCCAAAAATGAAGTATATGTAGAAATCACATGTCTGGAAGACCTAGCATGTATGCCCTCAAGGAGTACTGTTTTGATACAAATCCATGATTTTTACATGGATTTTTACAACTCTACGGCCCTTTTCGCATGGCGTTTTGGAAGCGAGAATGTTGTGTAAATATGAGAAGCGGTCTGCATGACATTCAAGGGCAGGACGCAGAGTGGGCATGGATCTTTTCATTTTCGGCTTAAAGCTGAAAATGGTGTGTGCTCACATGTTGCTCTGGTGCCCCACGGGCACTTACCTGGTGTGCGGTGCGTCGGGAGCCGGGCTGGTTGCGCTTCCTGGGCAGTGCAGGCTGGGAAAGGTCCCAACTTGCACTGCGAAAGGAAGAGGCAGGGCACTCGCAAGAGAGGAAGGAGCTGCAGAGCCCAAGCAGCAGGGAAGCAGCAGGGAAGTGGGAGCGTTCCTCCCAAGCCTTCGTGTGTGAGCCGAACAGCCCAGCCCCAGTAAAAGGTAAGGTGCAAACAGATTTTACATCTAGAATATCAGTTTTGTCCTGACAGAATGATCTGAATCTAAATTTCATGTCCATCCACAGAATTTCGCATAGATAACTTCAGTTTCATTCCATTTTCTAGTACGATATATTGCACCAATATTCTATAACAGATCAATACATGCACATTTGAAACATCTGTACCAATACAATACTATGGTGTGTTAGACTCCAAAGAGATCTCATCAGCGATCATAGCAATCCAGAACTCATCAACAAAAGAACAGGAGCTTTTCTCAAGCCCAGATAGACATTAGAGGAGTAGAACCAGGAACATATGCAGAGTCCCCTTTCTACTTCCAACATCTCTGGAGATGATAATGAGGAAGAGTTAGAAATCAAAATTGTCTTAATAATCTTCACAGTGAACTCATTGAGCTAATTTAGCATTTGTATTCCTTTATAGCAGACCTGAAACAACATTTCACAAAATGTTGCTATCCAACTAATGTCTAAATTTCATGTAACAAAGAAATTTGACTGAACAATTGAAACAATTGGAAATTCAATTTCAAACTCAAAAATAGGATTTTCTCCCATTTTAATTCTTTACATGGCTTCTACTGAGGGTCATCAGTCAGATGCTGCCAAACACTGACTGCTACTGCATATTAGCCATCAAATACTGCCAAAGGAATACCCGAGAGTATCTACCATTGACTGCTATTGCTTGTTCCCCTTTAAAAAAATCAGTGAGAAACTGTCAAATGCTGCTACGTTGCAAATACTCATTCTTGCTGCATGCTTCCTGTTAGACACTGCAAATGTTGTACAATCTCTACACCAAATATTGAGAGAATTTTGACATTCCCAGGGGACTTGAAGAGTTTTGAAAAGCTGTAACCCATTGATATTCTCACATTTTCATGCACTTGCCATCCAAACTAACTGATTGAATGATGGTTTACTTTTCCTCACAAGGAGTCCTGACAAGCTAATTCTCAGGAGGCAAATTTTGGAAATACATTCAGTCCATTCTACTGCCTTTTAGCTAGTTGAAGTATCTCAGAGTAAGCTATAGTAGCAGATATTAGACTTTAACCAGGCCTCTGTTTAAACATGGACCTCCACACCTCAGAGATGTGGAGGTCATTAGCTGTCAACATGAGTTTTCTTAGGAGCTTCTGAATGAATCCCACATAATCTGTTAACATTTTTAAATCCCTTGTCCCTGATACAATCTAATGCTCCCCCATCTGAAATCTTATCAATTAAATGATCCTTTACTTTTGTTTTTAAAATGTCATCACAATGTATTATTCTCACATACTATAGGAATGAATTATTGCAGTGATGTGTTCTTTACTCTTAGAGAGATTTCCATAGAATCCAAGGAGTAATGTAGCATCAGTTTACAAAAGAACCTTAGAGTGGCTTGAGTCCAAAGCTGTGTTATTGGTCAATGAAGCTTTTACTTCACTTTCATGGCCAAGTCTGTCATGCTTGACATGTTGTGTCAGCTGCTTCTGCTTCTTCTTTTTTTAAAAATGTTGTTGATACAGCTGTGATTCATCCTTTCTACACACACACACCAATTCCAAAAGGATATTTAACAGAAATTGTGAAAGTCTTGAAAGATGTTTATTGCTTAGCAAACATTCTGCAATAGGCAGAAGTTTAAGATTGTTTAAGATTGTGAGTGGTGTAGCATGTTTTCTCAAAGCTACTGCTTTTCTACCTTGTGCTGTGAAACTTTGGGCCTCCCTCCTTCCTTCCTTCCTTCTTTTCTGATTCATCACTCTTTTATACAGTATGATGGCAGTTTGAAAGAATAGGCATTAAGTGATTAATGTTAGATTCCTGATCCCACCAAGTTTGCCATGGTTGTTAAGGTTTTTTTTCCCCACTTGTGGTTCTTCATCTCCTGATTCTAGTGAATGTATGTATATACTTTATACCAACAACCCATTAGTTCTGCCCTTTCTATTACTCTAGTGATGAGTAAACAAAAATAGTAACTGATTTAGAGGAATTCATATTGGTACGGATATTGTGTTCATGGTCTGCTCTGTATTATGTAGGTATTTCCTTATGGCAAATTAACACTGGCTACATATCTTACCATGTTGATTAAGATGGTCTTCTTGTGAGAGGTTGGTAGAAGTTTTAAGGACTGAAATGAACAAAATTTTGAATATTTGATTTGGAAGCATAGATAGAAATTAGCCGTTTTATATGACTCATTTTCTTCTTTCCACTGCAGATGTGTTGTATCCAGAAAATGAGATATGAAAATTAAAGGATTACAGTACTATTGCAGAAAGACTGAACTAATGTGAACTAAAGAGTTCCTGAGAGACTCCATCTGGTTATCTGTACAGTTATACTTTGTTACTAATGGCCAGTATGACATTATCCATTTTGAACTGTTTATTGTTTGCCTTCAGAAAAATGACCCAGAAGCCTAATTTTTTGTGGCTGAATTATCATACTGCAATCATTTATATTTTAATGTGTATTTATTTATTAAATATGTTCTGCCTTTCTTCCAATATGACCAGGACAAAAAGTGGTGCTACACTAGCAGATTTCTTCTTGTACAAAAGGACGTGTCTGTCTCCATCTGGCACTGCATCCCCATCAAAGATCGGGTCGGCTCCAAAATGTACCCCGATCCTCCAAAAGAGATGGTGAGCTACAGGGAGATTCCTTTGATGGAACTATTCCCTTGATAGAAATGTTTTTTTTTTCAATGGGAAGGTCTACTTGGATATCAGTGTAAAAATTTAATTTAAAGAAAAAATCCAACATAGGCACAATGGTGTTTATTTAAAAAAAATATGAAAATAAGTGAATACCCATGAGTTACAGTTTTTCTCAACCTTTTCATCTGGAAAAATCCTTGAAATAATTTTCAGATCTCAGGAAACCTCTGTGCAAAAAAAATATTATATCTACAATGGATTTTTTTTAAAAAATCACAATCTCTCACAGAACTCCTAGCAACACCTTGTGGAACGCTAGGATTCCAGGGAAATGTGATTGAAAAGCCCTGGGTTAAGTTTTTAAGTCATGCATGTAAAGACACTATAAACAAATCCTGCGTTTAAAGGATTTAAATCAATTTTAGGCCATTTCTGCACTAGAGTGGAGGAGTATTTCATTGTGTGTCATGAGAGGTGTTTTTTACTCCAACTTAGCCCAGTTCCTATCTGTACGCCCTCCAGTTTCTATTGAAGTAAAGCAGAGAAAATCGTTTGTAGCTTCCACATCATCAATTCTCGTGGAACTCCTATTCCCTTCCTTCGCTCCACCCTAGCACCGCTGATTGATTCTGAAGTTGTAGAAACCATTGCTACATTTTAGCACAAGTGTGTGAATTGATGTAACACTTCTGCACGTAGGAAAAAACACAGCAGAAATGGTTTGGGTTGTTTACATTGGAGTTTTCCCATTTTTACAATACATCAGTTTAACGTCAATATTAATCTCACTAAGACTTCAACTCGTGCGGAACCATGGAGGACAGAATAACCTCAAATCTGTTTAACATGTAGATGTAAAAGTGACAATACAACACTACTGCAATGTATCAGCCTTGTGTGGAATGGGCCTTAGTTGACCAGGCAAGCTTCCCAAAACCTAACCAAGTTATTTAGCTAAGTGAAGACGTAACTGGTGGCTCTTCGAAGCTGTCCAAATAACTTACACAGGCATAGTGTCTTTTGTTGGTTGGCTGGCACATGACTCCATAGTTTGGATTTAAATTGCCTTAAATTCATGCAGTTCGATTTACCTAGGGTGCAGATCATCACACTGGCACTCTAGCCACAAGGGTGGAACTAGTCAATTATTATAAACCTCCCGTTCTAAGTAGGAACAACAAGCATCCTGTAGCCTCCTGCCAGGCAGATGGAATTTTTATGATCCTGCTAGTGATAACCACACAACTTTCGCAGCAATTGCAAGAATAATAACAAAATAACAACAAATGCAAGATGATGTCTCTGAGGTGCTTTTAACCTTAATAAGAGCTCCATTAATTTTTCATATTATTGATAAAGCAAATGAAGAAAAGTCTATTCTAATGTAAGCCAAACATAAAAAGTCAGCAGATATCAAATTGAAGTAATTTAATCTTGTTTCTGGAGAATGCAATTAAAATAATGCAAATGAGGTTCCTGCATAAGTAGGTATGATCAACTCAAACATCAACCTCTGTATTGATATTAATATTGACATGCATTTTAATAACCTCTTAGGGGGTTAATTTAATGCCACTATAAAATATTGGTGTTTAACAACATAAAAGCACACAGTGTTACCTCTGGGAAAGACCTCATTCATAAAAATCATGATGCCAGTTTCAGAGAAGCAAAAAAAAAAGTGTAGCCTTTCTTATTCTGTTATGCTGAAGCATTGGCATCCATAAATATTATATAGGAAGATTAGAAGGGGGGCAAGAAACATTGAACAAATATGGATTTATTAAGATAACAAATACATAATCATGCACTTTCTGTCTTAGATTTTTTAAAACTGGTTTTGAATTCCTTCTTATCCAGAATGAATTTCTTTCAGGCAAGTGATGGTGTTACAAACAGCAGCGTAATAGCATGCATCAGTTGGTATTCTGGTAGTGACACATGGAGACATAAGTTGCACAACATGTAAAGAGTAACTCTTTTGAACAATGCACAATGGCTGTATCTAGTCGACAGTGGCATAAAAAGGATTGTGCATGTGGGACCATTGCATGTGCTGTAACACATTAACATACAACAGCATCTGAATGTGCATTGCCTCTAGGCATCCCCTTCATGCATCATGCATTATGCTTGCACAAGGGGTTGTCAGCCATGTGCATTGACCATTGATCCACATAAATCACATTGTGCTTGCGTTCAGTACAGGGATTGTATTGTGTAACTCTGCTGGCAAATGTTTACATTTAGAGAAAGGAACTGATGAACATGTATGAAAAATAAGCGCAAAGAACAGGCAAAGCTTCACATGTTGATAGATGGTCTCTTACATTATTGTACATGACAAAGTGCACATGCATAACTGTGCACAGAAAGTAATAATGATGTGATGTAATTTATATGTTTTTAGAAAATATAATTTATTTTGTGTTGCCTTTGTAAATGTAATAAACGGGATTATATTTCTATTTTTCAGTGTAGCCCCTGAAGAAGGCCAACTTCGGCCATTTTGGCACTAGACTGTTATAGCACTATTATTCCACTTTCACCGGCTGGCCCCTCCCTAAACTGCAAACCCCAGGATTCCATAGGATGTTGAAAGTGGAATAATAGTGCTATAACAGTCTAGTGCCGAAATGGCCTCTGAGAGAGGCTGAAACATGCTGGACTTTTCAAAGCAAAGCGAGTGACCATCTATCAGCATGTGGAGCTTTGTTTCATGTTTTGCTTTTAGATATTTACATTTACACTGATGTAAAGTAAAATCTCAACCACCATGTCTCCTCCTTTTTCTTCTTCCCCATGGATAGGCTTCTACAGTGCTGCACAATTTTGTTACACTGCTGTAGTTGTCTAATGTATAACAGACTGTCATTCTTTAATCACTTAAGGCGCTACTACTATTTTGACACTGGAAAAGGGAAAAGAAGTGGTGCACTGCAGCCTTCATACTATTGCCTTGTCCCTCACGCTGTACAATCTGGTATACACAATTGTCTTTGCCTTCCAGCCTGAAAGTTCTATTACAGTCAGTGTCGGCCATAAGGGCTGGATAGCCTTCACAGTGTTAATTCTGTGGAACAACACAGTCTAGGGCCATTTCCATACGGGGATATAGCCTGCGCTGGGACGACCTCACCAGGAGGCGGTTTGAAAAGGTGAGGTTCTACACCTCAAAGCGCCCTTGCGCGGCCACGGGGGTGGCACCGTGTGTTTTATAGAGACCATCTTTCAAGTGGTCTTTTTAAAACAAGAGCGCGCTAGCCCGTTGCAACGCCCCATGAAGAACTGCAGGGGCGTGCAAGCTCGTCCTTGCAGAGCTGCCTGGGGACAGGCTTCCATTTGGTGAGCTGCCCCGATTGGTGGAGTGCCGCCAGAAGCCGCTGGGCGCCATTTTGGGCGCTGCCAGATGCTGCCGGGCGCCGCTGGACGCCGCTGCCGTGTAGAGTGGCGAATGTGTGCTGCTCCCTGTGGGGACGGAGCCACCCAGATTAGGGTAAACTCCTTCCCCGCGTGCGCCACCCCGTTCCACCGCGTTTCGCCTCCCCCGTGTGGAAAGGGCCTAGGTCTTATTTCAGATGTTGCCAGTAGCTCTTTTGAGTTAGAAGATATTAAAAATATATTTGCAGGAATGAGTTTACCTATCGTTCTCTTCTACTTTTCAGTGTTTTTACATCTATCTTCATCTGTACATTAAGATGACTGAAAAATTAGTTCACATTATATTTCAAACGTTTATCAAATTCATACTGACTAAATCTGAACACAAAGCAGAACACTTCAAGATCTGCATCCTTTCAAAGTTGACAAAAGAAGCATACAAAAAGGCAGACTTTTGTAGAAGTGAGCTCAAAAATGCATACATTTGAAACTATGCGTAAAACTACATATATTTTGAAGAGTTCACACAAAAACTGTTTAGTGGGTAAATACTTGAAAAGTGTTCTTGGCCTGACTTTAACTTATTGTGACGGTATAAAAAACGATGTAAAGTTGAAGGCTTTCACGGCCAGAATCCATAGGTTGTTGTGGGTTTTCCAGGCTTTGAGGCCGTGTTCCTTTAGTATTTTCTCCTGATGTTTTGCTTGCATCTGTGGCTGTCATCTTCAGAGGATCTGAAGGATCTGATCCTCTGAAGATGCCAGCCACAAATGCAGGCAAAACGTCAGGAGAAAATACTAACGGAACATGGCCTCAAAGCCCAGAAAACCCACAAAACCTATAGGTATAAAAACCCTTCAAGAGTGTGGGTCATCCACTACACAGCTCAGGTGTTGCAGACTCAGGTCCCTGGGTTCCTTGGTTGAATCACCTGTAGTACAGTGTCCTTTTCCTACTAAGGTCCACTTTACCAAGCATTATTGTATTTTCCAGTAAGTCATGATATGTCCAAAGTATAATAGCTTCAGTTTATTCATCTTCATTTCTAGGGAGAATGTAGGCCTGACTTGTTCTAGGACCCATTCATTTGTCTTTTGAGCAACCTAGGCTATCTGTAGAACTCTTCTCTAGCACCACATTTTGAATAAGTTGATTTTATTCCTGTCAGTTTTCTTCACTGTCAAATTTTCACATTCATATACATTTAAAAGACTGCACACAAAATGTATACATACCAAAGTGCACATTTATGGAAAAATGCATGAAAGAAAAAATGGGGTACTCTTGTTCAGAAAGAAGAAAAAAAAGTTAACAGTGTAAAAATTGTATTCTGAATGAAAATGAGATTTGCCTGTCCTTATATATATATTTTCAATCTTGTTCTGTACACCATGCTGTACAGCATTTCATAGTACATCAAAACAAAAATAGGTTCACATGCCTAAAGCAGTCTATTGGAGGTTGTCAGAGATTCTGTTGCCATAATGTTATGGATTCCTGAGAGTTACAAGTATTTATGTACTATATGTGATGTTTTTTATGTGAAATCTTATGTGTAATATGTGATACATGACATATGCCGTGCAATGTAGCATATTCATTTTATATGTTATAGAGATCTTAAGAATATTCACAATTCTTTGCTTCCTGCCAAAAAATGGGTTTCCCCAAGACTCGCAAAATCTGTTGGGAAAAATAATAGCAAGAGGTCAGAATTCTTCTTAGATTTCACCCAGTGTTCTAGAGGGTTTTCCAAAATTACTCTTCACATGGTAATTCTTGGGTGCATGCAAAAATACATCTTTTCACAAGAACACAAGTTTGCCCCCCCAGCCATGTATGGATTCCATACAGAGAGAAAAACAGAATCTAACAAAGTTAAGCAACTAACTAAATATTTCCAGAAGCAGAGGCTGAGATCCTGCATTGGGAGAAGTAGCTATGACAGTGGAGCTCCATTGTTGTAGCTTTTTCTCTCGATGCTATCCTCTCCAAAAAAAATAAATAAAATAAATCCCTGCCTTTTCAGTACTGCAGTTCCTCCAACAGAAAGATTTCCAAGGCACTGGAGAGTGGGGTAGTGTGGGGTGGGACAATGCCTCCAGACCTCTCTGGTAGTGAGGTGTTTTGTGACAGTCAGCTATGATGCGATCCTCCAGGTTTGTGCCTGGTGCTTACGTGGAAAATATGGATTCCTGGAAGCAATGTGTTTTTTGGTTGAAAAAAAAAGTGTGTGAAATTCCCACACTTTTTATGTAAAGACTCCCATTATTTCCAGAAACTCACATGGTTTTCTGTGCAATTTTACACAAAACCCCTACACATGTAGCTAGAAACAGTATTTTTTAAAAAAATGAAAAATAGGGGTAGGAGTTGCACAAAGCCCCACAACTTTTGTTAACCCCCTCTGCACACACATATATCTGTATGCAGCATAATTTTGCAAAACATTATGAGGTATGCAAATATTAGGTGAAAACTACATAGAAATACACAGAAGTATGCAAGTTTTCTCAGACAGCAAGGAAATATTTCCAAAGTTATTCATGCAAAGATGAAATAATCAAATCACCAGCTCCTTGTGTAGTTCCATTTTTTAAATGCATTCCATGTAAATTACATTATTTGCACCCTAACAATGGATCTGTGATTTACACATATGTGTTTGATATATAAAAGTTCATCAGAATGTTCTACAAACTTTCAAAGAAATTTCTGATCCACTTCTGGTGTTATTTTAGCCCATCTATGTTTACTTAAGAAGTGACGCTACACTGAACTCTTTATGCATGATATAAAAATACCACACATGGCTAATTTGTTGTGATAGTTTGATATGTTTAAAATTACTGGAGATGTTAGAATGTTATGCGGAGGTTGTTCACTCATATGAAGAATAATGCTTGAGCAAACATTCCACTGCTTTCTCTGCAACTAAATAAAAGAAGCAATCAAATCTCAGGAAAAAAAATTGTTGCTTGACACCACCCACACATTAAAAGCCCCCCTATAAAACTGGCCTAAAATTGTTCACATCTAAGGCAGTTGGTACCACATCCAGTATGTGAGGATGTTGTCCACCACAACCTAACAGCAAGCCAAAATCATGTCAAAAATGTTTCTACTTTATGTCAATCATTTTTCTTTGATTGTTTAAACATACACCCTTCTGGGGATAATTCTGATTAATTTTTTGAATGTGACATTTAATGAACAGATAAAAATAATGCACTTCTATGAAGCTCTAGAGCTGTGAGAATGGTAATGAAAAAAATGTACACACATCGTTAATTGCTGGGCATTAAGGTGATGGTAATCAGGTGATGATCTGGGAAAATCCCACATTCTAACTCTCTAAATTTCATAGATTATTTCTTGTTTCTATAGTCCTAGTTAACAGATACTTTATAGGCAGTATGTGTATTGATAAGCAACAGGTAACAGTAAATGATCAATATAGCATTATGTGACTAAAACTAGGAGAAAAGGATAGGTTATAGCCACTGCTTCACACTAAGGGTTATAGAGATGATTACATTTCATTATAATCAGAAATAAATGGAGTATTAAGTTCAACTCAGAAATCCTATAGACTACTTAGAAAAAATATTCACTGGGTTTATTGGAAACTTGAAATTGTAGGAGAAGTAAATCGGTGGCAATGTTAAAAAGTAAGACACGGCTTATTTATATGAATTTTGCTGTTGTTAGACTTTGCCTGCAGGTTTCTGCAGGAATAGTGCCTTTTAGTTGTTTACTTACTGAAATATTTTCATCAGAATTTATATATGAAGATATCAAGGCAGGATACAGTCAATAAAACAGGATTACACACCATGTTAAGGCAATATGAATAGTTTAAAAGAAGCATAATCAACATAAATCAGGATCATTTATGTGAATAATAGTGGTTCTCAGTAAGATAAATTATAATGTGGAATAGTAGCTTCAGTTGCTTGATACCTTCAATCACAGAGATTCCATGAGTCTGTCCAAATTCCAAGAAGTAGTAGAACTAATCATAGCATAAGATTGTTGCTATTTACTGCCAAATTGTTTTTTGACCTATGAAGACCCTAAGAACGAAAGACTCCAAGACTTCCTGTAACTAGCAGTTCGATAAAGTCAAGGTCATAGCTTCTTTGATTGAATCTATCCACCTGTAATGGCACCTTGCTCTTTTCCTCCTGCCTCCTACTTCACTAAGCATTACCATGTTTTCTAATAAGTCACGTCTTCTCATGATGTATCCAAAATACAATAGCCTCGGTTTGGACATTTGGATTCCAGAGAGAGTTCAAATGTTGTTTTACTCTAAAACCCATCTACTGGTCATTTTGGCAGTCTGTGCTGTCCATAGAACTCTCTTCATAGTCAGCTTACTTCACTGTCCAGCTTTCACAACCACACATAGGAAACAGGTATGCTATGGCATAGCATAGGATACTGCACTATATACATACAGTAACAATGGCCATTTCCACACTACAATGTTAAGAGTACTTTAGTCCACTTTCAGCATCCTATGGAATCCTGGGGTTTGTAGTTTAGCGAGGGACATGTAGAATTCTCAGCCAGAGAGTTCTTTGGTGTCAGTAAACTACAAATCCCAGAATTCCACAGGATGTTGAAAGTGGAATAAAGCACTCTTAACATTGTAGTGTGGAAATGGTCAATGTGGTCCTTACAGTAAGTGATTCCCAACATTTGGGAGCATAGTAAACCACGGAAATCCCCTAAAGCAGCAGGTTGGACTGAATAGTTTGGTCTTTTTTGATATTTATTTGTTAGGGAAGGAATGCCTCCTATTTGATATATTTTCCTGTATCCTTAGTGAAACACAAGCATGTTGGTGTTTGTGGCCCCGTAGGATAATTTAAAATACCTAAATAAATAAATAAATAAATAAATAAATAAATGGGCTTTCTGGTGTAAATCATTTTATAAGTAATACATTTTATCAGATTTAGGAGACTTCTCTTCATTGTGAACATTTGTTGGCATCAGTGTTTGTCTGGAAGGGATCTGTTGAATACAGGAGGAATTTGTGCTTTTATTTTATACATGGTTTATAAATTATTCATTTTTAGTCATACCAAAAGTGCACATTATAGCATGGATATTATCTTACCAATTTACTGTAACTAAGTATGTATTTTGACGCTTGAGAAAAAAAGGGGAGGGTGGTTTTTGACCTAAGAGACAATAATGGAACTTTTCAAGCTAGTGTTAATGCAGCTGCCTTGTCCTGAAAAGCCATGTGAAATGCTGAACATAAAGAAAAAATGTCTGTTTGGTATAATGTGATAGTAGGTTCAAATGTTCTTTAAGTAAACAAAGACACTAGGCCCACATTACTCAGTAATGACCAGAAACATTCCAAATTAGAAATGGAAGTGAGTGCCAGCCAGCAGATGTGAGTTTAGTAGTTTTGTACCTGAGGATGGGAAGAACTCAAGTAGGTTTGAGGATGAAGTCCAGCCATAGCATACCATACTTAGCTCTGGAATGGAGTGGGAGATAGGGTCAATCATACATATGGTTAAAAGTACTCCCACAAGAAGTGAACATGTACCTGGTAGCTTTATGAATTCCATAGCTTCTCCTTTCCACAAACAAACAAACAAACAAAACCCTCAGCAATACTTTTTCTTTAGTTTAAAGCTAAGAGCTGAAGTTTAGGCTGTAAAATTTATGCAGAATCATAATGTTTATCATCATTGCCTTCATCTTCCACTTGGGAATGGTACATGCACATATATCTCCTCCTCCTTCTCCTGGACAGAAAACAAAGAAGTGATGGCCCCAATTTTGAGATCTTGTAATCTAAAAATGTTCTATAAAACCACTTTCAGCCACACCTGCAACCCATCCAAGATGTGTACACTTTAAAATGCCCCTTTAAAATATATTTAATAACAGGGATGCATTCATTCCCAACTGAAGAGTTTCCAAGGGGTTGCAGAGTAGGTCACTGGGAAATGATGCCTGCAGTTTTCTCCCAGTTGTGAGAGGATCCTGAGGGGTTTCTCCAGGTGCCCGTTCTCAGTGTATCCTCTGACTAGGAGAATGAGGTAGATGCCATTTCCCAGTGACCCAATCTGCAGTGTTTTAGAAGCTCTTTGGCCTAGGCATTGCTTAGCTGAAAAAGGTGGATGTTTTGAAGGTAGCATTTTCAGATGTAGCTACAATGATGGAGCTCCCATGTCATAGCCATATCGGATGATGCAGGATGTTAGCTGAGTAGTTTCTCGTGGAGGGAAAAAAGCTCAATACTTCTGTAGAAAATATGTTTTTGTGAGGGAAAGATCCACATATTTTTTGTGTAGAGAATAATTCCTCCACAACACTTTGGGATGTCTGAATGCAGGGAGAACACTGAGGAAGAATACATGTTTTCTTCCAGAGAAGGGAGAAAAGAACCATAATTTTTCATCCTTGCATATGAGGATGAAATAGTAAAAGATTTACCTGTTTGGATATGGCAGTCAGAGTGAAATTGCAAACATGTTAACCAAGGTCTCCCAGAAACTTATATTACAGAGATTTTGAATGGAAAGTCTGGGAAGGTGTGTTTAACCGTTCTCCACTCACCATTTATTAAATGCAAGTTTTTTTTACAGGGTTCCTTGGGATATGTGCTTGATATTGCTGATTCTTCTCTACAGAGTGGTCTTTTTCTGCAGTTATCAGACACTGGCGATTGTATGGATAGATGTTAGGAATGGTCCAGTATGATGACTGATTTTCAAAACATGCTAATTAAATTATCTTGGCCAATTAGATGTGGATCTCACAGATAGAAATCTTAAGATTCAGAGCCTCATTTATGGTGCTCACTAGGTCGCCTGGAGAGATTCAGTATTTGTTTGCCTAATCTTGAGCAGTGCCCAGTGTTGCCCGCTATTGCTCAATAGTGATAGAATCTACCCTTAAAGTTGTTTCGGGCTACCATGTTCTGTCTCGGTATATTGAACAGTATTTTCTCATAGCCTGCTTGGACATGTAATGCAATATCATCTCCATTAACATTCCATTAAGCTGAACAGTTTCTTCCAATCTTAGTTTTGTGAGATGAAGGGAAAAGATGGGCCATTGGAAACTCAAGCTGGCCAGTGGACCTAGTCAACCTTGGATCTCAGCCAGATTCCTCTGCTCTCTTAGATATTTCAAGATTCATCCTTCATGTAGAATATCTATACGCTGATAGAATTTTTTAAAAGCAAAGTTGTCTATAGACACATAAATAGATTATCATAAATAAGTGGTAGACTGAAAGATTCTGAAGACCTGCTTGGAAACCTTGTATATATTGGCATGTAATGCTGACTATCTGAAGAATGAGTTATTACACCCTTGTCAAATCTTAAGTATCACGCTGTTAAAAATATTAGTCACACTGAGTGCTATTTAAATGCAACCAAGCAGTAATGCCTCCTTGTCTATAGAAACATGGATAATGTGATACCTAGCACTATGTATCAAGTGGGGGATGATGGAAAACAGAGACACGTTAAGTGCAGTAAAAGTTACTTCAGAGTCTGTCAATACCCTGCCAATAGATGCACTATACTTGTCATTTAAGCCAGCTGAGCAGTGCTTTGCCTCTCCCTCCCTCCAGTTTTGACATTCCCCAAGGGGCAATGCTTTGGAGAACAATCTATTTAAGTCAAACAGTTATTGTGTAAAAGTAAGGATGAGCAGGCAGAGGAAGGAGGGGAGAACATCCAAGGAGAAGCAAGGTAAGATCTAGACCCTGAGGTTCAGCAAGGTTAAAGCTACTGAACCAAAGGAATTCTAAAAAGGCAGGGCTTTTTTTTCACTTCAGAAAAAAAATAAGATTAGAAACTGCCTTGTATGAGCCCAACTGTGATTAAAAAAATAAGCCTTTTATAGCTAAGGCAAGGTTTTTTCCCTTCCCTTTTTGTTCTTTGACTTTTTCCTCACAGAGAAAGAGGAGATCTCCACTTAATCAGTGTGCAAAAAAAGAGTAGCTGAGGCAGAGGCAGCATCATGTGGGTGAAGGTCAGGCCAATTTTCACCCATGTGATGCTGCTTTATCACTCATTGAACAAAGATTAAGGCCTTTCTTTTCTTTATCCTTTTGTGCTTTCCCCCCATTACTTTAACAGATCTGAACAAATCCCAGACATTTCATCCAAAAGTTCTTTTTTGCTACATTTTGTTCAGATGCCCTGAATTCCACATATGTTGAAATGCTGTAACAACATGAGAAGGATAGAAAAATATATCTTCTAGATATAAGAAGGGGGGAAATGGTGCACAGAAGGGTAAAAAGAAGCACATGAGGATGACAACAACCTCACTTTCATTCTGATGAAGCCACTCAGGTACTGGAATCTGAAACATCAACACAACATCTAAGCTCTACATGAACATGGTCTCACTGTGGCGATGCACAATAGAATGGAAAGTCCAAAGAGAAATACATTCAAAGTAATGCAATTACTTTGATTAAGTTTAATTCATTCTTCAGATGTCTCTCAGACTAAGGCTTAAAATGCTACAGGCAAAGTAACTCCAGATCTAAGTGTGTGCTATGTTGCTGTCCCCAAGAAGCTCAAGGTTATACATTATTGCACATAAAAAATAGGACTTTACATATTGGTGAGGGAAAGAATAGAGCCTGGCAATGAACTAATGATTGCAATGGCCCATGCACAGCAGAGGCCCTTCTTTCAGTCCCACCACCTTCATAGGTAGGAGCACAAGAGAAGGCCTTCTCAGTGGCTACCCCTACACTTTGAAACACCCTCTCTAAGGAGGCTAGAATGACCCTCCTCCTTGTCCTTCAGTCATCAGGAAAAGGCTATATACACATAAATATTCCTGAAGGAGGCTTATTTGATAATGGGGCCAATGAACTGAAAGGCCTCAAAGGCAAAACAGTAAAGCCTAAGCAATCTTAAGTCTCATTGACTTGACTAGGAAGCCTCTGGTACTTGAAATAAAGGGCACTTTAGACTTTGGCTAGTTCGTATTCTTTGCAGTTAAATTCTATGTTATTAAAATATGGGCAGAAATGATAGATTTGTCGAGCATGGGTTCAATTCATTTCAAGTTCAATTAATTTTCAGAATTTTCTTTTGACTTTTTTTCCCTTTTGAACGGGTGTTTTTCAGACTTATTCTTCAGTATAGGGAGGGCCTCTTCCCACTTGCAAAAAAGAAGTGACATGTGCAGGTGGGGTGAGGGATTTCTGCTAGAGAATGGGTGGGCAAAGTGTGGTCACTGAAGCCCCCTGGAAGTTCCTGAAAGCTATAGAGCCCATTTTTAATTTTTTCCCCAGCCTGATTTTTTAGATGATTTAGCCCAAAGCCCCCCAAACTGCTTGAGAAATTGTGGTTTCTCTTCTGCAAAAGCTCAGATATCTCCAAACCTTCCCCAAAGCCAGAAAACAATGGCATAAGCAACAACAACAGCTGAAAATCACCTAAAATGACTGGAGGAAATTATGTTGTATCACTTCCAGTATGTCAAATCATGTCAGTGTGGCCTATTGTGGGGTGGGGGATGGCTGCTGTCCCCTCTATGGTTGACCACCCCGATGGTAGATGAAAACAGGATCCACTCCTTGTGCAAACTCCCTTTTTGTTCCTGAAGGACCCTGATACTACAGAGCTGCGCTGCTGAGAGCAGAGGGCTGCGCAGTAAAATGTGAATGGTCAAAACCAGTTAGTCCTGCCTTAGCCATTGTATGCTTCCTGGTCATCACCCACTCCAGCATTTTCCATTTTTTGTAATTTGGGTACCAAATGAGCAGAAAACAAAGAAATAAAGAAAAAGCCTAAAATTGCTTTTTTTCCTTTATCATAACATCACATCCTGTCCACCTAGCATTCTGAAAATTTGAAAGTTACTTGTCTAGGCACACTTCTAGGACATATGCCATTTCTATACAACCCTGAAACCTGTGGAGTAAGGTGACAAAAAAGTTACTCTCCCTCTAATTTTGAACACCTCCTCACCAACTCAAAAAAACCTTGTACCCATCCTTTTGGAATTTTGAAAGGTCATTTGTATGCTTTATTTCATTTTCTTAAAAAGTTGTCCACAAAGTATAGGGGAATGAGCACATTTTTTTTAATTTCCCCAATTCTAATGGCTACTCTCCCACAAAATGTTGTGTACATATTTCATCTGAAACATGTCAAGCCTGATTTTCTCAAGAGGGACCACAGTCTTTGTATATTTGATGTAGTTCTGCTTAGAAATGATAATTTTTAAAAAAGTTATTGGCAGTTACCTTTTCGAAAACAAAACAAAAAAGTCATAGCTATCTGATTTTTGGCAGGAATAGTCTGCTCATAAAGGTCTGCCAAGCTTGCAATTTTCATCCAGTTCTGATGAACAAAAGAAAAATGCTATGACCATTTGTTGACTTCCAGTGTCAGTAGAAAGACACCGGCACAAAGATTTGGATTTCTAAATAAATTTGGATCCTAGATTAATTGGGCAACCCTCCAGTTTGTCTCAGGGAAATTGGGCATAGGGATGTAGGCATATTTACCTGTTTCATAATGACCAATTTAATTAAAAAGTGGTTAATTTTCGACTGTGACCTATGGATTTGATTACATGTGTTATTATTGTAGTTCAGCTTGATATGGGAAAGATGCAGGCAACTATATCAGACTCAGAGCATTTATACAGTGCCTTTTCTGCAATTAAAAAAAATAAAAACACAATCTTGCATATTAGTTCTTATATGAGGTTTACCATTCAAAGGAAATATGTGTGGGATTATGTATAAGGCTTTAGTGTCAGCACTGTAAATTAAGAATGAAAACAACCACCCCAAGAAACTCAGTGTCACAAGAAAGTTATGGACCAAGTGAAGGTTTATGTATCATACTGCCATATTTTAGCCATTTTGAGGCTCATTTTTGGGTGAAAGGCAAAACTATTAATCCAATAAGCAAATACTTACAGTATTATTTTATTTGGCAATGATTAGAACAGCTCCAGCTCCGCTCATGATCAGGAAAGGATCCCAGCACTAATAACAACATCGAGATCTTTACACCTGATCCTGTAATCTTTTATTCACAATACTGCTACTTATAGGATCAGGTTGATCTTTTTTGTACTGAGGCTTTTATTCAATTAACTAGTGAAACACTTGCACTGTGTAAAAGAACACAGAGCTTAAGAATGCTGAAGATGACTAAATGGCCCATTGGTTTCCTTTGCTCACGTTTCTCTTACCTAGTAGAGGAATATGAATCTGAGGAAATCCCATTTGACAGGCTGGCTGCTAAGGAATGTAATCATTTTACTTGAGGAGAAGATCAATTAGTAATGACTTAAATCCAGTCCTTTTAGAGAATCTAGGCTGTCCCTTCATTAAGCAACAGGACATGACAGGCAGTGCATTTCTGGGCAATTTAGCACACCTCTCAAGGACTTTAAAAGACATGAGGTTGAAGGTCAAGCAACTCAGCCACCTGAGAAGTGTAAAAACACTTTAGGAAGGAACTTCCTGAAGTGACCAGATTCTGCTAACAATGGAATTTGTGGGCAGAACTGAAAAAAAGCTGCCCTTTAAAAGGTTTTAATCACTATAAAGTGATACTGAGAGCAACTAATATTCATGTGCCAAGGGCAAAGTTAATTTATTAACATTAACATTCATATCATTTTTGTAGGCAAAATCCATGTTCAAAATGGCTATATAGCATAATAAAACAAAAGATAAAACACAACTAATCAAGACATGGAAAGTTTTAAAAGTGCAATTTTTTTTAAAAAAAAAGTTTACTTAAATAAATGTTTCTTGGAAAATTTTAAAAGCCTTGTTAAAAATAACCAATAGGAGAAGGCACCTGAATTGTTCCAGGAAGATCTGGAAGCTTCTCTGGAAAAGAACTGTTTCCTCGTATCAGCTAAGCAAACTTCTTCCGGAACAATGACAAGAAGAAGGCCTCTGAAGCTGAGTAAAATTCAGCACAATTACACCTGTGTCGGATCAGACCAAAGGCCTTTCTCATCCATCAGCATACTTCATACATTTAAAGGTGAGTAGCTGTGCTGTAGTAAAAAACCAGCCACCTTGCAGCACCTTAAAGATGGACAAATTTTATATTGGTATAAGCTTTCAGCTCACAGGCTGCAGTACCTGAAAATTTATGCCAAATAAAACATGTATTTAAGGTGTTAACAAGATACTGTTTTACAAAATTCGGTTGCTTCCTAGCACTGGAATTTAGAGTTACAGCTGAGGCCTCGCATGCAAAGAAGCCATTCCTCTGATACCTTGAACCAAGTAGTCTGAAAAACACAGATGCTATAAAACTGGCATAAAGTGCTCCATTCTGTTGTTCACCACTGTTGATCTGATTCCGGTGTCCCTTCAAGGAGAACTGTACATATACAGCATTGCAGTAGTTCAGCTCCAAGTCACAAAGTCCACATGGGCTTCCAGGGACAAAGATGGGACTAGGATCACACACACACAAACACACACACACATTATATTGTAGAAGTAAATGGTATCACAGAAACAAAATAGGTAGCACAAAGCTGAGGAGGGAAGAAAGATTTATATCAAAGAGAAGGATGGTGTTGGGGGGAAACTATCTGTCACACAGGATTGGTACTTGCTAGATATATATGTGTGTGTGTGTGTGTGTGTGTTATATATATATATATACACACACACACACACACAAACACAAACACACACACATATGCATATACATACATATATATATTCTACAAACACCTTTCAGAGGTTTCAAGAGGGTAGCTGTCTTAGGGCTTTTTTCCCAGCAAAAACAATAGGATCTCTCCCTTTATCTACCACATAGTAGAATAACAAGTTTTATTTGGCACAAGCTTTTGTAGACTACAATCCATTTCATCACATGCATGGAGTGTTGTCTCATGTAGCAGATATTTATACACATGCTTGGGGTGGGAGGAGGTAATTAGTGAGATGAGAGGGAATGGAAATGTTAAAAGTACAAAAATTTGTCATCACCTTAGCAGACACAAAAAATAATTGGATCAGAGAAGAGCCATACCATCTTACCATAGATGAGCTGCTTATCCTGTACATGTTACTGCAAAGTTGAATAACTGAAAGGCAGTTAAACTATACTGGTATCTTTCATTATAATAAAATATTTAATGCATATCTCTGTATCTTTTCCTGCGAATCAGATGGCTGCCTGTCCCAGGTATTTTTATGGATCTGTAGCCTTTTGCCATCACTGGAAAAAAAAAAGACAAATGAAAACTTATCTGATGCAAAGAGCACAGGAAACACCTTTTCGTGACAAAATGTTAATATTAATTTTGTTATTGTTTTGTTTGTATTGCACAAGAAATGCACATTTTACCATGTGACCCAAGATGACATGGTAAAATACATGGGTAAGCAGGGATTTGAACTTGAATCTCCCTGTTACAAGTCCAGCACTTTAAACATTACTCTGTACTAGGTCTTTCTGATGAGCCGTGACTAAAAAAATGGTATGGAGGTTGAAACATAGGCCATTTCCTAACTAGACTGTTATAACGCTATTATTCCACTTTCAACATCCTATGAAATCCTAGGGTTTGCAGTTTAGAGGAGGCCAGCCAGATGTTGAAAGTGGAATAATAGCGCTATAACAATCTAGTGCGGAAATAGTCATAGCGGAAGAAAATAACACACCAATTAATGATGTGAATTTGCTTAATTACAATAATGTGCATAATCTTTTATGCAGAATTAGAAGAATTAGAGTCTCAGATTTGACAGACTGGAATACAACCTTACTTTAAATCTTTCTACATAAATGTGTACAGCAGTCTCTGGTGATCTCAGGTTTGATGGCTATTTGATAGAGAGATATTCTGCACATCAAAGCTATTTCAATTGTGTGTTCAGACTGGTGAAGGGAACGCAAGAACATCTTCTCTCATACACATTAGCAAATATATGCATAATTCCAGAGCAGAAATGCAAAAGGAAAACTTCAGGTGGTCTTTACAACGTGCATAGAGAAAGTCTGGCACAGATACTCTTGCATTCCTCTCCAAGGTTCAAAGGCCCCAACATTCAAAGTTGTCCAGAGAATTATATGATACCAAAGATAATTATTTTTGCATGATTGATAAATGGAGCATTTTCAGTGATGACTCCTTTAAATGTTCTCTACTTGAAACAAGTAAAAATATGAAAAATCTGAATTAATTGTTTTTTTTTTGTTTTTTTTTGGAAGCAAGCAAGCATATTTTGGTCTTTATTTCATTAAGAATTTCAAAAAGCATGCTCCTGAGGTAACTTGCTAACTTTAACTTTTACTTCGGAGGTGTGTAATTTAGACTCAGCATGCCACGAGCTGGAGTCTTTGATGTTAGCCAAAGTTGTTTATGAACAGAAAATCCAATATCTTCCAGGGAAATTCTTAAACGTGTTGTGTCTCTTTTTGCTCTTTATTTTTGTGGGGGAAGGGAAAGAGGTGACACTGAAGTTGTTTAAACTCAGAAAATACAACCCAAAACCCGTTTCTTATGCCAATAAAAAATTGTGGTTTTTTTAATATGTGTTTTTTGTTCATTTCGAAAATGGCATTTGGACTGAAAAAAAACCCACACACTAATCCTCTACATTACTAATACTTTGCTTAAATTTGAACAGGGCTCAATAAGTTACAATCTAATGAAAAGGGATGAGAAATCCTGCTTCTCAATGGGCAGAAAAAGAAGTTGCAAGAACCTTAGTATTAGTTCTGAGCACTATCACATTTACAAAGTGCAGCACTCCAAATATTCCCAAATTACAACTCTTATTCATCACTACTGGTTATGTTGGTTACTGGCCAGGAGTCCAACAACTTATAGAGAGCTACACATTGGCTTCTCTTGACATGTAATCTTAAAAGTAGTTCTGAAGGTTAAGCATCTGGAGAAAAGAGAACTAGAGTGTTCTCTTTTCACACATGGACTCATAGAATTATAGAGCTAAACTAGAAGGGGCCCCATGTGCCAATGAGTTTAATCTCCTCCCCAATGCACAAAATCCAACTAGAGCACTCAGCAGGTAGCTGTCCAGCCTCTTTTTTGAAGACATCCTAGGAAGAAGACGCCACCATCACTCTAGGAAATTGGTTCCACTATCAAATCACTCTTGCTGTCAAGATGTTCCTTCTAATATTAAGCTGAAATCCAGTCTTCTCTAACTTAGTTCTTTTTGTTCTAAGGTAATATCAACAATATATATGTATACAACAGGAATATTATGAGTATTTGATGTTCTTGTTCACATGGAAGCCTGTATATGTTGGTGACAGTATGCAGGTATAAGTTGCTCTGTGCCTGCAGTGATTTTTTGGACATTCCAGCTGATAGTAGTGTGAGTAGAATTCCACATGCAAAACTGTTGCAGATCTGCAATAGTGTACCTACAGTAGTGTGTCAATGTGTGCACAGTATGTACTGCCTCTATGCATTGCATTCTGTGCATTGTGAAATGAGGTGTCAACGATCACATTCCACATTTCTCATAAATTGTACTGCGGTGGCAATCAGTATAGGGACTGTGTAGTACTAGTGTAGCATAAATCCAATCATGCACATTTACATTGTTCTGGTCATAGTGAGCAATGCCGTGGACAGCACAATATGAACAGTGGGCCACGACAAGCTGCTATAAATTCATTTTGGGAAGCTTTCGCTCTCTAAATAAGAAAATGGAACACCTATTGAGGTAGAATCTCATAAGACCAGCTTTGGCTAAGTATTGGGAGTTCTTCGTGCTAAACTGACCTGTGTGTTTATGATACAAGGGGCATTTCAGTCATAACGGACAAGAGAAAGAATGGTGGTGAGGAAAGAACACACCAATGAGGAGAAGTAGAGAGAGACATCATGCCTGTTCTTCCTCCAAGTTCTCCATCCAACTAACAGATTCCTGGCTACTCTAGTAGCACCTGATCAGACCACAAGGTACTGCTGCTTAATACTTGGTCAATGACTGGGCAAGCAAGCTGACCTTGCATGTATAACTGAAATCTGGTTAACTGAAGGAGGGATGTCAACTTATCACAGCAGACAAGATCTGATGGCTGGAGAGGAGGAATCACAGTGATCTATGAGTTTATTCTTCTATTGAGGTATCCTAACAACCTCCAGCTCAGGATTTCATTGCTTCCATGGCAACCATGGGCCTATATCAAGTAATATGCAACTCTATATATGTAGCAGGCCACACTGTTGATCTGTTTTTTGCTGGTCAGGATGATAGTGATCTGGGAGTATGGAGGCTTGAAAGAACCCCATTGTGGATAGATTTGCTAGGACTCCTAACCTCTGTAGGGGCAGTGGACACTCTAAAAAATTCCACCACCCCCACCTCAGAGATTAAAGGATCCAAAATGATTCCTGAGTGCTCTGTGGAATTTTCCGGCTGCTACAATTGGTGATTCTGTTGATGCCCTGGTTTATCAGTAAAACAAAGAGATGATCCAGGCAAAAGATAACAGTTGCTCCCAAGCATCCTTTATTTGGGAATATAACATGGTCTCTTTAGTTTTCTGAGGAGCTCAAGACAGTGAAACACTTGGGTAGAAAACTAGAGCAACAGTAGAGAAAGAATCAGGATGAATCTGATCAAGCATGAGTTAAGGACTACTTTGTAGCAGTGAGGGCAGCAAACAAGCAATTCTTTCTCGCCTCTATTATATCAGCTCAATTTTCTCCAGCACAACTGTTACAGTTAGTTAAAGGGCTATTATATCCAGACCTCTGACTGCTGAGGAGTAGTCCTCAGAAAAGGTCTGTGATGAATTTGCTAAATACTTTGTATGGAAAATTGTTCAGATTCATTCCGACTTGGACTCCAGAATCCAGAGTCTGGGGAGGTAACGGAGGCATGTGCTTGTCCAGTTTTGATGGACATGTTTCAGGTTGTTCAACAGGATGATGTGGACAAGTTGCTTGGAGAGGTGAGTCCAACCACTTGTCTGTTAGACCTATGCCCTCCTGGCTAATTATAGCTACCAGAGGAGAACTAGCCAATTGGGTGGTGGAGATTTTAAATGCTTCTTTAAAAGATGGCTATGTTTCAACCTCTCTAAAAGAAGCAGCTGTAAGACCCTTGTTGAAAAATCCTTCATTAGGCCCCACCTTCCTAGGTAACTATCAGCCAGTTTCTAATCTTCCCTTTCTAAGTAAGGTCCAAGAGCAAATGGTCACAGCACAACTCTGGGATTTCTTGGATGAAACAGATTACTTTGGCCCATTCTAATCTGGGTTCAGACCTGGTTATGGGACTGAAACAGTCTTGGCCACCTTGGTGGATGACCTATACCAGGAGTTGGAAAGTGGGAGTGAGTCCTTATTGGTCTTCCAGGATCTTTCAGCAGCATTTGATACCATTGACCATGGTATTTTTCTGGGCCATCTGGCTGATATGGGGATGGGGGGCATTGCTTTCTTAACTGAATATTCCCAGTTCAGCCTTTTGGCTATTAGGCTGTGTAGTTTCACAAGGGTGAATACTATCCACTATCTTTTTCAATACCTCATGAAGTTGCTAGGAGAGGTCATCCAAAACTTTGTGGTTGGGAGTCATCAGTATGCTCATGATACCAAGTTCTATCTCTCCTTTACAACTGATGCCAGTTGTAATAAGGAATCTTTGTTTGGATACAGTAAATGATTGGATGTCAGTGAATAGATAGAGGCTTAATCCAGACAAAACATAAGTGTTGCTGATCAGTAACAAAACTAACCTGGGATTAGGATTACAGCCCATGGGGTTGCTCTGCCTCTGAAAGATCAAGTTCATAGCTTGGGGGTGCTTTTGGACTCAATGCCAGGCTGCTGCAGTGGCTGGGAGCATCTCTGCCCCAAATTGGCTGGAGTACCAGCTGCACCCTTGAGGAAGACAGATCTGGCCACACTGGTTCATGCTTTTTTTTTTTTTTAAAAAATACTCTTTATTAGTTTAATATGTCTCAAAAACAGATACAACATAAGACACACCAACACTTGTATGACATCTAACACTTACAAATAAAACCTATAGTAGTAAAAGAAGAGAAAAGAAGAAAAAAAATTAAAAGAGGGATAAAGCAAAGAGAAGAAAGAAAAGAAAGAAAAAGAACACACACACACACACATATATATAACCCCCCACACACACACCTTCCCGCAGGTACCCAGACAAATTCTTACACAAATATAAACAAAAAGAAAGAAAAAAGAGAAACAGAAACACAATTTAATTACTTCCTGGTTCCTTCACCTATCGGTTCTAATTCAATATTTTTATCTTAACCTCTTTTGTCATTTAAATAGTTCTGTAATATCCATTCTCTTTAGTATGCTACATCAATATTATCTTTTACATGTCAAAACCAATAACTATTAAGTCCCCTTTCTTGTTCCTTGCATGGTCTATAAAAGGTCTCCATCTTTTTAAATATAATTCTATTGAATTATCTTTCAATAGAGTTGTGAGTTTATCCATTTCTTCATAATCCATTAATTTGTTCAACCACTCACTCAGATTTGGAATTTCATTATTTTTCCAGTGTTTTGCATATATAATCCTGGATGCTGTTACCATATATATAATCAAATTTCTATATTCCCTTTCCATATTGTCAGTTCTGTTTATCATATTTAAAAGAAAAAGTTCTGGTCAGAATACTATATTTATCTTTAAAAAATTTTGCATATACTTACAATTTTTAACCAATTTTTTTTTGCTTTCCAACATTGCCATCACATGTGGAAAAAAGTGCCTCATGATGTTTACACTTCCAACAGTGTTTATTCACCCCTTAATACATCTTGGCCAATTTACTGGGGGTTAAATACCATTTGTACAGCATTTTATAAAAAAAATTCTTTGAGATCGTTACATCTGGTAAATTTCAAACCTTTCCCCCATACCTCCTCCCATTGTTCTAATTCTATGTTGTGGTCTAAGCACTGAGCCCAATATATCATATTTTCTTTTACCTGTTCCTCCTCTGTATTCTTTTTCAATCATAACTTATATATTTTAGAAATTAAATGAGTTCCTCTGTATCTAACAATTTTTAAAATTCATTTCTTATATTCTTGAAGCCATATGTTTTATTATCCTCCTTAAATTTCTCTTTCAATTGATAATACATTAAGTATTGAATTTTATGTCCTTCTTTCTCCAAACTCTGCATATCTTTAATAGTCCAAATGTCCCCTCCCCCCAATATATCCCTATATGTTAGCCACAATTTTAGGTTTCCCATTTCTCTTCTATAAGAGGCTTCTTGGGGTGATAGCCATCCTGGTATTTTTATTCCAAATCTTTTCTTATATTTCTCTCATATTTTAAAAATTGATCTTCCTATATGATTTTTAAAACCCACATTAGCCTTAATTTTCCCATACCACAAATAGATGTGCCATCTGAATTTTAGTTCATGGCCTTCCAATTCTAGTAACCTCTTATTTTCTAATAAAATCCATTCCCTAAGCCAACTAGGCATGCAGCTTCAAAATATATTCTTAAATCATGCTTTAATTACCTCTTGAGACTACCCTTGAAAATAGTTTGGAACCTGCAGTTATTGTCAGGCATTCATTTTAGAGACTATATTACACTGGTCCTGCAGGAACTATGCTGCCTTCCAGTTTGCTTCCTAGCTCAATCCAAGGTGCTGGTGTTGACCTACAAAGCCCTAAATGACTTGGGATCAAGATATCTGAAACAGCATCTCCTCCTGTATGAGCCTGCAAGAAATTTGAGATCTTCTGAGGAACCCCTGTTGTGTATCCCAACACCTCATGAAGTTATGTTGATGAGTCCTCATAAAAGCTTTTCTTTGTAGCAGTACCTCAACTATGGAATTTCTTACACAACAAAGTTTAAGCTTCCGGCAGGTATCCAAAACAGGACTGTTCTGCATGGCATTTAGTGTTTGAAAGTGCTGTTTAAACTGTTTCCAAACTGGATTCTAGGATTGTTTTTAGAAAGTTTTTATGAACTTTTAAAGACATTTTAATGCATATTAAAATGCTTTTTAAAAAATCTTTGTATTGTTTTAATTAGTTTTTATTTGTTCACTGCCTCAGGAGTGCTTGTGAGCGGGAAGGCAATACAGAAATACTTTAAATAAAATAAAGATAAATAAATAAACCTTGAAGATGTGACTTTCTCACTAGAAAAGCATAGCCAAGAGGGCAGGTCAGGGATCTGTGACAGATAATGCCAGAGCAGGGCACCTTTCCCCACTTATTTTCTAGTGCCTTTTTTCCTCTTTCATTCTGGTACTCAAAATATTGCATTGTTTTTTATCTGCTACTTTTAAACCCCATTGTTTCTTCCAGTGAATGGCAATGTGTCAAGTGAGCTCCCTTTCTGAAAGTTTAAGGCAATCATTTCATGTACATGTGAAACTGGTTGCATTTTGTGGGTCTCCGTTGCTTTGGTTGTTTCTCAACATTTGTGTGAGCCACACTTCAGGCAGTATTTGACTGCAAATCTGTACAGGTATTCAGAAAGGGTTGCACTACTGAACATACTAGGATATACTTCCAAGTAAATATGCATAGAATCATGCCTTTAGTCTGGTTCTTTAGCAGATTTATTTTATAAGAATTTTTAAATAGATTTATTTAATTATTTAATTTACAGCCCACCTTTCTCAGTACATGGGACCCAAAGGAGCGTACGTTAACTGAAAACAAAATCTTATGAGAACCGAAGTTAAAAATAAATAAATAAACAATTCTGTTGAAAAGCACATGGTTAAAACACATTTAAAACATAACTGAAAAGATAAGAGATAAAAGCACAGCACACCCACTCTTTAACACACTTCTGTCTTATGATTTGAGAATCAAAGGCCTGCCTAAACAAAAAGATCTATGCCTGTTGGTGAAATGACAGCAGAGAGGGGACCTGCTGGACCTCCCATGGAAGGGAGTTCCACAACTTGGGATAAACCATTGACACAACTTGGGATAAACCACTCTCTCATGTCTTTCCAAATGCATCTGTGATGCGATCTG
Source organism: Iguana delicatissima (assembly GCA_948472985.1). Taxonomy (NCBI): domain Eukaryota; kingdom Metazoa; phylum Chordata; class Lepidosauria; order Squamata; family Iguanidae; genus Iguana; species Iguana delicatissima. The sequence continues at coordinate 1,681,642 of CAOKZL010000003.1, forward strand.
TGATGATATGGGATTGAGAGAAAGTCTTCTCTGAAGATCTTAAAATTCACCAGCTCACACAGAGAGATCTTTTGTATTTACCACTTCATCAGTAGCTCCCCACACTTATCACTTCCCATAGTTAACTGTGGCCTGGAGTTCTTATAAAACCGTACCAAATAATTTGCAATATTATCACATTGCCAGAATTTAACATCTGCTGCTCTGATGTTGTTTACATCAAAAGTTGTAACACTAAATAATGGATTGCAGGGTGAAACAACATTTTTTGAAAAAAGTATTTACACATCTATTATTGTGTATGGCTTTGACTTACATCTGCTTATGATCCTTCAAAGTTATTAGTTGCTCATTAACCTCTTCTTCTGCCTATTTCTTTTCTGATCATAATTCTGCTAGAACTGTAGACTAGAATACAAATAGTTGCCTGAGTGGTTCTGCTTTCTCCAAAATTGTCTAAGTGTAGTCTCTAGTGTCACTTTTGACTGGGGGAGAAGCTAATTGACCACTGCACCCTGGATGAGCTCAAGACTTTGGTGGTTGCAGTGGATGACTGTAGAATCCATAACTATTGTTAAATGTCTTCAAATTGACACCGACTTATGCCAACTCTATCATAGAGTTTTCTTTGCAAGATTTATTCAGAGGAGCTTTGTCATTGTCTTCCTTTAAGGCTGAGAGAGCATGGTTTCCCTAAGGTCACTCTGTGGTTTGGTAGTTATTGTTGTTCTTTTAGCATAATTATGCTACAAAGCCAGTTGAGGTAGTGGTCTGAGTGTTAGACTAGGACTGTGGAGACCAGAGCAATCTCCACAGCACAATATGAAAGTGCTATTATTCCACTTTGAACATCCTGTGGAATTCTAAAGTTTATTGTTTACTGAGACCAAAAACCTCTCTCCCTAAACTGCAAATCCCAGAATTCCACAAGATGTTGAAAGTGGAATAATAGCACTATAACAGTGTAGTGTGGAAATGGCCTAGGATTCCAGTCATGGAAACCCACTGAGTGATTTCCTGACAAATTATACTCGGTCTGCCTCAGAGGAAGGCGAAAGAAATTCCCACCTCAAACAAATCTTGTCAAGAAAACTCCCTGACAGGTTTGCCTTATGGTTGTCATGAGTCAGAAACAACTTGAAAGCACCCAACAACAAATATTTATGCTACTAAAAGTGCTATACTAACAGTGTACAAGGTCTTGGCAATAATCAGTGTGGTTAGTAGAGTTACTCTGCAATGCACAGGTTTTCTGGCTCTTAGTTTTCTGTCGGAAGGTTTCTGTCAAATTCCAGTGCCATTTTAAAAGCAGCTGAAAAGTGGAAGCCCAGAGGATTAATCAGGATTGTATGTCAAATCAGGACAGTTGGAAGGTATGGGCTGAATCCACAACAGTTAAAACCATATCAGACTATTGTCACTGTAGCAAAAATGCACCCTCAGATAAAATTTACAGCAATAGCACTGATTGCCTGGGGGAATGCAGGGTAAAGGAGAAGGAATGATTCATACTTTCTATCCCACATACAGATGTTTGGTACTAGTACCAAAAAATTCAGTGCAACTGAACTCTCCAGTTGCAATATGGGGCCATCTAAAGAAGGAAGACTACATTTGAAGGGGCTGTTTGACCTGTTCGCTTTTTGTGATACATGTATAGCAGCTTCTTTCTATCGTCATATGTCTCCAACTGGAGTGAAATATAAGTGGCAAAATTAAAAAATAATAGAATCTTAGAACTGGAAAGGGTCACAAGGGCCATTTAGTCCAACCGCCTACCATACAATCCAGTCTCAGTATAAAGACTTACAAAGGAGAGTTCTCTAAAGCATTCTGTTCTACTGACTAAGTGTTCTTACAGTAAAATAAGTTCTTTCGAACATTTGGGTGGAAATTCTTTTCTTGTCATTTGACTCCATTGGTTTGTATTCTAGTCTCTGAAGCAGAAGAAATCAAGCTCAGTGCTCATATTTAAAGGTGACTATTGTGTTGCCTGTTAGGCTTCTCCAAGCTAAACACACCTAACTCCCTAAGTCAACCCTTATAACCTGTGATCATTAAAACTATATACTTTCCAAGGGAAAGTATTTTTATGCGATTGGAGTTGAACCTATTGGAATATTTCTGACAGGAAAACCAATCCAACAGGTAAACTGAATTCTCTTTACATTGCATACTTTATTTTTGTCTACTACTATAGAAGATTCCAGAAGCACATGAAAGGCTGCAGAGTGGAGGTTGGGGAAAGAAACTGTTCATTTCTCAACCTGAAGACTTTTCACCGAACACTGGCAATTTGTGTTGATGTGACAAACCTGTAGTTGAAAAAATCTTTATTTTTTTATTACTCCTTTCTTTTAAAAAATCTATATAAGAAAAAAAAATATTTCAAATTATAACCTATTGTGATTGTTTTTTGGTGGGTTGAAATCTTTTCAGATATTTTAAATATTTCATGATACTCTGTGCTCTGCCTGTTTCCAGATAGGAGAACAACTGAATTCACAAAGTTGGTAAAAATCTATCATATTGTTTGACAAGGAATTTTTAGTATGCAGCAATGGAATAAAAGAACTCTGCTCTAAGATGGTTGTTAGTCCAAGCCTCCAGTGCTTCCCAGAGACAAACAGACAATAAACAACTGGACTTTCAAGTAAATACAGAGAGAATTCATTGTTCAGGAGGCCAGACGTGCAACTTTTTTAGCTTTCCCCGAAGTCATGGTGCTGCCTTCCAGATATTTGGACTATAACTCCCATCAGGCACAAGTAGCATGACCAGTAAGAAGGGATAATAGGTATTACAGTCCAAACCTTTTTGAGGACACCAGGGAGATCCTACACACATTGCTGGGAGATTCCATTAAAGCTGGTGAGACTCACCTTTGATTAGACATATATAGTATGCTGTTGGATCATACATAAATTTCTACAGTTTAAATGAATTGTACTTAAAATGGCTCAGTGTTTGCTTGGATCATCTGCTGTAATTCTACAAATATTTGTTCTGTTGAAAGTTCTAATTTGGTTTTTCTTATGTATTACAGTACATAAAGTACAATTGGCCAGCCTCCAGCAGCACACTTGCAATTGAAAGTTAATGCATTTCATAAGTGACATCACATTGCCTATGGCATCATTTGTCAAGTCTCCCATGGAAAAATAATGGTTTGATAACCACAGCATAATTATTATAGTAGCAATTTCTGCCAATGCATTATGTATAGAGGTGTCTGGGCATGGCTGTAATAAATTCTGTTTTTAAGAGCTATTGCCTACTCATAAAGATTTGCCATAGGCTGAAAAATAGCTATGGGTTGGATATATTGTAAAATAAGAATAATATGTTACCAAACTATGTATTTTATCAAGTGAATGATATGGGTTTGGATACACACTTACATAAATCATTATATTATTCACACAGAAACAGATTTATTCTCCTTGAAAAAGAAAAATTGGGTTGGAGCCCAATAACCTGCTATGGAATTCTACATATGCAATGAGGCTTTCCTGCCTCTGTTCCTAAGATGGTCCCTCATGCTCCCCAAACCACAGTCTAAGGTTTAGAGTTATAATAGTGCAATGCAGAATGGTGAGATCTGGTACTTGGTAGGTTAATGTTCTAGTTGCCACTGACCCATGAAACTCACTGGGTGACTTCTCTCCCATAAGCTTGACCTATTGAAGTGAATGTGTGGAGGAAGGAGGAGAGCCACATACACTACTTTTATTTCATTGGAGAAAAGGTGAGATATAAATATAGTTTATGCCACCCACCTCCCTCTTTCAAACACAAAACCAGTCTATTTCTGGAACCGCTATGGCCCAAACTGAAAGTCCTCGTGCAATTCACACTCGATATTTGGAAAGTGTTTGGAAACTTCATTGGGTCAGAATGTTGATTGGAGGTGATTACAGAAAACCTTTAACTCCTTTGTTGGAATAGCTTCGCTGGCTACTGATTTATTTCCAGGTACAATTCAAAGTGCTGATTATGACCTATAAAGTCCTATCTGGCTCGCATGTAGGCTATCTGAAGGATTATATCTCTCTATATGAATCTATCAGAGCTTTGAAATCCTAGAAGAGAGGGCTTTCTCTTGGTTCTACCATATAACAGGCCTGCCTTTTAAGGACTGAGCCTTCTCAGTGGTCTTTCCCTTCTACTGTAGGCTAGAATGGCCCCCTCTCTGTTCTCCTTTTGGACAAAGACCTTTCCATTCAAACAGGCATTTAGTGATTAATTGGTTGCAAAGAGTAATTTTCCATGGGGTATATGTGTGTGTGTGTTGTATTTCTAACTTTATTTTTATGTTTTCCAATGATTTTACACTTTTAAAAATTTAATGACATTTTAATATGATGACTTATTTAATCATGCTTTAATTTTTTTTAACAGCTTTTTCTTGTTTTAACTATTTTTTTTAAGCCACCATGAAGCCTATGCTGGGAGAAATCCAGGATACAAATTAATCAAATAAATAAGTTTTAGAATGTGACATTGGCACATGAAATATTATAAAATAGAAAAACTTTGTGGGGAAGAAGAGAGTACTAAAGCATAGTCCATCTTCAGAAAAGTTTGTCAAAAATTCATGTTAGTGGAGGAAGGTTGCCTGTCATTGCCAAAGCTTGTCTGTCATTTCCAATTAAACTCTTTGGTCTATAACTCTCAAATTTCTCCACTAATAAGATACCTGGCCATGCTGGTTTCACTGATTCTGGATAAGATCCTATATTGTGCTGGTGGAACATAAGTTTCCACCAGCATACAGCATACTTCAGTTAACAAAGTCTTTTAAAAAATTTGTTTTTACAGTCGCCCCTTTTATACTTGTCTATTGGTTAGCTGGAAGTTTTTTTAGCAATACCCTGCATTGTGAGGATAGTGAAGGGGGATTGGAAAAACACAGGCTATTTACACATTACAGTGTTATGGTGCTATTATTCCACTTTCAACGTCCTATGGAATCCTGGGGTTTGCAGTTTTGGGAGGGACATTTAGAATTCTCATCCAGAGAGCTTTTTGGCTTCAGTAAACTACAAAGCCCAGAATTCGAACAGGATGTTTAAAGTGGATAATAACATTATAACACGGTAGTGTGGAAATGGCCATAGACGTTGGTGTCATGATGCAGCAGTATATGCATATGGTAAACAATGCAATAAACTCAGCTTGAGCTGGGAAAGAACGGGATTCTTATTTAGCCAGTCCTACTGCAGCTGCATCAGCCTACCTACAACAGGCAAGGTAAACAGCTTCCACCAGAATCCTCTAATGAGCATGTGCAAACAGCAAAACAGAAAAGAGGAATGCCGATAAGCCTGCTGTATCAGCTACTCCCAGCGTGTTAAAGACCTAAAAGTTTGGTTGCCAGAATGGAAATCATAAGCCAAGTAGAGACTGGTGAAAGAAAACAAAATCATCTCTGGGTTGAATTTTGGAAAAACCTTTCAGTTGGTTCCCAGAAGGTTCAGATGCTTCTTTTTATTTATGCAAGGTTTACCAGGACTGAAATGTTTCATTTTACAACTGTGTATTGTTAGTTTTTGGTAAAAAGTCTGTGGAAACATGTTGAGTTCCTCTCATTCTTCTGGTGGTGCAAGAACCTTTCCTTATTCTTTCCATGTTATTTCTGCTTCTGGTACCAACTTTTCTGTTCAAGAAGCAATACCCAGGAAAACAGCTACTTTGTAACTGGGGTACACCTGTATCTCCAAGAGGTGATGGGGACTTCAGAGGCTGCTCCCCTTTCCCTTTCTACCTGGCTCCTTCCCTTCCCATGCAACAACAGCTAGGGGGTTGCAAAGTGCTGCTCCATTTCCCTGAGTGAATGGTTGACCAAACAGGTGATGTCCCCAAACTTTGGTCATTTCATCCACTGTAAACCTGGCAAGTAAAAAAAAAATAAAATAGAAAAAAATAAGTATTTCAAATGCAGTCTTCAAAACCTTTAACGTTTTGTTTCACATTCTGAAATCAAAATAATAGGGAAATCTTTATACTGTTATGCATTTCAGGAAGAAGCTAGAAGTATGACTGCATCAATACTGAAGTGTTTGTTTTTTTAAAAAGTGAGCTGTTAACTTCAAAGCTGCTGCAAATGCCATGATTCAGACTTAATATCTGAGGGTTTTCATCCACTCTTTAGAAAAGAAAGTACATAAGTTTGTGGACCTGCAATGGGCTATGATCTGAAATCATTCATGGCTGCTTAGAGTGTATTCGCTCTATACAACTATAGCACTTCGATATCACTGTATGGCTGTTTCCTATGGTACTTGGTTATTTGCTGAGGTACTCTGAATTCTCTGCTAGAGAGGCTGATTACATTCTTCTGAGCTATGGTACTATTGTTTTCCACTAGTGGGTTCTGAATACGAACCAAAACACAAATCACGGGATTCTGTACAATGACTGCATCATGACAGCTCTTAGCATTTATAGGATCTTAGCATCTTCTAGGATCATTCCTGAAAGTGTTACTAGGAAACAGACTTTACCAGTGATGTAGACTAGAGTTGACAGAATGGACTCAAGAGGGACCTAAGTTGCTTCAGTGACTTGACTCGGACTCGACTCGGCAATAAATGATGCACTAATTCGACTCATCTCAAGATTTGTGTATTTTTAGTGACTGACTTGCTGCCCTTGGTTCAGTAACATAAAACATTTATTCAGAAACCTTACAACTGTGAGCAACGCTTCTATCTCTTTTTGCTTATTGGTCACATGACAGTCTGCCTCAAGCCCAAAGTGTAGGTGCATTTCTCAGAGGGGAACAGCAAACAGGTTAGGCAATGGGCTTGAGGCAGGCTTGAGGTCTGCTCAGCAGCCTGTCCCTGTTGCATATTGGAGGAGCCTTTTAAAACTTATCCTAAGAGCAGAAGACAAGACTCTACCCCAGAGTGCAGGGTGTGTTTCTCAGAGCGAAACAGCAAATGTGTTAGGCAACAGGCTTGAGGAGAAAGGATCCTTCATTCTGAAACTTTTGAAGCTTCAGTAATGAGTAGTAAGAAAGATCTTATTCCCCACTTCTGAAACTGCAGACTCTTTTATGACTCTTGGCACAGAAGCCTCCAGCATGGGAAAGAGAGTAAGAAGAATCCAATTCCCTACTTCTCAAGCTGCAGATGGCAAAATTGCAAACATGGAGGCCTGATTCTGCTTAAATTATTACAATTGACTTTATTTGACTCTTCTCCAGAAATTCTGGAATATAGGTTCAAGGATAAAGTTGGCTTCTGGACTTGAGACCTGATTTGAAAGTATCTTCAAGGGCTTGAGACTTGACTTGAGACTTGAAGGTAGAGACTTGAGACTTGACTTGAGACTTGGAGCAAAATACTTAAATACATCACTGGACTTTACCAACCACACTGCCACTCAAACTTATCATTCTCTTTGTGAGACCCATTAGTCTCTTGGAATATAAGGAACAGCTCTTTAAAATGGTGTCGTTACCATTTCTCTGAAGGATAGCATGTGTTTGTGAATGCCTGACGGTAGGGAATGTGAGCGCAACAAGTACTCCTTCTTATTGTATCTCCTTCTTAGCAATTGTCCTTGGGTCTCCAAATAAATTTAGCTGATGTCTTTTGATGTCTTGGGTGTGAAGCCAATATTTCAGAGCTTTTCTCAGTGATTAAATGCACATTTATGTTTCTCTTCCCACCACTCTCCTTCTTATACACAAGCAGGATATTCACATTGACAAGGCTGTTTCTTTCTATAGAGGAGAGTATTTAAATATCCTGCTTATAATCATTTACAGACCCATGGTGTGAGCAATGTGTATATGAGATGCTTGTTCATGTATTTTGAGTCTCTGCCTAAGAGCAAAAACAAAAGCTTACTTTTAGGGATAGTCAGATTTTAAGGCAATCTCATAGGAATTGTTTGCTTTGTTTTCCTGACATATTTATTCTGCTAAATCAGTTCAATATCCCACTTGTTACAATGAAAGTGAGTGTCAAGTTACATAGAATTCTTGTCTTTGATACAAACATTCATATTCTGCTTCTTGCTAATCTTTGAAAGCACACATATCTAAAGATGAATATGTCACCTCCCCTTTTAAAGAGTCCACATCAAAGGGATGTTAGAAGTCATTAAAGAAAGTGCAAAAGCACAGCCTAAGCTACTCAAAAGATGGAGAGTTTCATTCAACCCCCATCCTTACATTTCAGGGACTCAGTCTTGCACGTATTATTGTCCACAGCAAAACTCCCACTGACTCCAACATGTGCATCATCAAGCTTTCAAACCATGAGGTTTTAAAACACTACCAGATTAAATTCAGAGGAATATTTTCTTAAGTGACTCTAGACAGTTAAATAGAAATTCAGATAACACACTTATAAGAGACAGGGAAGAATGGATTCAAACTTTTGGAAAAAAAATAAAGAGAGAAATTTAGATGGTGATGATTTATATATTGTCATCCCTTCACATTGCTGGTTTAACTTTCATGTATTTGATTATTTCTGCATTTCTCCAACCCTTGCCCCCCCCACCTCAAGCACTTCTTTTCCAGGGGAATCTTCCCTCTCAGCCACGCTAATCAGGCCATGCAAACCTGGTCCTCCCCCTCCTCCTCAGTTAAATACAGCTTACATGCTGATTTCTTAGCATCACAAACCCTCTTCTGATGCCTGTCTACATCCAAAGGAGGAAATAGGTGAGAAACAGGAGGCATAGGGCCACCAAGCTGGCCCACCCACCATTCCCTCTCCTTTCCCTGGCCTGGATTGGACCCCAGGTGCCACTGTCCTCACCATGCCTCTGCCCCCTTCCCACAGACACACACACACACATTTTGATATTTGTGATTTTTCCATTTTTGCAAGGGTCCTGCAACCCAACCTCAGCAAATGTGAAGGGCGAACTGTGTACGGAATATTTCTGGTTTAATTCTTTTCTTAAAAAACATCCATGATATTGGATACATTATATACCTTTAAATACCTTGTTTAACTCCTCATTCTACTTTTGGCAAGAGATCAGGAAGTAATCATTCTGCACATGCAGAAGGAAAGGTGGGTACCAATGGACCAACTTTTCCTTCATTCTGTAACTGGGGCCATTTCTGCACTAGACTGTTATAGTGCTATTATTCCACTTTCTTTTTTCTCTCCATTATATATCTTTATTTAATATTATCATAGCAATATTTTACATACACAGTGATTATAACCATAAATTAACATTAAATAAGTACTGATTAACTGTTATGTAAGAAATAAACAAATATACAAATAAAAAAATGAATAAACAAATATTCCTTGGATGAAGGAATAGAGGGCACGCTGATCAAATTTGCAGATGACACCAAATTGGGAGGGGTTGCTAATACGCCTGATGACAGGATCAAAATTCAAAAGGACCTGGACAGATTGGAGAGCTGGGCCAAGGCTAACAAAATGAATTTCAACAGAGAGAAATGTAAGGTCCTACACTTAGGCAGAAAAAATGGTATGCAGAAATATAGGATGGGGGACACGTGGCTGGCTAACAGTACATGTGAAAGGGATTTAGGAGTCTTCATAGACCACAAGCTGAACATGAGTCAGCAGTGTGATGCGGCAGCCAAGAAGGCCAACGCAATTCTTGGTTGCATCAATAGGAGTATGGTGTCTAGATCGAGGAAGGTATTGGCACCACTTTATTCTGCATTGGTTAGACCTCATCTTGAATACTGTGTCCAGTTCTGGGCACCCCAATTCAAGAAGGATATGGATAAGCTGGAGCAGGTCCAGAGGAGGGCAACCAAAATGGTGAGGGGCCTGGAAGCCATGCCCTATGAGGACAGACTTAGAGAGCTGGGTATGTTTAGTCTGCAGAAGAGAAGGTTGAGAGGGGACATGATAGCCGTGTTTAAATATTTGAAGGGATGTCATGTCGAGGAGGGAGTGGGCTTGTTTTCTCCTGCTCTTGAGACCAGGACAAGGAGCAATGGATGCAAGCTGCAGGAGGGGAGATTCCGCCTGAACCTCAGGAGGAATTTCCTGACAGTCAGGGCTGTCCGACAGTGGAATGTGCTGCCACAGAGTGTGGTGGAGTCTCCTTCTTTGGAGGTTTTTAAGCGGAGGCTGGATGGCCACTTGTCGGGAGTGCTTTGAGGGTTTTCCTGCATGGCAGGGGGTTGGACTGGATGGCCCTTGTGGTCTCTTCCAACTCTACATTTCTATGATTCTATGATTCTATACCGTTATATGTTTAAGAGGGAGGAATCTATAAGATATAACTACATAGCTATATATTATTTAAGTGACAATATTATTTAAGTTGCTTAATAATACTATATATCTATTATCCATAAATTATAACTTAATATGGTGAAGACTATAGTGTCTACACACTAATATTCAGAGTCACATTTTGAACTTAAATTGAGAGCAGAAGAAAAACTCCTCCAAATAAATTAAACCTGTTAGAAATGGTCACTACTTATATTATATCTGAATTAAGAAGTAAAAGAAAAAAAATTAACATATACACATAGGAATGCATGAGGTCTCCTCAGAAGATTAAGGCTCTTTCCTCATGAGGTAGTTAAAATGGGCCAAGGCATCCTGGCACAGAGGTCGTCCGCACCTTGGATCGGATTAGGTCTGGACTACTTACCTTAGTTCCGCACCTTAGTCCGATCCAAAACACCCCGAAGTGGTCCTCTAGTGCGCTAAGTGAAGACTGGAAAAATCTGGTTTTTTCAGTCTTCTGGAGAGCGCCATTGCATTCCTGCTAACTAGTGCAGATGCACAGGCTCACACCAATGCGAGCCTGCGATCAGCGGAGGGCAGGCTGTGGGCATGGCCAGCATCAGCGATTGGTCCAGACCCATGAAGAAATAGGAAGCCACCATTTTCAGCCAGAGCAGTGTGAATCTAAAGACCTTGCACTGCTCCGATTCGCCCTGGACTAATGGAGGAGCACTGCAGAAGAGCTTAAGGGAAAGTCCGCATTACTTCGGACCCAGAAGACCCAGTAAGTAACGGCACGGAGCAATTCACTCGCCTTGCGCAGAAAGGGCCTAAGTGTCTATTTGAGGCCCCCCCAAATGCAAATCCCATGATTCTATAGGAAGTTGAAAGTGCAGTACTAACACTATAACAGTCTAGTGCAGAAATGGCCTGGGTGAGTTCAGTTCCTTCCATCTGTAATTGTGAGGGCAACTACACCACAGTGATAGCGATTTGATACCACTTTAATTAACATAGTTTAACTGCTAGAAATCATGGGATTCATAGTCTGGGGAGATACCTAGAAATGTGTACTACAGCTGTGTAGATCATTCTTCTGAACTACAGCTCCCAAGGACTCCTCACTGCTACAGAATTAAAGAGACTTGGCCCTCAGCCCTTCTGTTCTCAAGGCAATCTGGTATCTTCTAAATATCACCCCAATTCCTAAGGATAGAGCCCTGACAAACAAAGTGGTACCAGACTAATATAATCACGTAGTGCTAAAAAACTTGAGGGCAAGATGGTCAAAAGATGCATTTTCAAATGTTTCTATATATCAAGCATTGTCTTCCAGTGTGACTGTGAAATTTAATTCATTCAAGGCCCAAGAGTACAGAATAGATATATGGTGGCTGAAAGGAGCGCAGACAGGCCTGGTTCACATGATTTATTTAGGATCAATAAAAAAATGGACCAATCACATAACTGGGATCTTTAGCATAAAGTTTTTCATTGGGAAGGGCAAATTCCACAGGTCCAAGGGCCAATTTTCTACCCCATGCCTTCTGATCAAAGACTGCCAAGACTGCCAAAAATGCCAGACTGATCAACCCTGGAAGCTTATTAATTGCCATTTGTCGAGGTTTCCAGTACAGGCAATTCTACCTTGTGTTGGATAGAAAAAAAGGCGATGTATGAAAGTCTGGCAGGGTTGCAGAAATGGCCTTGAGAGTTGCATTGTGACCATTTTTACTTTCATACTTAGATTTTATATTGCTTATGGCTTAGGAATTATTTTAAACAAAAATGGTTTTGAAATGTTTTTAAATAAATAAAAACTATGTGTTCAGATGGGGATGGCAGTATCTTAGTGACCAATTCATATTCTCACTGGTAGAAACCTTAATTAAAACATGAGAAGACAAGTTTCACTCAAATAGCTGTACTTGCAGAGAGTTCTCATCATATGGTCTAAATGGCTCAAAAAAGTAATAGTAACATAGTGGTATAATAAAGGCATGATAAATTCACATAGCAAAAGTAACATAATGATTGGGAACACCATTATTTTTGTATGTAAATAGTTATGTTTTAGTTACCTTTTAATTACTAATTACTTTCCAAATTTTACATCCATTACCAGCAGCAAAGTTTAAAACCTTTGACATTTTATTGCCTGTGTTTTACTGTCCTATGTCCCCAGTCTCCAGGTGGCCAAGAAGGGAAGTAGTCTCTGCCTGCATTGATGACCGTCAGTGGTTCTCAACCTGTGGGTCCCCAGATGTTTGTGGATTTCAGCTTCCAGAAGCCCCAGCCACTATGGTCAATGCTCAGGGCTTCTGGGAGCTGAAGTCCACAAACATCTGGGGACCCACAGGTTGAGAACCACTGCCTAGACCATCTGAACTGACAACAGAAGTAACATCTGAGGCCTTTTTCACAAACAGGCATAATCACATGATAACGACATAAGAGGAGCAACCACGCTTCTGGATGATGTCATAGCGGTCCTGTCCTTCTCCTGTTGTCAACTGGCGTGATTGCAGATTAAATCATTGATGGGTGCCGAAGACTCAGAAGCATGGTGGAGGTGCTTCCTGCCCCAGTCCAGCATAGGAAAGTGCCTGTCTATGCTACAGGAAGAGGAAGTGTGTCCATTACGCTCCCTTCTGCAGGGAGCCAATCCAATATAGAGGGAATATTTCTCTACCTAAATTATCAGATGTGACATCAGACTTGCTTCCCAGCAGAGCTGTTGCTTGAATCGCCACCTAAGGACAATGAGTGTTGGGCATGTATCTCGCTGTTCCAGTTAGGCTGTTGTGTTCCCTGTAAGGAATAAGTTTTTGTGTTTCAGGATCAATGTATTCCTTGGCCAAACCAAAATCTATTATGTGAATGACATGTTCTTTCTTATTTCCTTGCCGGCCAATAAGGAAGTTCTCTGGCTTGACATCTCAATAAATGAGGTTCTTTGAGTGCACAAATTCCATTCGAGTGATCAGCTGGATTGCTATCATTAGGACAGGCTTCAGAGTGAATGTTCTATCACAGAGATCAAACAAGTCTTCCAAACTGGGGCCGAGGAGCTCAAGAACCATGGCATTGTACTTTCCACATGGGCCATAGTAATATACCTGTGGGAAGCCTTCAACTGTACAGCCGATGTGTTTATAAAACCTACATTCTAAATGCAGCTGTGGGGCATGTGATTTTAATGGTTCCAGTTTGATTGCTACGTATTCATTTGTATAAAGATTTTTGCCTAGCCTGAGCTCCCCAAAGTTTCCACAGCCTATCTTCTTGCCAACTCTGAAATTAGGCCCAACCATAAGAACACCAGTGGCCAAAGAGGAACTAGATGCTCGGGAACTGTGTGTATTCTTCCTGGATTTCCTTTTGTTGTTTGCCTTTCATCCTTCTCCCTAGTAAGATGGTCCATGTTCTTAAACTAAAAATATCTGCCAGTGATCAGGATTTGGACTTTGCACTTATTCTTGAAGAGAGAAACATATATCCAGAAGAATCATTGGGTCAAACTATAAAGTCATTTGGAGATATTTTGGCAACATATCCAGGTTGTTCAGGTACTACCAAAGGACATTCGATGGGTGATGCCACAGTCCTCCATGAAGTAGAGGAAAATCTTAGACAACCGTCTTGAAGAGAAATGGCTTCCTGGGGAAGGAGGGAGGGAGGGGGCCTAAGGACAATGATATAAGGTAGGGTGTGGAAAGGACCTGAGACAGAGTGTGAGCCTGTGACTCTAACATTGTCACTTTTCTTCTCCTGTATGACTTTGAACAGCTTTGCCTGATAAAAAAGCCGGTGAAGCTTCAAAAGATATATTTTGTGCATTTTATTTGTTTCAATAAAGGTATCACTGTTTTGTGGCTTTTGGGATTGTTTGTTTATTTATGGTATCATATCTCTGTCTATAGATGAGATGAAACTTGTTCATTCCAAATTTGGTTTAAAAATTAAAAAACTGAAGGAAGGAATAGTAGTGGGACTTGAAAGCGACTACCAGTAATTAGCACCTGGAGAGCTTACGTAGGTCACAGTCTTCCCCAAATGAGTAAGATGTCTTTTATTTCTATTTAAATTATCATAAGCCTTTCTGGATATATTTCTCTACCTAAATTATCAGATGTGACTTGTATGCAAATCTACACTCTCTTTGCTACTGTCTCTCTCTCTCTAGTTTGCAATGCATAACTAGTCAACCCGGGGATGGTTCAAGAAGGGGTAGCAAATGACACTCCTCCCAGATGATAGTGCATATTACCTAGAGACAGTCAAATAATTTTGACATGGGAGAAATAAGATCTTTTGAACACCTCTCCATCTCTAGCAGTAAAAATACAATGCCAAATTAATGACAAAAATGAAGGTAGCCATCTATACCAATGAAACAAAATCCTTACAAAAAATCATAGATGGACACATCTTTAGTAGGACCAACTATAATTCCACAGTAGTATGCAAGCTTTTTGAGTCATCCAGAATTCAGTTGACTATGCTAAGTGGTAACAAATAAGGGTCAAGAGCAAGAAGTATGGAAGTCCAAAGATCTATACAGATGTTTTAAACCATGAAATTTGTTCTTAAATCCCAAGATGAAGAGTACAGGCTTGATGAGTCACTGGTGATTGTGGAGGTATCACATAACATCTAGCAAAGCTGGCTAGGATGAAGACAAAATAGAGGAGCCTCACTACTGGAAATACAAGGTTGGTGTCAGCTCAGACATCTGCCTTTCCCATTGGATGAAACCTATGAATAGGTGAACAAACCTCTTGGGTGCCTTCCTGCTCCCTGTCCAAAACTTTGCTAAGTGAGGTTTTGTTACAAGTGTCTGGTTTACCAGGAGTGTTTAACAAGCTCACCAATTCATCAACAGCTTTTTCAGTAGGGTAAGCAACAATATAAGCACATCTCCTTAAAAATCTATCAAGCTTCATATGACCATTTAAAACCTGATATGAAAAGAAAACACATTGTGTTCAGAATGTAGAAAGTGGAGTCCCATGAGCCTGACATTTTAATCTTCTGCTTTCAATAAAACTGTCGCCTGTCCCATCTGAGAACTTACACTTGCTTTGGCGTTTTGACTTACGATTTTTATATGGAGCTGAAAATGGTTTAAGGAATATCACTAAGTGTTCTGGCTTTAAACCAAGCCTGTCATCTAGTGGAGTGCTATGCTATTTCCAACTTTAATCTAAAGAGCCAGCATGCATTAAAATACAGCAGCACAAATGCAATGCAGCTGTAGCTAGTCTTGCAGAGCTAAAATGCTTAGCTGTATTTTATGCCTGTAATACAACTCTTCTTACTAATGGGGGGATCCTATGTGTATAAATAAAGTGTGACAATCAGATTGCCTTTGATAAGATTGGTTATAAAAATGCTGTAGATTTAGTATTTACGGTCCCCTCCAGGATATAATAAAATGCTTCCAGTGTTATTATGCTAGAGTCAATGTTTAAAATGCTATAAAGTTTTGAAGCCCACTTAACTAATATCTCGCCTGACACCAGTAGAACTAGCAACACACACAGCTGAGAATAGGTTCAGAGTTTACAACCATCCTAATTATGCAAACTTTCACATCATAGTGCTTTGTTGTATAATCTAAATGGCCTCTGAATAACATGTCTGATGCCCACTGTGTATTGTTGAGTGTGTATTAAGGTTTTCAAAGCAAGAGGCAGCATTATAAAACAAATAAATGGCATGTAATTCATATGCCTTTGTCAATAATGCATTGATTATAATGCTCCATACCATACTCAGAAATCTAATAAATAAAAAAATGCCAGCTGGATAACTGTGGAATAATGGTAGGTTAAGTTATGGCACTTGAGGCTAAACCATTTAACCTTATTTATATTGTTGGATTAAGGACTTTTCCTCTGGGAAGAAACACACAATATATCTGCAGCAACGGTAACAGTGTGCATTTGAGTAAGACATCAGCTCTGAGCAGAAATTAAGAGAGAATACATAAAACATCAACTTCAGCCAATTACTATGATGATTTCTGCCTTGAGCAGGACTGGCCTGAGTTATTTTGTTGCCTGAGGCAAATAACAAGATGGTGCCCTTTCTCATTCCATGTACAAAAGTCAACTAGACTAGCAGTTGGATCTCATCCTGTGCTAAAAATTCTTCAAACATCACACTCCAAACAAATTTCATAGACAATACATTTCATTAAGAAAAAGAAATTGTTCAAGTGAGGGAAAAGCTTCAGAAAAATTATCACAGGTGAGATTATTGGTTGAAGAGTGTGTAAATTTTTTCACTGTTATTTTGTGGCAGTCTTCCAATTTCCCAGATTTCTAATAAAGCCCGTGGAAAGGTGGGAAGAAGTTACTCCTCCTCACAGGACTTTATGAGATCAAGATGTGAAGACAGCCAGGATGTCTGCAGATAAGTTACTCCTTCCTCACAGGACTTTATGAGATCAGGGTGTGAAGACAGCCAGGATGTCTACCATACCAT
Source organism: Iguana delicatissima (assembly GCA_948472985.1). Taxonomy (NCBI): domain Eukaryota; kingdom Metazoa; phylum Chordata; class Lepidosauria; order Squamata; family Iguanidae; genus Iguana; species Iguana delicatissima. The sequence continues at coordinate 1,698,339 of CAOKZL010000003.1, forward strand.
TTGGTAGGCTGTTTTACCCCATTTCTTTTTTCTTTTTTTAAATTTTTTTATTAAAGAAAAAAAAATAATACAATACATAACAGAATAACACAAATACACCATGTGAATAACATAAATGTGAAAAAGAGAAAATTACCCCACAAATGGCTTACATTACTATTACTCTCCAGACCCTTTATCATCGTATACTTATTCCACATATTTTATATCACATTAATTATATATTTTTATTTCATGTATCTAAGCCTCTTTCTCCTTTTACTCATTATTGCTATAATAATTTCATTCTTAAATCTATTCTTTTCAACTGTATATTTTTTAAATTTTTATTATTTTTTTATTATGAAAAAAATTAACAATACAAATACAAATAAACAAAGCCCCACATAATTAACAAAAAATAATAATGAATAAACCCACCCCCTAGAGCCAACTTTTTGTTTACTCTACTTTCCAAACTTGCCATTCTTCTTGTGAAAGGGTAGCTTTACCATCTCTTATCAAAGCTTTTTCCAAGAATATTTTCCAAATTTCTTCAAAATCATTCCCTTTTACAAGACCTTTCATAAATCTAATTCTACAAGTTAACTTATCATTAATTGCAATTTTCCACACTTCTTTATACCATTCCTCTATTTGAATTTCTTCATTTATTTTCCATTTTTTTGCTATTATTAACCTTGCTGCAGTTAACAAATTTGTTATTAATTCCTTCATTGCCTGAGTACACTCAACCTTGTTATATATAGACAACAACCCTATATTTGGACATATTGGTATATCAATTCCTACTATCTCTTTTATTTCTTTAAAAACCTTTTGCCAAAATTCCATTATCCTATTACAATTTCACCACATATGCATATATGTACCAATTTCTTGACATCTTCTCCAACATAATCTAGAATATTTCTCATCTATCTGGTTTAATCTTACTGGAGTCAAATACCATTTCCAAACTATTTTATAATAATTCTCTTTTATTCTTATCGATAATTTTTTTAAATGACGTTGTTTCCAAATTTTTCTCCATTCTTGTATATCTATATTTTGTGATGTCTCTTCCTCCCACATTTTTCTAAGATAGTCATCCTCTTCTTGATCTTTTGCCAACATTTTATATATTTCACTTGTAATACTCTTTAATAATTCATTTTCTTGCATATTTTCTCTTTGAATAATAATTTGTTCAAATTTAGTATGTTCTTTAAAATCTGTAACATGTCTTTTCGTGCTCTTTGTCCATTGCTCTAACTGTATATAATTTAACCAAGATATTTTGGTTTCCTGCAATCTCTCTTTTATTTTATCTTTATTAGTCATTATTTTCATCCAATCTTTTAATCTATATATCTTTTTTTTTTATTTCTTTCTCTATTACTTCTCTTAAATTTATTGGAAATTTTTCCATCATTACTATCGGAGTTAATGTTGATATATTCGGAATCAATTTTCCTTTATTTTTCTTCCAGATTTCTATTATATTTTTTATGAGAGGATTTTCTATCTTTTCTATTTCTTTCTTTAAAAAATTTCTGAAAAATATATTTTCCAATTTCATCTCAATATTTGTATCTTCTATCTCTAACCATTCTAAGCCACCTTTTCCTGAGACTCCTTCTATAATATATCTCAGTTGATTTGCATAATAATACCATTTTAAATTTGGAAGTCCAAAGCCACCTTCTTTCTCACTTTTATACCAATATTTCTTGTTAATCCTCACTCTCTTATACCCATTGCAAAAACTATCTAATAACTTTTCCCACTCTTTTAATTCTTCCTCTGATACTTTTATTGGTAACATCCTAAAAAGAAAATTAATTTTAGGTTTACCCCATTTCAAAGAATGCTACTTGGTACCTTTTTGGATTGTCATCTGCTCAGCGTCCAAGCTCTCTCTCTTAAAAGCAAGCAAGTGTCTAGCCCTATAGATGCAAAGTTGCAGGACAAATGTGCAGTCACTCTTATGTCCATTTGCCTTGGAGAAACAAGTTTCTTGCTGCCTTTGAGTATGTTTAACCAATGAGTGAAGTTTAGCTGAATTGTGACTGATCTCTCAACTACAGTTTCTAGTTCTCTGGGTCAGTATTACAATTCTGCAGGATATGGTAGGTTTTGGAGGAAAGTGTAGCTAAAGTCTCTTTTGCAAAGATCCTTGCAAACATTGCATTGAAAACAATAGAAGCACTGGAGTTTAAGAGAAAGGATGGAACAAATCAGGGTAAAAAAACTACAATACAATGATTAGCATTCAAGATTCCATGAGTAATTTACACATTTTTATTAGATGTCCAGAAAAAATCAAGTTCCATTTTATGAGGTGCAATTTAACTTCTCCAACTGTAGGAGAAAATGAGGCATCCCTTTTATTGCCACTTTCTCTCTACCCCATTTCGCTTCCCTTCCTGATTGCTTCCCCTGTTACCACTCACCTTGCTTAAACTCCTTCTGCTCCTTCACTTGCAGTGGTGTCATTGCTTTCACCTACCTGACGCAAGTAGAGGAAAGGGAGAGAGAAGGTAGGGAAGTGCTGGGAGAGAGTAGGAAGCTGCCCCACAACCACTTCTAATGGTGAGCTCCCCAGGCTCTGATAAACCGTTGGAGAATTTCTCTCCCATATGGAGAATTTTGGTCATTTCTTCCAGGTTCTCTGTCCAAAAATAGGGCAGACAATCTCAAGATGCACTTGTACATAGTTCTACCCAAACTGTCAACATGGAGAATTGGAGAATATTTTCCAGAACCACTAAAGACAGAGGACTCCCTTAGGGGCTGCAGAGCAAACATGACAGTATATAGATCTTTCTTTCAACACCTTGCTGCTTCCCAGCATTGGCCAGCTGGGAGCATTTCCTCATTCTATTTAATGATAGGGCTAGCAATGATTACAAGAGGTCTTTAACATGATCATCATATGGCAGAGATACATCTACAAGGTACTCATCTCAGATAAATTTATACCTGTGCCAATGGCTTTCACTCCACAATTGGTGTGCTCAGGCAAAGTGTCAAGCCACACGACCTTAGAGTTTCAAGAAAGTCTACCATTGATGTCTCTTCCATGAGGGAATATCACAATATTTCTCCTTTTCTTTGGAAAAAGTCCAAGTAATCAGTTTTCCATAATTAAGAAATTACTGAGTTTCATAGGAAGTAGGAAAGCCATGGGATGGGTAGATCTGTCCTAAAATATATCTGTCCACAAGGAAGGATTAATTGCACTTCAACAACACTCTGAATGGTTTAAGCACTTTGAATTTCATCAAATGATTAAAGGTAGATCAGGGATGTAAGGTCCTACACTTAGGCAGAAAAAATAGAATGCACAAATATAGGATGAGGGACATGTGGCTGGATAACAGTGTGGGTGAAAGGAATCTAGGAGTCTTGGTAGACCACAAGCTGAACATGAGTCAGCAGTATGATGTGGCAGCCAAGAAATCCAATGCGATTCTTGCTTGCATCAATAGCAGTATGCTATCTAGATCAAGGGATGTAATGGTATCACTCTGTTTTGCTTTGGTTAGACCTCATCTGGAATACTGGTGTCCAGCTTTGGGCATCTCATTTCAAGAAGGATATTGACAAGTTGGAGCACACCCAGAAGAGGGTGACCAAAATGGTGAAGAGTCTGGAAGCCGTGTCTTATGAGGGAGCTTCATATGTTTAGTCTGCAGAAGAGAAGGTTAAGAGGGGACATGATAGCCATGTTTAAATATTTGAAGGGATGTCATGTTGAGGAAGGAGCAGGCTTGTTTTCTGCTTATCCAGAGACTAGGACAAGAAGCAATGGATTCAAACTGCAGGAAAAGAGATTCCACTTAAACTTCAGGAAGAACACTGCCTTGGAGTGTGGTGGAGTCTCCTTCTTTGGAGGTTTTTAAGCAGAGGTTGTATGGTCATCTGTTGAGAGTGCTTTGATGTGGGTTCCTGCATGGCAGGGGGTTGGACTGGATAGCCTCTGTGGTCTCTTCCAACTCTATGATTATAGGGATATAGTTACTGGTGAGCAAAAGGAGCACATTGCCTCCCAAGAAGAATTCTGTACACTCCCCCACCATAAGATTTTAATCCAGTCTCCAAATTTCTGGCATTGTAGTAACTTAGCCAGGGTACTGTGATGGTTTGACATTTGACTATAACCCTAGAGACCAGGATTTGAGTCCTCACTCATCCATGGAAAACCATTGGGTGACCTTGGGTGTATCACACACTCTCAGCCCCAGAACAGATTGTGACAGCTTTGCATTAGGGTTTCTATAAGTTGGAAATGACTTGAAGGCACACAACAACAACAGCTTGTGATTTGATCATTGGACTACAACCCTGGAGACCAGGGTTCAATTTCCTGCTCAGCCATGGAAACCCACTGGATGACCTTGGGTGTTTCACACGCTCTTAGCTCCCAGGAAACCCCATGATAGATTTGCCTTAGGTTCATAAGTTGTAAGGCACACAACTTGAAGGCACACAACACAGACAGTAGCTGAAAACTTCACTTGAGCATTTAGAAATACCATGTAGAAAAAGAGCTGGCAAAGTCACCAAAGGAATGCAAACAGAGCAAGTATAAGCATTGTAGGTGTGAATATTTTTCAGTGTCTCACTCTGCAGTGTGCGATGTTTGAGGAACAAAGGAAAAAACTCATTGGAAGGAACTATTCTAATTTTTGGGTAATGTTCTTATTCCCACCCATAGCTACGCTGCTAGGTCTGATCTTTGTACGTTTCTAATGCAGAGCAACTTCTCTGAGATCTTAGTTCACTTCAGAAATAGAAGAAGACTTTTTATTCACAGAGGACCAAGTCTAGATTTCAATCTCAGTGGGATTGCTGTAGCTAAGGTATTTTTCATTTAATTTCTCTGAAATTTGGACAACTTCATCCCCTTGCTAAAAATTCTTCCATATCACATTTCATATTGGATAAGACAAGTCATTTTGTCTGTATTACCAGCATGTTTATCGGTTTTCTCAAAGTCATGCTTAACTGCCAGTTGTCCACCCTACCTCCTGGTATTCTGGATACAAGGCTAGTAACGATGTGTATTTGTCCACACTGCCGATTCTGTTGAGTAAAAAAAAAAGAAATATTTTGATTGGGGGAGGGGAGTGGAGGAGGAAGAGGACAGAGGATGTGCATGAAAGGTAGAGATCCAAGGAAAGGGGTCTTTTGATAGAATCATAGAATCATAGAAATGTAGAGTTGGAAGAGACTACAAGGGCCATCCAGTCCAACCCCCTGCCATGCAGGAAAACCCTCAAAGCACTCCCGACAAGTGGCCATTCAGCCTCCGCTTAAAAACCTCCAACGAAGGAGACTCCACCACACTCTGTGGCAGCACATTCCACTGCCGGACAGCTCTGACCGTCAGGAAATTCCTCCTGAGGTTCAGGCAGAATCTCCCCTCCTGCAGCTTGCATCCATTGCTCCTTGTCCTGGTCTCAGGAGCAGGAGAATACAAGCCCACTCCCTCCTTGACATGACATCCCTTCAAATATTTAAACATGGCTATCATGTGTTTTCTTCTGTTGTCCTCCCTCCCTGAATTCCTGTGGGCCAGGAAGATATTATATAGACCTGCTGACCAGGTAGGATCCTAGTAGGTACACTTGCCATGTGACTAAGAAAGGGAATGTGGGTGGAGTAAGTTGATTGAGGAAACCATTTGGTGAAACAGGTGGTGAGAATGAGAAAGAGTCTCTGAGAACTGGAGCAGCTTGAAGCTTGGCTGGCCTGGAGAAAGGAGAACTATATTCCTTCACTCTCACAGTCAGTTGTGTAAGTTTTGGGCTGACTACAAATCTCATGCTGCATTGCTCTGCAAATCTTATTCAGTGTAGACCCAGTGCAGATTGGTGCTTGTCATGCCCATCAGCCTATCATTCTTCTCCTTCTCCTTCAGGATTCAGCGAAATCAGCTGCACAGCCCTAATATGGAGATCATCTGTAGAGGCTCCAAAGTTCATAGGCCCAAATACATATTATTTTGTAGCTATAAATATCTGAAAATAGCAACAGGAACTATGAGCTGATACACCACCACTTATAAAGTCAGATAATCTATATGATTAAAGTTCTCATAAATCTCAAATGCAATAATAAGATTGTTTTTTTAAAAAAAAATTCACTTCATGTACTGCAACTGTTGGTTTGTTTTTATTTTAGACTCTTTCCTCAAGCATTTAAATAATTATAAGGAAAAGATGGAATTGGAATAGATAAATTAATTTATAATGAAATAGAATATATTTTCCATGACAGCTGGTAAATCCCACTCTGTCGTTGCTCAAAACCCAGACCGGAATTCTAATGACAGCAAACAATAAGGCTATCATGTACAGGATGTATCTTAATGCTCAAGAGGACCGGTCTGCAAATGACACCTCAGTGAAAGCAAACTTGTTTCATTTAGATCCTGTTAATTACTATAATGTATACAATCATCATAGACATCTGTTTTCTCTTTCTCTTCGTCCATCTCTTTTTCTGTTTGTAGTCAACCAGAGTTTAAGGTGTTAGAACAACTATGCAATAATCTTTTGTACATTTTTTTTTGAAATGCAAATAATCCCCCTCTCTGCTCAGGTGAATGGGTAATTCTCAGCACCTATTTTTTGACTTGTGATCTGAACTACTAACTATTGTGCCAGCTTTGCACTTTTATGTAACCACTATTAAGCTGGAGATGTGTTTGTTTTCTAAAAGCTAAAGGTGATATGGAAGAGATTAGGGAGGCTTGTTTTTACCTCTCTTTTAATCCTGCCTGTCAGGAAGAACATGGTGACATTCATGGCCCTCTTCCACATTTGGCATGGATATTCAACCAACCTAATCTCAGGTAACTTGTGCTGAAGTTTTAATATTGCTTCAAAAAACTAGACATGCATAGATTTACATCCAGGTGCTAGTCCCAACCAGTTTAGAACCAAAGAATTAATGACAGCTACATATGTGTTGGCTTAATATTCAAGAGCTGATTCAATGAGTCTGCTCTAGTTGGGAATAACAATCTGTGGTTAACAACAAATTTCTCCATGGAACATGTTCTCTTAAAAAAAAACTTGTAAAGGCAAAAGTTGGTTGTTTTTCTATTTTCGCCACATGTCTGGGATTGATGTTAACCTTACTGTTTGGAAATGACAATTTCTTGACTTCTTCTAGTTAGAGACCAATTGATAATGCCTGCTGTTCAAATGCCTGCTTGACCATGGAAACCCACTAGGCAACACTGGGCAAGTCACATGCTTTCAGCCTCAGAGAAAGACAATGGCTAATCCCTGTGAATAAATCTTGCTAAGGAAACTCCATGACTGGTTCACCATAGGATTACCATAAACTGGCAATGAACTGAAAGCATACAATAACAACAAAGATTCCTGGTATTGGGAAAAAAGGTGCAATAAATGTGTTCAGGTGTTCCCACCAAATGATTTATATCACAGGGTGCTCAAGGAATTTGCTATCGCATTTTCTGAAAATTAGTGATTCCTAGAGAACAGGTCAGGTACATATGACTGCAGACTGTAAATGTTCCAATCTTCAAATAAGGGAGAAAGAAGATCCCAGAAATTGCAGGCCTACCACTCTGATCCAGATAGTAGAAGAAGGTCTTAAGAGAAAACTAATCATGAGAAGTGGCTTTACAGATAAGATTTATACATGTATAGGCTCCCCTCCCTTGAGACATTAGGATGAATCTGTGGCGGCTGGTAGCAGAAACTGCAAGTATGATCCCTACATTCATATCTCTGGAAATTCACTGAATTAAAGCACAGTAATATACTGACAGCTTGGCAAATAATACACTTCCATATGTGATGCAGATCCTAGTTTTGTAGTAAAGAAAGCCATCCTTGACAACAAGGCAGCCAAGTAGTGTTGCTTTGTTTACCTCTGCCCTCAGATTTAACTGTAAAGTCATAAGACTCAGTGGTGTATATACACTGGCAGCAGACAGAAGACAGAATTTGAGGTGATCTCAAGTCTTCAGTGTATTAGTAATGCCAAGCCAGCCATGTAAGAGCCAAAGGAGATACATATATTTTAATTTAATGTTCCTGCTGAGCCCAACTATGGCATTTCAACTTGTTCTGTGCTAATCCGTGGTCCACAGCTTCAGGGGCTTAGATTATTTTTTTCCCATTGAGCTTTCTTACCCACTACTGCACAGAAAAGAATAAAGTAATATCTGCAGCTGATTTGTGGAACCACAAAGCCTTTCTGCACTCAAAGCTATGGCATATAATAAGAAAGAAGGCAATGAATTGTGTTTGAGCCTGGTGCAGATTTTTCTTATTAATACTCTAAGCCAGATTATACCCAGGGCATTTTGGGAAAGAGTCAACAGAGTCTGTCAGTACGAATGAGAACCAAATTTGCTCCGATAGCATTAAAACGATATTCAAGTTCATGTATATTTGCCTCAAAATGCTGAGATTATATACCGTCATATCTAAATTGGTTTCTCTGGAACAGAAAAATATTTTTGCCTTTAAAAGCAGATATTTCCTCCAGCACCTGGTTCACCTTTGACTTCTCAGCTTGTTTCTCATTATTGAGGTGTCCTCTTATAGCCCCACAAAGAAGGCCGGGCCTAGTTTTAAGTATGAAATAAATCCTGTTGCTTCTATATCTGAGAGAGAATGAGCACAAGATTAGATCAGATAAAACACACTTGAGATAAAGTGCACAAGGTGGATTATACAAGAAAAGAGGATTTAGTGAAGAACATATCCACAACTTTTTGTTAACACTAAGAATGGCAGCTTTTGTAAGCAACATTTATGGAAACTCAACTGGAGCTTTAAAAGCTATGTCTTTTGTTGTACATTTCTCTGCATACATTTGCTTTGTAGTCAGTAGCTTTAACTTTAGAAGCCATGCTGGGCCTTGACTCCTGTTCATTTTATCTAATGAAAAGCCAGGGATGTACTTTTACACACATATTTCCGTTTTGTTTTCTTTGAAGTTTATTAAGCTATCCAGTAAGATGTGAAGCTCATTAAGGTTTTATTATCATGGGCCCAAATTAAGCATCTGTTCCCTGGGGAGTGATAAACTGCAAGTGGATATCAGGGCTACGTACCTATTACAATATTTACTCAATTAGTAATTTACAGTTTCTTGTCAAGAGAAATACCATCTACATAGTTCAAACCTGTCACAAGGTATGACTTTACTATTCAGACAGTTGATATGCCAGACACCTTCACTCCACTAGTTGGATCCGTATTTTTAATGGCTCTTTAATGTGATCAGCCAAATTAAAAATGAAGCTTTTTTGGTGACAGACTGACAAGCATGTGGAAAACTCATTGTAAAGGGTGATTCGAGAAAATGTGAAATTTAAATCATGTTAAATGACCTACATTCTGAAGTGCCACTTGATATTATCAAAGTCTTTGATTTCCTTTTCATGTTCTCAAAACATGCGTACTTGCCAATTCCAACTAAGGTTTTACAAAGTCTGAAGAGTATGCCTGAAATTGTGCTGAAGGTCAGGAAATAAACACGTTCTGTGAATTCATCTGAAAGGAAAATGTTTCGGCTGAGTCCGTTTCCTAAAATGCAACTCTTTGAGAACTCAGACTGTAGAATGCACATTCTTTTAAATGGAAGATGTTGCATGCCAATTATTACAAAGGTAGTCTCAACTTTTATATCACCATTGCTTTACCAGAAAACTGGATGTTCTTTCAACTGCTTCATCAAAGACCACAGAACACTATCATTTCATGTGATGTCCTAAATATATTTTAAAATTAGAACTCTGTTTGGAACTATACATATTAATTGACATGTTACTTCAGTCAGAAACTCTGGCCTTATGTCTCTGCCTCTTCTCTAACCAATAAAAGAGTAAAAAATATGTGATATGTTAGCTCTGTTTATGAGACCAAAACAGCAATAGAAAATGTGTACACTGCTATCCGAGACCTCATGCCCAAAGTCCATACATGTATTGCATCTTCTATAATGAACCACTCTGTACTCAACTTGTATGTTCTTAGGGTCCCTACCTGTAATTTGGGATACCATCAAACATATATGGATGTAGCATTTGTGAGGAGCCAATGACCATGAGATCTTGGTTTCCTGACTTGATTCCCCTCCCCTTCTTCCCATTGACTATAACCTGTTTTGTCACAGGTGAATCTTCCTTCAATGTCATTCTTATTCCTTTGTCCACCACCTGTATGGGAGCCATATTTAAGAAAGTGCAGCCAGACTGCTTTTGGTGAACTTTCCTAATCTTTCTTTCTACAGCAGCCTCTTCACCTCCATTAAAGTGCTTCCAGAGGGTTAGACACTTCCCTGAATAGAGTCAACTGTGGAAAGAGATTCTCAAAAATGCAGGCAAAGATACCTTCTGTGGGCAGAATTCTCCTAATCACAGAAAGCAGAAACTGAATCCAAACCATGGGTGCTGTTGCAGACATAACATGCACTAGGAACATGTCAGGGAACTGTTGAATGAACAAATGATTTAAAACCATAAGACAATCATATCATACGAGAAGAAAAAATAATCAATAACAACATATATCTCAGGGTAATTAACACCATAGAAATATCTAAACTGCTATAGCAGAATTATCAACTTTTGGCTTTTTCATCTTTTCTGAACAAGAGTATGCTGTACCCAAGGATCTAGCTGCAGACAACAGAGGATTGAGAATTCAAAGTGGATGAATGAGGCTAGGTGCTTTCTTCTAGGTTTAACCATGTGGCATCGGAATGTAAAGTCTTTATAGCCAGGGATTCTCCTTTATTTCTAGTGTTCTTGAATCTGATGGAGGTTTTAATCTAATCACTCACAATTCAGCTGAGTCATGACATTGTGGATTAAGGTATCTTTAATGCCACTGTAAGATAGTCACTATAACTACCCCCACCCCCTGGCCATCTGAATTTGAAGGTGTCTCTAGCGGAAGGAAAGGAACAGCTTTGAGGAGACAGTACATTGTTCAATTTTCTTTAATAGAGTGAAAGGAAATACCATACTGCTTAATAACTTCCTATGCTTACCGTGCATTTAGTGAAATGCATGTATGTATATATGTATGTATGCAGATATAGCAGTGGCTTCTGATGAGCATTCTTGAAAGAAATCATGTTTGGAATTTTGAAATGATGTTGTCAATACATCTCTGCTGATGCAGTTAAGCAATTTAACACTGCTAATGAAAATACCCTCCTAGCTTCTATGAAAATATACATTTCAGAACATGATGTGCTGTAAACAACATGTCCCAAGGCTAATCTTGACCTTTAACCAATGGGAATAGTCTGTCTTGTTGATCTCATCTAAATACACAGCAGGTACAAAGAACTAAACCCATTTAGGTTGTGCCCTAGTATCACGCAGACCATCACACTATGCTTACCTACAGGGGATACTTAACATGTTTGTAGTCCATGATTATGTTTATCCAATGGGGGAAAAATAAAATAAGCAGAACTGTGCTTACTATAGTGGAACTTCAACTGAAAAAAAAACAAGAGAGAGAGAGAGAGAAAGAAAACCTGTGATGTCAAGCAGCTTTTAAAAGTTGCCAGTAAAAACTGCTACATCAAAAGGGAAAATAAATAGTCCACCCTTGGTATATTGCTTGTAAAGTCAGAAAAGGAATGAAACAATTGGCAATGGCCATCTTAAAATATTTGCAACAATTTTGAATGTCAAGAGTGATTAAATCCAGCTGGCATAGAACATAACAGTCTAGTCATTTTAGAAGTACTTAATATATACATATCTCTCTGAAGGGATACGGCAATTACAACATTGTTCCCAACTACAGTCACAATTTTCTTTTCATAGATAGTCACAGTATATGTAGGAACATAATGTGGCATTTTTACAATCCCTTAATGCAGTTGGTCAGGTAGTGAAATACCTCTATGCCAATCTGTGTGTGTGTGTGTGTGTGTGTGTGTGTGTTTTAGAGCTATTTGCATCTATTTAATTATTTATTAGCCTTTGTATCCCAGATGACAACAAAAAAGTAAAGGAAAAAAATCTAGCAATGGAAGGGTTGGCTCTCAGGCTGTTTCTTGAACAGAACTGGGTGCCTTCCATTCATAGAATACACCATAGTTTCAAATTAAATCCTGATTTGTAACTAGTTCCTTTTCTCAATAGCAAATATATAATTTAGTTACATTATGTTCACTCTTTTTGCAGTGATTTTTAGTTCCTTTTATAGTTTTGGAGGTGTGGTGACACTAAATGTCAGAGGAGGATGAGCACATGGGCCATGTGCTGGCTCATGCCATGCCTCATGCCGTTGCAGGTGCTGAGGTGATGACAGGAGGAGTGGCAAGAGAGTGTGCTTTGTACCACAGGCCAGTTTGTAGTATGCAGATATGGCTTTAAGTATCAAAAAGTAAGCAAGCAAGCATCAAAAAGCAAGTGCTTTCGTTACTTTTAAGAAACTAGAAAACAAAGAGTTTTTTCCTCACATTTTAAATTGATTAACATCCTTCCCTTCCCTCACTATAGGTGCAGCTCCCAATACAGTTTAAAATAAAATGCACTTTTTAAAAAATCATTATCATATAGTGTGTTAAAATCAACGAAACAAGCAATGTTGTTCAAAACATATTGAATTAAACAACTGAAAAACTTTTAAAACAATGAGAACAAAAATAAGGCACTCACTATTACGATCCTCTTCCGTGATAACTAGTTAACAGCCAAAAGCCTGTGTAAATAAAAAGGAATGCACCTGCCAGCAGAAATAGAGCAGAGGTTGGGGGGGGGATCAGTGAGAAGGCCCTCTCATAACCTCACTAAGCATGCCTGGGATGGTGGTGGGACCAAAAGAAAGCCTTCCACTGGGGACCTTAACAGACTCATAAAGAGAAAAACTACAATGGCAACAAATTAACTGGGTGTGTTTTGGAACCATGACTGTAATTAACTACTTTTAAATACAACACTCCAGCAACTTTGTCTATGTGTTGACTATGCAACAATTGATTAATGGAGCTATTCTAGTTGGGACTAACCAACAGGATGTTGTCCATGATCACTTGTTAGTGTTACCACCTACTGCCCATAGGTCTAAATCTAGTCTGTAGTTACCTTTTGCTGTACAATGACTTTTGGTTTTTCCATAAAAGGTTTGGTTTTAAAAGTTTTATTTTTACTCTTTTTAATTTTACATGCATTTGTGTGTGTGTGAGATACACACAGAGAGAGAGAGGGAATGAGAGAGCAGGAGAACAGGCATAGCCCTCCATCTTTATCTGAGAGACTGAGGGCTTTTTACTATTTTGACAGTTTAGTCTGTATCTGTTCCCTAAAGTCCACTTTCCACTTCCAATTCATGAAAATAGTCTTGTTGTCATAGAAAAACTAACATCAATTCTCCTCTCTTTCAGTCTCTCTCTGTGTCTTTTTCTTTCTCTGACTTGAAATTTCATGCTATAGAAATATTGATAGTGTAAAATAAAGTCCTAGTTCAAATATATACATTACCTGTTGATCTGCTCAGTTGGCTGACCAACTAAAGGGTAACTTTAAGGTGACTTCTCAGGGTTAGAGTTTTCATTTGAAAAAATATCTTTAAACTGAACTTACACCAGATAGCCTCTAAGACAGGACACCTTCAAATAAAGGATTCTTTTCTGACAACTCTTCAAACAGCAGGTAGAATGTGTGGCCAGCCTCACATACACTTGATGCAATCTGAAGAACAGAGATATTTCTTCACAATATTTTAATTTAAGCTCCTCTTAAATTATTGTACTAACTAGTCATGAATGGCTTCCTATTTATGCAATATGCTCCTGGTAATGTCACCCAAATTGAACGAATGAGTGGCTTCTAATAAATGTATGTTTACTTCTTGAATTGGTGAGCAATTACATTGTAATCATGTCTTTGTAGGTGCTTTTTTTGCTGACATATAGAGCACTAGTGCCTTTTTAAGTGTAATTGCTATTCTCTGTACCATTTAGCAAAGCTACACCATTGTTATAGGCTGGCAAATTACTTACACTTAGACCATAGGCAACTGGGTAAATGAGGTGACTGTGAGTAATGTTACAACATAAAGTGGTACAAAGTAGAAATCCAAGGCAGATGTTTTTCTAAAGTGTAGACATTTATGTATAACATTTTAGGACAATGAAGGAGAGAAATACCCATTTGTAAACTGTGCCTTCCTAGTACTTGATGAATTTGCAGCTGTGTTTCTCCACTGCTTGATAGATTTGGATATCTCTCTAATGAGATGAGAAATGCATCTTTGTTTTTACACTGTCTGAAACTTTGAGGTATGTTACTAATTTCACATAGTTTCAGCCCATCTTAATTTGTGCACAACAAATCACAGAACTTGAAAAGTTTGTTTAAAATATAATTGATGTAATTTCAAGACCTGCAAAATTTTGTGAATCACTGTTATGGTTTTTCAATGTAACTCTTTACTCTCCCCTTTAAAAAAAACAAAACAAAACAAAAACAAATAGAGACTTCTGGTTACCTTAAGATAAAACAAACAAACAGACACCAAAAAACCAAAAAACCCTAAGTGCCACAAGCTGCTGGCCTATGGTGCCACCTCAAGCTGCTGGTGTGTGGTGCCACCTCATCAATGCCTTAACATCTGCAACACTTGCAAGGTATGAACTGGAAGTTGAACTTTGTGGTATTCCTTCTTAACATTTAATGAGGGTATATACTAACACAACACAAAATGAGTGACATGATAACTCATTAGACTATGGTTGGACTATAACTTAGTTTTTCCTTGTTTATAAAGAAAAGGACTTGATTTCAAGGTAAGTAGCTGTTTGCAAATAATTACTTTAAAGGACTATATATGGAGCAATTAGTGGCCCCACACAGGGAATGTATAGTTGAAAATGGTTCAAAAATAATAGATGTATCCAGCTATTTTACTGGAGATGGGGTTTAAATAAGCATTTCTATGTAGATGCTAATGCACAGCTCCCTCCTTATTAGCTGCATGTAGCTAAATCTAATTCTGTGCATGGATTCCAGTTATATATGGCAATTATCTTGCATTGTAATTTAGTATGCAGGTCTCTAGTAGGTGTATAATAAGTGGGGCCTGCAACACGCAATTTAAGCTTATCCTGCCTTCTGGAAAGAGAAGGTATGCACAGATTTCCTTCCAGCCAACCAGCCAGCCGCCCATGCCACTTCCAAGATGCTATGTTTTATTTACTTATTTAATGTGCTGTCTTTCTCCCAGCATGGGTCCCAAGGCAGCTTACAAAAGGCTAAAACAAGACAAGCTATAGCCTATGGGAAACTCAAGTAGAATAGTTCACTCTGTTTCCTTGTTTTCCCATTTTCTTTTCTAATGATCAGGTGTCATTTTCTGGCTGCTGAGCATGGTCAGGCCTTAGTAGATATTTTTCAAATAGATAGCCATGTTAGTCTGTTTCAATTTAGAGGGGAAGTACAGGTGAGGGGAAATCCTGTGTCACCTTTCAAACTTATTTTATGTATTTTAGATTTATTTTAGCATGAACTTTAATGGATTTTAGTCCACTTCCCTTTCCCCATTCATATCTGTTAATGGGTTTTTGGTTCTTCTACTACCTTTCAGATTCTCCCAAGCCACTGATATCTTCCTTCTTCCTGGCACCTACCATTTGAGTGAGCTATTCATGAAGAATGTTGCTGCCTATGGTAAATCTGCAATAAAACTGAGGGATGTAATAGGCCATTTCAAAGATATTTCTCCAAAAAAAGAGAGTAAACATTCATTCCACTTAGGTTTCACTGTTATTGTTTGAAAGACAGGATATTAGAGGTGTAATACACCACAGAAGCCTAAGTTACCCGTAATGCACAGCCATCAAGCAACACTTGTAAAATGTATTCCTGTCCCTCCATAGTGCTTGAGGGGATAGTGATCCTTATGCACAAAGAAATGTGCATTTAGCTTACAAAACCAATGTCCCACAGAGGTGACCACTCTAGGAAGACCAGCAACATCACTTAAGTAAATTAATTTTGAAAGTACTGTCCTGTCACCTCATGCCTCTAGGCCAATCACTCATTGGTGGAGACATGCTAGTTTTGGATTAAGCCAGTTCAGCCATGCAAGCAGTAACCGTTGCACAAGAATGAGCATCTAGGATTGACAGCTCACAGATCTTGGTCATACAGGAAATGAGTCTGCTGACATCATTTTCTTTTGGAAACAGAATCTGAGTGGCATTTTTGTACAGGATAATCATCACATCTGTATCCAAAATCAGCACAATGTGGCTCATTTGGACCTTAATTATACATTAGTATATAAATTGGGAATAATCAAAACACATGAGTTTTGCACTTATAAAACATTTATAGCAGCTACAATAGTAACATCAATTGATACAATTCATATCAATTAGTAATATCAATTGTAGATAACTCATATACTGCCATATGTTACAGATGAAAGAATTCTAAGGTATCTAACACCACTCACTTGTTTTTTCATGAAGATTGTAAAATCTCTTTTTAATTCTTTTGAACAATATTGATTAAGTCACTAACATGAACTGGTTATTTTGCAAAATCTCTAAGTAACTTAAAATAATTCCAACAGAAATACTTTTTTGACATTGTCAAAATCAGGTGATGAGAATCTTAGCATTTATCTTATGTTCAGAGGCACCCTAATT